>JAVIAB010000159.1:59682042-60374542 GCA_032433765.1 Megaustenia siamemsis
ATATCGTGTTGCTCATCTACCACAACTCGTGGAGTCGCGATAACTCAGTGGTAAGTGAACAGGACATCAAAGAACAAGATATCATGTTGCTCATCTACCACAACTCGTGGAGTCGCGATAACTCAGTGGTAAGTGAACAGGACATCAAAGAACAAGATATCGTGTTCGATCCTGATCAAAGGGCTCTGGATTCACCCAGCCTTAATTGGGTACCGGATATTTTCTCATAAAGTAAAGCGGCACGGGCGTAATACCGACCATATTGCCCAAAAAATCTTGTGCCGACGGTCTATAAAAATTATGGTCACTAACACCATATTCCGTATACGCCACTTGGCGTGACGGGGGTACCTAACTTATTTTTTTTTACTTCCTTACGGTCCAGAAAACTGACCACGCTCTGGATCACATGGAAGTGGCATTTTTTTGTATTTCCTTCCTTGAGTATCTAGCATATTATCACCATGTATTTATTTTGGTTTTCATAACCTTATATGTATATTTGTGTGTTGTTGTTTGTTTTTTTTCCAGCTGAAGGACTACTTGGCCGGAACGTCGACTTTTGTTTTGTTAATTACAGCGTAAAGCTGTTGCCATACCACTTTTTCTTCTTGTTTTTTTTTAAATTGTCATTATCATCAGGTTTACAGCAGCTTCGCATCTTTATGCATCTTTATGCATCTTTATGCACCTTTATGCATCTTTATGCACCTTTATGCATCTTTATGCATCTTTATGCATCTTTATGCATCTTGGTACCTTTACATCTCTTATAAACGTTCTTGTTAGCGTCTCTCTATGTCTCTCTCTCTCTCTTTTCTGCATCCTGATGTTTCCTATATAAAAGCCTGTTTTTTATTTCTCTTGTTGTCTCTTCTGGGCACATATACAACATATATCCATCTTCTCTTTGTTATTGTAGTTGAGATCATTGTTTGCTTAGCCAAATCTTTTATCTCAATCATCATCATCATCACATACCTGGTCTGCTGGCGTAGGGGATCATGTTTCTCCACAACTTTCGATCTCGACAGTTATTTATCATTTCTGCCAAGCTATTCTCTTTAGATGTCTGTTATTTTTTCTCTTTGCTTTCCTCTATCTCTTCGTCCCTCAATTTTCCCAATTGTTACAATATATTCCAATTGTTCTCTTCTCATTACATGGCCAAAGAATGAAGATTGTTTCTTCCTAATATTGGAAATTAGCTCTCTTTTTGTTTTGGCCTCTTTCAGACCTTTATCATTACTCTTCTTAGCTGTCCGTGGTATTCTCAACATTCTTCTGTAAAACCTCATTTCTACAGACTCCAGTAATTTTCTTGTCTGTTGTCCTGTTGTCCATGATTTACATCCATATGTTAAGACTGGCTCTACATAACATTTAAGAACTCTTTTTCTTGAGCGAATCATGATTGTGCAAAGAAGTTACGACAGTGGTTTTCTGTTGCCTTCCGTCGGTTTGTTTACGGTTGGCTCCGCTAGCCTTTGACTAAAAAGTCTCACCCACAAGGCAGTGGTGTTGTTTTACTTCGATGTACCCTCCCTTAGCCTTTTACTCCCCCGAACTTACCTGCAAGGCAGCAGGGCAGCCACAGGTTGTACAGTTTACCGCATACAGTAACAGGTAAAATGACACGACAATCTCAATATTAGCCTTGAATTTATGCTTTTGTTCACTGAGTATTCTCCTTAGACATTTGTCTTCAAAAGTTTTTAGTCTTCTCTCAATCTCCTTTGATGTTTTCCAGCTTTCATATGTACAGGTTAGGGTTGATAATACGTTTGACTTGAGTATTCTAAGTTTAGTTTTCATGCTTAGTGTCTTTAAATTCCTTATTTTGTCCAGGTTTTTTATAATTCGTTACTACTTTTGCTATTATGCTTCTGATCTCTTTCTTTGTTTTGGCAAACACAATTCTCCCATTTTTGTGTTGCCCTGGGTTTTTTTTTATCTCTTTATTTGTTTTGACAAATATTACCCTCCTATTACTTTTGTTATTCTGTTTTTTTATCTCTTTCTTTGTTTTGACAAATATTACCCTTCTATTACTTTTGTTACCCTGTTTTTTTTTAAAATCTCTTTCTTTGTTTCGACAAACACAACTCTCCCATTACTTTTGTTATCCTTTTGTATTTATCTCATTCTTTGTTTCGACAAACATAACTCTCCCATTACTTTTGTTATCCTTTTGTATTTATCTCATTCTTTGTTTCGACAAACACAGCTCCCCCATTACTTTTATTATCCTGCTTCTGATCTCTTTCTTTATTTCGACAAACACAACCATCCCATAATTTCTTTCCAAATCAAATTCCACGTCAACATCTGGAATTGATACAGAGAAAATCCAGCATTTCTATTTTTCGACACAAAAGAGGTTTTAAAACAGGATGAAATATATACATGTCGTCCAATATACAAATATATTTCTGGCTACTTTAACCGTAAGTTTTAATAAAACGTATTCCCAGGCCGACTGTGGAGTGTTTGAACTGGCTAAATAGAACGTAACGTAATATTGACACGTATTCTTGTTCGTACTTGCATTTCTCACACTTCAGTGGCTCATTTATACATTTTTTTCTTTATAAAAATGCGAAATAAAAATACTGAGTCTCACACGTGGTGGTGATTGTTTTGACCAAGCGGTCATTATCCCTGAATCATTTCAGGGGAAGAGGTATGTTTACAGCACTCCGGAAAAAAAAATAAAAAAATAATCAATGACAGAAAAATAAAACTAAGAAAGATATATGGTCCGAAGCAGGATCGATCCTTGGCTCAGCGCCTTGCCACGAGAAACCATACGCTAGAGCACACAGTAAACTCATCTAAGTAAAAAAAAAATTAGCTATAATTGGCGGTGTCTTCCACGCAGTTGTGCAGGCTTATTGCTTTTTTTTATTATGTTGTTGATTAATGATCTATCTATCTATCTATCTATCTATCTATCTATCTATCTATCTATCTATCTATCTATCTATCTATCTATCTATCTATCTATCTATCTATCTATCTATCTATCTATCTATCTATCTATCCATCCATCCATCCATCTATTTATCTATCTGTCTATCTATCTATCTATTTATTTATCTATTTATTTATCTTTTTATTTATCTATTTATTTGTCTATCAGTCTATCTGTCTGTCTATCTTTCGAGTCGTAATCGGACCATAAGGTATAGACCTAGATACTCTTTCCCTGTTTCTAAATTTGCTTTCTAGCAGTCTCAATCCTTGCAAACATCTTTTATCAAGTCTCGCCATTTGTCTCTGTTCTGTGCAAGCATCTCAATCTCATTGAGGGAGCCGATTCCTGCTACCTTTGCCTCCTGATCAATGTTCTTCTCAGTGTCTCTCTGAGTCTTCCTCTTTTCCTCCAATCTGTTGTTTCCCACAGGAGGGCTTGCTTAAAAAAAGTAAAAGTAAAGAGCCCCCGTCACGCCAAGTGGCGTATAGGGAATATGGTGTTAGTGACCCTAAATTTTACAGACCTTCGGCACATGATTTTTGGGGTAATGTGGTCGGTATTACGCCCGTGCCGCTTTACTTTCCCAGAAAAAAATCCGGTACCCATTTAAAGCTGGGTGAACCCGGAAGCCCTCGGTTGGGATCGAACCCTACCTCTTGTCCTTTGTAGTCCAGTTCACTAACCACTGAAGGGCGTGCTTTGCTATTCGGTTATTATCTATTCTCATGACATATCTAACATATGTACATCGTATTTTTCATGATTACTGATAATATAAGTGGTTAATTGGCGATTTCTCTAATTTCCTCGTTTGTGACTGGTTGACTATCTATTGTCCTTTCGAGCCGAAGACGGCACATAGGGCAGAACTACAATCTCAAAAGCAGAAACCGTGCATGCCACAATGGCACATATTGCATAGATCACTGCTTCTAAAGTCTATAGTTCTGTTTCCATAACAATACTTTTCACAATGACAGCTTGTCAAGCCATCGATCAATCCCCTTAGTCGCCTCTTACGACATGCCTGGAAGGTCACAGTGTCACTATTCTTTACTTCCCTCATAATGAGGCCCCGGTAACACACGGGAGACTGGTTGACTGCGCTGGACAAGATGACCAGGTGTTGTGCAAGTGTCTCCCGAGATCTCGTACCTGTTTGTGACTTTCTTTCTTTTTAAGGAACTGAAGGGAAGAGTGTATGTACCTGCACTAACTACAACCATGGGTAACCTTCAGACGTGTATCATTGAAACTGTAAAATCAATCACACTGGATATCCTGTAGAGAGTTCTGGCCCGAATTAGATTTATCGCATCCATGTTTGCCTAGCGACGGTTGAGGCGCATATCGAGTGTGATTGATATCAACCAATACCACAAGAAACTTGATGATTCTTGATATTCCGAGGGAAACATCACAGCATCAACGGCGATGATGATCATACAATAATATAACGCATACAAAAATAATGAAACTAGATAGCTCTTGTATGATTCATACAAAAATAATGAAACTAGACAGCTCTTGTATGATTTATAAACAAATAATGAAACTAGACAGCTTTTGTGTGATTTATACAAAAATAATGAAACTAGACAGCTCTTGTATGATTCATACAAAAATAATGAAACTAGACAGCTCTTTTATGATTCGTAAAAATAATGAAAATAGACAGTGCTTGTATGATTTATACAAAAATAATGAAACTAGACAGTTCTTGTATGATTCATACAAATTAATGAAACTAGACAGCTCTTTTATGATTTATACAAATTAATTAAACTGGACTGCTCTTGTATGATTCATACAAGAATAATGAAAATAGACAGCTCTTTTATGATTCGTGAAAAATAATGAAAATAGACAGTGCTTGTATGATTCGTAAAAAAATCAGGAAATAGATAGTTCATGTGTGATTCTCACAAAACCCATGAAAATAGACAGATTTCCTGTGTGATTCTTACAAAACCCATGAAAATAGACAGCTCTTGTTTGATTCGTACAAAACCAATGAAAATATATAGCCCTTGTGTAATTTGTACAAAACCAATGAAAATAGGACGCTCTTGCGTAATTCTTACAAAACCCATGAAAATAGATAGCCCTTGTGTAATTTGTACAAAACCCAAAAAAATAGATAGCTCTTGTGTAATTCGTACAAAACCAATAAAAATAGATAGCTCTTGTGTAATTTGTACAAAACCAATGAAAATAGATAGCTCTTGTGTAATTCGTAAAAACCAATGAAAATAGATAGCCCTTGTGTAATTCGTACAAAACCAATGAAAATAAGCAGCTCTTGTTTGATTCGTCAAAACCAATGAAAATAGATAGATCTTATGTTTTTCGTACAAAACTAATCAAAAAAGACAGCTCTTGTTTGATTCGTACAAAACCAATGAAAATAGACAGCTCTTGTTTAATTCGTACAAAACCCATGAAAATAAACAGCTCTTGTTTGACTCATACAAAACCAATGAAAATAGACAGCTCTTGTTTGATTCGTACAAAACCAATGAAAAATAGACAGGTCTTGTATACCCTTGCATTGACGTTCGTGTTGTAGCTTAGTTCATCTGTTGATGAAAGATGTTTGAATTCAATTATTCAGTCTACAGATGCCACTGCTGGCTCCAGGTCTCCCCTCACGACTGCCCCCAAGTATGTGCATATTCCCTGCTGCATATCCAGAGGGGATTTCTAATTTGGCTATGACGTAACGTTGGCTATTTTTAGCACATTTCCCAAGCTGTCTCGGGGTTCTCATCATTCTTTGAACGAATAGAATGACATGGCAGCACTATTTAGTTATCTCGTTTTATATTTTCAAAATATCAACATTAATTGAATTAATTAAAAGTGAATTAATATATTTACAATGAAATGAAAGAGTAGTAAAGATTGTAAGTTCATCATCATCACGTACCATACCGATTGGCGTTAGCGATCATGACCTTCCACAATCTTCTATCCGCCGTGCATCGTGTCAGTTATGTTGTTAACTATTTGCCATGCTATGAAACCAAAATATCTAATATTTTCTTCTTTTAGTATAAGTTCGAAATATGTTAATCCATTCTCTCTCTCTCTCTCTCTCTCTCTCTCTCTCTCTCTCTCTCTCTCTCTCTCTCTCTCTACTTCATCCAAAAACCCCAGATGTGTGACAAGGGTATCAGCCATAACGAGGTCCGTCATAAGGTGGTCCGTCATAAGGAGGTCCGTCATAAGGAGGTCCGTCAAAAGGAGGTCCGTCATAAGGTGGTCTGTCATAAGGGGTCCGTCATGCTTTCTCAGAAACTTGTGAGTTTGAGAACATGAAAAACATAGTAAAGTAAAAAAAAAAAAAAAACAGCCCCGTCACGCCAAGTGGCGTATAGGGAATATGGTGTTAATGACCATACATTTTACAGACCTTCAGCGCGTGATTTTTTTTGGATAATGTGATCGGTATTACGCCCGTGCCGCTTTACTTTCCGGAAAAAAATCTGGTACTCAGTTAAGGATGGGTGAACCCGGAAGCCGTCGGTTGGGATCGAACCCTACCTCTTGTCCTTTGTAGTCCATTTCACTAACCACTGAGCTCTCGCGGCTCAATGTAAATCTGCATGTCGTGGCTTATTTTTAAGGTATCTATATATCTATTGACCTTTCAAGCCGTAGCCGGCCCATAGAGCGTATACCAAGATACTCCTTCTCCTACCTGAATTTTTGTTCTAGCAGTTTTCAATTCTTTTAAAGATATTTTATCAAATCTCGCCATTTGTCTCTGTTCTGTGCAAGCAGTTCTTTTTATGGTATGAAGGGGATGAAATAAGTTAAATAATTAAGGCAATGATGGTCAGTTTGGAGCCCGGATATGCTGCGCCCGGAAACAAATGCCCCTCTCCCGCAGACAATATAATCTTCATCGCACCGTTGTGTTACCAATGCCAGACCTAGACACTAGAGGCAAGAACAACAAGAAAATAACCACTGCTATAATGAAATGTGGTAGACGAATGACAGGAAACAGCTTGATAGGCAAGATAAAAAATGAAGAACTAAGAAACACGCTAGGAATAACCCTTACCATAAAATATGTAAAGAAACAACAAATAAAATAGTTTGGCCACGTGACAAGGCAGAAAGAATAAAACACAAAACAACGAGCCTTCAATCAACGTTACGAGAACAACAGACCAAATGGACGACCACGATCCAAAAATATATCAAAATGGTTGATGGAACATTAAAAGCACTAGGAAACATAACAGCAACAAAGGGGAGCAGAAGAGCAAAAGACCGCAAATTATACCACCCCTTGAGGTTGTAAGGCAAATGAAGAAGGAAGTAAGAAAGAATATATATATATATAAAGTAAAGTACCCCGTCACGCCAAGTGGCGTATAGGGAATATGGTGTTAGTGACCATACATTTTACAGACCTTCGGCACATGATTTGTAGGGTAATGTGGTCGGTATCACGCCCGTGCCGCTTCACTTTCCCAGAAAAAAAATCCAGTTCGCATTAAAGGCTGGGTGAACCCGAAAGCCGTCGGTTGGGATCGAACCTTACCCCTTGTCCTTTGTAGTCCAGTTCACTAACCACTGAGCTATCGTGGCTCCCATATATATATATATATATATATATATATATATATATATGTCCTTTAGAGTCAAGACAGACGGTTGGTTGGAAGGAATTATGATACGTTAGGAGTCTGTAAAAAAAAAAATTGGTGTCTTATGTTGGATGCTGCTTTGCTGAACAACTTTTCGAGTAGATGAATCTGCCAATATTGGACAGACAGATCCATCCGCAAAACAAACATGAAATGAAATAATGTCCTCAAATAGAAAAGCTTTATTAAAGACCAAAACTTTGCAGATGTGCTATTCTTCTATCTTTACGCTGACCTAAATTGGTGAAGTGTGAACATTTTTGACAAATAGAAACAAGACAAAAAGAGTTCTTACATGTTATGTAGAGCCTGCCTTAACATGTGTATGTGAATCATGGACAATAAGACAACCGACAAGAAAATCACTGGAGTCTGTAGAAATGTGGTTTTGCAGAAGAATGTTGAGAATACCATGGATAGCTAAGAAGAGTAATGAAAATGTTCTGAAAGAGGCCAAAGAAAAGAGAGAGCTAATATCCAATATTAGGAAGAAACAATCATCATGTTTTGGCCATGTAATGAGAAGGGAACAACTGGAATATATTGTAACAACTGGGAAAATGGAGGGACGAAGAGATAGAGGGAAGCAAAGAGAAAATATACCAGACAGCTTAAGAGAATGGCTTGGCGGAAGGTCAACAACGGAAATGATAAATAGATGTCGAAATCGAAAGTTGTGGAAAGACACGATCACCTACACGGTATGGTAGATGATGATGATGATGGTGATGATAAAATGGATGAAAAGGTACAACTTCCCAAGTTTTAGAATCACCTAATGATACATCAATAAATTTAAGTCCACGATGGCTGCTATTCTGCATTTATAATTTGCCCGGCTCTGCAGCTTGAGAAAGCCGCTCGCTCCATCCACGACTCGCCCGCACGGTGTCGCCACAGAGCTATCGACAAGTCCCCGCAGAAACTTCCAACCGCTAGACGACCGTCACACACAGATCGGGTTGTTGGACATTCTCGCCTTGCATTCTTAGTGACAAGACTATCATTGCCATTTTACCGGCCGGCTTTCTAGAACGAAGGCTCGTACGGAAATCTGATTACAATCAAGCAGTAAATTTGTAAGGCTATTTATCATTTAAGATTTATCAACGTTTGTCAGTTTCACGTTTGAACTATTGAGCTTGAGTTCTCATTTTGGGAAAATTGTGAATTTTAATTAGATCGCTTTTGCGTGCGGTATATAATCGAGACCGCTCATTATATATTTGATTTCTTCGCTTCTGTGAATTAGCACAACAATCAAGGAAGATGTCGAAATCAAGGGTAGAGGAGGAATCCAAGCATCAGAGCAAGATTCTTCCAAGGCAGTTTGTGATTACACGCACAGCAGGAAACAAGAGCGGCTCCTACGGTTCTAGATCGAGCTACAATTATCCTCCTAGCTCAATGTCCCCCGGGGTGTACCAGCAGATCTCCAGCACAGGAATCATCGACTTTAGAGGATGCCGAGAAAAGGAAAAACGAGAGATGCAGAACTTGAACGAGCGCCTGGCCAGCTACATCGAGAAGGTTCACTTCCTGGACGCCCAAGTGAAGAAGCTGGAGGCTGAGAATGAAGCTCTCCGGAACAGGAAAGTCGAAGATCTCCAACCCATCAGAGACGCCTACGAGAATGAGCTTGCCCAGGCCAGGAAAGTCATCGATGAGCTCAGTTCTACCAAGGGTGTAGCAGAGGCCAAATTGGCTGGACTTCAGGACGAGATCGCTTCTCTCAGAGACCTGTGAGTATTTGCTTTTATTGCCTATTCTCATTATCTATTCTCGTTATCTATTCTCATAATCTATTCTAATTATCTATTCTCTTGATCTATTTCTATTATCATTATCTATTCTCATTATCTATTACCTTTATATATTTTCATTATCGATTCTTTTTATCTACTCTCTTTATCTATTCTCTTTATTTATTCTTCTTATCTATTCTCGTTATCTATTCTCTTTATCTATTCTCCTTATCTATTCTCGTTAGATATTCTCTTTATCTACTCTCTTTATCTATTCTCTTCATCTATTCTATTTATATATTCTCTTCATCTATTCTCTTTATCTGTTCTCTTTATCTAATCTCTTTATCTATTCAAAGTTCTCAAAATCTTACAGAATCTGCATGTATTACCACAATGTGCTTCCACTCTGCGTGTGTTCCTTGTGGTTTGTATTGTCAGTTTGTGTGTGTTCCCTCTGTGTTCTTTAAATCTGTGTATGTTCCTTTTACTTTGTGTTTTCAATCTATGTGTGTTGCCTCTATATGCTTTCTGCCTGTGTTCCTTTTATGTGCTTTCAGTCTTTGTGTGTTCCCTCTATGTGCTTTCAGTCTTTGCATGTTTCCTCTTTGTGCTTTTGGATAGTGCATGTTCCCTGTTTGTGCTTTTAGATAGTGCATGTTCTCTCTTTGTGCTTTTAGATAGTGCATGTTTCCTCTATGTGCTTTTAGATAATGCATGTTCTCTCTGTGTGCTTTTAGATAGTGCATGTTCCCTCTTTTTGCTTTTAGATAGTACATGTTCCCGCTTTTAGATAGTGCATGTTCTCTCTGTGTGCTTTTAGATAGTGCATGTTCTCTCTGTGTGCTTTTACATAATGCATGTTCCCTCTTTGTGCTTTTAGATAGTGCATGTTCCCTCTATGTGCTTTTAGATAGTAGTGCATGTTCCCTCTTTGTGCTTTTAGATAAAGCATTTTCTCTCTGTGTACTTTTAGATAGTGCATGTTCCCTCGTTGTGCTTTTAGATAGTGCATGTTCCCTCTTTGCGCTTTTAGATAGTGCATGTTCCCTCTATTTGCTTTTAGATAGTACATGTTCCCTCTATTTGCTTTTAGATAGTGCATGTTCCCTCTTTGCGCTTTTAGATAGTGCATGTTCCCTCTATTTGCTTTTAGATAGTACATGTTCCCTCTATTTGCTTTTAGATAGTGCATGTTCCCTCTTTGTGCTTTTAGATAGTACATGTTCACTCTGTGTGATTTTAGATAGTGCACGATCCCTCTATGTGTTTTTAGATGGTGCATGTTCCCTCTATGTGCTTCAAGTTTATTTGTATATGTCCCTTCCACTCAGTGTTTCAAGTGCGTGTGACTTCCTGCTATGTCCTCAGTCCGTGTGTGTGTTTCTTCTGTGTTTTCAACCATTCCATATAACCTTATTGCATCCCGTGTACGTGTTTCCTTCTATGCAAGCTTCTTAAACATCTGTGTTTTTTATTATGTTTTTCTTCTACACGGATTCCTCTTTCGATCCCAACCGACGGCTTCCGGGTTCACCCAGCCTTAAATGGGTACCGGATTTTTTTTCTGGGAGAGTAAAGCAGCACTGGCGTAATGCTGACCACATTACCCCAAAAATCATGTGCTGAAGGTCTGTAAAATATAGGGTCACTAACACCATATTTCCCTATACGCCACTTGACGTGACGGGGGCACTTTACTTACTTTTTTATGTACCTCTTGGTACTCCTCTTACATATTTTCTCAGTAAATTTTTTTGGTGTATTTCTTTCTACATGCTTTTCCCTAACCGTTCTTTCTGCATATGAACGCCCCTTCTTTATTTGACCTCCCTGCATGGAAGTCCTTTCGAAGCATAAATAAAAGGCTCTATAAAGTAGTAAAGAACCCCCGTCACGCCAAGTGGCGTATTGCGAACTATGGTGTTAGTGACCCTATATTTTACAGACCTTCAGCATATGATTTTTGGGGTAATGTGGTCGGTATTACGCCCGTGCTGCTTTACTTTCCCAGAAAAAAAATCCGGTACCCATTTAAGGCTGGGTGAACCCGGAGGCCGTCGGTTGGGATCGAACCCTACCTCTTGTCCTTTGTAGTCCAGTTCACTGACCACAGAGCTATCGCGGCTCCCTATAAGGCTCTATTTTGTAACTTATTTAGCGTGGGCCTAAATTCGGCCATAGACACAAAAGTTGACATTCAAATTGTATAAGAAAAACCAAGGTAGTCCCGGTCGAGGCATTATGGGATCGGGTATCGTCAAAGGAGACAGGGTAAAATGATACTCATTGGGTAGTCAACTTTAGGTAAGAGACCACACGATATGGTGAAATGTTCTGTTTTATATGTGAAGATAGTGGCTTGTCAAAGTTACAGCGTTAAGTAACAATATCGGTGTTTCGTTTAGTTTAGGTTAGTTTAGGTTAATTTAGTTTAGGTTAGTTTAGTTTAAGTTAGGTAAAGTGAAGTTAGTTTAGTTCAGTTTAGTTTAGTTTAGTTTAGTTTAATTTAGTTTAGCTTAGTTTAGTTTAGTTTAAGTTAGGTAAAGTGAAGTTAGTTTAGTTTAGTTTAGTTTAGTTTAGTTTAGGTTAATTTAGTTTAGGTTAGTTTAGTTTAAGTTAGTTTAGTTTAGTTTAGTTTAGGTTAATTTAGTTTAGGTTAGTTTAGTTTAAGTTAGGTAAAGTGAAGTTAGTTTAGTTCAGTTTAGTTTAGTTTAGTTTAATTTAGTTTAGCTTAGTTTAGTTTAGTTTAGTTTAGTTTAAGTTAGGTAAAGTGAAGTTAGTTTAGTTTAGTTTAGTTTAGTTTAGTTTAAGTTAGTTTAGTTTAATTTAGTTTAGCTTAGTTTAGTTTAGTTTAGTTTAGTTTAAGTTAGGTAAAGTGAAGTTAGTTTAGTTTAGTTTAGTTTAGTTTAGTTTAGTTTAGTTTAAGTTAGTTTAGTTTAGTTTAGTTTAATTTAATTTAGTTTAGTTTAGTTTAGTTTAGTTTAGTTTAGTTTAGTTTCTTCTTCTTCTGCCTTTTTAGCTCCCAGTGGAGCATAGGTCTTCAACAAACACTTTCCAAGTCGTTCTGTCTCTTGCCATTCTTTTAAGATCATTCCATGTCTTCCCCATCATCTTCATCTTTGCTTCGATCTGTCTTCTCCAAGAATTCCTTGGTTTTCCACTTTGTCTTTTACCTTGGGGATTCCAAAAAAGGGAATGTTGTGTAATACTCTCATGTTGGCTTCCGTAGTGTGTGTCCTATCCAGCGCCATCGTCTTCGCTGTATCTCTTTATCCACTGGTGTTTGACTGGTACATTTCCATAATTCTATGTTAGTGATTTTGCCTTGCCATTTCTATCCTTTTATTCTGCGTAAGCATCCATTAATGAAAGTCTGTATCTTCGTGATTGTCAATTTTGTTGTTCTCCATGTTTCACAGCCATATAATAGGACCGCCTTAACTTAGTTTAGTTTAGGTTAATTTATGTTAATTTAGGTTAGGTGAAGTTAGTCTAGTTTAGTTTAGCTTAAATTATTTTAGTTTAGTATAGTTTAGTTTAGTTTAGAATAGTTTATTTTAGTTTAGAATAGTTCAGTTTAGTTTAGTTTACAATAGTTTAGTTTAAATTAGTTTGGTTCAGTTTAGTTTAGAATATTTTATTTTATTTCAGCTTTCAATTAAGTTTAGTATAGTTTAGTTTAATTCAACTTAGTTTAGTTTCGCAAAGTTAAGCTCATACTAGTTTAGTTTAGTCGACAGGTCACCTTCAGTACACAACAGACACATTCATAGAGCTCAGACTCACTTCTCAGCATGTTCCTCCGTGTGAAGCACACCCGCCACACACTGGCGAAAACACTGAAGATGGCCGCAGTTCAGGTGCACTAACTCCGTAACACCAGCGTCTGCCTTCACCCAAACCTCTTTAGTCGCCTCGCATGAGAAGCGTGGCAGGTGACGGTGGCTCTATTTTGTTCTCTACCGACCATGGTCAGGGCTCCGGCAGCCACACGATTGAATACCAGAGCATCATTGAGTTGTGAGTTATTTGCGGGTCATCATCATTGAATTATTGAGTTATTTATGGGTCATCATCATTGCACTCCGAACATGTCCATAGGTGCTCAGATCCCCTCCTCAGCAAGTCCTGCAGTGTCCAGCGACTGACGACTCCAGTTCTATGTTGGTTGATAAGTCTTCTTACACGCCCACTAAGTTTCTCGTTTCTGACTGTGCCCATCTTAACTCCCATCTCTTTTATCCGAAGAAGTGACGTGGACTTAAGCATTGATGATGTTCACGCGAGTCATTGGTTGCCCGTCTTCAACAACAGCACAGCTAGCCAACCTGTCCACTCTTTCATTTCTCCGTACTTCTTGATGTGCTGGGACGTAGACAAATGTGACCCCACGTATTTTTGACTTCTGCAATGACTCTACTCATTGCCTGCGTATAGAGCCCGCCTCCACTTTTCTTATCATGCTCATCGAATCACTCAGTATACAGGCGTGGCTGTAGTCTTGTGACTCTAACCAGATGAATGCCTTGGTCACTGCCATCATCTCCATCGTCATGCTACTCGTGGTCATAATGTATGCACCACTTTCTTCTGTTACTATTCTGCCTGCCGAGCGTGCTGTAAATGCCCATCTGCTCCTTTTGTGTAATATTACGAATCCGTCTGTATAGATGACTGCATCTTTCTCATCGGTGTTATCCCAGAAGAGACCGTTGACCTCAGCACTGACCACGACTGAGTTCTGTTCCCTACATTTCCTGTAGAGTGTAACAATCCACGAGAATGTGCCCCTGAATGACGTAGGACCAGTATCAACTCCTCGCCAACGTTGAGATTGGTAGACACATCTTTTGCTCGGCCCACCCATGATTTGCCTCTTTTTAGCCTGTCACCTTTTCCTGTGTTGAGCACGTTGTTCAATAGATGCTCTTTATCTGCACTTATCTTCAGGTATGCTCGTGCCCTCCAATTCTTGACCCTGTCACCCATGCTTAGAAAGTCAAGAAGACAACTCACTGCTACACAGGAAGTGCCCCTCGTACACCCCAAGATCTATCTATCTTTCGTTCGCCCGAAGTATTGTCTATATCTGCAATGTCGTTTCCTGTATAAATTTTACTGTCTTTTGTAATTCTTGCAGTGGCCCATATAGTTTTGTCTGTAGTACCTATGGGCCAATGGATTTTCCTTAGTCTACTATAATTTGTGCCTTGAAGTATGTGTTCAGCAGTCTGGGGCGCCTGTCCACACCCCAAGATAATGCGCATAGCTTCATTCTGTATTTTCTCATCATATGCACTGACAGTAGTTTCATGCTTTTGTCAATTAATCACTTGTTGTGTATTCAAATGTGACTGGAAATTCCATCCCCGAGTTAAAAAACCCCTACCACAGCGGAGGCCTATATATGAACACAGATGGTGGCGTATCACAGCTCTTTGTCACTGATACTTTAGTGCATCTGTTCTTTTGCACTTTTTCCTGAATGTAAAATATACTTTCTTTTTCTCTCAAACATTTAAACTTACTTTTTCTCTTAAACATTGAAACTTTATTTTTCTCTTAAACATTCATATGTACTTTTTCTCTTAAACATTTAAACTTTTTTTTTCTCTTAAACATTTAAATTTTCTTTTTCTCTTAAACATTTAAACTTTCTTTCTCTCTTAAACATTTAAACTTACTTTTTCTCTTAAACATTCAAGCTAACTTTTTCTCTTTAACATTCTAAATGTATTTTTTATCTTAAACATTCAAACTTTCTTTTTCTCTTAAACATTCAAACTTACTTTTTTCCTTAAGCATTTACACCATACTTTTTCTCTTAAATATTCCGACTTACTTTTTCTCTTAAACATCCAAACTTACTTTTTCTATTCTTCTTCCTCTTCTTTCCTTTATCATTTGACTTACAGCGTTGAGGGGATATAAAATTTGCGGTCTTTTGCTCTTCTGTTCGCCTCTGCTGCTTCTAGTAATCAGTCGGATCATCTTTCACATTGTGATTAAAGGTTAGATATTAACCTTTATAATTTTTCTATTAAACATTCAAATGTAATTTTTCTATTAAACATTCAAATGTACTTTTTCTATTAAACATTCAAATGTAATTTTTCTATTAAACATTCAAATGTAATTTTTCTATTAAACATTTAAATGTAATTTTTCTATTAAACATTAAAATGTACTTTTTCTATTAAACATTCAAATGTACTTTTTCTATTAAACATTTAAACTTACTTTTTCTCTTAAACATTGAAACTTTCATTTTTTCTTAAACTTTCAGAGTTACTTTTTCTCTTAAACATTGAAACTTACTTTTTCTCTTAAACATTTAAACTTACTTTTTCTCTTTAAAAAAGTGTTGTGTCTAACACAACAGGCCCTTCTTTGGAATCCCCAGGGGAAAAGACAAAGAGGAAGACCAAGGAATTCTTGGAGAAGACAGAAGCAGAGATGAAGATGATGGGGAAGATATGGAAATGATCTTAAAAGAATGACAAAATACAGAACGACTTGGAAAGTGTTTGTTGAAGACTTATGCTCCACTGGGAGCATAAAAGGTAGAAGAAGAAGAATATTACTCTACTAATATTTCATTCGTCTTCTTCTTTCCTTCCCCGTTTGCCTTTCAGCGTCGAGGGGAGATATAATTTGCGGTCTTTAGCTCTTCTCTTCTAGAGCAACAACAACTTAAACGGTTGGGCCACCTGGTCAAAATGAATCCTCACCAATCACCATCAAGGGCGTTCTTCTCAACAATGATTGGAAAAAGACCAAGAGAAAGACCTCGAAGAAGATGGATAGATGCAGTGACAGAGACATGTAACAGCAAAGGAAAATCACTAATTCAGACAGTACGAGCAGCTCAAGAACGACAAATAATATAACCACGATACCTCTTCGGTATAAGTGAAAAGAGAAAAGAAGAAGAAAGAAGCTCTTCTCTTCGCCTCTGTTGCTGTTATGTTTCCTAGTGCTTCTAATATTCCGTCAATCCAACTTTTTCGTGGTCAGTCATTGTATCTGGTGTTCTCGGAAAGTTTATTGAAGGCCCGTTGTGTTGTATTTTAATCTTTCTGCCTTGTCACGTTGCCAAACCATTTCATCTGTTGTTTCTTGATATATTATACGACAGGGGATTATTTCTAACGTTTTTTTCTCAGTTTTTCATTTCTGATCTTGTCTCTCAGGCTGTTTCGTCTAACACGTCTCATCTCAGTAGAGGTTACTTTCCTTATTCTTCTAAAATATCATTGATGACTATTTAATTTAGGTAAAATAGTTTACTATTTGTGCTTTTGGTGCCACAAATTGAAACCACTCCCATTAAATATCATTATCAACAATGAGAGGTATGTACCAGCTTAGGACATCTTCATCCAAAAACATGAACAATTTCAGAGATTCGAACTAAAATACGGATTTTAGATGTAAACAAACAGATGTGCAATGTGTTGATTGCTCTAGCCCGTATTCAGCGTACTTTTTACTCTCGTTTTATTGACACGGCATTTTTTATAACAAAGCGGGCGTTGACAACATTTTGTCCGACGCAAAATTGGGCCTTCCAGTTGGAGGGGTTTCCCAGAACGTGACGTCATATATTGAACTGAAGCTTGTTAGAGATGTGTCACGGTATTCTATGAAACACTGAGTTGGAGTTCGCCCTGCAGAAATAGACTTGGGTTGAGGGAGTGTGTAAAGGTAGTGGTAAAGTACGAGACGTGAGTCAGCGTCTTAGCGGGAGAGTCATATCACCCATATGTGATGACTGGATCATCAATATCTATTTAAGTGAGCCTGAGAGATGAAAAAAAAAACAGGACAAATCTTAAACAAGTGCAAGGCGTCAAATACTTGGACACAATAATAACATCGGATGGAAGATGCGCCACAGAAATAAAAAGCAGAAAAGTTCAGGCCAAAATAAAAATTAAGAAAATGAAATATATCTTATGCAACAAATCTGTGTCAATAGAAATGAGAAAGAGAGTTAATCGGTGCTATATAGAACCAATTCTGACATATGGAAGCGAATCATGGACAGCAGACAAACAAATGAAAAGACGATTAGAGGCCACAGAGATGGGATTTCTCAGAAGAATGTTGAAAGTTCCCTGGACAGCTAAAAAGACCAATGAGGATGTTCTCAAAGAGGCCAACACAAAAAGGCAGCTCCTAAAAAACATCAGAAAGAAACAATCAACATTTTTCAGGACGACAAAGACAGAAAATACTGGATAGTTTGATGTCATGGCATTGAAAACAGTCAATAACAAAACTGATACGATGCACTGTAGATATAAGATTGTGGAAGGACATGATCGCCCACGCCAACCGGTATGGCACATGATGATGATGATGAGAGATGAAATGGAAATACCCAACTTGTTGTAGATGAGCAAACCATTTCATTTATTGTTTCTGTATTTAGTTTAGAATTAATTCTTCTCTAGTTCTACCGTTCAGCTCCCTGTGGAGCATAGGTTTTCAACAAACACTTTCCAAGACGTTTTGTTTCTTGCTATTCTTTTAAGATCATTCCATGTCTTCCCCATCATCTTTATCTCTATTTCTATCTGTCTTCTCCGAGAATTCTTTGGTCTTCCTCTTTGTCTTTTCCCCTGGGGATTCCAAAAAAATGGCCTGTTGTGTAATACTCTAAGTTGGCTTCCGCAGTTTTAGAATTAACTAAATGCCTAAATTCTTTTTTACATCTTTTCGATTCTGTCTCGTCAAAATTTCTTCAACTTCTCAAATCTATGGTGACTGGCTTCCTTGTATGTTTATTCGTGAGCAACCATGTTTGGCGCTGCTAGTACAAGATGGGACTAAATATAGTATATGATTTGTTTATAGTGTGTTCTGGTGAGTATAGGCACTGTCTATTTAAAGTAGAGTCAATAAAGATAAAGGTAAAGTACGAGACTTGAACCGGCGTCTTAGCACGCGAGTTTTCACCCATATGTGCTCGGCCACCTATCCAGAAAGTCCTGTGTCCTTCCCACTTCCCGGAGGACATTAATGATGTACGGCCGATCCATTGGTTGACCGTCCTCAAGAATAGCGCAGCTAGCCAACCTATCCGTTCTTTCATTTCCCCGTACTAATGCATGTCCTGGAGCGTAGACAGGCGTGGGTGTTGTCTTGTGACTCTAACCAGTTGAATGCCCTGGTCACTGCCATCACCTCCATCATCATGCTACTCGTGGTCATGACTTATGCACCACTGTCTTCCTTGACCATTCTGCCTGCCGAGCGTGCTGTAAATGCCCATGCACTTCTTTGGTGTCGTATTACAGATCCGTCTGTATAGATGACTGCATCTTTCTCATCGGTGTAGGAAAAGTAACCACTATCGAGATGAAATGTGTTAGACGAATGGCAGGAAACACCCTGAGATGTGAAATGGAGAACTGAGGACAAAGCTAGAAAAATATCCGTCATAGAATACATAAAGAAACAACGGATAAAATAGTTTGGTCACGTGAAAAGACAGAAAAATCAAAACACACCAGAAGAGGCTGTTACTAAACCTTACGAGAACACTAGACTCAAGGGCCGACCAAGAAAAAGATGGATTGGTGGTATATTAGAAGCATTAGAAAACATAACAGGAAAAGTCAACAGGAAAAGAAGACCTCGAATAATATCTCTCTTCGATGATGAAAGGCAAATGAGGAATGTAAGAAGGACAGGACGGAGGAGGAGGAGGTGGAGGAGGAGGAGGTGGAGGAGGAGGAGGTGGAGGAGGAGGAGGAGGTGGAGGTAGAGGTGATGGAGGAGATGGTGGAGGAGGTGGAGGTGGAGGTAGAGGTGATGGAGGAGATGGTGCAGGAGGTGGAGGTGGAGGTAGAGGTGATGGAGGAGATGGTGCAGGAGGTGGAGGTGAAGGAGGAGATGGTGGAGGAGGAGGAGGTGGAGGTAGAGGTGATGGAGGAGATGGTGCAGGAGGTGGAGGTGAAGGAGGAGATGGTGGAGGAGGAGGAGGTGGAGGTAGAGGTGATGGAGGAGATGGTGCAGGAGGTGGAGGTGAAGGAGGAGGAGGTGGAGGTAGAGGTGATGGAGGAGATGGTGCAGGAGGTGGAGGTGGAGGAGGAGATGGTGGAGGAGGAGGAGGTGGAGGTAGAGGTGATGGAGGAGATGGTGGAGGAGGTGGAGGTGAAGGAGGAGATGGTGGAGGAGGAGGAGGAGGTGGAGGTAGAGGTGATGGAGGAGATGGTGGAGGAGGTGGAGGTGAAGGAGGAGATGGTGGAGGAGGAGGAGGAGGTGGAGGTAGAGGTGATGGAGGAGATGGTGCAGGAGGAGGAGGAGGTGGAGGTAGAGGTGATGGAGGAGATGGTGGAGGAGGTGGAGGTGAAGGAGGAGATGGTGGAGGAGGAGGAGGAGGTGGAGGTAGAGGTGATGGAGGAGATGGTGCAGGAGGTGGAGGTGAAGGAGGAGATGGTGGAGGAGGAGATGGTGGAGGAGGAGGAGGTGGAGGAGGAGGAGGTGGAGGTGAAGGAGGAGATGGTGCAGGAGGTGGAGGTGGAGGTAGAGGTGATGGAGGAGATGGTGGAGGAGGTGGAGGTGGAGGAGGAGGTGGTGGAGGAGGAGGAGGTGGAGGTAGAGGTGATGGAGGAGATGGTGCAGGAGGTGGAGGTGAAGGAGGAGATGGTGGAGGAGGTGGAGGTGGAGGAGGAGGAGGTGGAGGTAGAGGTGATGGAGGAGATGGTGGAGGAGGTGGAGGTGAAGGAGGAGATGGTGCAGGAGGTGGAGGTGAAGGAGGAGATGGTGCAGGAGGTGGAGGTGAAGGAGGAGATGGTGGAGGAGGTGGAGGTGAAGGTGGAGGTGAAGGAGGAGATGGTGCAGGAGGAGGAGGTGATGGAGGAGGAGGTGGAGGTAGAGGTGATGGAGGAGATGGTGCAGGAGGTGGAGGTGAAGGAGGAGATGGTGCAGGAGGAGGAGGTGATGGAGGAGGAGGTGGAGGTAGAGGTGATGGAGGAGATGGTGCAGGAGGTGGAGGTGATGGAGGAGGAGGTGGAGGTAGAGGTGATGGAGGAGATGGTGCAGGAGGTAGAGGTGAAGGAGGAGATGGTGCAGGAGGAGGAGGTGATGGAGGAGGAGGTGGAGGTAGAGGTGATGGAGGAGATGGTGCAGGAGGTGGAGGTGATGGAGGAGGAGGTGGAGGTAGAGGTGATGGAGGAGATGGTGCAGGAGGTGGAGGTGATGGAGGAGGAGGTGGAGGTAGAGGTGATGGAGGAGATGGTGCAGGAGGTGGAGGTGATGGAGGAGGAGGTGGAGGTAGAGGTGATGGAGGAGATGGTGCAGGAGGTGGAGGTGATGGAGGAGGAGAAAGTGGAGGAGGAGGAGGTGGAGGTAGAGGTGATGGAGGAGATGGTGCAGGAGGTGGAGGTGATGGAGGAGGAGAAAGTGGAGGAGGAGGAGGTGGAGGTAGAGGTGATGGAGGAGATGGTGCAGGAGGTGGAGGTGATGGAGGAGGAGAAAGTGGAGGAGGAGGAGGTGGAGGTAGAGGTGATGGAGGAGATGGTGCAGGAGGTGGAGGTGATGGAGGAGGAGAAAGTGGAGGAGGAGGAGGTGAAGGTAGAGGTGATGGAGGAGATGGTGCAGGAGGTGGAGGTGAAGGAGGAGGAGGTGGAGGTAGAGGTGATGGAGGAGATGGTGCAGGAGGTGGAGGTGAAGGAGGAGGAGAAAGTGAAGGAGGAGGAGGTGGAGGTGAAGGAGGAGGAGGTGGAGGTAGAGGTGATGGAGGAGATGGTGCAGGAGGTAGAGGTGAAGGAGGAGGAGGTGGAGGTAGAGGTGATGGAGGAGATGGTGCAGGAGGTAGAGGTGAAGGAGGAGATGGTGCAGGAGGTGGAGGTGAAGGAGGAGATGGTGCAGGAGGTGGAGGTGAAGGAGGAGATGGTGCAGGAGGTGGAGGTGAAGGAGGAGATGGTGCAGGAGGTGGATGTGAAGGAGGAGATGGTGCAGGAGGTGGAGGTGATGGAGGAGATGGTGGAGGAGGTGGAGGTGAAGGAGGAGATGGTGGAGGAGGTAGAGGTGATGGAGGAGATGGTGCAGGAGGTGGAGGTGAAGGAGGAGATGGTGGAGGAGGTAGAGGTGAAGGAGGAGATGGTGCAGGAGGTGGAGATGAAGGAGGAGATGGTGCAGGAGGTAGAGGTGATGGAGGAGATGGTGCAGGAGGTGGAGTTGAAGGAGGAGATGGTGGAGGAGGTAGAGGTGAAGGAGGAGATGGTGCAGGAGGTGGAGGTGAAGGAGGAGATGGTGCAGGAGGTAGAGGTGATGGAGGAGATGGTGCAGGAGGAGGTGGAGGTGAAGAAGGAAGAGGTGAAGGGGAGGAGGTGAAGGTAAAGGAGGAGGTGGTGAAGGGAGAAGATATGGAGGGAGAAGAGATGGAGGTGAAGGAGGAGATGGTGCAGGAGGTAGAGGTGATGGAGGAGATGGTGCAGGAGGTGGAGGTGAAGGAGGAGATGGTGCAGGAGGTAGAGGTGAAGGAGGAGATGGTGCAGGAGGTGGAGGTGAAGGAGGAGATGGTGCAGGAGGTGGAGGTGAAGGAGGAGCAGGTGGAGGAGGAGGTGGAGGTGAAGAAGGAAGAGGTGAAGGGGAGGAGGTGAAGGTAAAGGAGGAGGTGGTGAAGGGAGAAGATATGGAGGGAGAAGAGATGGAGGTGAAGGAGGAGGAGGTGAATGTAAAGGAGGAGGTGGTGAAGGGAGAAGAGATGGAGGTGAAGCAGGAGGAGGTGAAGGGGGAGGAGGAAGGGGTGAAAGAGGAGGAGGTGAAGGGGAGGAGGTGAAGCAGGTGAAGAAGGAGGTGGAGCTAAAGAAGGAGGAGGTGAAGGGGAGGAGGTGAAGGGGGAGGAGGTGAAGCAGGTGAAGAAGGAGGAGGTGAAGGGGGAGGAGGTGAAGGTAAAGGAGGAAGAGGTGAAAGAGGAGGAGGTGAAGGGGAGGAGGTGGAGGTGAAGGAGGAGCAGGTGGAGCGGGAGGTGAAGGTGAAGGAGGAGCAGGTGGAGGGGGAGATGAAGGAGGAGGTGGAGATGAAGGAGGAGGTGAAGGGGGAGGAGGTGGAGATGAAGGAGGAGGTGGAGATGAAGGGGGAGGAGGTGAAGGGGGAGGAGGTGAAGGTAAAGGAGGAGATGGAGATGAAGGGGGAGGAGGTGGAGATGAAGGGGGAGGAGGTGGAGATGAAGGAGGAGGTGGAGATGAAGGGGGAGGAGGAGGTGGAGATGAAGGGGGAGGAAGTGGAGATGAAGGAGGAGGTGGAGATGAAGGAGGAGGAGGTGAAGAGGGAGTAGGTGGAGGTGAAGGAGGAGGAGGAGAAGGGGCAGAAGAAGGAGGAGGTGAAGGAGGACGAGGTGAAGGGGGAGGAGGTGGAGGTGAAGGAGGTGGAGGAGATGGAGGTGAAGGAGGAGGAGGTGGAGGTGAAGGGGGAGGAGGTGAAGGAGGAGGAGGTGAAGGGGGAGGAGGTGTAGATGAAGGAGGAGGAGGTGAAGAGGGAGTAGGTGGAGGTGAAGAAGGAGAAGGTGAAGAGGGAGGAGATGGAGGTGAAGGAGGAGGAGGAGAAGGGGCAGAAGAAGGAGGAGGTGAAGGAGGACGAGGTGAAGGGGAGGAGGTGGAAGTGAAGGAGGAGGTGAAGGGGGAGGAGGAGAAGGGGGAAGAAGAAGGTGGAGGTGAAGGAGGAGATAGAGGTGAATGAGGAAGAGGTGGAAGAGGGGCTGAAGGAGGAGGTGGTGAAGGCGGAGGAAGTGGAGGTTAAGGAGGAGGAGGTGAAAAAGGAGGAGGTGAAACATGAGGAGAAGGAGGTGATGAAGGAGGGGGACGAAGGAGGAGGTGAAGGACGAGGTAAAGGGGGAAGAGGTGAAGGAGGAGGAGGCGGAGGAGAAGGAAGATGGAGGAGAATGTAGAGGTGAATGAGAAGGGCGAGGAGGAAGAAGGAGGATCAGGTTCAAGTGAAGGAGGAGGTGAAGTAGGAGGTGGAGAAGAAGAAGGAGGAGAGGAAGGAGGAGAGGAAGGAAGATGAGGAATAGAAGAAGAAGAAGAATGAGATGGAGGAGATGAAGGAGAAGAAGTGGAAAAACAATAAGGAGGAGGAGGGGCGAAGGAGAAAAAGAAGATGAAGGAGAGAAGAAAAAGGAGAAAGAGGAGAATAGAAGGATAAGACGAAGAAAAAGAAGACGAGGAAGATTTACAAAATGTATCTTGTCTAAAACACAGCCCTGTATGACGTGTCATTACCCTAACCTTATCATAACCACAAAAAGCTCAGCCCTAGCAGCTTGTAAATCCAGCAATATAATCACATTTAATAAATCGTTAATGCTGTAAATGATCAGGCCACGTATATGGCCTACGTCACGCTTGGCTACACACACACGTGTTGTCCGTCGCGCTTCAACACCGGCCTCCTCAATTTACTTCAGCGGTTTTCAAATTGTGGGACACGCTCGACACACTTATTTTATATTCCTCTTCCTGTTTCTGCTTTCGATCACTTTTCCTCAGCATCCGCCCTTAAATCTTTACATATGTTTCGACGTACATTGCGCCATGCCGATTTCGGACGTGACCGTTTCGCCGCAGAGTGCGTCACTCTCAATTTGATTAGTGGGAACCGTCCAATCATATTATTTTTTGGAGTCAAATAATCATCATCATCAAGTACCAAACCTGCTGGCATAGGTGATCTTATCTCTCCACAACTTTCGATCTCGACAGTTATTTATCATTTCTGTTGTTGACCTTCTGCCAAGCTATTATCTTAAGCTGTCTGGTATCTTCTCTCTTTGCTTTCCTCTATCTATTCGTCCTTCAATTTTCCCAGTTGTTACAATATATTCCAGTTGTTCTCTTCTCATTACAAGACCATAAAATGATAATTGTTTCTTCCTAATATTGGAAATTAGTTGTATTTTTGCTTTGGCCTCTTTCAGAACGTTTTCATTACTCTTCTTAGCTGTTCATGTTATTCTCAACATTTTTCTGTAAAAATATGTTATATGTTATATGTTAGATAAATATAAATATATAGATTGATTCTTAAAACCATGAACAATTTTTTTCTCTGAAATCACTTCCGTTCTTCATCATCACTGAGTGCTGTCTCCGCATCGAAGGTTGGCTACCACGGAGCGCCATTCCGCTCTGTCTCTCGCTTTGAAGTAGCAAATTGTCATAGGCTGATTTGTCCATCTTTTGATGTTACTCGTCCACGTTAGTCTTGGTCTGCCTCTGCCTCTTTTACCTTGTATTATCCCTTGCAAGAATACTTTTAGTAGGCTGCTGTGTCTTTTAACATGCCCCAACAATCTCATTTGTCTTGTTTGAATTGCATTTAGCAGTTCTCGTTTCATTTTTTAGTTGTTTTAAGACTTCATTGTTTGTTTTCTTTTCTTTCCATCCAACTCTACCTATTCTTCTATAAATCCACATTTCAAAGGCTTCAATTTGCTGTTCTGTTTTCTTGTCTAATTAATGTCCATGTTTTTACATCAATAAGGAACGTTGAGAAAATGTAACATTTTGCTATTCTTAGTTTCATCCCTGGTGTTATTTGTTTTAATGTTAGTGTATTTTCCATGGCATTAAAATTACTTTTTGCCATTCCTCCTCTTTTGTTTAAATCAGTTTTACTTCTCTTCCGTTGCACTGATTAAAAGCTTCCGTAAGGAAAGTATTGAGGTAGTGTCCGTGCCTATTTGTTTCTTTTTGTTTACAAAAATCAGTGATGTCTTATCCTCTAGCCTCAATATCCGACGTCAGGATGACGTACAAGGAGACATAATGTCCTCAATGAACAGTTCAATAACCATAACTCTACTATGGTCTATCTGTTGATGTGGCATAAACGTGACAGTTTATTTGTTACAAACTGCTGTTAATGATCTATTTCTATTGGCTACAGAGCAGTCTTGTATAGTTTAGTCGATAAAGAATGTTTAATGTGTTTAGTCTTTAGTCAACAGATTGTCTTTATTGTTTTAGTCTTTAGTCAACAGATCGTCTTTATTGTTTTAGTCTTTAGTAGACGGATCGTCTTTATTGTTTTCAGTCTTTAGTAGACAGATCGTCTTTATTGTTTCAGTCTTTAGTAGACAGATCGTCTTTATTGTTTCAGTCTTTATTAGACAGATCGTCTTTATTGTTTTAGTCTTTAGTAGACAGATCGTCTTTATTGTTTTTAGTCTTTAGTAGACAGATCGTCTTTATTGTTTTTAGTCTTTAGTAGACGGATCGTCTTTATTGTTTTAGTCTTTAGTAGACAGATCGTCTTTATTGTTTTTAGTCTTTAGTAGACAGATCGTCTTTATTGTTTTAGTCTTTAGTAGACAGATCGTCTTTATTGTTTTAGTCTTTAGTAGACAGATCGTCTTTATTGTTTTTAGTCTTTAGTAGACAGATCGTCTTTATTGTTTTAGTCTTTAGTAGACAGATCGTCTTTATTGTTTTTAGTCTTTAGTAGACAGATCGTCTTTATTGTTTTTAGTCTTTAGTAGACAGATCGTCTTCATCGCAAAACGGACAACCCCACAGTACTCAGGAGACTCTCCCCCACCCCCACCACACACACTAGGGAAAGCACCCAAGCTTGTATCAACACAGATTCACGAACTCCGAAGCACAAACGAAGACCTTATAATTCTAGGATGTAAAAAAGGAGTGGGTTATTTGTTCGATTGTTTATCTATTAACGATTTACCAATGCCAGTCCTGGACTATAGATACCGGAACAAGAAGAAAAATATCCTCTTCTGGGATGAAACGTGTTAGCCGAATGGCAGGAAACATCCTGTGAGATAAGATAAAAGATGAATCTTTTTCTTCTACTTTTCTTTTTCACTGATACCTAAAAGGTGTCGTGGTTTATATCATTTGTCGTCCTTGTGCTGCTCGAATTGTCTGAATTAGTGATTTTCCTATGTTGTTACATGTCTCTGTCACTGAATCTATCCATCTTCTTCTGGGTCTTCCTCTTGGTCTTTTTCCATGCATTCTCGAGAAGAACGCCCTTGATGGTGATTGGTGAGGATTCATTCTGACCAGGTGGCCAAACCATTAAAATTTTTGTTGTTCTATATATTCTTGGCAGGGTTTTGTTCCTACAATTTTTCTTATGGTTTCATTTGGTATTCTATCTCTTCTTGTGTTCTTTGTTACTAAGCTTCTGGTGTGTGACTGTGCTGGCAACACAAAACAATTTGCGATGGGAGTCAAATTTAAGTTATAAGTGAATTTCATTGCCCGTAGAAAAAAGAAATTCAAGCGTTCTCTTGCTATTTCTAATGGATTTATTTGTGATTTATTCTTGTAGTGTGTGCGAATAAGTAGAATTACCATCATGTGCTATTACGATCACGAACGAGAGAGATGAATAACTGGGGGGAAATGTAAGAATAAATCCCGCAATAGAAAACACAACTCCTGTGTGTTACCGGGGCCTCATCATGAGGAAAGTAAAGAATAGTGACACTTTGACCTTCCAGGCATTTCGTAAGAGGCGACTAAGGAGGTTGATCGATGGCTTGAAAAGCTGCCATTGTAAAAAGTATTGTTATGGAAACAGCGCCATAAATTTTAGAGCAGTGATCTCTGCAATATGTGCCACTTTGGCACGCAAGATTTCTGTTTTGAGATTGTGGTTCTGCCCTATGTGCCGTCTTCGGCTCGAAAGGACAATAGATAGAGTACACAAAGAAACAACAGAAAATTCGTTTGATCACGTGATATGACAGAAAAAAAAGACAATAGATAGTTCGATGCAGGGATATCCTTTGCAGAACTAGCGTTCACCACAGACCGTCTGAAAGAATCTCTGTCTCTAGCCAGATCTCCCACTTCTTCTGTTGTTGTTGTCAAGATTTCTTTGATGTCCTGAAACGACCTAATTTTTTTTAGTCTGTTACTATTATCTTTAATGGGTACCGGATTTTTTTCTGGGAAAGTGAAGCGACGCGGGCGTTATACCGACCACAAAATCATGTGCCGAAGTTATGTACAATTTATGGTCACTAACACCATATTCTCTATGCGCCATTTGGCGTGACGGGGGTACTTTACTTTTTTTTTTACAAGTATCATTTATCATTATTATTACTAGTATGATTTATCATTATTATTACTAGTATGATTTATCATTATTATTACTAGTATCATTTATCATTATTATTACTAGTATCATTTATCATTATTATTACTAGTATCATTTATCAATATTATTACTAGTATCATTTATCATTATTATTACTAGTATCATTTATCATTATTATTACTAGTATCATTTATCATTATTATTACTAGTATCATTTATCATTATTATTACTAGTATCATTTATTATTATTGATATTTTTGTGTATTATTACTAGTATCATTTATTAATGTTAATAGTATTTTAAAATTATTTTTACCAGTATTTTTCTTTATTATTACTAGGCATCATCATTGGGTGCCTTCTCCGCATCGAAGGTTGGCTACCATGGAGCGCCATTCCACTCTGTCTCTTGCTTTGATGGTGCAGATTGTCATAGGCTGACTTGTCCATCTTTTGATGTTACTCGTCCATGTTAGTCTTGGTCTGCCTCTGCCTCTTTTATCTTGCATTTTCCCCTCTAATATTACTTTTATTAGAATTGTGTGTCTTTTAACATGACCAAAAAATGTCATTTGTCTTGCTCTAATTGTGTTTAGTAGTTCTTTTTTCACCCTTAGTCGTCCTAAAACTACCTCGTTTATTATTACTAGTATCATTCATAATGTTAATAGTATTTTAAAATTATTTTTACCAGTATTTTTCTGTATTATTACTAATATATTTATTATTATTAATCATCATCATCATCAAGTACCGGGCCTACTGGCGTAGGTGATCATGTCTCTCCACAACATTCGATCTCGACAGTTCTTTATCATTTCTGTTGTTGACAATCATTATTATTGCTAGCATTATTTATTATTATTGCTAATATTATTTAACATTACCACTAGTAATTTATTATCATTACTATTATTATTCATTATTATTGCTAATGTTATTAATTATTCCTCTTCTTATTTCTTGTAATTGCTATTATTATGTATTGTTATAACCATTATTATTATTACAAATCACAAATGCAACAAGTGCAACGTTTCAAATACTTGGGCACAATAATTACATCCAATGGGAGATGCACCACAGAAATAAAAAGCAGAATAGCTCAGGCCAAAATAGCATTTCAGAAAATGAAAAATATCTTATGCAACAAATCTATTTCAATAAAAATGAGAAAGAGAGTTCATCGGTGCTATATAGAACCAATTCTGACCTATGGAAGCGAATCATGGATAGTAGACAAACAAATGAAAAGACGATTAGAGGCCACAGATATGGGATTACTCAGAAGAATGTTGAAAGTTCCCTGGATAGCTAAAAAGACCAATGAGGAAGTTCTCAAAGAGGCCAACACAAAAAGGGAGCTCTTAAAAAACATTAGAAAGAAGCAATCAACATTTTTCTGGCACATCATGAGAAGAGAAGATGGAATACTTGGTTACAACTGGCAAAATAAAAGGAAAGAGAGATCGCGGACGACAAAGAAAGAAAATACTGGATAGCTTGGTGTCATGACATGGAAAACAGTCAACAACAGAATTGATATGATGCACTGTAGATAGAAGATTGTGGAGGGACATGATCAACTACGCCAACCGGTATGGCACATGATGATGATTATTATTATTTGCTATTATCATTATAAGTGTTTGAACCATTTTATTTATTATTACTATTGCTGTTGATTAATTTTACAATTTTTATTTTGTTTAATTTTACTATTATATTTATTACTATTACAATTGTTATTTATTACTATTACAATTGTTATTTATTACTATTACAATTGTTATTTATTACTATTACAATTGTTATTTATTATTATAACAATTGTTATTTATTACTATTACAATTGTTATTTATTACTATTACAATTGTTATTTATTACTATTACAATTGTTATTTATTATTATAACAATTGTTATTTATTACTATTACAATTGTTATTTATTACTATTACAATTGTTATTTATTACTATTACAATTGTTATTTATTATTATAACAATTGTTATTTATTACTATTACAATTGTTATTTATTACTATTACAATTGTTATTTATTATTATAACAATTGTTATTTATTACTATTACAATTGTTATTTATTACTATTACAATTATTATTTATTATTATAACAATTGTTATTTATTACTATTACAATTGTTTTTTATTACTATTACAATTGTTATTTATTACTATTACAATTGTTATTTATTATTATAACAATTGTTATTTATTACTATTACAATTGTTTTTTATTACTATTACAATTGTTTTTATTACTATTACAATTGTTATTTATTACTATTACAATTGTTATTTATTACTATTACAATTGTTATTTATTACTATTACAATTGTTATTTATTACTATTACAATTGTTATTTATTACTATTACAATTGTTATTTATTACTATTATTATTTATGGAGCCGCGATAGCTCAGTGGTTAGTGAACTGTCCTACAAAGGACAAGAGATCGGGTTCAATCCTGATCGACGGCTTCCGGGTTCACCCAGCCTTTAACGGGTACCGGATTATTTTCTGGGAAAGTAAAGCGGATCGGGCGTAATACCGACCACATTTACACCAAAATACTATGCCGAAGGTCTGTAAAAATGTTGGCCACCAACACCATATTCCCTATACGCCACTTGGCGTGACGGGGGCTCTTTAATTTACTTTTTAGATTATCATTAGATCTTTCTAGTAATGTAGATTGCCCAATGTCTTATATGGCGTCGATGTTAGGAACTTCATGTTAATGTCCGAACCGTTTTTTTTTGTCCCAGAAAGAAATAACTCTAGAGGCAAAACGGGCACTCTACTATACAATCTTCACCCCCAACGCTGTACTACTAATGCCAGTTCTGGACACTAATGCAAAAACAATGAAACAAAGAAAGAAGGAAAGAAAAAAAGAACGAAAGAGCGGAGAAAAGAAAGAAAGAAAGAAAGAAAGAAAGAAAGAAAGAAAGAAAGAAAGAGCGGAGAAAAGAGGGAAAGAAAGAAAGAAAGAAAAAACGTAAAAAAGGAAAAAAAACTGAGGGGCGGAGAGATAAAGAAAGAAAGAAAGAAAGAAAGAAGGAAAGAAAAAACGGAGGGGCGGAGGGATAAAGAAAGAAAGAAAGAAAGAAAGAAAGAAAAAACGGAGGGGCGGAGGGATAAAGAAAGAAAGAAAGAAAGAAAGAAAGAAAGAAAGAAAGAAAGAAAGAAAGAAAGAAAGAAAGAAAGAAAGAAAGAAAGAAAAAAACGAAGGGGCGGAGGGATAAAGAAAGAAAGAAAGAAAGAAAGAAAAAACGGAGAGACGGAGGGAGAAAGAAAGAAAGAAAGAAAGAAAGAAAGAAAGAAAGGAAGGAAGAAAGAAAGAAAGAAAGAAAGAAAGAAAGAAGAAAGAAAGAAAGAAAGAAAGAAAGAAAGAAAGAAAGAAAGAAAACGGAGGGGCGGAGGGATAAAGAAAGAAAGAAAGAAAGAAAGAAAGAAAGAAAGAAAGAAAGAAAGAAAGAAAGTAAAAAAGAAAGAAAGAAAATGCCAATGCAATATCATGTAGACTTATAGCTACATCCTACATTGGGTATTACGAGATCAGTCTGCTACAGATATTGTAAGCCTCGCTTTAATATAATTGTCTGAGCTTCTCAGTAGGTAGATATCTGCCGATCTCCCATACCGAGGCATGTAGATCTTTTCCTAATGTAGATAAATGACTCTTTTAGAATGTAGACATTTCCATTTTGTGTTATTCTTCACTCGCTGACTGATATTATATCGAATTGTGTGAAATCGTGATTGTATATTTCATGTCTTTCTTCTGCGCTTTGTTGTCGAGTGAGTTTATTCTCAATATACATTTTTTCAAGATTGCTTTTCTCATTATTAATCGTCACACAAAACTGTCATTGTTAGTAGCGAGAACTTGTTACTACTTTATTTGTTTTGCTTTTTGTAAACGCCAGATTAAGGGGAATTCAGAGAATGAGATGGATAAAGGGAATCATCATCATCAAGTACCGGACCTACTGGCGTAGGTGATCATGTCTCTCCACAACTTTCGATTTCGGCAGCCATTTATCATCTCTGTTGTTACCTTCTGCCAAGCCATTCTCTTAAGCTGTCTGGTATCTTTTCTCTTTGCTTCCCTCTATCTCTTCGTCCCTCAATTTTCCCAGTTGTTACAATATATTCCAGTTGTTCTCTTCTCATTACATGGCCAAAAAATGATGATTGTCTCTTCCTAACATTGGAAGTTAGCTCTCTTTTTGCTTTGACCTCTCTCAGAACATCTTCATTACTCTTCTTAGCTGTCTATGGTACTCTCACCATTCTTCTGTAAAACCACATTTCTACAGACTCCAGTGATTTCCTTATCTGTTGTCCTATTGTCCATGATTCGCATCCATATGTTAAGACTGGCTCTACGTAACATTTAAGAACTCTTTTTCTTGTTTCTATTGTCAAAAATGGATTGCATAGTATTTTCCTCATTTTTTGGAAAGCTGCTTTTGCCTGAGCCATTCTGCATCTCACCTCTTTTGTACATCTTCTGTCTGAGGTTAACAAAGTTCCCAAAAGGTTCTATAAAGGAAATACTAGAGTCACTAGAGGGAATAAAGCCAGTAGAGGCCAACAAAAGAGCAAAGAATCGCAGATTGTATCTCCCCTCGACGCCAACGGCAATGGAGGAAGGATAGAAGAAGAAGTTCTTTGTATTATTGCTATTTTTTTTTATTGCTTTGTTTTTTGCGTTTTGCGTTCGCCAACTTTTATAACTAGTGAAACCCCGAGGGAATATTTCGCGTAAATATAATTTTTTTTAGCATCAACAAAACAGAAATCATGAATGTCGTAAAAGAGAAACAGATCATCAACATAACTATAGACGTCACACAGCTAAAACAAGTAGAGAAATTTAAATATCTATTAAGTCAGGTGACAAACGACAATTCACAAGCAGCAGAAATAGACTCAAGATGTAACAAAGCTTGTCAAATCATTGGACAGCTATCACCACTATTGCCCAGCGTGGAAATAACTCTAGAGGCAAAAGGGGGCAATCTACAATACAATCTTCATCCCCATGTTGTGCTGACAATGCCAGTCGTAGACACTAGATAAAAAAAAAAAAAGAGTAAAGTACCCCCGTTACGCCAAGTGGCGTATAGGGAAATATGGTGTTAGTGACCCTATCTTTTACAGACCTTCAGCGCATGATTTTTGGGGTTATGTGGTCGGTACTACGCCCGTGCCGCTTTACTTTCCCAGAAAAAAAAATCCGGTACCCATTAAAGGCTGGGTAAACCGGAAGCTGTCGATTGGGACTGTACCCTACACCTTTTCCTTTGTAGCCCAGTTCACTAACCACTGAGCTATCGCGGCTCCCTGCATTCAAAGGTATTCATGGCAAATGACTAGCCAGGAGTGGATCTCAAAATGGTGTAAATTATGATCCTATAAATATATAATGGTTTGGAGCAGCTGAATTAATATAAAGACAAGACAAACTGCAAATTTTCGGCAAAAGTCTTCATTAGGTTTAACAAGCTGTACAGATTAGGTTTAACAAGCTGTACAGATTAGGTTTAACAAGCTGTACAGATTAGGTTTAACAAGCTGTACAGATTAAACATAAATCCAAGCCAGAAAACATAATGCGATCTAAAAAAAAAAAAGTAAAAAGATGGTGACCAGGTTTTACATAAAGTCTGGTTAAAAGTTAAATAGACAATAGGGCAGGTAGGACATAAATAGATGAAAAGGAAGAAATCAGTGAACAATTAGAAAAAAAATAAAAGAAGGTTACCCATAGGGTAGGAAGAAAACGATAGGGGGTGGCCCTATTGTCTATTTCTCTTTTAACCAGACTCTACTTCATTCTGTCCACCGTCCTTTTCCGCCATCGTTTAGATCCGTGTTGTGTTTACTGGACAGGATGTATTTGCTTATTCTGTATATTTTCTGCTGTTATACCTGATAAATTCCTTTGCCGAAACGTTGTAGTTTATCTTGTCCTTCAAGTAGTTTTCCTGCTCCATATCATTTTATGTTCATTTGATATATTCTATGCAACTCTACTCGTGGCCCGTATATTATTTAATATTTTCTATATTTGATGTCTGTGACTATCTCGATATCACGGACAATAGGACAACAGACAAGAAAATCACTGGAGTCTGTAGAAATGTGGCTTTACAGGAGAATGTTGAGGATACCGTGGACAGCTAAGAAGAGTAATGAAAACGTTCTGAAAAAGGCCAAAAGAGAGAAAAGAGAGCTAATTTACAATAATAGGAAGAAACAATCATCATTTTTTTTATTATGTAATGAGAAGAGAACAACTGGAATATAATGTAACAACTGGGAAAAATTGAGGGACGAAGAGATAGAGGGAAGCAAAGAGAAAAAATACCAGACAGCTTAAGAGAATAGCTTGGCAGAAGGTCAGCATCAGAAATGATAAATAACTGTCGGGATCGAAAGTTGTGGAGAGAATTGATCACCTACGCCAGCAGGCATGGTACTTGATGATGATGATGATTCTCGACATATAACACAAAGATGGATCGAAACGAACTAGCCCTTAACTTGGCTCACCCTCATCTTGTGAAGCTATTCTTCTAGAAGAGCAGATCTTACCGCCCCTTGAAAGGTCAGTGTCTGACACTTCAGGCTAAACAGAGTTTCAGTTATCGATTATTGGGCGGGTCCTTCCCTGCAGGTTATCGATCTTTCTGTCTGCGCAAAATGAGGTCTAATAATGATCTCCCCTAGCTATTCTGTATTATTATTTATAATTGTTACGATAGTTTTATCAAGTTTTACGTGAGTTTTGTTGCGGACGTTTTCTAAATGTTATATTTAAAGTAGATTGAGTTTTTATGTGTTTTTTTTTTTAAATATAATTAAGTGTGAGTTTTATATTTGAAGAAAAAATGAAGAATACATCACTCCTACAACATCTTATTCATGATAAGATGATCGTTCTACTTGTTTCTTCTAGTTTCCTTCTTTATCCTTTTTCCTTTTCTCTTATTCGAGGAGAAAAGGGTTATTTGATTGATGATCGTAAAGATACAACGGGTTGAAAAGTACAATAATAGACGTCATGGTTCCTGGACGACACACCAGGGGCAGACCAAGAATAAAGTGGTTTCATAATGTCATGGACACCTTGAACATGACAACAGAAGATGTTGGAGATCTGACTAGAGATAGATTCCTGCAGACGGGCTTTTGTGAGTGCAACGTTCTGTGGGAGATCTGGCTAGAGATAGATTCCTGCAGACGAGCTGTGGTGAATGCAACGTTGTGGAAGATCTGGCTAGAGATAGATTCCTGCAGACGGGCTGTGGTGAATGCAACGTTCTGTGGAAGATCTGGCGAGAGATAGATTCCTGCAGATGAGCTGTGGTGAATGCAACGTTCTGTGGGAGATCTGGCTAGAGATAGATTCCTGCAGACAGTCTGTGGTGAATGCAACGTTCTGTGGAAGATGTGGCTACAGATAGATTCCTGCAGACGAGCTGTGGTGAATGCAACGTTCTGTGAGAGATCTCCCTAGAGATAGATTCCTGCAGACGAGCTGTGGTGAATGCAACGTTCTGTGGGAGATTTGGCTAGAGATAGAGATTCTTTCAGACGGACTGTGAAGAATGCAACGTTCTGTGGGAGATCTGGCTAGAGACAGAGATTTTTTCAGACGGTCTGTGGTGAATGTTCTTCCCACGACATACGACCTGTTTGTAAGATATTTGGTCAGCAAACTTCCAGACCGCTACAATTTCCAGGAGAAAGTGCATTATTTCCAATCATAAGTGTGTGTGTACGTGTGCCACGTGGGAGAAAGCCACTTTAAATGGAAGTTGATTTTTCTGTGCATATTTACATGAAGTCACGACAATAATTATTGCCTCGGAGCTTACCCAAATAGCATAAAAAAGTAAGCAAAGAGCCCCGTCACGCCAAGTAGCGCATAGGGAATATGGTGTTAGTGACTATAATTTTTATAGACCTTCGACACATGATTTTTGGGTTAATGTGGTCAATATTACGACAGTGTCGTTTGCAGTTAATGCAAAACACACACACAAATTTTAAAAAAAGATTAGGGGGCCTCAGTAGCCTAGTTGGGAAAGCCACCCGACTTGACTACCGATGTTCGGACAACCCGTGTTCGATTCCCGCTGTGAGCAGTGTGAGTTGTACTAGTGGTTGAAAAAAATACCCCCACGGTCGACCCAGCCGTAGGCAGAAATGGGTACCAGGGTATTACCCTGGGAAGGTGAGGAATGTCGTTTCGCATTGTGTGTTTCGATGCTTGAGGCGACACTATCCAGAAATCTCCGAACATTTCTGGATAGGCGGCCGAGCACATATGGGTGGAAACTCGCGTGCTAAGACGCCGGTTCAAGTCTCGTACTTGACCTTTACCTTTACCTTCACCTTTACAAAAAAGATGAAAGGCTGGCACAGCTTAGAGTCTTTCGGGGATGCAATACTAAATCTTTAACGACAAAAAAATGGTAAAATGCACCTTCCTCAAATAAATGTGAATGCATAACAGAATTTGGAAGCAGCATATGGAGTTTAGCCGTGAGTTACCGGGTTCTGTGCGTTTTCGCCTTATGTCTTTTGGAGTGTGCTGAGACTGCTATGATGGGGACTACAGCTGCCTTTCTTTGTTTGGGAGATGAGTTAGTGATTCGGATGATTAAACTGGCACGGGCGGTTGAGCAATTATGGATTTTAATTCGTTTGCAGTGATACCGAGGCCTTCCATAACCAAATAACCAAATACCGGGGTCTCATTATGAGGGAGGTAAAGAATAGTGACACTGTGACCTTCCAGGCATGTCGTAAGAGGCGACTAAGGAGGTTGATCGATGGCTTGACAAGCTGTCATTGTAAAAAAACATTGTTATGGAAACAGATCAATAGATTTTAGAGCAGTGATCTCTGCAATATGTGCCATTTTGGCACGCAAGGTTTCTATTCTTGAGATTGTGGTTCTGCCCTATGTGCCATCTTCGGCTCGAAGGGACAATAGATAGATATGAAGTTTACTTTTGTGAAAAAACACAAATAAGCAAATTAATTAAAGTATCAGTGGTAAAATGCTCTGATACTATTACCTCTGTGCATAATCAAGACATCTGGATGTGAATCATGGACAATAGGACAACAAACAAGAAAATCAATGGGGGCTGTAGAAATATGATTTTACAGAAGATTGTTGAGAATACTACGAACAGATAAGTAGAGTAATGTAAAAGTAGGTCTGGAGCTAAAAAATAACATCAAATTGAAGATGCGATACAGAAATAAACAGCAGAACAACCCAAGCCAAAATATAATTTTAGAAAATGAGAAACGCCTTGTGCAACAGGTCTATGTCAACAGACGTGAGAGAGAGAGTTCATCGGCGCTAAATGAAGACAATTCTGATATAAGGAAGTGAATTATGGACAATATGCAAAGAAAGAAAAAGACGATTAGAGGCCGAAGAGGATTATTCAGAAGAATATTGACAGTTCCCTGTACAGATGAAAAGACCAATGAGGAAATTTTCAAAAAAGTCAACACAAAATTGAGTTCATAAGAAAAATCAAAAAGAAACAATCGTCATTTTTCGTGCACATCATGAGCAGTAGAAAGTTGGAGTATTCCGTTACAACTGGGAAAATACAGGGAAAGAGAAATCGCGGACAACAAATAGAGAAGTTACTAGATATCTTGATGTCATGGTAGCGACAACTGTCAACAACAGAACTGATACGATACACTTTAGATAGAAAATTGTGGAAGGACCTGATCACCTACGCTAACTGCAATGGCACATGATGATAATAATACTGTAGGTCTGTGAGTTTCCTGTTTGATACGGAGACTCATTTTGTTTGAAATAAACCACAGTAGATGTGATCTTGGTCCCTTTACAGTAACAATCCAGGGGAAATTGGATGCTGTTAATACCGGATGTCACTAACATACCCAAAAGGTCATTTGAAAGGTCGAATAATCAAGCCCCCGCAGTGATGCCTCGAAAATAAAATAAAAATCGATTTTCTGAGCTCCGGCTGCTGTCCTTATACTTTCAGATCCCAAATATCATTATGTGGAATATGTTTTGGCTTTCGAATATCCCAACTGGCATATTGACGTCAATGTTGAAAGCGCTATGGCAGAACGCTGGCCTGGTAATTGTGAATTATGAGGAAGTGATGGGCGGATGTTAACAGACAAATTAGGAAGGATAGCAGAAGAAGGGGAGAAAGGAAGAAGTACCAGAGATGAGAAGATAGACAGTCATTATCATCAAGTGCCGTGTCATATTCATATCACAACACGCATTCTTTTTCACATCTTTTTTCATCTCTTAGCATGCCAGATAATAAAGAAAATGCGTGGTATTTTTGTATACTTGTCTTTCTCTGATTTTTTTTCCCTTTCTTTTTCCCTGCTGTCACATTATTTTAAGATTTTTTTTTTTCAAGGGCACACAAGAATTCATGAAATAACAACTCCGAGCTCAATTAAGCGTGGCATGAGTAAAGCAGAGCGGTCTAACTTTTTAAACTCCAGAATTATGTTTCCGGTTTAGAAGCTACACTGGCTGAACCGTTATTATGCTCGCTACCTGACCAGATAGTTTCTCGTTCAATTTTCCAGATGTCTCGAATTATGCATTTTTTTTTCTTTGAAAATGGGTACCAGTCAATTTATTTTCGGGGAAAGTAAGGCGTCTTGGCGTGATACCGGCCTGATCACTCAAAAAGGGTGCTGCTGGTCATTGAAAGTTACGGATATTAACATAATGTTTCCATTCACCTTCATGCATGGAGAGAACCATTACTGACTGCTTCTCCTTCGTCTTCTTCTACGTTCGTCCCAGACTACTCTTCTACGTCATATATTTCTTTATCTCGTCACTCTGGCGTCGTTGGGGTGCCACTGGCAGACTTCGTCAACTTGGGGGTCCTTGGGGCACCACCGGTAGAATTTGTCAACCTTTAGGTCGTTGTGGCACCACTGACAGATTTCGTCAACCAGGAGTCGTTGTGGCACCACTGACAGACTTGGTCAACTTTTTGGTCGTTGTGGCACCACTGACAGACTTCGTCAACCTTTAAGTCGTTGTGGCACCACTGACAGATTTCGTCAACCTTTAGGTCGTTGTGGCACCACTGACAGACTTCGTCAACCTTTAAGTCGTTGTGGCACCACTGACAGACTTCGTCAACCTTTGAGTCGTTGTGGCACCACTGACAGACTTCGTCAACCTTTAAGTCGTTGTGGCACCACTGACAGATTTGTCAACCTTTAAGTCGTTGTGGCACCACTGACAGACTTCGTCAACCTTTAAGTCGTTGTGGCACCACTGACTGACTTCGTCAACCTTTAGGTCGTTGTGGCACTACTGACAGACTTCGTCAACCTTTAAGTCGTTGTGGCACCACTGACAGACTTCGTCAACCTTTAGGTCGTTGTGGCACCACTGACAGACTTCGTCAACCTTTAAGTCGTTGTGGCACCACCGACTGACTTCGTCAACCTTTAAGTCGTTGTGGCACCACTGACTGACTTCGTCAACCTTTAGGTCGTTGTGGCACCACTGACAGACTTCGTCAACCTTTAGGTCGTTGTGGCACCACTGACAGACTTCGTCAAACAGGGGTCATTGGGGCACCACTGACTGACTTCGTCAACATTTTGGTCGTTGTGGCACCACTGACTGACTTCGTCAACCTTTAGGTCGTTGTGGCACCACTGACTGACTTCGTCAACCTTTAGGTCGTTGTGGCACCACTGACAGAGTTCGTCAACCTTTGAGTCGTTGTGGCACCACTGACTGACTTCGACAACCTTTAAGTCGTTGTGGCACCACTGACTGACTTCGTCAACCTTTAAGTCGTTGTGGCACCACTGACTGACTTCGACAACCTTTAAGTCGTTGTGGCACCACTGACAGACTTCGTCAACCTTTAAGTCGTTGTGGCACCACTGACTGACTTCGACAACCTTTAAGTCGTTGTGGCACCACTGACTGACTTCGACAACCTTTAAGTCGTTGTGGCACCACTGACTGACTTCGACAACCTTTAAGTCGTTGTGGCACCACTGACTGACTTCGTCAACCTTTAAGTCGTTGTGGCACCACTGACTGACTTCGTCAACCTTTAGGTCGTTGTGGCACCACTGACTGACTTCGTCAACCTTTAAGTCGTTGTGGCACCACTGACTGACTTCGTCAACCTTTAAGTCGTTGTGGCACCACTGACTGACTTCGTCAACCTTTAAGTCGTTGTGGCACCACTGACTGACTTCGTCAACCTTTAGGTCGTTGTGGCACCACTGACTGACTTCGTCAACCTTTAGGTCGTTGTGGCACCACTGACTGACTTCGTCAACCTTTAAGTCGTTGTGGCACCACTGACTGACTTCGACAACCTTTAAGTCGTTGTGGCACCACTGACTGACTTCGTCAACCTTTAAGTCGTTGTGGCACCACTGACTGACTTCGTCAACCTTTAGGTCGTTGTGGCACCACTGACAGACTTCGTCAACCTTTAAGTCGTTGTGGCACCACTGACTGACTTCGTCAACCTTTAAGTCGTTGTGGCACCACTGACTGACTTCGACAACCTTTAAGTCGTTGTGGCACCACTGACTGACTTCGACAACCTTTAAGTCGTTGTGGCACCACTGACAGACTTCGTCAACCTTTAAGTCGTTGTGGCACCACTGACAGACTTCGTCAACCTTTAAGTCGTTGTGGCACCACTGACAGACTTCGTCAACCTTTAGGTCGTTGTGGCACTACTGACAGACTTCGTCAACCTTTAGGTCGTTGTGGCACTACTGACAGACTTCGTCAACCTTTAAGTCGTTGTGGCACCACTGACAGACTTCGTCAACCTTTAAGTCGTTGTGGCACCACTGACTGACTTCGACAACATTTAAGTCGTTGTGGCACCACTGACTGACTTCGACAACCTTTAAGTCGTTGTGGCACTACTGACAGACTTCGTCAACCTTTAAGTCGTTGTGGCACCACTGACTGACTTCGACAACCTTTAAGTCGTTGTGGCACTACTGACAGACTTCGTCAACCTTTAGGTCGTTGTGGCACCACTGACAGACTTCGTCAACCTTTAAGTCGTTGGGGCACCACTGACAGACTTCGTCAACCTTTAAGTCGTTGTGGCACTACTGACAGACTTCGTCAACCTTTAGGTCGTTGTGGCACCACTGACAGACTTCGTCAAACAGGGGTCGTTGGGGCACCACTGACTGACTTCGTCAACCTTTAGGTCGTTGTGGCACCACTGACAGACTTCGTCAACCTTTAGGTCGTTGTGGCACCACTGACTGACTTCGACAACCTTTAGGTCGTTGTGGCACCACTGACTGACTTCGACAACCTTTAAGTCGTTGTGGCACCACTGACTGACTTCGACAACCTTTAAGTCGTTGTGGCACCACTGACTGACTTCGACAACCTTTAAGTCGTTGTGGCACCACTGACAGACTTCGTCAACCTTTAGGTCGTTGTGGCACCACTGACTGACTTCGACAACCTTTAAGTCGTTGTGGCACCACTGACTGACTTCGTCAACCTTTAGGTCGTTGTGGCACCACTGACTGACTTCCGCAACCTTTAAGTCGTTGTGGCACCACTGACTGACTTCGACAACCTTTAGGTCGTTGTGGCACCACTGACTGACTTCGACAACCTTTAAGTCGTTGTGGCACCACTGACTGACTTCGACAACCTTTAAGTCGTTGTGGCACCACTGACTGACTTCGTCAACCTTTAGGTCGTTGTGGCACCACTGACTGACTTCGACAACCTTTAAGTCGTTGTGGCACCACTGACTGACTTCGTCAACCTTTAGGTCGTTGTGGCACCACTGACAGACTTCGTCAACCTTTAAGTCGTTGTGGCACCACTGACAGACTTTGTCAACCTTTAAGTCGTTGTGGCACCACTGACTGACTTCGTCCACCTTTAGGTCGTTGTGGCACCACTGACTGACTTCGACAACCTTTAGGTCGTTGTGGCACCACTGACAGACTTTGTCAACCTTTAAGTCGTTGTGGCACCACTGACTGACTTCGTCAACCTTTAGGTCGTTGTGGCACCACTGACTGACTTCGACAACCTTTAAGTCGTTGTGGCACCACTGACTGACTTCGACAACCTTTAAGTCGTTGTGGCACCACTGACTGACTTCGTCAACCTTTAAGTCGTTGTGGCACCACCGACTGACTTCGTCAACCTTTAGGTCGTTGTGGCACCACTGACTGACTTCGACAACCTTTAAGTCGTTGTGGCACCACTGACTGACTTCGTCAACATTTAGGTCGTTGTGGCACCACTGACTGACTTCGTCAACCTTTAGGTCGTTGTGGCACCACCGACAGACTTCGTCAACCTTTAAGTCGTTGTGGCACCACTGACTGACTTCGTCAACCTTTAAGTCGTTGTGGCACCACTGACAGACTTCGTCAAACAGGGGTCGTTGTGGCACCACTGACTGACTTCGTCAACCTTTAGGTCGTTGTGGCACCACTGACAGACTTCGTCAACCTTTAGGTCGTTGTGGCACCACTGACTGACTTCGACAACCTTTAAGTCGTTGTGGCACCACTGACTGACTTCGACAACCTTTAAGTCGTTGTGGCACCACTGACTGACTTCGACAACCTTTAAGTCGTTGTGGCACCACTGACAGACTTCGTCAACCTTTAAGTCGTTGTGACACCACTGACTGACTTCGACAACCTTTAGGTCGTTGTGGCACCACTGACAGACTTCGTCAACCTTTAAGTCGTTGTGGCACCACTGACTGACTTCGACAACCTTTAGGTCGTTGTGGCACCACTGACTGACTTCGACAACCTTTAAGTCGTTGTGGCACCACTGACTGACTTCGACAACCTTTAAGTCGTTGTGGCACCACTGACTGACTTCGTCAACCTTTAAGTCGTTGTGGCACCACTGACTGACTTCGACAACCTTTAAGTCGTTGTGGCACCACTGACTGACTTCGTCAACCTTTAGGTCGTTGTGGCACCACTGACAGACTTCGTCAACCTTTAAGTCGTTGTGGCACCACTGACTGACTTCGTCAACCTTTAAGTCGTTGTGGCACCACTGACTGACTTCGACAACCTTTAAGTCGTTGTGGCACCACTGACAGACTTCGTCAACCTTTAAGTCGTTGTGGCACCACTGACTGACTTCGTCAACCTTTAAGTCGTTGTGGCACCACTGACAGACTTCGTCAACCTTTAAGTCGTTGTGGCACCACTGACTGACTTCGTCAACCTTTAAGTCGTTGTGGCACCACTGACAGACTTCGTCAACCTTTAGGTCGTTGTGGCACTACTGACAGACTTCGTCAACCTTTAAGTCGTTGTGGCACCACTGACAGACTTCGTCAACCTTTAGGTCGTTGTGGCACCACTGACAGACTTCGTCAACCTTTAAGTCGTTGTGGCACCACTGACAGACTTCGTCAAACAGGGGTCGTTGGGGCACCACTGACAGACTTCGTCAACCTTTAAGTCGTTGTGGCACCACTGACAGACTTCGTCAACATTTTGGTCGTTGGGGCACCACTGACAGACTTCGTCAACATTTTGGTCGTTGTGGCACCACTGACAGACTTCGTTAACTTTTTTATCATTGGAGCACCAGTGAGAGAAACAGAGATAAATCTAGAATGTTGTACAAAGAGAGAGGGAGAAAGAGAGAGAGAGAGAGAGATCTAGAATGTTGTACAAAGAGAGAGGGAGAAAGAGAGAGAGAGATCTAGAATGTTGTACAAAGAGAGTGGGAGAAAGAGAGAGAGAGAGAGAGAGATCTAGAATGTTGTACAAAGAGAGAGGGAGAAAGAGAGAGAGAGAGAGATCTAGAATGTTATACAAAGAGAGAGGGAGAAAGAGAGAGAGAGAGAGATCTAGAATGTTGTACAAAGAGAGAGGGAGAAAGAGAGAGAGAGAGAGAGAGAGATCTAGAATGTTGTTCAAAGAGAGAGGGAGAAAGAGAGAGAAGGAGAGATCTAGAATGTTGTACAAAGAGAGAGGGAGAAAGAGAGAGAGAGAGAGAGAGATCTAGAATGTTGTACAAAGAGAGAGGGAGAAAGAGAGAGAGAGAGAGAGATCTAGAATGTTGTATAAAGAGAGAGGGTGAAAGAGAGAGAGAGAGAGAGAGATCTAGAATGTTGTACAAAGAGAGAGGGAGAAAGAGAGAGAGAGAGAGAGAGAGAGATCTAGAATGTTGTACAAAGAGAGAGGGAGAAGGAGAGAGAGAGAGAGAGAGATCTAGAATGTTGTACAAAGAGAGAGGGAGAAAGAGAGAGAGAGAGAGTGAGAGAGTGAGAGATCTAGAATGTTGTACAAAGAGAGAGGGAGAAAGAGAGAGAGAGAGATATCTAGAATGTTGTACAAAGAGAGAGGGAGAAAGAGAGAGAGAGAGAGAGAGATCTAGAATGTTTTACAAAGAGAGAGGGAGAAAGAGAGAGAGAGAGAGAGATATCTAGAATGTTGTACAAAGAGAGAGGGAGAAAGAGAGAGAGAGAGAGAGAGATCTAGAATGTTGTACAAAGAGAGAGGGAGAAAGAGAGAGAGAGAGAGAGAGATCTAGAATGTTTTACAAAGAGAGAGGGAGAAAGAGAGAGAGAGAGATCTAGAATGTTGTACAAAGAGAGAGGGAGAAAGAGAGAGAGAGAGAGAGAGAGATCTAGAATGTTGTACAAAGAGAGAGGGAAAAAGAGAGAGAGAGAGAGAGAGTGAGAGAGTGAGAGATCTAGAATGTTGTACAAAGAGAGAGGGAGAAAGAGAGAGAGAGATCTAGAATGTTGTACAAAGAGAGAGGGAGAAAGAGAGAGAGAGAGAGAGAGATCTAGAATGTTGTACAAAGAGAGAGGGAGAAAGAGAGAGAGAGAGAGATCTAGAATGTTGTACAAAGAGAGAGGGAGAAAGAGAGAGAGAGAGAGAGAGAGAGATCTAGAATGTTGTACAAAGAGAGAGGGAGAAAGAGAGAGAGAGAGATCTAGAATGTTGTACAAAGAGTGAGGGAGAAAGAGAGAGAGAGAGATCTAGAATGTTGTACAAAGAGAGAGGGAGAAAGAGAGAGAGAGAGAGATCTAGAATGTTGTACAAAGAGAGAGGGAGAAAGAGAGAGAGAGAGAGATCGAGATCTAGAATGTTGTACAAAGAGAGAGGGAGAAAGAGAGAGAGAGAGAGAGAGATCTAGAATGTTGTACAAAGAGAGAGGGAGAAAGAGAGAGAGAGAGAGAGAGAGATCTAGAATGTTGTACAAAGAGAGAGGGAGAAACAAAGTGAAAACAATAGAAAAAGATTGAGAAAGCTATACGAAGAGAGAGAGAGAGAGAGAGAGAGAGAGGTGATGGTTGTGCGAAGAGAAAGAGAGAATGAGAGAAACAGAGAATATATAAAGAAACAACATATAAAATAGTTTGGTCACGTTTTAAGACAGAAAAATCAAACCACAGCACAGTGAGTTTTCAATAAACGTTGCGAGAACACCAGACTTAAAGGTCGACAACAAAAAAGGTGGATGGATAAAAAAAAATAGAAAACATAACAGCTGCGGTGGCTAATACAAGAGAGAGAAAAACCCACAAATTATATCTCCCCTCGACGCTGAAAGGATAATGAGGAAAGAATGAAGGGAAAAAACAGGTGCAAAAACCTCAAATTATATCTCCCCTAGACTTTGAAAGGCAAATGAGGAAGGATAAAAAAATCGGTGAAGAAGAAAGGGAAAAAAGGGAATGAAGAAGGAAGAAACAAAGAAGATATTAAGAATGAAGGAAAAAAAGAAGGGATAAAGAAGGAAGGGAAAAAAGAAGGGATGAAGGAAGGAAGGGAAGAAAGAGATGAAGAAGGAATACAAAATGGGATGAAGACGGTCAGAAAAAAAGAAGAGATAAAGAAGGAAAGAAAAAATGATGAAGAAGGAATGAAAAATAAAGGGATGAAAAAGGAAGGGGAAAACGGGATGAAGAAGGAATGAAAGAGGGATGAAGAATGAAGGAAAAAAGGGATGAAGAAATAAATGAGATGAAGAAGGAAGGAAAAAAGAAATTATAAAGATGGAAAGAAAAAAGGATGAAGAAGGAATGAAAAATGAAGGAATAAAGATGGAATGAATAAGGAAGGTAAGAAGAAGGAAGGAAAAAAAGGATGAAGAAGGAAGGAAAAAAGGAATGATGAAGGAAGAAAAACGGGATGAAGAAAGAAGGAAAAAAAAGAAATGAAGAATGGAAGAAAAAAGAAGGGTAAGAAGGAAAGCAAACAAGAATGAAGAATGAATGAAAAAGAAGGGATGAAGAATAAAGGAAAAATAAGGGATGAAGATGGATGGAAAAAATACGGGATGAAGTAGGAAGGATAAAAGAAGGGATAAAGAAGACGTAGCCAATAATATTACAAACAGAAAGCTGCAACTTCATTAACCAAAACATTGAAAATGCGTTAAAAGAGAAAGCAAATATTTCTATTCAGACATTGCTAGCTCCAAAGACCGAGACAGAAACACAAAGCTAGCTCTTTAACGAGCGAAGACTTTTTTTAAGACTGCCTGATTTCTCTGACGAAAGTAGCAACAACTGTTGCATGTTGTTATGTTTATAACTAATGGTAAGTAATCAGGCTTAGCGCTGATAACATATTGAAGTTGGTCATTGTGTGTATGTAAACTTCCCCAGCTGTCTGTGGCAGAACGTTATCGATGTTTCAAGCTGTGTACATAAAACGGTTTTGTGTATTGATTTGTTGCGGGGAATTTGTTTGTGTGGTAGGTCGCACACTGGAACATCAAGCGTGTGGATTGACTAGTTTGTTCGTTTAAGAGAGGGAAACACTGGGATAGATGGAGAGGGATGTGCGAGGAGAAAGAGAGAGGGGGGAGAGGTCTGTGCGAGAGAGACATAGATGGAGAGGGCTGTGCGAGGAGAGAGAGAGAGAGAGAAATATGGAGAGGGCTGTGCGAGGAGAGAAAGATAGAGATGGATGGAGAGGGTTGTGCGCGGAGAGAGAGTTAGATGGAGAGGGTTGTGTGAGGAGAGAGAGTTAGATGGAGAGGGATGTGTGAGGAGAGAGAGTTAGATGGAGAGGGATGTGTGAGGAGAGAGAGTTAGATGGAGAGGGTTGTGTGAGGAGAGAGAGATAGAGATAGATGAGAGGGATGTGCGGCGAGTAGAGAGAGCGATAGATGGAGAGGTTGTGTGAGGAAAGAGAGTTAGATGGAGAGGGATGTGCGAGGAGAGAGAGTTAGATGGAGAGGATTGTATGAAGAGAGAGAGTTAGATGGAGAGGGATGTGCGAGGAGAGAGAGTTAGATGGAGAGTGATGTGCGAGGAGAGAGAGTTAGATGGAGAGGGATGTGCGAGGAGAGAGAGTTAGATGGAGAGGGATGTGCGAGGAGAGAGAGTTAGATGGAGATGGATGTGCGAGGAGAGAGAGTTAGATGGAGAGGGATGTGCGAGGAGAGAGAGTTAGATGGAGAGGATTGTATGAAGAGAGAGAGTTAGATGGAGAGGGATGTGCGAGGAGAGAGAGTTAGATGGAGAGTGATGTGCGAGGAGAGAGAGTTAGATGGAGAGGGATGTGCGAGGAGAGAGAGTTAGATGGAGAGTGATGTGCGAGGAGAGAGAGTTAGATGGAGAGTGATGTGCGAGGAGAGAGAGTTAGATGGAGAGGGATGTGCGAGGAGAGAGAGTTAGATGGAGAGGGATGTGCGAGGAGAGAGAGTTAGATGGAGAGGGATGTGCGAGGATAGAGAGTTAGATGGAGAGGGATGTGTGAGGAGAGAGAGTTAGATGGAGATGGATGTGTGAGGAGAGAGAGTTAGATGGAGAGGGATGTGCGAGGAGAGAGAGTTAGATGGAGAGTGATGTGCGAGGAGAGAGAGTTAGAAGGAGAGGGATGTGTGAGGAGAGAGAGTTAGATGGAGAGTGATGTGCGAGGAGAGAGAGTTAGATGGAAAGTGATGTGCGAGGAGAGAGAGTTAGATGGAGAGGGATGTGCGAGGAGAGAGAGTTAGATGGAGAGGGATGTGCGAGGAGAGAGAGTTAGATGGAGAGTGATGTGCGAGGAGAGAGAGTTAGATGGAGAGGGATGTGCGAGGAGAGAGAGTTAGATGGAGAGGGATGTGCGAGGAGAGAGAGTTAGATGGAGAGTGATGTGCGAGGAGAGAGAGTTAGATGGAGAGGGATGTGCGAGGAGAGAGAGTTAGATGGAGAGGGATGTGCGAGGTGAGAGAGTTAGATAGAGAGTGATGTGCGAGGAGAGAGAGTTAGATGGAGAGTGATGTGCGAGGAGAGAGAGTTAGATGGAGAGGGATGTGCGAGGAGAGAGAGTTAGATGGAGAGGGCTGTGCGAGGAGAGAGAGTTGGATGGAGAGTGATGTGTGAGGAGAGAGAGTTAGATGGACAGGGATGTACGAGGATATAGAGTTAGATGGAGAGGGCTGTGCGAGGAATGAGAGTTAGATTGTGAGGGATATGTGAGGAGAGAGAGTTAGATGGAGAGTGATGTGTGAGGAGAGAGAGTTAGATGGAGAGGGATGTGTGAGGAGAGAGAGTTAGATGGAGAGTGATGTGTGAGGAGAGAGAGTTAGATGGAGAGGGATGTGCGAGGAGAGAGAGTTAGATGGAGAGTGATGTGTGAGGAGAGAGAGTTAGATGGAGAGGGATGTGTGAGGAGAGAGAGTTAGATGGAGAGGGATGTGCGAGGAATGAGTGTTAGATGGAGAGGGATGTACGAGGATATAGAGTTAGATGGAGAGAGATGTACGAGGATATAGAGTTAGATGGAGAGGGATGTACGAGGAGAGAGAGTTAGATAAAGAGGGATGTACGAGGATATATAGTTAGATGGAGAGGGATGTACGAGGATATAGAGTTAGATGGAGAGGAATGTACGAGGAGAGAGAGTTAGATGGAGAGGGATGTACGAGGATATAGAGTTACATGGAGAGGGATGTACGAGGAGAGAGAGTTAGATGGAGAGGGATGTGCGAGGAGAGAGAGCTAGATGGAGAGGGATGTACGAGGGGAGAGAGTTAGATGGAGAGGGATGTACGAGGGGAGAGTGTTAGATAGAGAGGGATGTACGAGGGGAGAGAGTTAGATGGAGAGGGTTGTGCGACGAGAGAGAGCTAGATGGAGAGGGTTGTGCGAGCATCTTACATCTAGACCATCCAGTCCCGCCCCAACCATACCAATCCTTGCCTGTGTTGTAGGGGCTGAAGTGAGATGTTTCATTGTTTAGTTTCAGTTGTCAACAAAAACAATGTGGTAACCACGGTGAATGTCTCTGTGGCCTCTCTCTCCATCTCTCTCCAATATCTTTTTGACTCTCTTACTCCCTCTCGCTCTTCCCCCTCTCTCTTTCTCTCCCCCCCCCTTTTTTCCCCCTCTTTCTATCCTTCTCTTTCTCTCCTTATCTTTCTTTCCCTCGCTTTCTCTCCCTCTCTTTCTGTCCCCCTCTTTCTCTCCCTCTCTTTATTTCTCTCGCTTTCTCTCCCCCTCTTTCTCTCCCTCTCTTTCTTTCCCTCGCTTTCTCTCCCTCTATTTCTTTCCCCCTCTTTCTTTCCCTCTCTTTATTTCTCTCGCTTTCTCTCCCCGTCTTTCTCTCCTTCTCTTTCCGTCTCGCTCTTTCTCTCCTTCTCTTTCTCTCCCTCTCTTTCTTTCTTCCTCTTTCTCTCCCTCTCATTCTCTCCCACTCTTTTCAATATCTATATTCCTCTTTTCCCCCTCTTCCCCCTCTCCCTCTCTTTCCCATATCAACCCATTCTCGCCCTCTCATTATCTCCATCTCTCTTTCATTCTCTTTCCATTTCTCTCTCCATCTTTTTCCCCCTCTCTCCCTCGCGTTCCCTCTCATTTCCTCTTTCTCCCTCTCCCTCCCTCTCTCTCTCTCTCACTCTCTCTCCTTCTTTCTCCCACTCTCTTTCCATTTCTCTCTCCCCCTCTCCCTCTCACTCCCTCTCACTCTCTCTCTCTCTCTCTCTCCCACTCACGTTCTCCCTCTCTCTCTTTCCATTTCTCTCTCCCTCCCACTCTTTCCCTCTCTCACTCCGTCTCACTCCCTCCCTCTCCCTTTCTCTCTTTCACACTCTCCCTCTCTATTTCCATTTCTCTCTCCCTCTCTCTCCCTCTCTTTCCTCATCTCTCCCCCACTCTCTTTCCATTTCTCTCTCCCTCTCCCTCCATCTTCCCTTTCTCCCTCTCATTATCTCCCTCTACCCTCTCTCTCTATATATATCCCACTCTCCCTCTCTCTTCCTCCCTCCCTTATTCCCTCTCCCTCCCTTCCCCCCTCGCTCTCTCGCTCTCGCTCTCTCTCCCTCTCACTCTCTCTTCCTCTCTATCCCAATCCCACCTCTCTCCCACACTCTTCCTTCCTCTCTCCCCTCCCTCCCTTCCCTCTCCCTCCCCCTCACTCTCTCCATCTCACTCTTTCTCCCTCTCTCCCTCTCACTCTCTCTTCCCCTCTCTCTTCCCCTCTCTCTTCCCCTCTCTCCCTCAATCTCTCTTCCTCTCCCTCCCAATCCCCCTCTCTCCCTCTCACTCTCTCTCCTTCTCTCTTCCTCTCTCCCCAACTCCCCACTCTCCCTCTCTCTCCAGCACTTCCTCTCTCTTCCCCTCTCTCTCCCCCCCTCTCTCCCCCCTCTCTCTCCCCCCTCTCTCTCTCTCTTACTCTTCTACTACCTTGCCGTGTTCTATAACGCGACAAGTCATTACAGCCCCATTAATGAACTCAAATCATCTCTATCACTTTCGCCATTGCTCGCTGTCATCATCGTTATTTTAATATTGATTGCACTGATCGATCACAAAACATTTGGGACACACTCATAAATATTCATATATTTCTTACCAATAATTGCCTAGGTTACCTCCACGTTTTGTATGGGGTATGCTTGCTTGCTTGCTTGCGTTGGCCCGATGACTAAAGTATTCTAGAGTATTCGTAGACTGTAGAATTCCTCTTCATCATCCGCCTTTAAAAGGACGTTAAGTGGGCGTGTCTGTGTTGTGTTGTGGTTTGCAGTATAACTGTTATATTTGCGCCTTTCGGCCCAACACATCCGACTTCAGCACGACATTTTTGAGTACCGGGTTGTCTTCCCTCTTCGATCCCTGCTCGCTTGGCCAGACTAGACAGGTTAGTCTGTTACTGGAGGCACCGCGGAGAGGTGGAGCAGGGTCTGGAGGGTTTTGGTTCACCGATCTTGGCGCAAGCCATCAGCTGTGGGTCGCTGACAGCTTCCAGCTCTGGTGCTGGGAGGCGCGCCTTCGACTCTGTATGGGGTATGAGAAATAGGCCACAGAGATGGGATTTCTCAGAAGAATGTTGAAAGTTCCCTGGACAACTAAAAAGACCAATGAGGAAGTTCTCAAAGAGGCCAACACAAAAGGCAGCTCCTAAAAAACATCAGAAAGAAACAATCAACATTTTTCGGGCTCATCATGAGAAGAGGAAAGTTGGAATACTTTGTTACAACTGGCAAAATAAAAGGAAACAGATATCGCGGTCGACAAAGATAGAAAATACTGGATAGCTTGGTGTCATGGCATGGAAAACAGTCAACAACAGAACTGATACGATGCACTGTAGATAGAAGATTGTGGAGGGACACGATCGCCTACGCCAACCGGTATGGCACATGATGATGAGAAATATGATGCTAGCGAACCATATTCTTCAATAATGACGGCAATATTTAAGGGTAATGTGGTCAGTATCACGCCAGGCCGCTTTTACTTCCCAGAAAAATCTCTGATACACATTTTTAGAGGCTAGATGAACCCCGGAGCCATGTCGGTCCGAAAATAGGGCCATTTCTGGGAAGTGAACCCGTACCCTTATCAGCAAGCGAGCACACTAACCACTCAACTACCGAGTCTCCTTAACAGATAATACAGAAGGTAATGTTGATAGTTACTGTAGCTCGATGATTCATCATCATCATCGTGCCTTCTCCGTAACGAACGTTGGCTACCATGGATCGCCATTCCACTCTCTTTCTTGCTTTGATGGTGCAGGTTGTCATAGATTGACTTGTCCATCTTCTGATCATACTCGCCCATGTTAGTGTTGGTCTGCCTCTGCCTCTTTTATCTTGTATTTTCCCTTCCAATATGACTTTTAGTAGGCTTTTGTGTCTTTCAACGTGCCAAAAAATTTAATTTGTCTTGTCTTAATTGTATTTAGTAGTTCTCTTTTTATTTTTAGTAGTTTTAAAACTTCATTGTTTGTTTTCTTTTCTTTCCATCCAATTCTACCTATTCTTCTATAAATCCACATTTCAAAGGCTTCAATTCTCTGTTCTGTTTTCTTGTCTAATTTCCATGTTTCTGCACCATACAGGAATATTGAGATGATGTAACATTTTGCTATTCTTAGCTTCAGCCCTGGTGTTATTTGTTTTGTTGTTAGTATATTTTTCATGGCATTAAAATTACTTTTTGCCATACCTATTCTTTTGTTTATTTCAATTTTCTATTTTCCATCATTGGTTATAGTATGTCCAGGGTAGTTGTAGCTCTGAGCTGTCTCCAGATGTATTCCTTCAACTGTGATATTTACTTGTAGGTCTTGAGAATTTTCTTTGTTTATGATCATTGTGTTTTTAGTGTTTTTTATATTCATATCTAGTCCATATTTTTTGCTTGTTTTGTTTATCACATCTAACAATTGTAGCAAAAAATTGCAATGAAGCAAAACATTTAAAATAACAATAAATGAATATTATTTTGGGGGTAAACTTCCAAGGTAACAGATAGATCATCGAATAACTTCAGGGGAAGAGGTATGTTTACAACAATTCGGAATAAAATCATAAATAACCAACAACAGAATAAAACAAACAACATTGATGGTCCGAAGCAGGGTCGAACCTGTTAACAGTAATGGGAGATACGCAAAGATCTGTGATTTCTGTCTGGGTCAACCACCACTGATCTCAGCAGCGGGGCCCGGCCTGAAACGTCTATTACTCATGGACGGGAAAAAATAGCTAGAACCTTCGAAGTTGGAGTTATCTGTCCTTGCTGCGAGGGACTCTTGCGAACACGGCATCCAGGGAATAACGGATTAGCACGCACAATTCAGTTCATGGTCTCTGCGAATTTCGCTAGAGGTGAAAACCTCTCTAGCCAGATCTCCCACTAAACGTTGCATTCACATAGTCTGTCTTAAATAATCTCAGTCTCTAGCCAGATCTCTCACAGAACGTTGCATTCACATAGTCTGTCTTAAATAATCTCAGTCTCTTGCCAGATCTCTCACTAAACGTTGCATTCACATAGTCCATCTTAAATAATCTCTGTCTCTAGCCAGATCTCTCACTAAACGTTGCATTCACATAGTCTGTCTTAAATAATCTCAGTCTCTTGCCAGATCTCTCACTAAACGTTGCATTCACATAGTCTGTCTTAAATAATCTCTCTCTAGCCAGATCTCTCACAGAACGTTGCATTCACATAGTCCATCTTAAATAATCTCAGTCTCTTGCCAGATCTCTCACAGAACTTTGCCTTCACATAGTCTGTCTTAAATAATCACTGTCTCTAGCCAGATCTCCCACTAAACGTTGCATTCACATAGTCCATCTTAAATAATCTCTGTCTCTAGCCAGATCTCTCACAGAACGTTGCATTCACATAGTCCATCTTAAATAATCTCAGTCTCTAGCCAGATCTCCCACAGAACTTTGCATTCACATAGTCCCTCTTAAATAATCTCAGTCTCTAGCCAGATCTCTCACAGAACGTTGCATTCACATAGTCCATCTTAAATAATCACTGTCTCTAGCCAGATCTCCCACTAAACGTTGCATTCACATAGTCCATCTTAAATAATCTCTGTCTCTAGCCAGATCTCTCACAAAACATTGCATTCACATAGTCCATCTTAAATAATCTCTGTCTCTAGCCAGATCTCCCACAGCAAATTGCATTCACATAGTCCCTCTTAAATAATCTCTGTCTCTAGCCAGATCTCCCACTAAACGTTGCATTCACATAGTCTATATTAAATAATCACTGCCTCAAGCCAGATCTCCCACTAAACGTTGCATTCACATAGTCCATTTAAATAGTCTCTGTCTCTAGCCAGATCTCTCACAGAACGTTGCATTCACATAGTCCTTATTAAATAATCACTGTCTCTAGCCAGATCTCCCACTAAACGTTGCATTCACATAGTCCCTATTAAATAATCTCTGTCTCTAGCCAGATCTCCCTCCCACTTCTTCTATTGTCATGTTCAACGTCTTCTTGATGTCTTGTAACCACCTTCTTCTTGGTTGACCGCTGATACGTCACACAGGAACCATGCCCTCCATTATTGTTCTTTCCAACCCGCTGTGTCTTGTGACGTGGCCATAGTATTTTAATTTCCTCTGTAGACTGGTGTTTATAAGTCAACTGTTTTTTTTTTTTATGTTTACATTTCTAAATATGTCTAAATTGCTCTTTTTCATTATCCAATGTATCTTAATTATTTTTCTGTAGCAATTTGTATATAAATAAATAAGTGAGTTTATTAGTGTTTCATTTTGCGTCGCATTAATAATACCATTTGCCTCTTTCGGGCCGACGCTTCAGATTTCATTATGTTATCTTTTATACAATTTATACATCAACTGGGTGGCGTGTCCCTCGCTCCCTCCTCGACTGAGTCACACACGAGACATGAATAATAAAAGCCAGAATATTGATCCCTCGGTCGACGCTCAGCGGGAGGTCGACTACAGTTGGTACACGGTAGGTAGAGCAAGACCTTCCTTCGCTGTAGGCGGTGACTTAATCCGGGATTCCCCATGAGCCAGCTTAATTAACTCTTAGTGTCCCAAGGATATAATATACTCATTCGAAATTTAATACTTATATGTTATGTGTAATTTCACATTATGTCTTATTTTATTTGTTTACGTTCTGTTGTTTTGTATGTTGTAATATTATGTTATTGTAAGTCAAATCGGGGGTATTTTATGTTATTACGTTAGTTCAGTGTAAGTTACTCCATGTTGGGTACTTCTGATGATCAGATTACCTCCGGCTGTGAAGTTGTGTATTAAGAGTTCGTATCATAATCAATGTTCACTATGTTGTTATACTATGTTTTCGTATATTCTTTACTACTAAGGCCCCCCCTCCCCCCACACCTTTCCATTATCGATTAAAAATAAGCAATTAATGTCAAATAACTGCTAAACTTCATAATCGCTATACAATTGATTCGCCTTTTAAGTAGAAAAGCATAGCACACAAATGGTACAAAATTTGTACTGACGAGTCGCTAGTAATTTATATTTGAGGTCAGGTGTTTACAATGGCAACCACTAACTACAATAAAGCCTCACGTACATGGTGCAACGTTTGTCCCATTATGCCGGACATAGGTTTATGGTGTATAGCTGTATTATAACTGAGAGCGGGTAGAACATAGTGTATAGCTGTATTATAACTGAGAGCGGGTAGAACATAGTGTATAGCTGTATTATAACTGAGAGCGGGTAGAACATAGTGTATAGCTGTATTATAACTGAGAGCGGGTAGAACATAGTGTATAGCTGTATTATAACTGAGAGCGGGTAGAACATAGTGTATAGCTGTATTATAACTGAGAGCGGGTAGAACATAGTGTATAACTGTATTATAACTGAGAGCGGATAGAACATGGTGTATAGCTGTATTATAACTGAGAGCGGGTAGAACATAGTGTATAGCTGTATTATAACTGAGAGTGGGTAGAACATAGTGTATAGCTGTATTATAACTGAGAGCGGGTAGAACATAGTGTATAGCTGTATTATAACTGAGAGCGGATAGAACATAGTGTATAGCTGTATTATAACTGAGAGCGGATAGAACATAGTGTATAGCTGTATTATAACTGAGAGCGGGTAGAACATAGTGTATAGCTGTATTATAACTGAGAGCGGATAGAACATAGTGTATAACTGTATTATAACTGAGAGCGGATAGAACATAGTGTATAGCTGTATTATAACTGAGAGCGGATAGAACATAGTGTATAGCTGTATTATAACTGAGAGCGGATAGAACATAGTGTATAGCTGTATTATAACTGGGAGCGGGTAGAACATAGTGTATAGCTGTATTATAACGGAGAGCGGATAGAACATAGTGTATAGCTGTATTATAACTGAGAGCGGATAGAACATAGTGTATAGCTGTATTATAACTGAGAGCGGATAGAACATAGTGTATAGCTGTATTATAACTGGGAGCGGGTAGAACATAGTGTATAGCTGTATTATAACTGAGAGCGGATAGAACATAGTGTATAACTGTATTATAACTGAGAGCGGGTAGAACATAGTGTATAGCTGTATTATAACTGAGAGCGGGTAGAACATAGTGTATAGCTGTATTATAACTGGGGGCGGGTAGAAAATAGTGCATAACTGTATTATAACTGAGAGCGGGTAGAACATAGTGTATAACTGTATTATAACTGGGAGCGGGTAGAACATAGTGAATAGCTGTATTATAACTGGGCGCGGGTAGAACATAGTGTATAGCTGTATTATAACTGGGAGCGGGTAGAACATAGTGTATAGCTGTATTATAACTGAGAGCGGGTAGAACATGGTGTATAGCTGTATTATAACTGAGAGCGGATAGAACATGGTGTATAGCTGTATTATAACTGGGAGCGGGTAGAACATAGTGTATAGCTGTATTATAACTGGGGGCGGGTAGAACATAGTGTATAGTTTTTTATAACTGGGAGCGGTTGAACATGGTGTATAGCTGTATTATAACTGAGGGCGGGTAGAACGTAGTGTATAGTTTTTTATAACTGGGAGCGGGTTGAACATGGTGTATAGCTGTATTATAACTGAGGGCGGGTAGAACATAGTGTATAGCTGTATTATAACTGAGAGCGGGTAGAACATGGTGTATAGCTGTATTATAACTGAGAGCGGGTAGAACATAGTGTATAGCTGTATTATAACTGAGAGCGGGTAGAACATAGTGTATAACTGTATTATAACTGGGAGCGGGTAGAACATAGTGTATAGCTGTATTATAACTGGGAGCGGGTAGAACATAGTGTATAGCTGTATTATAACTGGGAGCGGGTAGAACATAGTGTATAGCTGTATTATAACTGGGAGCGGGTAGAACATAGTGTATAGCTGTATTATAACTGGGAGCGTGTAGAACATAGTGTATAGCTGTATTATAACTGGGAGCGGGTAGAACATAGTGTATAGCTGTATTATAACTGGGAGCGGGTAGAACATAGTGTATAGCTGTATTATAACTGGGAGCGGGTAGAACATAGTGTATAGCTGTATTATAACTGAGAGCGGGTAGAACATAGTGTATAGCTGTATTATAACTGGGAGCGGGTAGAACATAGTGTATAGCTGTATTATAACTGGGAGCGGGTAGAACATAGTGTATAGCTGTATTATAACTGGGAGCGGGTAGAACATAGTGTATAGCTGTATTATAACTGAGAGCGGGTAGAACATAGTGTATAGCTGTATTATAACTGGGAGCGGGTAGAACATAGTGTATAGCTGTATTATAACTGGGAGCGGGTAGAACATAGTGTATAGCTGTATTATAACTGGGAGCGGGTAGAACATAGTGTATAGCTGTATTATAACTGGGAGCGTGTAGAGCATGGTGTAGTAAAGTAAAGTAAAGTAATGTACCTCCGTCACGCCAAGTGGCGTATAGGGAATATGGTGTTAGTGACCATCAATTTTACAGAACTTCAGCACATGATTTTTGGGGTAATGTGGTCGGTATTACGCTCGTGCCGCTTTACTTTCCCAGAAAAAAAATCCGGTACCCATTAAAGGCTGGGTGAACCGGAGCCGTCAGTTGGGATCGAACCCTACCTTTTGTCCTTTGTAGTCAAGTTCACTAACCACTGAGCTATCGCGGCTCCCAGAACATAGTCTATAACTATATTATGCCTGGGAACGGGTAGAACATAATGTATCTTCTTCTTTCCTTGCTCATTTGCCTTTCAGCGTCGAGGGGAGATATAATTTGCGGGATTTTGTTCTTCTGTTCGCCTCTGCTGTTATGTTTCATAGTGCTTTTAATATTCCATCGACCCATCTTTTTCGTGGTCAACACTTGTGCTGATTTTTTTTGCCTTGTCGCGTTGCCAAACTATTTTATCTGTTGTTTCCTTATATATTCTATGGCGGGGGCTATTCCTAGCTTTTTTCTCAGTTCTTAATTTCTGATCTTATCTCTCAGACTGTTTCCTGTCACTCGTCTGACACATTTCATCTCAGTAGAGGTTATTTTTATTTTTGTTCTTGCATCTAGGGTCCAGGTCTGGCATTGGTAGCACAACGTTGGGCTGACGATTGTATTGTAGAGTGTCAGTTTTGCCTCTAGTTATTTCCTTGTTGGACAATAGTAGTGATAGTTGTCCAATGATTTGACACGCTTTGTTGCATCTTTAGTCTATCTGTCCTGTTTGTGAATTGTTGTTTGTCACTAAACTTGCTAGTTGTACATAGAGTATAAAACTGTATTATAACTAGGATCGAGTAGAACATAGAGTACACCTGTATTATAATTGGCAGCGAGTAGAACTTTTGTTACAGGAGCTACTGAGTTAAGTGCTCTGTGCACACCGTGAGCTGTGTGTCTCATCCGTTTTGATCGTGTTTCGATATTCCAATTGTTTACGATGAATGATGATATCGTATGACAGGGAACAGTTGGCTGTGTTCACTTTCTGTGCGGTTTCGCCTTATGTCTTTTTGCGTGTGCTGAGACGGATATGATGGGGATTACATATACCTTTCTTTGTTTGGGAGATGTGTTAGTAATTCGGATGATTCCACTGGCACGGGCGATTGAGCAATTATGGGTTTTTAATTCGTTTGCAGTGATACCGGGGCCTTCCATAACTAAAGAGCCAAAAGAGTAGAACATTGAGTATAACTGTATCATAACTGGTACCTAATAGAACATAGAATATAACTGTATTATAACTGGTAGCGAGTAAAACATAGAGTATAACTGTATTATAACTGGTAGCGAGTAGAACATAGAGTATAACTGTATTATAAATGGTAGCGAGTAAAACATAGAGTATAACTGTATTATAAATGGCAGCGAGTAAAACATAGAGTATAACTGTATTATAAATGGCAGCGAGTAGAACATAGTGTATAACTGTATTATAAATGGTAGCGAGTAAAACATAGAGTATAACTGTATTATAAATGGTAGCGAGTAAAACATAGAGTATAACTGTATTATAAATGGTAGCGAGTAAAACATAGTGTATAACTGTATTATAAATGGCAGCGAGTAAAACATAGAGTATAACTGTATTATAAATGGCAGCGAGTAGAACATAGTGTAGCCGCGATAGCTCAGTGGTTAGTGAACTGGACTACAAAGGACAAAAGGTAGGGTTCGATCCCAACCGACGGCTACCAGGTTCACCCAGCCTTAAATGGGTACCGGATTTTCTTCTTGGAAAGTAAAGGAGCACGGGCTTAATACCGACCACATTACCCCAAAAATCTTGTGCTGAAGGTCTGTAAAATGTATGGTCCCTAACACCATATTCCCTATACGCCACTTGGCGTGACGGGGCTCTTTACTTACTTTACTTACTTTACTTACTTTACTTACTTTACTTACTTTACTTACTTTACTTTACTTACTTTACTTACTTTACTTACTTTACTTTACTTACTTTACTTACTTTACTTACTTTACTTTACTTACTTTACTTACTTTACTTACTTTACTTACTTTACTTTACTTACTTTACTTACTTTACTTACTTTACTTTACTTACTTTACTTACTTTACTTACTTTACTTTACTTACTTTACTTACTTTACTTTACTTACTTTACTTACTTTACTTACTTTACTTTACTTACTTTACTTACTTTACTTACTTTACTTTACTTACTTTACTTACTTTACTTACGTTTAGCAGTTACCATACCACTTTTTTCTTCCTTTTTTTGTTAAATTGTCATTATCATCAGCTTTAAAGCAGCTTCGTATCTCTATGCATCTTGATTCCTTTACTCCTTTGGGACATCCACCGACTAAACTACCGACGTTCAGACAACCCAATTGTTCTATTCCCGCTGGAAGCAGTGTGAGCTGTTCTCGTGGTTAGACAAAAATTACCCCCACGGTCGACCCAGCAGCTGGCGGAAATGGGTACCAGGGTATGGTTATGGTTATGGAAGGCCCCGGTATCACTGCAAATGAATTAAAGTCCATAATTGCTCAACCGCCCGTGCCAGCGGAGTCATCCGAATTACTAACTCATCTCCAAAACAGAGAAAGGTAGATGTAGTCCCCTTCATACCAGTCTCAGCACACGCCAAAATATATATGGCGAAACCGCACAGAAAGTGGACACAGCCAACTGTTCCCTGTCATACGATATCATCGCTCGTCGTAAACAATTGGAATATCGAAACAAGATCAAAACGGATGAAACATACAGCTCACGGTGTGCACAGAACACTTAACTCAGTAGCTCCTGCAACAAGCCGGACTTGGAATATGAGGAAACTGCAACAAGTAACACTTTTCATACATAGCCTTCAATGGTTCCTGCCGCATGTCCACCATATTGACCGGAAGTTCACGTCCTCCTACCAGTGTAGTGCTCTGGGAAGGTGAGGAATGCCGCCAGGCATCATGAGTTTCGATGCTTGAAGAGATACTGTCCAGAAGTCCCCGAACACTTATAGATAGGCGGCCGAGCACATATGGGTGAAAACCCGTGCTATAAGTCGCCGATTCAAGTCTCGTACTTTACCTTGACCTCTGTAGTTTTCACGATACATTGTGTTCATCTCGACACCAGATCATGACCACAATGACACGACTCTTCAGTATCTTTAGGATCATGGAAGATGACAATGGCGCCTGACAGCAGCAGAACCGGAAGCTGTCAGCGACCAAAAGCTGATCGTTTGCACCTGGTTCGTTGAACTAGAACCAACCAGACCCTACTCCACCACTCCGTGGTGCCTCCAGTAAGATACTAACCTGTCTAGTCTGGCCAAGAGAGTAGGGATCGAAAATGGAAGACAGTCCGGTACTCAAAAATAACATGCTGAAATCGGATGTGTTGGGCCGAAAGGAGCAAATATCACAGTTTTACTACAAACACAACACATACACGTCACCTAACGTCCTTTTAAGGGCAGATGATGAGAGGGTTCATTCCTTTAGTCATCGGGCGAACGCAAGCTGATCAGGGATATCACGTGACATCCATATTGTCGCAGGGGGTGATGATATGCTACAATCCGCAGCTACAGCATTTGGAGGCAAGGAAGAGTGATTTTTCTTATTGTCATTACCTTGCAGAACTCAGCGTGTCACGTACCCATTTCTGCTTCGATTGTGTCGCCTGGTGGGCGATAAGCTGAGATCAAATCGGCTTTCCCTGTCACTAAAACGGCGCGTTGTTACCAAACTACTGACGCTCTCTTCCTTTTAAAGTTTAAAATACACTCTCGCTTAATTCCTTCCCGTATCAATACATTTGATTTGAAGTCTTTCAGTTTCTATTCTATAAAACCCTTAGACGTTTCTTTTCTATAATACCCTTACACGTTTCTTGTCACGGGCGTTGTGTTTCATTCCTATACGTTTAGGTAAGTCTATACGTTACCTGGGGGTCTGACGAATATATGTATATATATATATATATATATATATATATATATATATATATATATATAGACACAAATATAGTAGCAATGAATTAATTGCCTGGTGAAACAAGTACAGACTTTCATTAATGGATGCTTACGCCGAATTTTTAAAAAAAATTAAAAAAGAAACTATATTTACGATACATAGTACCATATCTGGTGTATGTCGGGGGGCAACGATAGAACCATAGGGATAAAGGCCGCTTGGTCAAGCAGTCGCCACGACGTGTGAGACTCAGGATTTTTATTTCACCCTCGATAGAAAAAATCCTTTCTGTCTACCGCGGGCTTCAAACACCGTACGTCAGGTTTTCAGCCAGCGGAACAGTGGTTTTAGCCGCCCGGCCACGCGCACCTCATCTTCTTTTCTATAATACCCTTAGACGTTTCTTGTCACGGGCGTTGTGTATCATTTCTATACGTTTCGGTAAGTCTATACGTTACCAGGGGGTCTGACGGATATATATATATATATGCACACACAAATATAGTAGCAATGAATTAATTGCCTGGTGAAACAAGGTGAAAATACATATGGGTATAATAAACATAACAAAACAATAATAACATGGAGAACAACAAAATTGACAATCAGGAATATACAGGCTATCATTAATGAATGATTACGCAGAATAAAAGGATGGAAATGGCAAGACAAAATCACTAACATAGAATTATGGAAATGTACCAGTCAAATACCAGTGGATAAAGAGATACAGCGAAGACGATGGCGTTGGAAAGGACACACAGTGCGGAAGCCAACTGAGAGTATTACACAACAGGCCCTTTTTTTTATCCCCAGGGGAAAAGACAAAGAGGAAGACAAAGTAATTCTTGGAGAAGACAGATCGAAGCAGAGATGAAGATGATGAGGAAGACATGGATGATCTTAAAAGAATGGCAACTAAAAGAACGTCTTGTAAAGTGTTCGTTGAAGACCTATGCTCCACAGGGAACTGAAAGGTAGAAGAAGAAGAATAAACAAAAAGACCCCGAGGTCAGACTAACCAGGTTCGCTGAGGAAACAAAGAAAGTTTTATGAGAAACACTGCAGGTGTTTCACGAACTCTTCATTCATTGAGTGAAGTCTCCACATCGAGGTTTGGCTTCCGTGGAGCGTCATTCCGCTCTGTCTTGGGGGCCTCGGTAGCCTAGTTGGGTAAACCACGCGACTGGACTATCGACGTTCCGACAACCCGTATTCAATAACCGCTGGAAGCAGTGTCAGTTCTACTCGTGGTTGGAAAAAATAAATACCTTCACGGTCGACCCAGCCGTTGGCAGAAAAAGGGTACCAGGGTATTACCATGGAAAGGTGAGGAATGTCGCCTTGCATCGTAGGTTTCGATGCTTGAAGCGACACTATCCAGAAATCTCCGAACATTTCTGGATAGGCGGCCGAGCACATTTTGGTGGAAACTCGCGTGCTAAGACGCCGGGTCAAGTCTCGTACTTTACCTTTGTCTTTACCTCTGCTCTCTCTCTTGCTTTGATGGTGCAAGTTGTCATAGGCTGACCTGTCCATCTTTTTGATGTTACTCGTCCATGTTAGTCTTGGTCTGCCTCTTGCTTTGGATGTGCAGGTTGTCATAGGCTGACTTGTCCTTCTTTCGATGTTACTCGTCCATGTTAGTCTTGGTCTGCCTCTTGCTTTGGATGTGCAAGTTGTCATAGGCTGACTTGTCCTTCTTTCGATGTTACTCGTCCATGTTAGTCTTGGTCTGTCTCTGTCTCTTGCTTTGATGGTGCAGGTTGTCATAGGCTGACTTGTCCATCTTTTTGATGTTACTCGTCCATGTTAGTCTTGGTCTGCCTCTTGCTTTGGATGTGCAGGTTGTCATAGGCTGACTTGTCCATCTTTTGATGCTACTCGTCCATGTTAGTCTTGGTCTGTCTCTGCCTCTTTTACCTTGTATTTTCCCCTCCCTCCAAGATTACTTTTAGTAGGCTGTTGGGTCGTTTAACATCCCCCAGAAATAGCATTTGTCCTGTTTGAATTATGTTTAGCATTTCTCTTTTCATTTTTAGTTGTTTTAAGACTTCATCGTTTGTTTTCTTTTCCTTCCATCCAATTCTACCTATTCTTCTATATATCCACATTTCAAAAGCTTAAATTCTCTGTTCTGTTTTCTTGTCTAATGTCCATGTTTCTGCACCATACAGGAATATTGAGAAGATGTAACATTTTGCTATTCTTAATTTTAGCCCTGGTGTTATTTCTTTTGATGTTAGTATATTTTTCATGGCATTAAAATCACTTTTTGCCATTCCTATTTTTTTGTTTATTTCAGTTGTACATTTTCCATCACTGGTTATAGTATGTCCAAGGTAGTTGTAGCTCTGAACTGTCTCCAGGTCTATTCCTTCAATTTTGATATCCACTTGTGGGTTTTGAGTATTTTCTTTGATTATGACCATAGTTTTAGTCTCTTTGATGTTCATCTATAATCCATATTTTATATATATATATATATATATCTGAGATCAAGACTCAATCATAGCAGGATTCCAGACTCTCCCATGAAGACAGCTGTCTGTTTAAGCGAATTGATCGACCCCACAGACATAACATCATAATTAGAGTCTGTTAGATCCACTCTTATTGAATACCTGTTAAAACATTGAACTGTGTTCTGCGCCAGTGGCCCAGTGCATCCGATTTTAGCCAGCATTTTATTCAGGTTTGCTTTCCTTAGCCTTTGATTGTCCCCAATCTTCCTGCAAGATAGCAGATTGTCTTTTCTGTAGGAGGATTCTGCCCTTAGATGGTCGGCCCTCCCAGGTTTACGAGCACCATCTGCCCGAGTCACTAGAGGTGACTAAACACAGACATGCACACAGTGATATGAGGCATGACTAACACTGACACACACCAAGATAAGAGATATGACTAACACAGACATACACACACACACTAAGATATGAGATGTGACTAACACAGACACACTCTAAGATATGAGATGTGACTAACACAGACACACTCTAAAATATGAGATGTGACTAACACAGACACACTCTAAAATATGAGATGTGACTAAAACAGACACACTCTAAAATATGGGATATGACTAACACAGATACACTCTAAAATATGAGATATGACTACCACAGATAAACATATAAGAATTATTATGCGGGGCGTGAATAGAGCTCCAGGAAAAATGTAAAATAAACATAAATTGAATACTGTTAATTTGTAGACATTGAATGAGATCAATACTTGCCTTTTGTGTTTGTCTTTGATCTTGTATTAATATTTGTTATTTCTGCCTCATCATCATCATGTGCAATACCGGTTAGCGTAGCAGATCATGTCCTGCCACAATCTTGTATCCACGGTGCATAATATAAATTCCGTTGTTGACTGTTTTCCATGCCATGACACCAAGTTATCTAGTATTTTCTTGCTTTGTCGTCCGCGATCTCTCTTACTCTGTATTTTGCCAGTTGTAACAAAGTATTCCAACTTTCCTTTTCTAATGATGTGCCCGAAAAATGTTCATTGTTTCTTTCCAATGTTTTTTTTAGGAGCTCCCTTTTTGTGTTCATCTGTCCAAGGATCTTTCAACATTCTTCTGAGAAATCCCATCTCTGTGGCCTCTAATCGTCTTTTCATTTGTTTTTCTACTGTCCATGATTCGCTTCCATAGGTCAGAATTGGTTCTATATAGCACCGATGAACTGTCTTTCTCATTTCTATTGACATAGATTTGTTGCATAAGATATTTTGTTCATTTTCTGAAATGCCATTTTGGCCTGAGCTATTCTGCTTTTTATTTATGTGGTGCATCTCCCATCTGATGTTATCATTGTGCCCAAGTATTGGAAACGTTGCACTTGTTTCAGATTTGTCTCGTTTATTTTTATGCTGCATGATGGTGATGATTCCATAGGTCAGAATTGTTTGTATATAGCATCAATGAATTTTTTTGTTATTATTAAACTCTTTATTTTGTACCTGATGAAGGCACTTGCCGATATATCGCAGTTTGTTTCGACCCTCCACTAGTTTAGCTGCTTAATACCTTTCTATGTTTATTTTATGCACAAGTACATAGCCTACCCGGTGGCTGAGTGGTTTAACGTGTTCGCATCTTGACCAGAAGGATCTGGGTTATTTCCCAAGAAGTGGCGGATTCTTCTTTTGAGTTCACAGGGCTCCAGGGTTCACCCAGCCTCTAAAAATCGGTAGCAGAAATTTTTATGCGATGTAAAGGCGGACTGGCGTGATACCGACCACATAACCCAAAAATGGCCGTGGTATGGAAAAATGTGGTCACTATCAGCAGTGGACAAAGAGATAAAATGAAGATATGGCGAGGACATTTTCATCATCATCAAGTATCGGGCCTGCTGGCGTAGGTAATCATGTCTCTCCACAACTTTCGATCTCAACAGTTATTTATCATTTCTGTTGTTGACCTTCTGCCGAGCCATTCTCTTAAGCTGTCTGGTATTTTTTTTTTCGTTGCTTCCCTCTATCTCTTCGTCCCTCAATTTTCCCAGTTGTTACAATATATTCCAGCTGTTCTCTTCTCATTACGTGGCCAAAAAATGATGATTCTTTCTTCCTAATAATGGAAATTAGCTCTCTTTTTGCTTTGGCGTCTTTCAGAACGTTTTCATTACTCTTCTTAGCTGTCCATGGTATTCTTAACATTCCTCTGTAAAATCACAATTCTACAGACTCCAGTGATTTTCTTGTCTGTTGTCCTATTGTCCATGATTCACATCCATCAGTTAAGACTGGCTATACATAACATTCAAGAACAAAGACACACTGCGAAAGCCAAATGAGAATATTACACGACAGACCTTTGTCTGGGATCCCTAAGGGAATATAGACAAAGAGGAAGACTATAATATTCTTGGAGAAGAAAGGTGGAAGCAGAGATGAAGATTATGTGAACGACATTGAATGATCTGAAAGAATGACAAGAAAACAAGCGGCTTGGAAAGTGTTTGTTGAAGACATATGCTCCACAGGGAACTGAAAGTGTTTGTTGAAGACAAATGCCCCACATGGAATTTATCATGTTTGTTGAAGACCTATATTCCACAGGGTGCTGAAAGTGTGTTTAAGACCTATGCTCCACAGGGAAATGAAAGTGTTTGTTGAAGACCTATGCTCTATAGGGAGCTGAAAGTGTTTGTTGAAGACCTGGGTTCCGCAGGGAGCTGAAAGTGTTTGTTGAAGACCTGAGTTCCACAGGGAGCTGAAAGTGTTTGTTGAAGACCTATGCTTCACAGGGAGCTGAAAGTGTTTGTTGAAGACCTATGCTTCACAGGGAGCTGAAAGTGTTTGTTGAAGACATATGCTCCACAGGGAGCTAAAAGTGTTTAAGACCTGAGCTCCACAGGGAGCTGAAAGTGTTTGTTGAAGACCTGAGTTCCACGGGAAGCTGAAAGTGTTTGTTGAATACCTATGCTCCACAGGAAGTTGAAAGTGATTTTTTTTAAAAATCAGAACCCATGCTTCACAGGGAGCTGAAAGTGTTTGTTGAAGACCTGAGCTCCACAGCGAGCTGAAAGTGTTTGTTGAAGACCTATGCTTCACAGGGAGCTGAAAGTGTTTGTTGAAGACCTGAGCTCCACAGGGAGCTGAAAGTGTTTGTTGAAGACCTATGCTTCACAGGGAGCTGAAAGTGTTTGTTGAAGACCTATGCTTCACAGGGAGCTGAAAGTGTTTGTTGAAGACATATGCTCCACAGGGAGCTAAAAGTGTTTAAGACCTGAGTTCCACGGGAAGCTGAAAGTGTTTGTTGAAGACCTATGCTCCACAGGGAGCTGAAAGTGATTTTTTTTAAAATCAGAACCCATGCTTCACAGGGAGCTGAAAGTGTTTTTTGAAGACCTGAGCTCCACAGGGAGATGAAAGTGTTTGTTGAAGACCTATGCTCCACAGGGAGCTGAAAGTGTTTGTTGAAGACCTGAGCTCCACAGGGAGCTGAAAGTGTTTGTTGAAGACCTGAGCTCCACAGGGAGCTTAAAGTGTTTGTTGAAGACCTATGCTCGACAGAGAGCTGAAAGTGTTTTTTTTCACACAACCTATGCTCCACAGGGAGCTGAAATGTAGAAGATCAGCACCATATTCCCCATACGCCTAGCAAGCAAGTGTCGGGGTTACTACATTCTTTTTATTTTACATACACAAGCCAACACTGGTTCAGACTAGCCTGAGACAGATCCTGCCCCATACTGCACCTCCCCATTGTACAAACACGACTGCTACGGCATCGCTAGGTCTCCATATTCTAACCTGCACCGTGTCACTAGGTATGCTCACGGACACCAGGTGTGTGTTTACACCTGACAACTAGATCGATAACCCTCAGGTGTTTTGTTTTCGCTCTACAAACAAACAAACTGAGAAACATAAAGTGGTTTTAAAACTGGGGTTAATCGTGCTCAAGGCGATCCCTTGTGTGATCTCTCAGGGGATCACTTGTATCATATCTTGTGTGATTCCTTGTATGATCTCTTGAATGATCCCTTGTGTGATTTTGTGTGATCCTTTGTGTGATTCCCTGTGTTATCCCTTTAGTGATTCCTTGAGTGATCTCTGTGTGATCCTGTGTGTGATTCTTTGTGTGGTCCATTGTGTAATCCCTTGTGTGATCTCCTATGTGATCAAGTGTGTGATCCTTTGTTTAATTCCTTGAGTAATATCTTGAGTGATCCCTTGAGTGATCCCTTGTGTGATTCCTTGAATGATCTCTTGAATGTGTGATTCCTTGAATGGGTGATTCCTTGAATGATCATTTGAGTGATGCGTGAGGGATCCTTTGAATGACTTTAGAGTAATCCCTTGAGTGATTCCTTGATTGACCCCTGGAGTGATTCCTTGATTGACCCCTTGAGTGATTCCTTGAATAAGTCTTTGAGTGATTCCTTGATTGACACCTTGAGTGATTACTTGAATAAGCCTTTGAGTGATTCCTTGATTGACCCCTTGAGTGATTGCTTGAATAAGCCTTTGAGTGATTCCTCGATTGACCCCTTGAATGATTCCTTGAATAAGCCTTTGAGGGATTCCTTGATTGACCCCTTGAGTGATTCCTTGAATAAGCCTTTGAGTGATTCCTTGATTGACCTCTTGAGTGATTCCTTGAATAAGCCTTTGAGTGATTCCTTGATTGACCTCTTGAGTGATTCCTTGAATAAGCCTTTGAGTGATTCCTTGATTTACCCCCTTGAGTGATTCCTTGAATAAGCCTTTGAGTGATTCCTTGATTTACCCCCTTGAGTGATTCCTTGAATAAGCCTTTGAGTGATTCCTTGATTTACCTCTTGAGTGATTCCCTGAATAATCCCGTGAGGGATCCTTTAGGTGATCTATTAAGTAAAAAACCTTTAGTGATCCCTTGAGAGATCCCTGAAGTGACACCTTGAATTAACTCTTGTGTGAACCGTTGAATTAACTCTTGAGTGATCCTTTGAGTGATCACTTGAATTACCCCTTGAATGTTCCCTTGAGTGATGAGTTTCCTTCTGTGATAGAATCGAGAAGGAGATGTAGGCAGAGAAAGAGATGGGAAGATAACATCAAATAAAAGTCAGGCCTCCAGTTTGGTGACCCAGAGAGGATGACTGAGGAGATATTCTTGTCTGTTGTCCTATTGTCCATGATTCACTTCCATATGTTAAGACTGACTCTACATAACATTTAAGAACTCTTTTTCTTGTTTCTATTGTCAAAAATGGATTGCATAGTGTCTTCCTCATTTTTTGGAAAGCTGCTTTTGCCTGAGCCATTCTGCATTTCACCTCTTTTGTACATCTACCATCTGAGGTTAAAGAAGTTCAAAAATAGTAATACATATATATATATATATATATATATATATATATATATATACTTTCATATTCCTCATTTCACCTATATATATATATATATATATATATATATATATATATATATATATATATATACTTACATATTTCCTCATTTCATCATCTAAATATATATATATATATATACTTCCATATTTCCTCATTTCACCTATCCTCCAACATGTAGCACATCTCTCTCTCTCACTCTCTCTCACTCTCCCTCTCCCTCTCTCATTTCATCATCTCCTCTCTTATCCGTCCGTCTACTTCTCCTTATCTTACCTGTCCTAATCATCCTAGATGTAGTCATATTTATCTGTGCTTCATCGCGTGTTGTCGTTGATCTCGTTCTCTGAAAGAAGGCTGCATATAGGCCGAAACGTCAGTATTTTGTTGTGTTCTTTTCTTGTAAAACTGCCACCATACGTTACAGGAGTGTAAGTTACACCCCAATACTGACTCCTTAGTCGGCGGTCGTCAAACTAATAGTTAAGGCAGAGGTCGCCCAACACTTACGGATAGGCGGCCGAGAACATATGGGTGGAAACTCACGTGCTAAGACGTTAGTTCAAGTCTCGTAGTTTACTTTACTTTACTTTACTTTATTTTACTTTACTTTACTTTGCTTTAACTTCAACATAAGCAACCAATGCTGCATCATAATAACAGCTCATTGATCAAGTTCTCCGTTTACATGTCGCCCTCACACATGCTAGATTACATAGCAACAGTCGGATCTTCTTCTCATGCTCCTTGCGCAATGACACAACAATCCAACTTTTATTTAATTGTATCTGCTTTTATTATCCTTATTTGTCCTAAATTATGAGCTGCGAAAGTAAAGATAAAGTATCGATTCCTCACTATTTGCTTTCCTTAATTCCCCAGCTCACGGTGGAATTTCCTATTGTTTTTATTTCTTTCTTTCAGACTGCAATTTAATCCCGTTTGGATAAAGAAACGAACATTGATTAAGTTCTCTTTAGCAGAGCTCTGCTGAAACTAAAACAATTCCCACTCATCTCGTAAATCAGTACTTTTCCTTCTTCAATCTCCTTATTTAATCGTGCACTTTCTAAAGTTGTCCATTTCATTGACACCAGCACTTTCTATCCATGTTTAGAATATCATTCTGGAACATTCCATCGCCATTCGTTTAATTGCGTGTCTTTTATGTTGAGATAGGACTGAGCCAATCATTTTGCAGCACTCTCAGAAATTGAACAATTCTATTGGTCGAATATCACGTGGTTTTTGTTAATGTCATCACGCCCCAGTCTGGATGCCAGAACATAATTTCAGCGCTGGATCGATGTTGCCGGTCTGAAAGCAAATAGTTTGCTATCGCAGTGGAGAAGATTACACTGAGCTCCTCCATGATTCCAACCGTCTGTGCTGCAAGAATGGAGTACAGCAGTAGTATAACTTCATCGAAAGTTGTGGAGAGACATGATCACCTATGCCACTAGGCCCCGTAACTTGATGATGATAACTTCATTCTCAACAAGTAATGGCAGCACATTGAGTAGATAATATACTTCGTTTCTTACATCATCATCACCATCAAGTACCAAGCCTGCTGGCGTAGGTGATCATGTCTCTGCACAACTTTCGATCTCGACAGTTATTTATCATTTCTGTTCTTGACCTGCTGCCAAGTCATTCTCTTAAGCTATCTCTTTACTTCCCTCTATCTCATCATCCCTCAATTTTTCCAGTTGTTACAATATATTCCAGCTGTTCCCTTCTCATTACTTGGCTAAAAAATGATGATTGTTTCTTCCTAATATTAGATGTAAGCTCTTTTTTTTGCTTTGGCCTCTTTCAGAACGTTTTCATTACTACTTCTTAGCTGTCCATGGTGTTCTTATCATTCTTCTGTAAAACCACATTTCTGCAGCCTCCAGTTATTGCCTTGTATGTCGTCCTATTGTCCATGGTTCACATTCATATGTTAAGACTGGCTCTACATAACATTTCTCTCTATCTCTCTCTGCGATCAGGACTCAGTCAGAGTAGGATTCCATACTCTCACATGAAGTCAGCTGCCAGGTTAAGTGTGTTGATCGCTCCCACAGACAGAACATCACATTTAGAGTCTGCCAGATCCACTCTGACTGAACACCCGTTAATACGTTGCACTGTGTTCTGCGCCAGTGGCCCAGTGCATCCGATTTCAGCCAGCATTTTTTTCAGGTTTGCTTTCCTTAGCCTTTGATTGTCCCCAATCTTTCTGCAAGGCAGCAGATTGTTTTTTTCTGTAGGGGGATTCTGCCCTTAGATGGTCTGCCCTCCCAGGTTTACGAGCACCATCTGCCCGAGTCACTAGAGGTGACTAACACAGACATGCACACACAAAGATATGAGATGTGAATAACACATAACATTTAAGAACTCTTTTTCTATTGTCAAAAATGGATTCCACAGTATCTTCCTCATTTTTGAACTTCCGGCATATTGTAGATAGACGGCAGGAACCATTGAAGGCTATGCATGAAAAGTGTTCCTTGTTGCAGTTTCCTCATATTACAAGTCCGGCTTGTTGCAGGAGCTACTGAGTTAAGTGCTCTGTGCACACCGTGAGCTGTGTGTCTCATCCGTTTTGATCATGTTTTGATATTCCAATTGTTTACGTTGAATGATGATATCGTATGACAGGGAACAGTTGGCTGTGTTCACTTTCTGTGCGGTTTCGTCCTATGTCTTTTGGCGTGTGCTGAGACAGCTACGATGGGGACTACAGCTACCTTTCTTTGTTTGGGAGATGATATATTAATTCGTATGATTACGCTGGCACGGGCGGTTGAACAATTATGGATTTTATTTCGTTTGCAGTGATACCGGGGCCTTCCATAACCAAATAACCAAATAACAAAGATTCCTCATTATTTGGAAAGCTGCTTTTGCCTGAGCCATTCTGCATCTCACCTCTGTTGTACATCTACCATCTGAGGCTAACATTGTTCTCAGATATTTAAATTCATTTACCTGTTTTAGTATTGTTCCACTTGACTTTATTGTTCGCAGCGGTTGTGTCTTTTTCTTTTCTTACCATTACTTCTGTCTTTTGCTGTTAAAGCTGAGTCCTGTTTTTCTGTTCCTTACAATACAAATGAATGCAGGAGGCGAAGACGCACCTCACAGTACCACAGCTGGAAGTTTTGCAGCGACCCACAGCTGATGGCTAGCGCCAGGATCGGTGAACCAAAACCATCCAGACCCTGCTCCACCTCTCCATGGTGCCTCTATAGACAGACTAACCTGTCTAGTCTAGCCAAGCGAGTAGGGATCGAAGAGGGAAGACAACCCGGTACTCAAAAATGTCATGCTGAAGTCGGATGTGTTGGGCCGAAAGGCGCAAATATCACAGTTATACTGCAAACCACAACACAACGCAGACACACCCTTTTAGTAGTCATTGCCCTTTTAAGGGCGGATGACGAAGAGATGTACTTCTTTAGTCATCTTGCGAACGCAAGCAAGCAAATGAATGCTGACAGATTGTTGCTTCTTTATGTCTCCTGTTTGTGGCGCTGTCGTCTGTTCTTAATAAAATATAATACATGATGGCAGAGTATTAGTGACTCACCTGTTTAGATTACATTCACATCTGTAGTGGTATCGTGTTGCATATTTGCATCCTGACATGCTGCTATTGGTTGTTCGTTCTTGCATGTGTATCGTATGCTGACATTGAGTCATAGCTGTCGGCCAGTTATAGCTGTCGTCGAGTTATAGCTGTCGTCGAGTTATAGCTGTCGGCGAGTTATAGCTGTCGTCGAGTTATAGCTGTCGTTGAGTTATAGCTGTCGGCGAGTTATAGCTGTCGGCGAGTTATAGCTGTCATTGAGTTATAGCTGTCGGCGAGTTATAGCTGTCGGCGAGTTATAGCTGTCGACGAGTTATAGCTGTCGGCGAGTTATAGCTGTCGGCGAGTTATAGCTGTCGGCGAGTTATACCTGTCATTGAGTTATAGCTGTCGACCAGTTATAGCTGTCGTTGAGTTATAGCTGTCGTCGAGTATTAGCTGTCATTGAGTTATAGCTGTCGTCGAGTTATAGCTGTCGTTGAGTTATAGCTGTCGTCGAGTTATAGCTGTCATTGAGTTATAGCTGTCGTCGAGTTATAGCTGTCATTGAGTTATAGCTGTCGTCGAATTATAGCTGTCATTGAGTCATAGCTGTTACCGAGTTATAGCTGTCATTGAGTCATAGCTGTTACCGAGTTATAGCTATCATTGAGTTATAAATGGCATCGAGTCATAGCCGTCGTTAAGCCATAGCTATCATCAAGTGAAAGCCGTCGTTGAGCTATAACTGTCATCGAATCAAAGCTAACATCAAGTATTAGCTGTAATCGGGTCATAGGCATCATTGAGCCATAGCTGTCATTGAGCTATAGCTGTCATTAAGCCATAGCAACCATTGAGCCATATCTGCCATTAAGCCATAGCTATCATTGAGCCATAGCTGTCACTGAGTCATAGATGTCATCAAGATAAATATATATATATATATATATATATATATCATTAAATCATAGCCGCCGTTGAGCCATAGCTGTAAGTTCAGTCATAGCTGACAGCTGGAGTCAGGATCAGTGAACTAGAACTGACCAAGACCCTATACAGACTCACTCTTGTTGTCAGGGAATCAGCTTAGCTGGTTTGGTTGAAGAGGGGCGGCAAATCTCGGTATTTTAAAACGACGACCTAAATCGGATATTTTGCTTCAAAAAAAAAAAAAGATAGAAAAATACCCTAGCCATGTTTTGTAGACCCCAAAATAATGGGATCTATATTCACTTAATGTCATCTTAAATACAGTCGGAGGTGGACAAGGAGTAATCGACGCGCAAACGGAGAAGAAAATACGAATAATAATCTGTCTGTCTGTGTGCCTGTCTGTTTGTTTGCCTGCCTGCCTTTCTGTCTGTCTGTTTGTCTGTCTGTCTGCTTGCCTGCCTGCCTATCTGCCTGCCAGTGTGGCTGTCTGTCTGTCTGTTTGCCTGCCTGCCTGTCTGCCTGCATGTCTGTCTGCCTGTCTGCCTGCCTGTCTGCCTGCCCTACCTGTCTGTCTATCTGTCTGTCTGTCTGTTTGTCTGTCGAGCCATAGTCTGCCCATAGGGCATAGAACCAGAAACTCTTTCCCTATTGGGTTATTATCTCTTCCCATCACATGTCCAACATATGTCCATCGTCTTTTCTTGATTACTGATAATAGATTAGAGGTTGATTGGCGATTTCTCTAATTTCCTCGTTTGTTTTGAAATCGTTCCACGCTGTGCCAAGTATTTTCCTTAGACATTTAATTTCAACTGCGGGGGACTGGTTAGTTGGTCTGGAGGCAAGACGCCGGCCTTGAGACAGAGAGGTTGTGAGTTCAAATCCTGGCTGAACTAGTTCTGATCTTCATTTATAATTTCTCTCTGTGGTAACCTCCCCTGGTTTCAATAGGGAGACCCGGCTGAACATCTGTTACTCATCGACGAAAAAAAAATATGAGTACCTCCGAAGACGGAGTTATCTGCCTGTACGGCGAGGGACCCCTGTGCACACGGCTGCCAGGGAAAAATTAATTAACACGCAAAATTCAGTTCCTAGTCTCTAGTGACTTCGTCAGAGGTAAAAGCTGGTGAACGAAAAAACTAAAAAAAATCAAAAATAAAAACAAAAATAAATGCGCTCAATTTTGTTTCTATGTCTTCTGTCGAAGAGATAGTCTGTCGAAGAGATAGTCTGTCGAAGAGATAGTCTGTCGAAAAGATAGTCTGTCGAAGACTGTTTTCCAGCTCTCGCATGAATAATAATGCACAACTGTTTGTTTTCATCACAAATTTGTATTTTAGTTATAATCTTCGACAATGTTTTCAACATGAAGATTTGCAGAGAATAAGAGACCAACATAAAAAGGGGGCTCCAAAGAAACAGAAAAAAAAAAGAAAAGAAACATTCGACATTTTTCGGGCACATCATGAGAAGAGGGAAATTGGATTATTTGGTTTTCTTCTTCCTCTTCTTCTTTCCTTCCTCATCTGCCTTTCATCGTCGAGGGGAGATATGATTTGCGGTCTTTTGCTCCTCTGTTCGCCTCTGCTGCTGTTATTTTTCCTAGTGCTTCTAATATTCCATCGATCCATCTTTTTCGTGGTCGACCCTTGGGTCTGGTGTTCTCACGTTTGCTGAAGGCTCGTTGTGTTGTGTTTTAATCATTCTGCCTTGTCACGTGGCCAAACCATTTTATCTGTTGTTTCCTTATATATTCTATGGCGGGCGCTATTCTTAGCTTTTTTCTCAGTTTTTCATTTCTGATCTTATCTCTCAGACTGTTTCCTGTCATTCGTCTAACACATTTCATCTCTGTAGAGGTTATTTTCTTATTGTTCTTGCATCTAGGGTCCAGGTCTGGCATTGGTAGCACAACGTTGGAGTGAAGATTATTTGGGTTTAACTAGCAAAATAGAGAGAAAAAGAGATTGCGGACAAGGAGAAAAGATATTAGATACCTTGGTGTCATGGTATGAAAAATTGTCAACTGTTCTTGTAGCGTTTATTGAAGGTTCGTTGTGTTGTGCTTTGATCTTTCTAAGGAACAGGCAACTAATTACAGAGCTGCGGTAAAGCTGGTAGCAAGGAGCTAGTAATGGGGTGTGGTACACACTCCAAGGCATGGTGACAGCTTTACAAAAAGGTTCGACATGTAGCTATAGATATTTGTGCCTCCCCGTGTGTTGTTGTTGTCCCCGTATTCTGAAGAAGGCTGCAAGCCGAAACGTCAGTATTTTATTGTGTTCCTTTTTTGTAAAGCTGTCACCATATCTTGGAGTGTATACCACACCCCATTACTGAGTCTTTGATCTTTCTACCATATCACGAGGCCAAACCCTTTTATCTGTTGTTTCTTTATGTACACTATGGTGGGAATAATTATTAGCTTTTTTCTCAATTCTTCATTTCCTATCTTATCACTCAGGCTGTTTCCTTTCATTTGTCTAATATATTACATCTCGGTAGTCGCGCGTATGAAGATTGGGGAATAGGCAAATAATTGCGATGCTGCGGTAAAGCTGGTAGCAAGGAACCAGTGGTAGGGAGTGTTAAACACTCCAAGGTATGAAGACAGCTTTACAAGGGACGAACACAACACAATGCGAAAACGTCAGCATTGTTTTGTGTTCCTCCCTTGTAAAGCTGCCTTCATACCTTGGAGTGTTTAACACTCTCCACCACTGGTTCCTCCGTATGAAGATTAACCATTTCAGTTAGTCGGAAACATTGGTCGTTAGTTCATGGTTACAGTTGTAATAAGCAAAGAGATTAATTGAGTTAACTTGCTGGTGCTATCTTCTCTAACACAGGACATCGTGTGTCTGTTTTAACATCTGAAGCAAGAGATACGTGCCAGACAAAACAGGAATCATCGATCGTTGAGTCATAGCTTCAACATGTTGCCACTTCGCCACGTTTCACATCAATAAACACCGCGGTCTGTGAATCACGGCACAGGGGACGTGAGTGCAAGCGTTCTAACTACCTCAATTAATGTCAAGACTGTAGCAATATCATTAGCATAACAAACATTACCAGATTTAGATTGTATAATCCGAAAAAGTAATATGATCATAGAAGATCTTTTTTTTCATTAAAAAAATATAGTTTTTATGACATTCGTGAAGATTTAATCATCAGTTTGCATGTCATTTGCAGAACGTTGCATTCACCACATCCCGTCAGAAAGTAGGTCTGTCTCTAGCCAGATCTCCCACAGAACGTTGCATTCACTACAGCCCGTGTGAAAGTAGGTCTGTCTCTAGCCAGATCTCCCACAGAACGTTACATTCACCACAAGCCGTCTGAAAGTAGGTCTGTCTCTAGCCAGATCTCCCACAGAACGTTGCATTCACCACATCCCGTCTGAAAGTAGGTCTGTCTCTAGCCAGATCTCCCACAGAACGTTGCATTCACCACAACCCGTCTGAAAGTAGGTCTGTCTCTAGCCAGATCTCCCACAGAACGTTACATTCACCACAAGCCGTCTGAAAGTAGGTCTGTCTCTAGCCAGATCTCCCACAGAACGTTACATTCACCACAACCCGTCTTAAAGTATGTATGTCTCTAGCCAGACCTCCCACTGAACGCTGCATTCACTACAAGCTCATCTGTAAGAATGTCTGTCTCTAGCCAGATCTCCCACAGAACGTTGCATTCACCACAACCCGTCTGAAAGTAGGTCTGTCTCTAGCCAAATCTCCCACAGAACGTTACATTCACCACAACCCGTCTTAAAGTATGTATGTCTCTAGCCAGATCTCCCACTGAACGCTGCATTCACTACAAGCTCATCTGTAAGAATGTCTGTCTCTAGCCAGATCTCCCACAGAACGTTGCATTCACCACAACCGTCAGAAAGTATGCATGTCTCTAGCCAGATCTCCCACAGAACGTTGCATTCACTACAGCCCGTGTGAAAGAATGTCTGTCTCTAGTCAGATCTCCCACAGAACGTTGCATTCACCACAGTACGTCTGAAAGTGTGTTTGTCTCTAGCCAGATCTCCATCAGAACGTTGCATTCACCACAGCGCGTTTGAAAGTATGTTTGTCTCTAGCCATATCTCCCACAGAACGTTGTATTCATTACAGCCCGTCTGATGGAATCTCTGTCTCTAGTCAGTTCTCACAAAAAACGTTGCATTCACCACAGCCCGTCTGAAAGTATGTCTTTAGCTAGATCTCCCACAGAACGTTGCATTCACCACAGCCCGTTGAAAGAATGTCTGTCTCTGGCCGGATCTCCCAAAGTACGTTGCATTTACTACGGCCAGTCTGAAAGAATCTCAGTCTCTAGTCAGATCTCCCACATAACGTTGCATTCACCCCAGCCCGTTGAAAGAATGTCTGTCTATAGCTAGATCTCCCACAGAACGTTGCATTCACCCCAGCCCGTTGAAATAATCTCAGTCTCTAGTCAGATCTCACACATAACGTTGCATTCACCACAGCCCGTCTGAAAGTATGTCTGTTTCTAGCCAGATCTCCCACTTCTTCTGTTGTTATGTTCAAGGTCCTCTTGATATCTTGAAACCACCTTCTCGGTCTGCCCCTGATGAGTCGCCCAGAAATCATACATTTCGTTATTATTTTTTTCCAGACCGCTGTCTTTTGACGTGGCCATAGTATTTTAATTTACTATGTAGAATGGTATTGATAAGCCAGTTCTTTTTAAAGTTTAAATCTTTCAGCATGTCTTCATTGCTCTTTTTCATTATCCAAGGTATTTAACTCTTTCCGTACGTTTGGCCGCACTGTGCGCCATGCCGATTTCGGCAGCGCACATTTCGCCGCATAGTGCGTCACTCTCAATTTGATTGGTGGGAACCGCCATCAAACAATATTCTTTTTACATGTCTTGTATCATCTTGGTATTGGTGAAACCTAATACCTTATCCAATTGTATAAAAATTCATGTATAATGTTATATGTAAGATAAATATAAATAATATAATAATTATATATTAATAAATAGATTGATTCTTAAAACCATGAAAAATGTTGTCTCTGAAATCTCTTACGTTGATTCGGTAAAGAAAAAAAAAAACGTCCATATGGAAAGAGTTAAGTACTTGTCTGTAGCATTTTATTTCCAATGAATCAATTTTCTTTCTTGCTGTTTGAGAGATAGTCCATGATTCACAACCATATGTTGCTATCGAGAAGATACATGGCATCAGTAATTCTAATTTTTACTGTCTTGCTTGTGTTGTGCCACGTGATCTTGGTGGCGTTTAATTTATTGAAGAATTAAAACAAGACATTTAAGGCATCAACAAATATAGAGCATGTTCTCCCATTCTCACAAATTAGCGCGTTCTTCATGTTCCCGCTAGAAATGATGAATTAAATTACAATGATAAACACATTTAGAACGATGTGTGCGCGCGCTCGCGTGTGTGCGTGTAAGTGTGTGTATGAGTGTGTGTGAGTGTATGTGTATGTGCGAGTGTATGTGTGTGAGTGTGTGTGTGAGTGTATGTGTGTGAGTGTGTGAGTGCGTGTGAGTTTCAGTATGTGTATGTGTGAGTGTGTGTGAGTTTCAGTATGTGTGTGCGAGTGTGTGTGAGTTTGAGTATGCATGTGTGAGTGTGTGTGTGTGAGTGTATGTGTGTGAGTGTGTGTGTGTATATGTGTGTGTTTGAGTGTGTGTGTGAGAGTGTGTGAGTGTGTTTGTGTTTGTGTTTAGTATGTGTGTGTGATTGTGTCTGTGTATGTGTCTGAGTATATTTGTGTGAGTATGTTTGTGTTTGAGTGTGTGTGTCTGAGTGTGTATGTCTGTGAGTGAGTGTGCATGAGTGTATATGTATGTGTGTGAATGTATGTGAGTGTCATTGCCATTTCTGCCAACCCATTCTCTTAAACTGTCTGCTATTTTCTCTCTTTGCTTCCCTCTATCTCTTCGTCCTTCTATTTTTCCAGTTGTTACAATATATTCCAGTTGTTCTCTTCTCATTACATGGCCAAAAACATGATGATTGTTTCTTTCTAATATTGGAAATTAGCTCTCTTTTTGCTTTGGCTTCTTTCAGAATGTTTTCATTACTCTTCTTGGCTGTCCATGGTATTCTCAACATTCTTCTGTAAAACCACATTTCTACAGACTCCAGTGATTTTCTTGTCTGTTGTTTTATTGTCCATGATTCACATCCATATGTTAAGACTGGCTCTACATAACATTTAAGAATGTGGCGATTCATGATTGTACAAAGAAGTTACGACGGTGGTTTTCTGTTGCCTTCCGTCGGTTTGTTTACGGTTGGCTCCGCTAGCCTTTGACTAAAAAGTCTCGCCCACAAGGCAGTGGGGTTGTTTTACTTCGGGGTACCCTCCCTTAGCCTTTTACTCTCCCGAGCTTATCTGCAAGGCAGCAGGGCAGCCACAGGTTGTACTGTTTACTGCATGCAGTAGCAGGTAAAATGACCTGACCTGACTATATTGTTATATAATAGTATATAATTGATTGTAGTATAGAGTGCAAGGCAACAAGAAATTGAGGATCCGTTTACATGACCCGTAAAACTACTGATAGGCATCACATTACCTGTCTCACGCGAGTCCTTGAGGGCGACATTAACTTGATACACCTCTTGGCACAGGTAACACACAACACGGTTATTAGATCTATTTGAAATTTGGATTTTTAGTTACAGTCTGATAAGATCAGAAATGAAGAACTGAGAATAAAGCTAGGAATACCCCCCGCCATAGAATATATAAAGAAACAACAGATAAAATGGTTTGGCCATGTGACAAGGCAGAAAGAACAAAACACAACACAGCGAGCTTTCAACAAACGTTGTGAGAACACCAGACTCAAGGGTCGACCACGAAAAAGATGGGTCGATGGAATATTAGAAGCACTAGGAAACATAACAGCAGCAGAGGCGAACAGAAGAGCAAAAGACCGCAAATTATATCTCCCCTCGACGCTGAAAGGCAGATGAGGAAGGAAAGAAGAGGAAGAAGTTACAGTCTCGTAATATTTTTCCAAAATGTTTTCATAATTTGCGTTTCAGCGTCGAGGGGAGAGTCATTTTGTGTTCTTTTACTCTTCTGTTGGCCTTACCTGCTGTTATGTTTATTTGTGTTCATAATAATCCGCCAATCCATCTTTTACTCTTCTGTGGGCCTTACCTGCTGTTATGTTTATTTGTGTTCATAATATTCCGCCAATCCATCTTTTACTCTTCTTTTGATCTTACCTGTTATTATATTTACTTGTGTTCCTAATGTACCGCATTTCCATCTTTTCTTCTTCTGTTGGCCTTACCTGCTATTATGTTTATTTGTTTCCCTAATATTCCACCAATCCCTCTATTTATGATCTATGAGAGGAAGGAAGATGTATAAAAACAGAAGGAACCGAATGAAGAAGTAGAGAAGAAAGAAAAGGATGAAGAGTGAGGAAGTATTTAAAACTCTTTACTGTCCTCTAATTTAACGGATTCCTTCATTGTGCATCTTTGCTAGCACTCACATGACTACCTAAAGTACATGAGAGATCACAACCTGGGAAGAGATATTACTGAGACACACAATTAACTCTTTCTGTACGGAAGCTTTTTATCGACACAACGGAAGAGATTTCAAAGACAAAATTGTTCATGGTTTTAAGAGTCAATCTACATATTTATATTTGTCTAACATATAACATATTATATTTGCATTTTTAGATATTTGAACAAGGTATTAGATTTCAATGAAAAATATCTTATGCAACAAATCTATGTCAATAAAAATGAGAAAGAGAGTTCATCGGTGCTATGTAGAACCAATTCTGACCTATGGAAGCGAATCATGGACAGTAGACAAACAAATGAAAAAACGATTAGAGACCACAGAGATGGGATTTCTCAGAAAAATGTTGAAAGTTCCCTGGACAGCTAAAATGACCAATGAGGAAGTTCTCAAAGAGGCCAACACGAAAAGGGAGCTCTTAAAAAAAACATCAGAAAGAAGCAATCAACATTTTTCTGACACATCATGAGTAGAGCAAAGTTGGAATACTTGGTTACAACTGGCAAAATAAAAGGAAAGAGAGATCGTGAACGACAAAGAGAGAAAATACTGTTTAGCTTGGTGTCATGGCATGGAAAACAGTCAACAACAGAACTGATGCGATGCACTGTAGATAGAAGATTGTGGAAGGACATGATCGCCTACGCCAACCGGTATGGTACATGATGATGATGATTAGATTTCACAAATATCTTGATGATACAAAACATGTAAAAAGAGTATGGTTTGATGGCGTTCACATTAATCAAATTGAGCGTGGCGCACTATGTGGCGAAACGTACGATGCCGAAATCGGCATGGCACACAGTGTGGTGAAACGATATAGAACACAGAATGTGACAGTATTGCATCATAAACATAGTAGTTGTAGTTAGTAAAGCCCCAGTATCCAAACAAACGAATTAAAATTCATAATTGCTCAACCGTCCGTTCCAGTGGATTCATCAGAATTACCATCTCATCTCATTGAAGGATCTAAACAAAGAAAGGCAGCTGCAGTCACTATCATAGCAGCTACAGCACATGCCAAAAGACGTAAGGCGTAACCGCACCGAAAGTGAACACAGCCGAACTTTCCTTCGCCATACAACATCATCATTCATCGTAAACTATCAAAATATCTAAACACGATCCGGATGAAATACACAGCTCACGGTGTGCCCTGAGCACTATACTCAGTAGCTCTGGTAGCAGACCGGACTTGAATATAAGGAAACTGCAACAAGGAACACTTTTCAAACAGAGCCTCAACGGTTCATGTCGCCTATCCGCCATATTGACCGAAAGTCCTAAACATAGTGCAAGTCAGACATTGATAAAAATAAAGAGAACGAAACATGCCAAAAATAAACCTGAGCTATAGAAGTTGTTCACTTAATAGCTAATTATTCGTCAGTAGGTTTGAAACAGACTAAATGAGTAGACTTCGAGAAGGAATGGAAACCTAAAACCAAAAAAATACCATTCCTGTATCGGTTGTTTCGTGTGGAAAGGCGTAGAAATATCGCTTCTTTTAGTAGGCTACAACATGGTGCAATTACACCTGTTTATGGTGGATTATGAAGGGAACTATCCATCGGAAAAGTCAAAAGAAGAAAAGAGAAGAAAGAATTGAAGAAATGTGAAGAAGAAACAAAGGGAGAAGAAGAAAAGATTAGAAAGAAGAAGAAATATAATGGTTCATAGTGTATTTGGTAAAATGTTATCTGAACAGCTAGTACTACACGACTACAGATGTTGATAGTCTGGCTTCAGGGCACGAGGAAGGCAAAGAGCAAGATATCTAGACAGTAAAACTGGAAGAGTCCCATTTTTTAACTGACATTGTTAGAAACGAAAAATTGCAGCTCCTCACAACGCTTTTTTTTTTTTTTAAATATGCGAACAATAAAATAGAATAATGCAATACAATACAATACAATACAATACAATACAATACAATACAATACAATACAATACAATACAATACAATACAATAAATACAATACAATACAACACAATACAATACAATACAATACAATACAACACAATACAATACAATACAATACAATACAATACAATACAATACAACACAATACAATACAATACAACACAATACAATACAATACAACACAATACAATACAATACAATACAACACAATACAATACAATACAACACAATACAATACAATACAATACAACACAATACAATACAATACAATACAATACAATACAACACAACACAATACAATACAATACAATACAATACAATACAATACAATACAATAAATACAATACAATACAATACAATACAATACAATACAATACAATACAATACAATAAATACAATACAATACAATACAATACAATACAATACAATACAATACAATACAATACAATACAATACAATAAATACAATACAATACAACACAATACAATACAATACAATACAATACAACACAATACAATACAACACAATACAATACAATACAATACAACACAATACAATACAATACAATACAATACAATACAATACAATACAACACAATACAATACAATACAACACAATACAATACAATACAACACAATACAATACAATACAACACAATACAATACAATACAACACAATACAATACAATACAATACAATACAATACAATACAATACAACACAATACAATACAATACAATACAATACAATACAATACAATACAATACAATACAATACAATACAACACAATACAATACAATACAATACAATACAATACAATAAATACAATACAATACAATACAATACAATACAATACAATGCAATACAACACAACACAACACAACACAACACAATACAATACAATACAATACAATACAATACAATACAATACAATACAACACAACACAACACAATACAATACAATACAATACAATACAATACAATACAATACAATACAATACAACACAATACAATACAATACAACACAATACAATACAATACAACACAATACAATACAATACAACACAATACAATACAATACAACACAATACAATACAATACAATACAACACAATACAATACAATACAATACAATACAATACAATACAATACAATACAACACAATACAATACAATACAATACAATATAATAAATAAAATACAATACAATACAATACAATACAATACAATACAATACAATACAATACAATACAATACAATACAATAAATACAATACAATACAATACAATACAATACAATACAATACAATACAATACAATACAATACAATACAATACAATACAACACAACACAACACAATACAATACAATACAACACAACACAATACAATACAATACAATACAATACAATACAACACAATACAATACAATACAACACAACACAATACAATACAACACAATACAATACAATACAATACAACACAATACAATACAATACAACACAATACAATACAATACAATACAACACAACACAATACAATACAATACAATACAATACAATACAACACAATACAATACAATACAATACAATACAATACAATACAATACAATACAATAAATACAATACAATACAATACAATACAATACAATACAATACAATACAATACAATACATACAATACAATACAATACAATACAATACAATACAATACAATACAACACAACACAACACAACACAACACAATACAATACAATACAATACAATACAATACAATACAACACAACACAACACAACACAATACAATACAATACAATACAATACAATACAATACAATACAATATAATACAATACAATACAATACAATACAACACAACACAACACAACACAACACAATACAATACAATACAATACAATACAATACAATACAATACAATAACAACACAACACAATACAATACAATACAATACAACACAACACAACACAATACAATACAGTACAGTACAATACAATACAATACAACACAATACAATACAATACAATACAATACAATACAATACAATACAATACAATACAATACAACACAATACAATACAATACAATACAATACAATACAACACAATACAATACAATACAACACAATACAATACAATACAATACAATACAATACAATACAATACAATACAATACAACACAATACAATACAATACAACACAATACAATACAACACAATACAATACAATACAATACAATACAATACAATACAATACAATACAATACAATACAATACAACACAATACAATACAATACAATACAATACAATACAACACAATACAATACAATACAACACAATACAATACAATACAATACAATACAATACAATACAATACAATACAATACAACACAATACAATACAATACAATACAATACAATACAACACAATACAGTACAGTACAATACAATACAATACAATACAATACAATACAACACAATACAACACAATACAATACAATACAATACAATACAATACAATACAATACAATACAACACAATACAACACAATACAACACAATACAATACAATACAACACAACACAATACAATACAATACAACACAACACAATACAATACAATACAATACAATACAATACAACACAACACAATACAATACAATACAATACAACACAACACAACACAATACAATACAGTACAGTACAATACAATACAATACAACACAATACAATACAACACAATACAATACAATACAATACAATACAATACAACACAATACAATACAATACAATACAATGCAACACAATACAATACAATACAATACAATACAATACAATACAATACAATACAATACAATACAATACAATACAATACAATACAATACAATACAATACAACACAATACAATACAATACAGTACAGTACAATACAATACAGTAATATAATATAATATAATATAACATAACATAACATAACATAACATAATATCATATCATATCATATCATATCATATCATATCATATGATGTGATGCGGTGCGGTGCAGCGTGACGTGGCGTGACGTGATGTTATGTGATGCGATTTGATATGAAGTGATGTGATGTAATATGTGATGTAATATGTGATGTGATGTAATGTAATATGTGATGTGATGTGATGTGATGTGATGTGATGTGATGTGATGTGATATGATGTGATATGATGTGATTAAATGTAATCAAATATGTGATGTGATGTTATGCCAAATAAGATAAGATAAGATAAGATAAGATAAGATAAGATAAGATAAGATAAGATAAGATAAGATAAGATAAGATAAGATAAGATAAGATAAGATAAGATAAGATAAGATAAGATAAGATATTAATGCCCCCTCTCTTGTTTAATATTATTGCATAAAAAATAAAATATAAATTTGATGCAAAATCGTGTTTCAAACAAAGATGATAGTCTGTGTGAGAAACGTGCAACTCGTCAGAGAATACTCGCACGTTCACACTCACATAACAACATCCACGCACGCATTAGAAACACACACGCAAGAAGAATAAAAACGCTTACACGTCCCCTCGTTTCCCACACAGTTCCCTCGCCAAGTCCTCGCAGACTACGACCCTCCAACAAATATCGACCACGAAATCCGACTACGTCGAAAGATATCATTAATCGTCTGTTCTTGTCTTGCTGCCTCGTGTCTCCGTGAGTGCCTCTCTCTCAGTCTTGCGGTCGTGATTGATGACAAACATTCAATGGTGAGATCCTATCAGTCTTGACAAAAGTGGATTAATTTCCGCTTAGCAATCTTCTCAAAAACTTAACCCTCCCCCCCCCCTCCAACTTCCAAACTGCCCACTTCTCACTCCCCTCCCCCAAACCTTCCCCGTGAATGTCAAATAAGCAGCTTATCTCATTTTGAATTGTCAGCCTTCGAGTCAGCATTTCCAATTTGAGTCCGTCTTTAGCAATAATCACTGAATCACGTCTGCGGATGTCTTTGTAGCGTACGACGCGTCTTTCTTATTTTACTTTTTTTCAGAAGAGTGTATCTCCAGACAGAATATCTAAATGGGGTGGGGGCCTTGGGGGAGGGCTGGGTGGTCTAGATGTCGGCCTCAGGACAGGCTGGTCCTTGGTTCACCTCCCACCAGAGGCGGAAGGAATTTCTTTATTAAATCGAACCTGCGGTGTCTTCCTTACAAAAAAATGAAGCCTTTGAAAATTGAAGACACAACAGCCTACTAAAAGTTTAGAAGGGAAAATACAAGGTAACAGAAGCAGAGGCAGACCAAGACTAACATGGACGAGCAAGATCAAAAGATGGACAAGTCAGCCTATGACAACCTATGATAACTTTTTTCCGAGTGCTGTAAACATTCTTCGTCCTCATAGATGATTCGCTAGGAGGTTCAGGGTATTTCGATGAACAGATCGGAACACCTATGGCTGTATGGGGAGTGCCGTGTTACTGATTCTTACAGAACGTAACCTTGCATATTATTAGACCAGGGTTTGACTAGAATAAGCGGATAAATAATACAACAAATGTGATGACAGAGCATATGTGACATGCATAGTAAAGAGAACTGTCATGTATGACATTTACATTGTATGAACATTACATAGTTAACCTTTTCACCTTACTGCTCGGTAGTCTAACTAAAAGTTAACATTTGAAACCGCTAGCTTTGTGTAATGATGTGAACTGTCTGTCTGACAGCCCGCTTGCGAGCAAATGGACACATTATTTTATTTCATCTGACCTATTTGTGCTTCCGTAAGTCTTTTTACATTCGCCCCTTTTTAAATCTCTCTCTCTCTCTCTCTCTCTCTCTCTCTCTCTCTCTCTCTCTCTCTCTCTCTCTCTCTGTCTCTGTGATCAAGACTCAATCAGAGTAGAATTCCAGACTCTCTCATGAAGTCAGCTGTCTGTTTAAGTGAATCGATTGCCCCATATAGTTTCTCTTCCAGGGAGGTGGGCGTGGACCACATTGCTCTTCTCAGGTCTGTTTACTGGGAGCAATCCTGTAGAACATGTTTTGTAGTCATATTGTCCAGTTTACAGTGGCATAGGCTGGTTGTACCTATTTTGAATTTGGTGAACATGTGATTCCTCATTCTATTGTGGCCAGTGCGTAGACGAAGTATGATGACTTAATCCCTCCTTGACAGTTGGAGGTATCCGTCCCTCTCGTTATGCTTTGGGTGTTCTCATTTCCATTTTTTATGGTACTGACCTTTGAGGATTGATTTGGCTTCATCATAACTGAGCGGATTGTTCTCTTGTGGTAATCTCCCTCCCTTTTTAGCTAATTTGTCTGCGCGTTCGTTCCCGTGTTTATTAGTGTGATGGTATCCATTGAAGGACTACTATCTGGAAGTTATTTCATAGTTGGTCTAGGGTTGTTCTCAATTCATCTAGTTCATTGTTCTTGGGCTTTTTAGAGTTTATAATACTGACAGTGCATCAGTCAGAATCACCAATTTATTGTGCTTGTTGTTTTTGTGTTGAGTAGCCAGTGTTGCAGCATCTCTGATGGCTTCAGTTTCTGCTTTAAAGTTGTTTGAGAATTTTCCAGTAGCTATTGACTTGGTGATCTCGTCCTGATTATTCAGCGTCAAGAACACACGTCCCCCTCCATTTCTGGTGCAATTTGTAGCAGAGCCATCTGTGTATATGTGGGACCAATAGTCCTATGGGTAGGTATCGTGCATGTGTTTTCTGCTACGTGTTTTCTTTCTGTGTCTGATTGGGTGCCTTTTTCATGATTCCTGTTATATTTTCCTTAAGTTCTGGTATTTTATGTGTCCCATGAGGAGACATATCAGATGGGCCCAAGGGTTTCGATATTGTTTGTGAATGTACTGGGTCTCCAGTAGTTAGTTCATTGGCGATTGCAGCGAAGTTGCTCCTCTTTAGTCCTACAATTCCGAAACCAGTTATTCTTTGGTGCTTGGGGTAGCTAAGGAGCCTTCTATATTTCTCCGCTTGTTTGCCTTTGTTATTATCCTGGGGAAAGGGCTGTTTGTATAATGCTGCATTCATCATAATCATGTGCCATACCGGTTGGGTAGACGATCAGGTCCGTCCACAATCTTCTATCGACAGTGCATCGTATCAGTTCTGTTGTTCGCAGTTTTCCATGCCATGACGCCAAGCTATCCAATATTTTCTCTCTTTGTCGTCCGCGATCTCTCGTTCTTGTATTTTACCAGTTGTAACCAAGTATTCCAACTTTCCTCTTCTCATGATGTGCCCGAAAAATGTTGATTGTTTCTTTCTGATGTTATTTTAGGAGGTCCCTTTTGTGGGCCTGTTTGAGAATGTCCTCATTGGTCTGTTTAGCTGTCCAGGGAACTTTCAACTTTCTTCTGAGAAATCCCATCTCTGTAGCCTCTAATCGTCTTTACATTTGTTTGTCTACTGTCCATGATTCTCTTCCATAGGTCAGAATTGGTTCTATATAGCACCGATGAACTCTCTTCCTCACTTCTATTGACATAGATGCGTTACATAAGATATTTTTACATTTTCTGAAATGCTATTTTGACCTGAACTATTCTGCTTTTTATTTCTGTGGTGCATCTCCCATCTGATGTTATAATGCTGCATTACGGGTATGTAATTTCTGCTTTTTATTTCTGTGGTGCATCAACCATCTGATGTTATAATGCTGCATTACGGGTATGTAATTTCTGATTTTTATTCCCCCAATGGTTGGACAAGTTTACTCAGTTAAAATGACAAAAGAATTAACATAATAACTTGCCGTATTTAGTTTGTGATGAATGTTCAAGAGCAGATAACCGAGATGATGGAAAGTGTCTGTTTTAAATACGAATGGGTTAAAAAGGAAAGGGGAAAAAAGGCATCTTTCTTTCTTTCTTTATTTATTTATTTGTATTTCGGCATCGTGTGGAGATATGGTTCCCGATTTCTTGTTTATCTATTTGCCTCTCCTGCTGTTATACCTCCGAGTGTTTCTAATATTGCGTTTATCCATCTTTTTCTTGGTCGACCTCTTGATCTGGTGTTCTCGTATCGTTTGTTGGTAACTCGTATTAGATTTAGTTATTTATGTCTTATCACAGGCTCAAATCACTTGATCTGTTGTCGCTTTATGTATTCAATAGTTGGTTACGTTTCTAATGTATTCAGTAAATCTTCATTTGTGATCTTATCTCCCAGACCGCTTCCTGTCGTGCGTCTGTCACAACTTCATTAACCAATCAAAAACATCTTTACGGAATGATCTCATTATAGAGGTCTTGGGGGGGGGGGGGGGGGGGGGACATATAGTCCCGGAGAGCAAATGCCGTTTGTCCTGAGCATATACATTTATAGACAGTTCAGAGCTACAACTACCTTGGACATACTATAACCAGTGGTGGAAAATGTATAACTGAAATAAACAAAAGAATAGGTATGACAAAAAATGTAATGTTAATGCCATGAAAAATGTACTAACATCAAAACAAACAACACAAGGGCTAAAACTAAGAATAGAAAAATGTTACATATTTTCAATATTCCTGTATGGTGCAGGAACATGGACATCAGACCAGAAAACAGAACAGAAAATTGATGTCTTTGAAATGTAGATATATAGAAGAATAGATAGAATTGGATGGAAAGAAAAGAAAACAAACATTGCAGTTTTAAAACAAATAAAATTAAAAGAGAACTACTCTTAGAATTACAATTAGAACAAGACAAATGAAATTGTTGGGTCATGTTAAAAGAAACAACAGCCTACTAAAAGTAATATTGGAAGGGAAAACACAAGGTAACAGAGGCAGAGGCAGACCAAGACTGACATGGACGAGTAAGATCAAAAGATGGACAAGTCAGCCTATGACAATCTGCACCATCAAAGCAAGAGACAGAGTGGAATGGCGCTCCATGGTAGCCAACCTTCGATGCGGAGACGGCACTCAATAATGATGATGATGTTGATGATGATGATGATGATGATGATGATGATGATGATTAGGATGATGATGTCCTGAGCAGTCGCCACGAGAAGTTCCGTTCAGAGTTTTTATTTCACCACCTTGGGGGACTGGCTGGTCTCGAGGCAAGACGCCGGCTTCGAAACAGAGAGGTTGTGAGTTCAAAACCCCGCTGAACTAGTTGGGATTTTGATTTATAATTTCTCTCTGCGGTAACCACCCCTGGTCTCAGCAGCGAGGTCCGGCTTGAAACGTCAATTACTCATCGACAAAAAAAAATTATGAGCACCTCCGAAGACGGAGTTTTCTGCCTGTGCGGCGAGGGACCCCTGTGCACACGGCTGCAAAGGAAAACGGATTAACACGCAATATTCAGTTCCTATTCTCTATTTTTCTACCAACTCTGTGCTATCAGTGCCAGAATTGGACGCTGGACTCTAGAACAAGAAGAAAGATAAAGACCACCGAAATGAAATGTGTCGGAAGAATGACAGGAAACAGCTTAAGGGACAGAGTAAGAAAGGAGCCAATGGTGGGGTGTACTAAACACTCCAAGGTATGGTGACAGCTTTACAAATAAAGAACACAACACAATACTGACGTTTCGGCCTGTGGCCTTCTTCAGAATACAGGGACAACGACAACAAGCGGTGAAGCACAATTACTACATGTTAGATGATCAAGTGGAGGGCGAGGAAAGTAGGATGCAGAAATAAGAAAAGAGAGAAATGAGTATTACATGATGAGAGGTATGATGGGCGTCAAAATATATAAAATAGAAAAAGAGAAAAATGTATAATAAATAGTACTTAGCTGAGCTCAGAGCAGGAATTCTGTAATCCGTTCTGAAACAAGTCGGAATGACTAGAAGACAGAGAGCATGTATAGAAAGCAACCCGTGACCAAGACAGGTCAGTTGAGAGGGCAGACGGATCTAATATCGGGAAAACCAAAGGGGGGGGAAGGGAGGGGGGGATAGACGAAGACACTCCTGGGACACGACAAGCAATACATATAAATCACTCAACAATGGAAGTGAGAGATCACGCGAGAGGTTAAGAGAAAGAAATTGAATGACACGACAAAGTAGTGAACTAGGCAGTGGGTGAGAGAGATGGACTCTACAGAATGGATGGCCTCGAACTGAAAGAGTTGAGAGGTAGGTCAACGAAAGGAAGGATTGGATACTGGAGGAAGAGATAAGGAGAGGAAGAATAATAAAGCCGGTATAATGAGAAGGGCGATAGAGGGGTGGTCCGGAGGAAGTTAGTCTATCGGGAGGTAGGGAAGTATTAGAGGAGGAGGTATGGAGAGGAGGGATAAGAAGCAGGTATGTGAAAACTGGATAGGGGGAGAGGCGGTAGGTCAGAAGTGAATGGAAAAAGAGAAAAAAAGAGAAAGTCTGGAAGAAGTGGAGCAATAGGGGATGGTGTGCAGGAGGTATGAACCATAGGAGGTAAAGAAGTAGGGAAATGATAGAACAAAGGGGGGAATGAAAGTGGGCATCAGGATAAGGGGGGTACTGGAATAGTAGGTATAGATGAGTAGTGACTACAAGTGAATAGAGAGGAGAGGGGTGAGCTAGGAGTAGATCAGCAGAGGGGTGGTAGGAAGGACGAGGAACAATAGAGGTGGGCAGAGAGATCGTACGTACAGCCCAGGTGGAGAGGTGATATAGTGATAAAGAGGTAAAGGACATGAAGGTAGTCAGAAGAGAAAAAGGTGTGGGGAGGGGGGGGGGTTTAGGATGAAGAAGGCAATATGGGGGTTACTCAAAGAGGATATGAAAAGCAGGGATGGAAGAAGAGAAATAGGAAGAGAGGTCCATAGGTGGGAGGGTGGAGTCGGAGGCAGGAGGGTCCTCAGAGGGACAGGGATACATTGATGCCACGAGGGGTGAGGCAGCCCCAACGAACGATCAGACGGTGCTCAAGAGTGAGCCGACTGTGGTGATCAGAGGAGCATGATATTAGGCCAGTTACCAAGACATCAGTCATACCTCGATGGCCCCTCGAGTTAAAGTGGGCTGCTACAGGAGTGTCCGCTTCTCGGGTGATGTCATTCAAGTGTTCACGGCACCTATCGCCGATTCTACGACCAGACTGACCGATGTAGGTCAACTTACATCGCTTACAAATGATGGCATAAATGATGTTCCGCGATGTGCAAGTGAATCCCTCTCTGATCTCGAAAGGACCATTGGGGAAGAGGACAGTGTCGGCCTGGAGAACGTGGTCACAAGTTTTACATACTCTCCGGTTGCAGCGGATAGTGCCTCGATGGCTGAAGTGGTCAGCAGGAAGACGACCCCTGACAAGAAAGTCTCGGAGGTTCCGGTCACGTCTAAAGGCCACTAGTGGCGGGTCAGGGAAGAGCAGACGAGTTACACCAAGTCGGTCAACCCCACCTCTCTAACTATCTTCGCCGCCAACTGCAGAACCTTGAACTCCAGCATGGCCTGAAACGTGTTCGTCTTGTCGCTTCTAGCCACTCTCGTCTTATATCCCACCTCAACACCCGCCAACAACACCTCCTATCCCAACTCCATCTACTCACCTCTAACTTTCCTGGTACTCTTCGCTTCATCCGCCATACCATCCACCACCACAACCGATCTGTGTATGACTTTTTATCCTCTCAGCACAAACGTAAACTCTTGAACCTCCGTCCTCCTCCTCCTCCTCCCTCACCTCCTCCTCTCCCCAATGCCTCTGACTCTAGCTCCCTTGTCACTTGTATTCCCCCTGATTTGCCCCTTTCCGACCATGAGCGCTCTCTTCTCAGCAAGGGTCTTAAGTTTGTCCCCCTTCGCCCTTTGAGTGACTCATTCTCTCTCTTACGGGACATTCAGGAGTATCATAGACGACTACGACTCAAACTCTATTACTTTAATCATCCGAACTCTTCCTCTCAACCTCCTCCTACAGACGAATTTGCCCGCTTTTCCTCCCGTAAATCTGACTGGACTCCCCGCTCGGGCGAATCACAGGCTTTGGACCAGTTCATTAACAGTACCTACCGGGATATTAAGGCACTTCGTCCCCATAGACTTCGACGCTCTAATCTTAGTAGTGAAGAGTACCAAGCCCTCCAGGATCTTCGCCGACGTGATGATATTGTCATCAAGCCGGCTGACAAGGGCGGCTCTGTTGTGGTATGGAGGAAGGACCTTTATATCCGGGAAGGGGATAAACAATTATCCGACTCGACTTTCTACCTCCCCACCCCCGACGACACTACTGTCTCTAATAACGCCGTGGTGCGTCGTACGATCCTCCGTTTCATTCAGGATGGATTACTTCCCTCTAGCTCCTCCCGCATGATCCTTCCTGACCACTGCTTGGGCAGACCCTCTTTTTATATGCTGCCTAAAATACATAAACCTGACTCTCCTGGACGTCCTATTGTCTCTTCCATCTCATGTCCTACTGTTCTCATTTCTGACTTTCTCGACAGTGTCTTTCAACCCATAGTTATGGGCCTCCCTTCGTTTGTCAAAGACACTAACGACGCCCTTAACATCTTTTCCTCTATCACCCTCCTTCCTGATCGTCACTACCGCCTCTTCGTTATGGATGTCTGCTCCCTGTATACTTCTATTCCCCACTCCGACGGCCTTCAAGCTCTTCAATTTTTCCTGGACCGTAGGATCCAACCCTCCATCGCCACTGGCGTCCTCCTCCGTCTAGCAGAATTAGTCTTGAACCTCAACTCTTTCGAGTTCAATGGCAATTTCTTCACCCAGATCAGCGGTGTGGCGATGGGCACTAAAATGGGCCCTAGCTATGCTTGTCTCTTCATGGGTTATCTAGAGCACCAAATTATCCAAACCTACCAGGGCCCTCTTCCCCTCATGTATCGTAGGTACATTGATGACTGCATTGGTCTGTCTGACCTTCCAGAAGATGAGATCTCCCGTTTCATCGAATATGTCGGACATTTCCACCCCTCTATCCACATCACCTTCCACATCTCCACCTCCTCCGTATCTTTCCTGGACATCCTAGTCTCCTTGGGCACCTCTCATCTTCTCACCTCGGTCTTCTACAAGGCCACTGACTCCCATAGTTTCCTCCGCTACGACTCCTCTCATCCTACATCCTGCTAGAACTCTCTTCCATATTCTCAGCTTCTCAGACTTCGTCGCCTTTGCCGAGACGATGAAGATTTCCTTCACAATGCCCACCTCATGCTTGATTTCTTCCGCCGACGCCTCTATCCAGAATCAGCTCTCCTTCCTGCCCTGCGTCGAGTTCTCCACACTTCACGTCAGTCTGCTCTTACCCCCTCTACTCATCCCCCCTCTGATAGAGTAGTGCTCGCTCTCACCCATCACCCTCACCACTACGCCGCTATTAGGACCATCCACCGCTACCTCCCTATTCTCCGATCTGACCCTACTACTCGTCTGCTCTTCCCTGACCCGCCACTAGTGGCCTTTAGACGTGACCGGAACCTCCGAGACTTTCTTGTCAGGGGTCGTCTTCCTGCTGACCACTTCAGCCATCGAGGCACTATCCGCTGCAACCGGAGAGTATGTAAAACTTGTGACCACGTTCTCCAGGCCGACACTGTCCTCTTCCCCAATGGTCCTTTCGAGATCAGAGAGGGATTCACTTGCACATCGCGGAACATCATTTATGCCATCATTTGTAAGCGATGTAAGTTGACCTACATCGGTCAGTCTGGTCGTAGAATCGGCGATAGGTGCCGTGAACACTTGAATGACATCACCCGAGAAGCGGACACTCCTGTAGCAGCCCACTTTAACTCGAGGGGCCATCGAGGTATGACTGATGTCTTGGTAACTGGCCTAATATCATGCTCCTCTGATCACCACAGTCGGCTCACTCTTGAGCACCGTCTGATCGTTCGTTGGGGCTGCCTCACCCCTCGTGGCATCAATGTATCCCTGTCCCTCTGAGGACCCTCCTGCCTCCGACTCCACCCTCCCACCTATGGACCTCTCTTCCTATTTCTCTTCTTCCATCCCTGCTTTTCATATCCTCTTTGAGTAACCCCCATATTGCCTTCTTCATCCTAACCCCCCCCTCCCCACACCTTTTTCTCTTCTGACTACCTTCATGTCCTTTACCTCTTTATCACTATATCACCTCTCCACCTGGACTGTACGTACGATCTCTCTGCCCACTTCTATTGTTCCTCGTCCTTCCTACCACCCCTCTGCTGATCTACTCCTAGCTCACCCCTCTCCTCTCTATTCACTTGTAGTCACTACTCATCTATACCTACTATTCCAGTACCCCCCTTATCCTGATGCCCACTTTCATTCCCCCCTTTGTTCTATCATTTCCCTACTTCTTTACCTCCTATGGTTCATACCTCCTGCACACCATCCCCTATTGCTCCACTTCTTCCAGACTTTCTCTTTTTTTCTCTTTTTCCATTCACTTCTGACCTACCGCCTCTCCCCCTATCCAGTTTTCACATACCTGCTTCTTATCCCTCCTCTCCATACCTCCTCCTCTAATACTTCCCTACCTCCCGATAGACTAACTTCCTCCGGACCACCCCTCTATCGCCCTTCTCATTATACCGGCTTTATTATTCTTCCTCTCCTTATCTCTTCCTCCAGTATCCAATCCTTCCTTTCGTTGACCTACCTCTCAACTCTTTCAGTTCGAGGCCATCCATTCTGTAGAGTCCATCTCTCTCACCGTTTGCCTAGTTCACTACTTTGTCGTGTCATTCAATTTCTTTCTCTTAACCTCTCGCGTGATCTCTCACTTCCATTGTTGAGTGATTTATATGTATTGCTTGTCGTGTCCCAGGAGTGTCTTCGTCTATCCCCCCTCCCTCCCTCCCCCCCCCCCCCCCCTTTGGTTTTCCCGATATTAGATCCGTCTGCCCTCTCAACTGACCTGTCTTGGTCACGGGTTGCTTTCTATACATGCTCTCTGTCTTCTAGTCATTCCGACTTGTTTCAGAACGGATTACAGAATTCCTGCTCTGAGCTCAGCTAAGTACTATTTATTATACATTTTTCTCTTTTTCTATTTTATATATTTTGACGCCCATCATACCTCTCATCATGTAATACTTATTTCTCTCTTTTCTTATTTCTGCATCCTACTTTCCTCGCCCTCCACTTGATCATCTAACATGTAGTAATTGTGCTTCACCGCTTGTTGTCGTTGTCCCTGTATTCTGAAGAAGGCCACAGGCCGAAACGTCAGTATTGTGTTGTGTTCTTTATTTGTAAAGCTGTCACCATACCTTGGAGTGTTTAGTACACCCCACCATTGGCTCCTTGCTACCAGCTTTACCGCAGCATTGCAATTATTTGCCTGTTCCCTACAGAGTAAGAAACACTGACCTGAGGAAGAAACTGGAAATTGAACCAGCCATCGAATATATAAAGAAACCACAGATAAATTGGTTCGGCCACATAACAAGACAAAAAGAAATAACAGAGAGCCATAAATAAACGCTACGAAAACGCCAGATTAAGAGGAAGACAGAGAAAGAGATGGATAAAGGGAATACTAGAGTCACTAGGAAGGATAACACCAGAAGAGGCCAACAGAAGAGCAAAAAATCGCAGATTGTATCTCCCCTCGAAGCCAACGGCAGCAGAGGAAGGAAAGAAGAAGAAGAAGTCTCTAGTAACTTCGTCAGAGGTAAAAGCTGGCGAACACAAAAAATAAAAAAAAAAATAATAAATTTCCACCGATCATCATCATCATCATCATCATCATCATCATCATCATCATCGAGTACTATTTGTTGTTCACATAGTTCCTGTCGCTCACCCTATTATTACTAAGTGAGTGGGTAGTCCCCGTCAACGTCCGTCCTTTCAAGAACGTTATGTGGGCATGTAGGCATTATTCTAACATTCTAAAAACATTCCAGCTTCATTTCCATGCCAAGGCACTCGGGTGTAAGAAGTAATGAACGTACTGCCAGTTGCCAGTTTGGCTGATGTTGAGTGCGGAAGTGCAATGGACGACTCGGACATTCTGAATGACCTCTGAGACGCTGGACGAAAAAGAAAAGACTCGAAAAATTATCCTGGATCCACAGCCATGAACAGTCTTCACGAATGTCATGTCAATGTGGGAGATGCCAGACGAGAGCGCATCGTTGGAATACAAAGAAGACTTGTCAACCAAAACAACACGTGTGTCGTTAGTCGCTACACGTTGAGGGGTATTCTGCGGAGGAGATCTGAGCACTTATGGACTTGTCCGATGTGCAGTGATGATGACCTGTCAATTAAACTAAACTAAACTAAACTAATCGCATTATGTTGTAGTAAGCAGTAGAACAGTGATATTTGCGGCTTTCGTCCCAATGCATCCGACTTCAGCAAGGTATATTTTAATACCTATACCTGGTTTCATTGCCTCTTTAATCCCCGCTCGCTGACCAGACTCATTAATATGTTTCTTTAGATACCGCAAAGAGGTGGGTAGTAAAAAAAAAAAGTTAAGTACCCAATCACGCCAAGTGGCGTATAGGTAATATGGTGTTAGTGACCATACCTTTTACAGACCTTCGGCACATGATTTTTGGGGTAATGTGGTCGGTACTACGCCCGTGCTGCTTTACTTTCCCAGAAAAAAATCCCATACCCATTTAAGGCTGGGTGAACCCGGAAGCCGTCGGTTGGGATCGAACCCAACCCCTTGTCCTTTGTAGTCCAGTTCACTAACCACTGAGCTGTCGCGGCTCCCAAAGAGGTGGGTAGGGTCTGGATATTTATGTATCACTGATCCTGACCAAACAATCAGCTATGAGTCGCTGACAGCTTCAGGTCTGTGGCTGTCCTTGTCTCCGTTAATTGTTGTAAGGCAAAGAATATTTGTAATTATGCCAACAAAAGTTTACACATATTGTATCATATTAGACGACGATAGTATATAGTTATGTATCACTGATCCAGACCAAACAATCAGCTATGAGTCGTTGACAGCTTCAGGTCTGTGGCTGTCCTTGTCTCCGTTAATTGTTGTAAGGCAAAGAATATTTGTAATTATGCCCACAAAAGCTTACACATATTGTATCATATTAGACGACGATAGTATATAGCCTTTGGCGTGTTGACAGATGGTAAGTAGCAAGCAACCACGAGAAGTCAGTCATCATCATGTGCCATACCGGTTGGCGCAGGCGATCATGTCCCTCCACAATCTTCTATCTACAGTGCATTGTATCAGTTCTGTTGTTGACTGTTTTCCGTGCCATGACACCAAGTTATCCAGTATTTTCTCTCTTTGTCGTTCACGATCTCTCTTTCCTTTTTTTTTTGCCAGTTGTAACCAAATATTCCAACTTTCCTCTTCTCATGATGTGCTCAAAAAATGTTGATTGCTTCTTTCTGATGTTTTTTAAGAGCTCCTTTTTTGTGTTGGCCTCTTTGAAAACTTCCTCATTGGTCTTTTTAGCTGTCCATGGAACTTTCAACATTCTTCTGAGAAATCCCATCTCTGTGGCCTCTAATCGTCTTTTCATTTGTTTGTCTACTGTCCATGATTCCCTTCCATAGGTCAGAATTGGTTCTATATAGCATCGATGAACTGAGAAGTCAGTAGTTTGGTAAAAATATGAATGTCTTATGCTGGATGCTGCTTTGCTCAACAGCTTCTCTCGTGGCTGAATCTACCAATATTGGACAGAGATCCATCCACAGAACGAACAAGATGTATTCGTGGCGTCTGGCCTCGTCTCCTTTCTCCTGGTCCTTTTGTCTTCTGAATTGGATATCAGCACTGCCCGAAAATTGCTGTGCCATTTTTCGTATTTTTGTTCTGCATGTGCTACGATCTTCAGCTTAATCTTCCCAGTTTCTTTCCCTGATATAGATATCACTCTAGGAAGCCCTGCAAACATCCTTATATCTCAGCACTGCTCTTTGATATCTTTCCGTCATTAAGTTCGCCATACAATAATTGTTTGGGAATACGATTGTTTGTCATTCTTCTTACATGACCCAGCCATTTTAGTCTACGACTTGTAAGTGTTACTATGATGAATGGAAGTTTAACTCGTTGTAGGAGATTAGAGTTGGTTACTTTGTCCTGCCATTTGATGGTCATAATATTTCGAAGGTAACACACAAAAAAGCTGTATAACCGTGTTTCCTACCCTTCGTAGGTAGTCCAAGTTTCTGATCCGTGTAGAAGTGTACTAAACACACAACTTTCGTAAATTTAATTCTTAGTCCTAAGTATTAATTTGATGTTGTCCTACACGATGATAGTACTTCTATCATCATCAAGTACCGGGCCTGCTGGCGTAAGTGATCATGTCTCTCCACAATTTTGGATCTCGACAGTTATTTATCATTTTTGTTCTTGACCTTCTGCCAAGTCATTCTCTTCAGCTGTCTGGTATTTTTTCTCTTTACTTCCAGCTATCTCTTCGTTCCTCAATTTTCCCAGTTGTTACAATATATTCCAGTTGTTCTCTTCTAATTACATGGCCAAAAAATGATGATTGTTTCTTCCTAATATTGGAAATTAGCTCTCTTTTTGCTTTGGCCTCTTTCAGAATGTTTTCATTACTCTTCTTGGTTGTCCATGGTATTCTCAACATTCTTCTGTAAAACCACATTTCTACAGACTCCAGTGATTTTCTTGTCTGTTGTCCTATTGTTCATGATTCACGCCCATATTTTAAGACTGCCTCTACATAACATTTAAGAACGCTTTTTCTTGTTTCGATTGTCAAAAATGGATTGCATAGTATCTTCCTCATTTTTTGGAAAGCTGCTTTTGCCTGAGCCATTTTGCATCTCACCTCTTTTGTACATCTTCCGTCTGAGATTAACAAAGTTCCCAAATATTTAAATTGTTCCATTTGTCTGTATTTTGCACTGAGGTCATGTCTTTTTCTTTGTTGTTACCATTACTTCTGTTTTTTTTTTTGCTATTAAGGCTGAGTCCTTTATTTTTGCTTTCTTTCACTATAATGTTTAACATTTCTTGTAACTCATTTTCACTCTTAGCGATTAAGACTGTATCATCAGCATACCTTAGATTATTTATATTAAGACCTCCAATTGTTAGTACTTCTATACAAAGAACATAATCCCTTAGGTGTGGTCTGCTAGTATCTTCTTCATCTACCTTTCAACTCCCTGTGGAGCATAGGTCTTCAAGTTCATTACATGTCTTGCCCATCACCTTCATGTCTGCTTCCACATGTCTTCTCTAAGAATATTGTGGTCCTCTTTGTCTTTTTCCTCGGGGATTCCTAAAATGGTATGTAATACTCTCAGATGGCTTCCACAGTGTTTCCTATCCTGCGACATCGTCATCGCTGTATCTCTTTCTCCACTGGTATTTGACTTGTACTTGTTTCATAGCGCTATTTCAAGTCTGTCCCCTGCTGTATACTGTGTTGTTTCATAGCTCTATTTAACCGCTGCTTGTGCTGTCCTATTGTCATGACTTCTGTTTTATCAGTTCTCATTTTCAATTTATTATTATTCATATATTATTCATAACGACAGATGTTGTTGAAGTCTTTATGTTCACGGCGTACTCAAATTATACATTTGATCTGGAATTGAAATCGCAATATATATATCCTGTTTTTAATTAAACATTTATTTCAAGCTCGGTGTTTTTTTTTTTTTTTTTTTTTTTTTTTTTTTTTTTGTCTTTATATGTCAATTTTTTTACCATGTAATGAGAAGAGAACAGCTGGGATATATTGTAACAACTGGGAAAATTGAGGGACGAAGAGATAGAAGGAAGCAAAGAAAAAAGATACCAGACACTTTAAGAGAATGGCTTGGCAGAGAAGGTCATCAACAGAAATGATAAATAGCTGTCGAGATTGAAAGTTGTGGTTAGACATGATCACCTACGCCAGCATGCACGGCACTAGATGATGAATATGATGCCAATTTACAAATTGATTGCCAGGTAGTAGACAACTCCATTATGTTAATCAAATTAAAAATCTGGAATCTCTTTCTCCCATCAACAGAAAGAAACCTAACGAGTTAAAAAAAAACGAAATCTATTTCTCCCATCAACAGAAAGAAACCTAACGAGTTAAAAAAAAACGGAATCTATTTCTCCCATCAGCAGAAAAGAAATCTAGAGAGTAAAAAACCGGAATCTATTTCTCCCATCAGCAGAAAAGAAATCTAAAGAGTAAAAAACCGGAATCTATATCTCTCATCAAAGTTAAAGGAAATAAGAAAGGGGGAGAAAATATCAGATAACAAAGTAGTTGAACAATCCCAATTTTGTTGACATTGTTTCTCTTAGACACCAAAGGTGGTTTCAAAGTAATGTAGTTACCTTCACTAGTTACGTGCCCTTGTGAGGACAATGGAACACCAAAAACTGCTTAATCGTATATACCGTGTCTCTTTTATACGGGAGTTTCCATGTCACGACCGTGACAATTATACATTAAGTTGAGTGTCATGTATCTTCTTTCTTTTCCTCCCTCGCATTAAACAAAAAATTCTTTCATCTATTTTTTTCTTTTTTTTTTCTTTTTAGTAAATGTTCCCCATTCATTTCGTCTACGGCTATCATAATCATCATCATCAAGTGCCATATACGCTGGCGTAGGTGACCAAATCTCTCCACAACTCTCTGTCTCTACTAATGATTACTGATTCGGTTATTGTTTTCCACTTTAAAGATATCATCATAATCGTGTATCTTTACTTACTATTTTCTCTCTCTTTTACTTCTTTCGTAATCTACCTTGTATCTTTTCTTCCTATTTCTCTCTCTCTATGTATATATATTTTTATATATGTTTATTTTTATTTTTTATTTTTTATTTATTTATTTATTTTTTTTTTTTTGGGGGGGGGGGGGGGGTTGAGACAGAACGGTGAGGTGGGGGGTTGTGAACTCGTCCACTGGGGGTCGATCCCAAAAACGGCTTCTGTGAAATGGCAAGAGAAATTTACTAACATAGAATTATGGAAATGTACCAGTCAAAAATACCAGTGGATAAAGACATGCAACGAATGCGATGGCACTAAATAGGACACACACTGCGGAAGCCAACTGAGAGTGCTACACAACAGGCCCTTTTTTGGAATCCCCAGGGAATTATCTTAAAAGAATGGCAAGAAACAGAACGACTTGGAAAGTGTTTGTTGAGAACCTAAGCTCCACATGGAGCTGAAAGTGTTTGTTGAGGACATATGCTCCACATGGAGCTGAAAGTGTTTGTTGAGGACCTATGCTCCACATGGAGCTGAAAGTGTTTGTTGAGGACCTATGCTCCACAGGGAGCTGAAAGTGTTTGTTGAGGACCTATGCTCCACAGGGAGCTGAAAGTGTTTGTTGAGGACCTATGCTCCACATGGAGCTGAAAGTGTTTGTTGAGGACCTATGCTCCACATGGAGCTGAAAGTGTTTGTTGAGGACCTAAGCTCCACAGGGAGCTGAAAGTGTTTGTTGAGGACCTAAGCTCCACAGGGAGCTGAAAGTGTTTGTTGAGGACCTAAGCTCCACAGGGAGCTGAAAGTGTTTGTTGAGGACCTAAGCTCCACAGGGAGCTGAAAGTGTTTGTTGAGGACCTAAGCTCCACAGGGAGCTGAAAGGTACAAGAAGAAGACTGGTGGTGATGTCTTCGCAAGACTCTGATTGAAGCTCGGTAGAGATCTGTCTAAACGTCTTTTTTCCAGCTTTTACCTCTGACGAAGTCCCTAGAGACTAGGAACTGAATTTTGCGTGTTAATCCGTTTTTGCCACAGGGGTCCCTCGACGCACAGGCAGATAACTTCGGAGGTATTCATATTTTGTTTCGTTGATGAGTAATTGACAGTTATTATATTGATAAATTATTTTATTTTAAATAGTTATATATAGAGTAATTGACGTTTCAATCCGGGCCTCGCTTGCTGAGAGAGAAATCATAAATAAAAAAATCCTAACTCAGCCGGGATTTGAACCCACAACCTCTCTGTCACGAGACCGGCGTCTAGCCTCGAGACCAACCAGTCCCCCATGTAATCATCTTACATCTGTATAGTTATAGTTATTCGACGGCCCCCGGTATCACTGCGAACGAATTAAAATCCATAATTGCTCAACCGCCCGTGCCAGTGGAATCATCCGAATTAAATTATCTCATTGAAGGATACAAGCAAAGAAAGGCAGCTGCAGTCCCCATCATAGCAAACACAGCACTCGTAAAAAAAAAAGCGGGGCGTATCAGCACCGCAAGTAAACGCATCTGAACTATCCTTCGTCATACGATATCATCATTCATCGTAAGCAATTTGAATATAGAAACGCCATCCAGATGAAAAGCACAGCTCACAGTTGTGCATTAAGGTTGTGCTACCAATGCCAGTCCTGGACCCTAGATGCAAGAATAATACAAAATAGCCTCTTCTTCTCCTCTTCTTCTTCTTTCCTTCCTCATTTGCCTTTCAGCGTCGAGGGGAGATATGATTTGCGGTATTTTCCTCTTCTGTTCGCCTCTGCTGCTGTTATGTTTCCTAGTACTTCTAGTATTCCGTATTCCGTTTTTCGTGGTCGACCATTGGGTCTGGTATTCTCGCAACGTTTATTGAAAATAAACTAGCAAATAGCCACTACTGAGATGAAATATGTTAGACGAATGATAGGAAAAAGACTGAGATACAAGATCAAAAATGAAGAACTGAGAAAAACGTTATAAATAACCCCGCCATAGAATATATAAAGAAACAACAGATAAAATAGTTTGGTCGAAAAGTAGAAAGGTTAAAAACACAACGCAACGAGCCTTCAACAAATATTGCGAGATTTTTTTCCTTTTTTTTCAATTTTTCCTCGCATTCAGCTTTACTGCAGCTTCGCATTTTTATGCATTCACTTGCATTTCTTTGCCTTAACCCATTGCGAGAACACCAGACTCAAGGGCCGACCACACAAAAAAATGGAATGACGGAATATTAGAAAGAGTAGAAAACATAACAGCAGCAGATGTAAACATTAGAACAAAACACCACAATTTATAACACTCCTCGACGCTGAAAGACAAATGAAGAAGGAAAAAATAAAAAGAAGTAGAAGACCATAATTTTCAATCATCGCGACACATTTTTGGGTGATGTGGTCGGTATCACGCCAGACCGCCTTTACTTACCAGAAAAATCTATGGTACCCATTTTAGAGGCTGGGTGATCACAAGAGCCTTGTTTGTCAAAAAAAAAAAAATCCGATACTCCTGAGGATCGAATCCGGATCCCTCAGATCAGGAAGTGAGCACACTAACCACTCAATGATCGAGGTCACTGATGTAGTAAAAGTAAAGTAAAGAGCCCCTGTCACGCCAAGTGGCGTATAGGAAACATGGTGTTAGTGACTATAAACTTTACAGACCTTCAGCACATGATTTTTGGGGTAATGTGGTCGGTATTACGCCCATACCGCTTTACTTTCCTAGAAAAAAAATCCGGTACCCATTTAAGGCTGGGTGAACCCGGAAGCCGTCGATTGGGTCCGAACCCTACCCCTTGTCCTTTGTAGTTCAGTTCACTAACTCCTGAGCTATCGCGGCACCCTCACCGGTGTAGTAAGTAAAAGTACCCCCGTCACGCCAAGTGGCGTATAGGGAAATATGGTGTTAGTGACCCTATATTTTACAGACCTTCAGCACATGATTTTTGGGGCAATGTGGTCGGTATTGCACCCGTGCTGCTTTACTTTCCTAGAAAAAAAATCCGGTACCCATTTAAGGCTGGGTAAACCCGGTATCCGTCGATTGGGGTCGAACCCTACCCCTTGTCCTTTGTAGTCCAGTTCACTGACCACTGAGCTATCGCGGCTCCCTCACCGGTGTAGTGTCGAACGTATAATCCAAACATCCTGCATTGTAAATTGCACTGTAATCACAGGGATTATCGGTAGCCTAAGTGGGAAAACCACTAGACTGGACTACCGACGTTCGGACAACCCGTGTTCGATTCCCGCTGGGAGCAGTGTGAATTGTACTATTGTTTGGGGGGGGGGGGGGGGAAATACCCTCGCGGTCGACCTAGCCCCTGGTAGAAAAGGGTACCGAGGTAGTGATGTAAACATACCTCTTCCTCTGAATTGATTCACTGATTATCGCCTCGGAAGTTTCCCTCTATAATAATATTCATTTATTATTATTTGTCTCCTACCGGGGTAGTACTCTGGGAAGGTGAGGATTGCGACCTGACATCGTGAGTTTGGATGCTGGAAGCGACACTATCCAGAAGTCTCAGAACACTTCCGGATAGGCTGTCGAGCACATATGGGTGGAAACTCGTGCGCTAAGACGACGATTAAAGTTTCGTCATCATCATCATCGAGTACCGTCTCCGCAACGAAGGTTGGCTACCATGGAGCGCCATTCTGCTCTGTCTCTTGTTTTCATGGTGCAGGTTGTCATAGGCTGATTTGTCCATCTTTTGATGTTACTCGTCCATGTTAGTCTTCGTTTGCCTCTGCCTCTTTTATCCCGTATTTCCCCTCAAAGATTACTTTTAGTAGGCTGTTCTGTCTTTTAACATGGCCCAAAAATCGCATGTCTTGTTTGAATTGTGTTTAGTAGTTCTCTTTTCATTTTTAGTTGTTTTAAGACTTCATCGTTTGTTTTCTTTTCTTTCCATCCATTTCTGCCATAGATTTTAGAAACAGTGATCTCTGCAATATGTGCCATTTTGGCACGCAAGGTTTCTGTTTTCGAGATTGTGGTTCTGCCCTATGTGCCGTCTTCGGCTCGAAAGGACAATAGATAGATAGTTAGATGGAATTCTACCTATTCTTCTATATAATCCAATACTATTCAAGTTTCGTATTTTACCTTTACTGTAATCACAATGGTATGCGTGCGGTATTTATTCTCAGTTCCGAAGTAACCATCGGTAGATGACAGAAATACGGTTTTACAGTACACAAATTGTTTATTTTGTTTATCACGTTTTTATGCCCAGGCCAACGTGTCGCACTTTTGTATACCTGATTTATGATCTCGTATTTACATTTATTTTATTTACGGCAATCAATTTTTTTTCTGTCGTTTAACGCCCACAATACACGTCATAAATAAAACCTTATCACTGGCTTGGCTGCTATTACCTGGCCACCTTATATGAAGACAAATAATAAAGCGACAGGCGAGTGTTTTAGTATCAGCTTCTGGGAGCGAAGCACGTGTAGACCAACCTTCGTAAAATGTTGAAAGTGTGTATCAAGCTTTCTTCTTCTACCTTTCAGCTCCCTGTGGTGCATAGTTCTTCAACAAACACTTTCCAAGTCGTTCTGTTTCTTGCCATTCTTTTAAGGTCATTCCATGTCTCCCCCATCATCTTTATCACTGCTTCTGTCTGTCTTCTCAAAGAATGTTTTGGGTCTTCCTCTTTGTCTTTTCCCCTGGGGATTCCAAAAAAGGGCCTGCTGTTAAATACTCTCAGTTGGCTTCCGTAGTGTGTGTCCTATCCAGCGCCCTCGTCTTTGCTGTATCTCTTTATCTACTGGTATTTGACTGATACATTTCCATAATTCTATGTTTGTCCCTGGACATGCGGGAGTACGGGGAAATGAGAGAGCGGACAGGTTGGCTAGCTGCGCTGTCGTTGAGGACGGGCAACCGATGGATCGGGCGGACATCATCAATGCCCTTCGAGATGTTGGAAGAGCACAGGACTTCGACAAACACAGATCAAAGTCACTTCTTCGGATGATGGAAATGGGAGTTAAGATGGGCACGGCCAGAAATGAGAAACTTGGTGACCGAGTAAGAAGACTTATCAACCAACATAGAACTGGAGTCGTCAGTCGCTGGACACTGAGGGAATTGCTGAGGAGGGGATCTGAGCACCTATGGACATGTTCGGAGTGCAATGATGATGACCCGCAAATAAATCAATAACTCAATTCTATGTTAATGATTTTGTCCTGTCATTTCCATCCTTTTATTCTGCGTAAGCATCCATTAATGAAAGTCGGTATCTTCATGATTGTCAATTTTGTTGTTCTCCATGTTTCACAGTCATATAATAGGACTGACTTAAGATTGGAGTTTAACATTTTTATTTTATTTATGTATCAAGCTATGGTTTGTATAAAATATTTTATTTATTTATTTTTTTTTTTTGCGGTCACCAGCTTTCAACTCTGACGAACTCCCTAGAGACTAGGAACTGAATTTTACGCGTTAATCCATTTTTCCCTGGCAGCCGTGTGCACAGGGGTTCCTCGCCGCACAGGCAGATAACTACGACTTCGGAGGTACTCATGTTTTTTCCGTCGATGAGTAACTGACGTTTCAAGCACGGCCCTGCTGTTGAGACCAGGGGTGGTCGTCGCGGAGAGAAATCATAAATAAAAATCCCAACCGGTGTAGCCGAGATTTGAACCCACAACCTCTCTGTCCCGAGGCCGACGTCTTGCCTCGAGACCAACCAGTCCCCCATGGACTTGGAATATGAGGAAACTGCAACAAGGAACACTTTTCATGCATAGCCTGCAATGGTTCCTGCCGCCTATCCACCATATACCAGAAGTTCACGTCCTCCCGAAAGTGATGATCGTCATAATTGTTTAAAAATGTATAGCGCTTGATGATGTTTGGCCATCGTTGTTGACTCCAATTTCGAACATATAAACACACAGTTAGTTGTTAGATTGTCCCCGTCGCACATCAAACAACAGACCGTAAGATTAGCTCACGGCCGGTCTGGGGATTTACGATGGGCCATTACGATGACGTAGCACACATAACAATGCAAGCACAGCAATGACGTGCCCTTTAGATTCTTGATTACTCTAGTGAATGTAGCCTACGACGAACAGAACACGGTGCAAATTCCTTATAGAGATAAAACTTCGGCTTACGAAGCAGTTCACATTTAATGAGAACATATAAATAACTTGCGTCAAGCAAATCCAACAAATCATTGGTCATGAACAGCACCAATGTGACGTAAAGCGCAGAACAAGCCTAGACGATGGAAGGTCGCATTCACAACACTTGATTTGTCGAAAATGAAATATTCGAGGCGTACGACATTGTTTTATCGGTGCAGATGTAATAAGTAGATCATCATCTTGACTTTAACGCATTAGAGTGCAATTTAGAACCGAAATTAATCAGACATCGAATGCACTTTCTGCCGCGATCGAGAGAACGTGGACTAGATCTGCCATCTTAGAAACGGGGGCATATGTTGCTACCGAGAAGATACATGTCTTTAGTAATTTTAATGCGTAGCTGGTGTTATGCCATATGTTCTTCATGACATTTAATGTTTGTGTTGCCATTGCTGCTAATCTTCTTTTAATCTCTTTCTGACAGCCTACATTGTTAGTTCTGATAGATTTGAGTTGCCATGAAATCGTTTATGTGGTTTCTTTAATTTGTAGACACTCACTTCTTTATATACTTATTCAACGTGTGCAACTGTTTCATGAACTTCTTTTTCTGCTTACATATATTTGTATTTTATAAGTTTTCTCTGTCTAACAAAGCATATTATATTTAACTCTTCGTCGTTGCTTTTTATTTCTGTTCAGAATCATCACCTACGAAAGCCAGGCCAAAGACAACCGGAAGAAGATCGAGTCGCTAGGCAACCAGATTGGGGAGTACGAAGGAGAGCTCCACACTTTGAGGCTGAGGATCAGTTCCCTGGAGGATGACAACGTCAAGATTAGGGAGCTCTATGACAAGGTTCAAGAGCACAACAGGCGACTCCGAACGGTCAGTGGGCTGCTGTTATGTCTGTGGCTGTTTTATTGCTATCATCATTGAGTGCCGTCTCCGCATTGAAGGTTGACCACCATGGAGCGCTTCCGCTCTGTCTCTTGCTTTGAACTTTGATGGTGCAGGTTGTGCCGTTGTCATAGATGATAGGCCATAGATAGGGCAGGCTGACTTGTCTATCTTTTGAATGATGTTAATCGTCCAAGATGACGTTAGCCTTGGTCTGCCTCTTTTGCCTTGTCTTTCCTCTTCCAAGATTACTTTTAGTAGACTCTAAGACTGCTGTGTCAAAAATGCATCAAAATGCTTATATTATATATTATATATCTATTTTATTTAGTAGTTCTCTTTTCATTTTTTATTTTAAAACTTCATCGTTTGGTTTGTTTTCTTTTCTTTCCATCCTATTTCATCTATTCTTCTATAAATACACATTTCAAAGGCTTCTATTTTCTGTTCTATTTTCTTGTCTAATGTCCATGTTTCTGGACCATATAGGAATATTGAGAAGATGTAACATTTTGCTATTCTTAGTTTTAGAGGAAAAATAAAAAAAATGGTATGTAAGAAGCTTTACGTGATAAGTGGACGACACAGACTAAACAACGTTTCAGCCCAATAGGCCTTCATCAGGAACAAACAAAAAACACACACACAAAACTAATAACGAAACAACCAAAACAAAAACAATCAAAATGTGTTAAAGAAAACAAAATTAACTATCCTGTCAAAACCAAAAGGAAATCACAACCAAGTGCGACTGTCGTGAACGTCGAGAAACGTGCAAAAATGTGCGCAAATGCACACAGAACCAGAGGAGTTCACACAGGGGTCAGTGTGCAAACACAAAGAAAATACTCAGAACCCACACAAAATATCAAAATTGAAGGAATAGACTTGGAGACAGTTCAGAACTACAACTACCATGAACATACTATAACCAGTGATGGAAAATGTACAACTGAAATAAACAAAAAAAGATTACAATAAGAGGGGGGGGGGGGGGGGGCTCGGTAGCCTAGTTGGGAAAACCACTCAACTGGACTACCGACGTTCGGACAACCCGTGTTCGATTCCCGCTGGGAGCAGTGTGAATTGTACTCGTGGTTTGAATAAAAAAAATACCCCCACGGTCGACCCAGCCGTTGGCAGAAATGGGTACCAGGGTATTACCCTGGGAAGGTGAGGAATGTTACCTCGCATCTGAGTTTAGATGCTTGAGGCGACACTATACAGAAATATCCGAACATTTCTGGATAGGCGGCCGAGCACATATGGGTGGAAACTCGCGTGCTAAGACGCCGGTTCAAGTCTCGTACTTTACCTTTACACAAAGGAGAAAGAATCGAATAGTAGACTAACAGGTGCTCAAAAGGCGGTAAGAGTGAGATGTCTGAGAGTGGAGTACAATAAAAACAAATGAGGGGTAAGGAGCGCAGAAAAAAAAGGTATAGAGGAGAAAACCGAAGTGTCTTATAAGGGACTAGAGGAGAAGAACTATAAATAGCATGGCATAAAAAGTAGACCAAAGAACCCAAATATGTGCAGTAGAGAAGGCTATGCAAAAGGGAAGGAGCAACCAAAAAGAAACTATGCGTATGAGTGTGATACATTCATACCTCTCGGGGTCAGTGAACCATACTGGACTATAAGGCGATTTTCCAATATAGCGGCTGAGGTCGCCAGAGTGACAAAGGACAATACCAGTGACACGGATGTCGTCTTTGCCCTTGTGATCAGGGCAGTTGATGTGGGAAGACATTTTTTAATTTTTCCTCACATTCAGTTTTACTGCAGCTTCACATTTTTATGCCTTAACCCTTTCTTAGTTTTAGACCTGGTGTTATTTGTTTTGATGTTAGTATGTTCTTCATGACATTAACATTACTTTTCGCCATTCCTATTCTTTTGTTTATTTCAGTTGTACATTTTCCATCACTGGTTATAGTATGTTCATGGTAGTTGTAGTTCTGAACTGTCTCCAGGTCTATTCCTTCAATTTTGATATTTTGTGTGGGTTCTGAGTATTTTCTTTGTTTCTGATCATAGTTTTAGTCTTTTTGATATTCATATCTAGATTATAATTTTTGCCTGTCATGTTTATGATTATTAATTGTTGTAGATCTTTAGGATTTTCTGCTAGTAGTACAGTATCATGAGCATATCTTAGGTTATTGATTATCTTTCCATTAATGTTTATTGTTATGTTCATACGGAAATTACGTCTTGGATGGTTGTTTTTGTTTGAATCATAGATGCTGGAGTGAACACCCTAAACTGAGTCAGTCTCAATTTGTAGTTCAGTGCAGTAATCATTGGAGCACTAAGATTTTAAGTGCTACTGATAGCTGGGTTGCTACTGTATTAGTTCTCTCTCTCTCTCTGCGATCAGGACTCAATCAGAGTAGGATTCCACACTCTCACATGAAGACAACTGTCTGTTTAAGTGAATTGATCGACCCTACAGACAGAACATCATAATTAGAGTCTTTTAGATCCACTCTGATTGAATACCTGTTAAAACGTTGCACAGTTGTAAGTAATGGTAAAGTACAAGACTTGAATCAGCGTCTCAGCAAGCGAGTTTTCACCAATATGTGCTTGGCCACCTCTCCAGAAATGTTCGGAGCGGATATGAAGCGGCATTCCTCATCTTCCAAGAGTGCTTACATTGGTACCCATTTTGCCAGTGGCTGGGTTGACCGCAGCGGGATTTTTTTCCAACCACGAGTACAATTCATACTGCTTCCAGCGGAAATCGAACACGGATTGTCTAAACAATTGTAGCCCTGTAGGGTGGTTTTCCGAACTAGGCTACTGAGACCCCCAAGTTGCAAGTGTAGTCAGCGACTAGGCTAATTCTGAAGTCAGCAGATTTTAATAATTTTTAGTTACCAATTTTAGAGGCTAGGTGAACCCCGGAGCTTTGTCAGTCTGACCTGGACGCTTCTGATCATGAAGCAAGCACACTAACCACTCATCCATGTAGGATTCTAGTTAATTCATATAAATTAAAGTTCGGAAGAGTGGCATCCCCTTGAGTAACATTGCACTTTATTCTGACCCCTAATTGTAGGGAGGAAAAACACAACAGTTTACAGCAGTAATGGGTAAATTCATAAACCTAAACCCAAGCCATAAAATAGTCTTTAGTTTGTAAACACTACTGTAGGTTTGTTTCAAGACCTATTAAGGGGAGATCACTTAATTCTCTGAAATAATTTATGTGCTCAAACTAGGAAACTACCAAAAACCTTGCCGTTTATTATTTTATTTACAATCATCAGCAAATACATGCCAACAAAAAGGGTCAGTGTTATTTTTTTCTTTTTTTTGTTGCAGTGTTTTTTTCATTTGCAGTTGAAAAATTATGAGATACTTTTTTTTTTTACTAGTCAATACAGTGATTGAGTAATAAGAAGAGACAAAATCAGCAGTAAGGAAGGGTGTAATGGACGATAGTTAGGTACCGTTAGGATATCCTAGGAAACTACCAAAAATCCTACCATTTATTATTTTATTTACAATCATCAGTGAATACAATCCAACAGAAGGGTTATAGCTACATTCGGGGCCCTCGGTAGCCGAGTTGGGAAAACCACCCAACTGGACTACCGATGTTCAGACAACCCGTGTTCAATTCCCACTGGGAGCAGTGTGAATTGTACTCGTGTTTGGAAATTAAAAAATACCCCCCACGGTTGACCCAGCCGTTGGCAGAAATGGGTACCAGGGTATTACCATGGGAAGGTGAGGAATGTCACCTCGCATTGTGAGTTTCGGTGCTTGAAGCGACACTATCCAGAAATCTCCGAACACTTCTGGATAGGCGGCCAAGCACATATGGGTGGAAACTCGCGTGCTAAAAAGCTGGTTCAAGTCTCGTACTTTACCTTTACCTTTAGCTACATTTTTTAACCCTTACATTTTAACTATTGTTTCTCTTTCTTTACAATTAAGTGTCAGAATAAAGTGCATTGTTACTCAAGGGGATGCTACTCTTCCAAACTTTAATTTATATGACTAAACTAGAAGCCTACGTGGCTGAGTGGTTAGTGTGCTTGCTTCATAACCAGAAGGGTCCAGGTTCATTCCCCAACAGTGATGGATTTTTTTTTCAGACTAACAAGGCTTTGTGGTTCAACTAGCCTCTAAAAATGGGTACCAGAGATTTTTTTGAGAAGCAAAGGTGGCCTGTCATGATGCCGACCACATCATCCAAAACTGTGCCATTACAACTAACATTAGAATAATCATCATCATTTGCCATACCGGTTGGCGTAGGTGATCATGTCCCTCCACAATCTTCTATCTACAGTGCATCGTATCAGTTCTGTTGTTGACTGTTTTCCATGTCATGACACCAAGCTATCCAGTATTTTCTCTCTTTGTCATCCGCGATATCTCTTTCCTTTTATTTTGCCAGTTGTAACCAAGTATTCCAACTTTCCTCTTCTCATGATGTGCTCAAAAAATATTGATTGCTTCTTTCTGATGTTTTTTAAGAACTCCCTTTTTGTGCTGGCCTCTTTGAGAACTTCCTCATTGGTCTTTTTATCTGTCCAGGGAACTTTCAACATTGTTCTGAGAAATCCCATCTCTGTGGCCTCTAATCGTCTTTTCATTTGTTTGTCCACTATCCATGATTCGCTTCCATAGGTCAGAATTAGTTCTATATAGCACCAATGAACTCTCTTTCTCATATTTATTGACATAGATTTGTTGCATAAGATATTTTTCATTTTCTGAAATGCTATTTTGGCCTGAGCTATTCTGCTTTTTATTTCTGTGGTGCATCTCCCATCCGATGTTATTATTGTGCCCAAGTATTTGAAACGTTGCACTTGTTTCAGATTTGTCTCGTTTATTTTTATGCTGCATGATGGTGGTGATTGTTTCTTCGATATAACCATTACTTTTGTTTTCTTACTATTCAGGCTGAGACCTTTCTTGTTGCTTTCTTTTACTATTATGTCTATCATTTCTTGTAGTTCATTCTCTGTCTCTGCTATTAAGACTGTGTCATCCGCATATCGCAAATTATTTATGTCTTAGAATAATAAAGAAGAAATATGTTGCATGCTGCGCTGAGTTGAATCAACTTCTTATAAATAACAGATTACAGATCAAATGATTTGGGCATGATAGAACTAATGTTTTTGATGTAATGTTCTGTAACACAATCACTGTAATTTCATAGTTTCATCATCATCAAGTACCGGGCCTACTGGCGTAGGTGATCATGTCTCTCCACAACTTTCGATCTCTACAGTTATTTATCATTTCTGTTGTTGACCTTCTGCCAAGCCATTCTCTTAAGCTGTCTGGTATTTTTTCTCTTTGCTTCCCTCTATCTCTTCGTCCCTCAATTTTTGCAGTTGTTACAATATATTCCAGTTGTTCTCTTCTCATTACGTGGCCAAAAATTGATGATTGTTTCTTCTTAACATTGGAAATTAGCTCTCTTTTTGCTTTGACCTCTATCAGAACATTTTCATTACTCTTCTTAGCCGTCCATGGTATTCTCAACATTCTTCAGTAAAACCATATTTCTACAGACTCCAGTGATTTTCTTGTCTGTTGTCCTACTGTCCATAATTCACATCCATATTTTAAGACTGGCTCTACATAAGACTTAAGAACTCTTTTTCTTATTTCTGTTGTCAAAAATGGATTGTACAATATCTTTCTCATTTTTTTTAAAGCTGCTTTTGCCTGAGCCATTCTGCATCTCACCTCTGTTGTACATCTACCATCTAAGGTTAACATTGTTCCCAGATAATTAAGTTCATTTCCTTGTTTTAATATTTAAAAACATTATAATTAAGATAATCTTTCTTTCATCCTCGGACAGGACTTGGACTCAGAGACAGCTGCTCACATTGAGGCTGATTGTCTTGCCCAAACGAAGTCAGAGGAATGCGAGTTCTACAAGGATCTTCTTGATCAGGTGAATTATCTTTCAAATATCTTGGGGACATAAGATAAGAATGGGTTTTTTTAAAGTAAATAAATAAAATATTGGGAGAAAGAAAATATAATGTTAATTTAAACATATTTTAGGAAAATAAGAGCATAAGGTAAAAACATAGAGTTTTGGGCAAAAAAATGTTAGAGCGTTAATAAATGTGTAATATTAGCAAAAATAAGATGAGAAGATATAAGAAGAAACATTAGCGAAAAATAAGATGAGAAGATTAAAGAAGAAACATTAGTGAAAAATAAGATGAGAAGATTAAAGAAGAAACAATGGTGAAAAATAAGATGAGAAGATTAAAGAAGAAATATTAGGAAAAAATAAGATGAGAAGATTAAAGGAGAAACATTAGGGAAAAATAAGATGAGAAGATTAAAGAAGAGACATTAGCAAAAAAATAAGATAAGAAGATTAAAAAAGAAACATTAGGAAAAAATAAGATGAGAAGATTAAAGAAGAAAAATTAGGAAAAAATAAGATGAGAAGATTAAAGAAGAAAAATTAGGAAAAAATAAGATGAGAAGATTAAAGAAGAAACATTAGGGAAAAATAAGATGAGAAGATTAAAGAAGAAACATTAGCGAAAAATAAGATGAGAAGATTAAAGAAGGGACATTAGCGAAATAATAAGATGAGAAGATTAAAGAAGAGACATTAGCGAAAAATAAGATGAGAAGATTACCCATTTTTCAGACTTAGCCTCAATGGTTCATGCCACCTATTAGCCATATTGACTGGAAGTCTTTTTTTTTTAGATTGTCTGTAAGCACACAAATGTGGCTTTCCATTGAATGCACCTTGCAATAAGAGGAAAAGTAAATTGAAAATACTTGCACACATACTTCCAAGATATGCCATCATCATCAAGTACCGGGCCTGCTGGCGTAGGTGATCATGTCTCTCCACAACTTTCGATCTCGACAATTATTTATCATTTCTGTTGTTGACCTTCTGCCAAGCCATTCTCTTAAGCTGTCTGGTATTTTTTCTCTTTTAAAAGTAAAGTAAAGTGCCCCGTCATGGGAAGTGGCGTATAAGGAATAGGGTGTTAGTGACCATAAATTTTACAGACCTTCAGCACATGATTTTTTGGGGTAATGTGGTCAGTATTATGCCCGTGCCGCATTAGTTTCCCAGAAAAAAATCCAGTACCCATATAAGGCTGGGTGAATCCGAAAGCCATCGGTTGGGATCGAACCCTACCCCTTGTCCTTTGTAGTCCAGTTCACTAACCACTGAGCTATCATGGCTCCCATATTTTTTCTCTTTGCTTCCCTCTATCTCTTTGTCCCTCAATTTTCCCAGTTGTTACAATATATTCCAGTTGTTCTCGTCTCATTACATGGCCAAAAAATGATAATTGTTTCTTCCTAATATTGGAAATTAGCTCTCCTTTTGCCTTGACCTCTTTCAGAACATTTTCATTACTCTTCTTAGCTGTCCACGGTATTCTCAACATTCTTCTATAAAACCACATTTCTACAGACTCCAGTGATTTTCAAGATATACCAAGCAAATTTAGAACAATGTTTCAGCTAAATAGGCCTTCAACAGGAACAAACATACAACATATGCACATATATGTATTTAAAATAAAAAAATAATCAATAATATGTTGTTCTAATTTGTGTTGTCCACATATTACGAAAAGCTTTAACCCTGCCGATTTTTTATATTTTTTAAAAACATATTTTTCTCTTCATTTCTCCAATTGTGCAACAAGGAAATAACTCTGGAGGCAAAACGAGCACTATACAATACAATCTTCATCCCAACGTTGTGCTACCAATGCCAGACCTGGACCCTAGATGCAAGAACAATAAGAAAAATAACCTCTACAAAGATGAAATGTGTCAGACGAATGACAGGAAACAGTCTGAGAGATAAAATCTGAAATAAAGATATGAGAAAAAGGCTAGGAATAGCCCCCCCAAAGAATATATAAGAAAACAACAGATAAAATGGTTTGGCCACGTGACAAGGCAGAAAGAACAAAACACAACACAACGAGCCTTCAACAAACGTGAGAACACCAGACCCAAGGGTCGACCACGAAAAAGATGGATCGATGGAATATTAGAAGCAATAGGAAACATAACAGCAGCAGAGGCAAACAGGAGAGCAAAAGACCGCAAATTATATCTCCCCTCGACGCTGAAAGGCAGATGAGGAAGGAAAGAAGATTTCTCCTATATACCATAACATGTTTACTCTTTCAATTATTTTCTGTCCTTCCGTAGCTTGAGTTGATGAAGCCAGAACCAATCCAGATCAAGGGAATGGATTACGCTGACTTCTGGAAGTCTGAGCTGGCCAAGTGTGTACGAGAGATCCAGGGAGCTTATGATGAGAAGATTGATCTCATCCAGCAGGACTGTGAGGCTAAATACTCTGCTCAGGTGAGTATCTAGTGTCCAGGTGAAAGTCTAGTGTCCAGGTGAAAGTCTAGCATGAAATAGATAAATATAAGTGCAGTCAGGTGCTCTGTCCAGGTGAAAGTAGCATGAAATAGGCAAATAATAGTGCAGTCAGGCGCTCTGTCCAGGTAAACGTCTAGCATGAAATAGACAAATATAAGTGCAGTCAGGTGCTCTGTCCAGGTAAAAGTCTAGCATGAAATAGGCAAATATAAGTGCAGTCAGGTGCTCTGTCCAGGTGAAAGTAGCATGAAATAGGTAAATAATAGTGCAGTCAGGCGCTCTGTCCAGGTAAACGTCTAGCATGAAATAGACAAATATAAGTGCAGTCAGGTGCTCTGTCCAGGTAAAAGTCTAGCATGAAATAGGCAAATATAAGTGCAGTCAGGTGCTCTGTCCAGGTGAAAGTAGCATGAAATAGGTAAATAATAGTGCAGTCAGGCGCTCTGTCCAGGTAAACGTCTTGCATGAAATAGACAAATACAAGTGCAGTCAGGTGCTCTGTCCAAGTAAAAGTCTAGCATGAAATAGGCAAATATAAGTGCAGTCAGGTGCTCTGTCCAGGTGAAAGTAGCATGAAATAGGCAAATAATAGTGCAGTCAGGCACTCTGTCCAGGTAAACGTCTAGCATGAAATAGACAAATATAAGTGCAGTCAGGTGCTCTATCCAGGTGAAAGTAGCATGAAATAGGCAAATAATAGTGCAGTCAGGTGTTCTGTCCAGGTGAAAGTCTAGCATGAAATAGGCAAATATAAGTGCAGTCAGGTGCTCTATCCAGGTGAAAGTAGCATGAAATAGGCAAATAATAGTGCTGTCAGGTGTTCTGTCCAGGTAAAAGTCTAGCATGAAATAGGCAAATATAAGTGCAGTCAGGTGCTCTATCCAGGTGAAAGTAGCATGAAATAGGCAAATATAAGTGCAGTCAGGCACTCTGTCCAGGTAAACGTCTAGCATGAAATAGACAAATATAGGTGCAGTCAGGTGCTCTATCCAGGTGAAAGTAGCATGAAATAGGCAAATAATAGTGCAGTCAGGTGTTCTGTCTAGGTAAAAGTCTAGCATGATATAGGCAAATAATAGTGCAGTCAGGTGCTCTGTCCAGGTGAAAGTCTAGCATAAATAAGTTTATTTTCTATGTTCTCTGAGCTATTTTATCTTTATTGAGTTATTTGTGGTCACCATCATTGCACCCCGAACATGTCCATAGGTGCTCAGATCCCCTCCTCAGCAATTCCCTCAGTTTCCAGCAACTGACGACTCCTGTTCTGTGTTGGCTGATAAGTCTTCTTGTATGCCGACTAAGTTTTTCATTTCTGACTGTGCCCATCTTAACTCCCATCGCTTTCATCCGAAGGAGTGATGTGGACTCATGGTTGTCGAAGTCCTGTGCCCTACCGACATCTCGAATGGTATTGATGATGTCCGCCCAATCCATTGGTTGACCATTTTCAATGACAGAGCAGCTATCTAACCTGTCTGCTCTTTCATTTCCCCACACTCCCGCATGTCCAGGGACATAGACAAAGGTGACCCTACATATTTTTGACTTCTGCAATGACTCTACCCATCACCTGTGTACAAAGCTCACCTCCACTTTTCTTATAATACTCATCGAATCACTGAGTATGCAAGCATGGTTGTAGTCTTGTGACCCTAACCAGAGGAATGCCCTTTTCTTTTTTAACCTTTAACAATATTTTTTATTTCTTTAACACAATCCCATACTTATTGCCCTTCTTTCATTATTCTTCAAATATAGTTCTCATCTCTACCTACATCATCTTCTGTATTTCTTCCCAAATTCTTGCTGCATGTTGCAGGTTGCCAGTGATACCCTGGCAGGAAATCCCAGATATTGCAGTGACAGACATCAATCATCATTTTACTAAATATTATGTTCTAACAACATTAATCCTAAATTGTGATACCAATGTGTGATTCACATGTTTATGGTCTATCTATCTAATCTGTCTGTCTGCCTGCCTGCTTACCTGCCTGCCTACCTACCTATCTACCTATTTGTCTATCTGTCTATCTATCTATCTATCCATCCATCCATCCTTCCATCTATCTATCTACCTATCCAACCATAACTGGCACATAGGGCATAGACTCAGATACTCTTTCCCTTTTTCAAAATTTTATTTCTAGCAGTCTCAATCCTCGCAAGGAATGTTTACGATACCACAATAAAAATTACTACCTCTTATTTGGAACATTAGGAGCTCTAAAAATAGTATTTTCTTTGAACTTTTGACACACAGCTGTGTGTTTACACTAGGAGAGAGTTGAGGACTTGTATTTCCTGGCCCATGTTGATTTATAACATGAAATTTGACCTAATGCACCTGATGTGTTACATTGCATTACCTCATAGCATTATTTGCTGCATTTCCCAAGTTATATAAGTTGTTTGATGTCAGTCAACGACTGAGGAAATTGCCTTGGTCGCAGCAAAAAAAAAACAGGAAAAACAATAAATTTCTTTAAAATTGGCAAATTTTTGTTGTATTATTCAAGAAAGTATCTAACATGATGAAAAAGAAAATCCAACACTGAAGGAAACAAATCCAACACTCAGGGGTCACCAAAGTAGTAATTAGGAAGGCACATGGAGGGAGGAAATGTTTGACTATGGCATACTGTCAAATTTAGTATTTTGATGTAATTTTTTATTCATAAGCTTACTCATATCATTCAAATCAAATGTATTATCAACCCTTATGTAAGTATGCAAGAGCTGGAAAACAACAAGAGACATAGAAAAACAAAGTTGAACACGTTTGAAAATAAATGTCTAAGGAAAATACTTGGCATAGCGGGGAATAAATTCAAATCAAACGAGGAAATTAGAGAAATCGCCAATCAACCACTAATATCATCAGTAATCAAGAAAAGACAATGGTCATATGTTGGACGTGGGATGAGGAGAGATAATAACTGAATAACAAAGCAAGCCCTCAAGTGGGAAACAACAGGTAGGAGGAAAAGAGGCCAACCCAGAAAGACACTGAGAAGAACATTGATCAGAGAGGCAAAGGAAACAGGAATCGGCTCCCTCAATGAGATTGAGATGCTCCTTAGAACAGAGACAAATGGCGAGATTTGATGAAAGATCTTTGCAAGGATTGAGACTACCAGAAAGAAAATTTAGAAAAAGATAAAGAGTACCTGGGACTATGCCCTATGGACCGGCCACTGCTGGAAAGGTCAAAAGATAGATACCATTTTTACTACCCTATTGTAAACTTAAACGATGAATTTTTAAAACAACTGAAAATAAAAAGAGAACTACTAAATACAATTAAGACAAGACAAATGAAATTTTTGGGGCATGTTAAAAGACACAACAGCCTACTAGAAGTAATATTGGAAGGGAAAATACAAGGCAAAAGAGGCAGAGGCAGACCAAGACTAACATGGACGAGTAACATCAAAAGATGGACAAGTCAATTTATGACAGCCTGCACCATCAAAGCAGGAAACAGAGTAGAATGGCGATCCATAGTAGCCAACCTTCGTTGCGGAGAAGGCAATCGATGATGATGATTGTAAACTAGGATTAATCTGATTGACATGACATATTTTCCTCTTTATCCAGATTAACTCCCTTCGTTCTGGCAATGTCAAGGATGGCATGCAGCTGCAGCATTCCCAGGATGAGATCAAGAAAATCAGGGCCCAACTCCAGGAGAAGAACGCTTCCTACGCTGAGCTCGCTTCCAGGGTAGGCACTTCTTCTGTCTTTCTTGTTCAATGGATGTTGTTCTTTAACAGTGTTTTTACTATCTGCAGTTTCTTTTGTTGTGGTTTTTTTTTTTCTGAGTGCTGCAAATACCTGTATTTGTGTGTAATTAAAATGTGTCTTGTGCTAGGAGTTTTCCCATTAGAACATTGTTCATTTATTATTATTGTGTTTAGTAACACCTATATTTATTATTATTGTGTTTAGTAACACCTATATTTATTATTATTGTGTTTAGTAACACCTATATTTATTATTATTGTGTTTAGTAACACCTATATTTATTATTATTGTGTTTAGTGATGCCTATATTTATTATTAAATAATTAAACGATGCAGGAAAACACAAATGAACTATCATCAATAGCCAGCAAAATTGGGCTTGAGATCAATCATGAAAAGACTAAAGTCATGACTAGTTTAATTCCAACAGGTGACAAAATATACATGGAAAACAAACCAGTAGAAGAGATCGATCACTTTATCTATCTTGGAAGTCACATTGATCGAGAAGGGGATACGAGCAAAGAAATTAAAATCAGAATAGCTAAAGCAGCAATGTCTTTCAGAAGCCTTGAAAAGTTGTGGAAATCAAAACTTATCAGCACAAACACAAAACTTAGGCTATTCAAATCAAATGTACTATCAACCCTTACGTATGCGTGTGAAAGCTGGAAAACAACAAGAGATATAGAAACAAAGTTGAACGCATTTGAAAATAAATGTCTAAGGAAAATACTTGGTATAGCATGGAACGAATTCAAAACAAATGAGGAAATTAGAGAAATCGCCAATCAACCACTAATATCTTCAGTAATAAAGAAAAGACGATGGTCATACGTTGGACATGTGATGAGAAGAGATAATAACCGAATAGCAAAGCAAGCCCTCATATGGGAAACAACAGGTAAAAGAAAAAGAGGAAGACCCAGGGAGACACTGAGAAGAACATTGATGAGAGAGGCAAGAGCAGCAGGAGTCGGCTCCCTCAATGAGATAGAACTGCTTGCACAGAACAGAGACAGATGGCGAGATTTGATAAAATATCTTTAAAAGAAAACTGCTAGAACAAAAAAATCCATATAGGAGAAGGTGTATCTTGGTCTACGCCCTATGGGCCGGTTACAGCTCGAAAGGTCAATAGATAGATATTTATTATTATTGTGTTTAGTAACACCTATATTTATTATTATTGTGTTTAGTGATGCCTATATTTATTATTATTGTGTTTAGTGATGCCTATATTTATTATTTTACTTTATATTATGCTTGGGCACAGTGATAACATCAGATGGAAGATGCAACACAGAAATAAAAAGCAGAACAGCTCAGGCCAAAATAGCATTTCAGAAAATGAAAAATATCTTATGCAACAAATCTATGTCAATAGAAATGAGAAAGAGAGTTCATCGATGCTATATAGAACCAATTCCGACCTATGGAAGTGAATCATGGACAATAGACCAACAAATGAAAAGAAAATTAGAGGCCACAGAGATGGGATTTCTCAGAAGAATGTTGAAAGTTCCCTGGACAGCTAAAAAGACCAATGAGAAAGTTCTCAGCGGCCAACACAAAAAGGGAGCTCTCTTATAAAACATCAGAAAGAAACAATCAAAATTTTTTGGGCACTTCATGAGAAGAGGAAAGTTGGAATACTTGGTTACAACTGGCAAAATAAAAGGAAAGAGAGATTGTGGATGACAAAGAGAGAAAATACTGGATAGCTTGGTGTCATGGCATAGAAAACAGTCAACAACAGAACTCATACGATGCACTGTGGATAGTAGATTGTGGAAGGACATGATCGCCAATGCCAACCGGTAAGGCACATGATGATGATGATGATGATGATGATGATATTTATTATTATTATTGTGTTTATTAACACCTATATTTATTATTTTTGTTTTTGGTAACACATATATTTATTATTATTTTTGGTAACACATATATTTATTATTATTTTTGGTAACACATATATTTATTATTATTATTATTAGTTTTGGTAACACATATATTTATTATTATTAGTTTTGGTAACACATATATTTATTATTATTATTTTTGGTAACACATATATTTATTATTATTTTTGGTAACACATATATTTATTATTATTTTTGGTAACACATATATTTATTATTATTTTTGGTAACACATATATTTATTATTATTTTTGGTAACACATATATTTATTATTATTTTTGGTAACACATATATTTATTATTATTATTATTAGTTTTGGTAACACATATATTTATTATTATTAGTTTTGGTAACACATATATTTATTATTTTTGTTTTTGGTAACACATATATTTATTATTATTTTTGGTAACACATATATTTATTATTATTTTTGGTGACACATATATTTATTATTATTATTATTAGTTTTGGTAACACATATATTTATTATTATTAGTTTTGGTAACACATATATTTATTATTATTATTTTTGGTAACACATATATTTATTATTATTTTTGGTAACACATATATTTATTATTATTTTTGGTAACACATATATTTATTATTATTTTTGGTAACACATATATTTATTATTATTTTTGGTAACACATATATTTATTATTATTTTTGGTAACACATATATTTATTATTATTATTATTAGTTTTGGTAACACATATATTTATTATTATTATTATTATTATTTTTTTTGGTAACACATATATTTATTATTATTATTTTTGGTAACACCTATATTTACTCCCTATCAATAAGTATATAAAAGAATGTGGTGCTTCAACAAGGTGTAGCCAGCCCCGCAGCTATATCATTAAATAACATACCCCATGAATCTGTGAGAAAGTTTACCTATCTCGGTTCTAGTCACAACCAATGTCTTCCTTGAAGAGGAAATAAATTCCCGAATCGGAAAGGCAGCTTCCACATTTGGTAAACTTAAAAATAGAGCATGGGCCAACACCAATTTAACACTCAGGACTAAGATTCAAATTTACCAAAGTTGTGTGCTTAGTACACTTCTATATGGATCAGAAACTTGGACTACTATGCAAGGCAGGAGAAAAGGATAAACAGCTTCCATTTATGTTGCCTTCGCAAGATTATGTACTCCAAATGGTAGGACAAGGTAACTAACTCTAATGTCTTACAACAAGCATCGATCATGGCAACACTTAGGAGTCGTAGACTAAGGTGGCTCGGCCATGTAAGAAGAATGGCAAACAATCGTATTCCCAAACAAATATTGTATGGCGAACTTAAGGATGGAAAGAGACCAAAGAGCAGATCAGTGCTGAGGTATAAGGATGTTTGCAGGGCTTCCTTGAGGGAATTTTTTTATCAGTGAAAGAAGCTGGGAAAATGTGGCAGCAGATCGTAGCACATGGAGAGTAAAAATAAAAAATGGTACAGCAACTTCGAGACAGTGCTTATATCAAATTCAGAAGACAAAAGGTGCAAAAGAAAAGAGACAAGGCTAGGTACCGCAAATACACCTTGTTTGTTCTGTGGATAGATCTGTCTGTCATCATCTTGTGCCATACCGGTTGGCGTAGGTGATCATGTCACTCCACATTCTTCTATCTACAGTGCATCATATCAGTTCTGTTGTTGACTGTTATACACACATACACACGCACACACACACGCACGCACGCACACACACACTTGTTATTATTATTTTTATTAACACCTATATTTATTACTATTGTTTTTGGTCGTTCATCGTTGAGCGCTGTCTCCGCATCAAAGGTTGACTACCATGGAGCGCCATTCCGCTCTGTCTCTTGCTTTGATGGTGCATATTGTCATAGGCTGATTTGTCCATCTTTTGATGTTATTCATCCATATTAGTCTGCCTCTGCCTCTATTACCTTGTATTTTCCCTTCCAATATTATTTTTAGTTAACTGTTGTGTCTTTTAACATTCCCCAAAAATCTCATTTGTCTTGCTCTAATTCTGTTTAGTAGTTCTCTTTTAATTTTTAGTTGTTTTAAAGCTTCATCGTTTGTTCTCTTTTCTTTCCATCCAATTCTATTTATTCTTCTATAAATCCACATTTCAATCCACAAGCTTCACTGTTTTTAGTAATGCCTGTACTTATTATTACTGTATTTGGTAACACCTATCTTTCATCACTTCCTCTTGTAACCCGTTCAGGGGTTGAAGGAGATAACAAATTCTCGTTCTCTCCCTTTTGGTGGCTTTAATCATTGTCAATCGATGTTGTATCCTTTCTTTGATGTTGTTTATCCATATTACTCTGGGTCTACCTCTTGCTCTTCTCCCTTCTCCTATTTTAAAATATGCTCCGCTATTTGGTTGGTTGGTTATGGAAGGCCCCGGTATCACTTCAAACAAATTAAAATCCATAATTGCTCAATCGCCCGTGCCAGCGTAATCATCCAAATTAATATCTCATCTCCCAAACAAAGAAAGGTAACTGTAGTCCCCATCGTAGCAGTCTCAGCACACGCCAAAAGACATAAGGTGAAACCACGCAGAAAGTGAACACAGCCAGCTGTTCCCTGTCATATGATATCATCATTCATTGTAAACAATTGGAATATCGAAACATGATCAAAACGGATGAGACAACAGTTCATGGTGTGCACAGAGCACTTAACTCAGTAGCTCCTGCAACAAGCCGGACTTGGAATATGAGGAAACTGCAACAAGGAACACTTTTCATGCATAGCCTTCATTTGTTCCTGCCACCTATCCACCATATACCATGAAGTTCCTATATGCTCTGTATGGTAAAGAATCACATGATATTCTTTCTATATGGGCATACAAGATTATTTGTTGTTTCTGTATGTAGCTTAGGATTGGTTGAATGCCTACTCTTTCTCTTATAATCTCATTTCTGATTCTGTATTTTCTGATTACTCCGAGAGCTTTTCTCAGACATCTCATCTCTGTGGTGACAAGCTTCTTTTAATGCTTAGTCATAAGTGACTATGTTTGGCTTTAGTAGTACAAAATTGGAATGAATATTCTCTGTATAAGATGTTTCTTTGTGGTAATAGGTGTTGCTTTGTGTTGAAGCATAGGGGATAGCTGTCCAAATATTTGGTTTGTGTTGAAGCATAAGGGATAGCTGTCCAAATATTTGGTTTGTGTTGAAGCATAGGGGATAGCTGTCCAAATATTTGGTTTGTGTTGAAGCATAGGGGATAGCTGTCCAAATATTTGGTTTGTGTTGAAGCATAGGGGTTAACTGTCCAAATATTTGGTTTGTGTTGAAGCATAGGGGATAGCTGTCCAAATATTTTATTTGCATTGAAGCATAGGGGATAGCTGTCCAAATATTTGGTTTGTGTTGAAGCATAGGGGATAACTGTCCAAATATTTGGTTTGTGTTGAAGCATAGGGGATAGCTGTCCAAATATTTGGTTTGTGTTGAAGCAAAGGGGATAGCTGTCCAAATATTTGGTTTGTGTTGAAGCATAGGGGATAGCTGTCCAAATATTTGGTTTGTGTTGAAGTATAGGAGATAGCTGTCCAAATATTTGGTTTGTGTTGAAGCATAGGGGATAGCTGTCCTAATATTTGGTTTGTGTTGAAGTATAGAAGATAGCTGTCCAAATATTTGGTTTGTGTTGAAGTATAAGGGATAGCTGACCTAATATTTGGTTTAACTCATTGCATTGGATGTGTGTTTTCTTTATCGATTTTACCATCTTCAGAAAATGTTGATAACACCTTTATTTATTAATATTGTGTTTTATAACACCTTTATTTATTAATATTGTTTTTGATAACATATTTATTTATTATTGTTGTTTTTGGTAACACCTTGATTTATTAATATTGTTTTTGGTAACACCTTGATTTATTAATATTGTTTTTGATAAGACCTTTATTATTATTATTGTTTTTGATAACATATTTATTTATTATTGATGTTTTTGGTAACACCTTTATTTATTATTATTGTTTTTGATAACACCTTTATTTATTATTATTGTTTTTGATAACACCTTTATTTATTATTATTGTTTTTGATAACACCTTTATTTATTATTATTGTTTTTGATAACATATTTATTAATTAATATTGTGTTTAGTGACATCTTTATTTATCATTTATTCTAGTGCGCAGCCCTGCAAGCCGAACTTACCGAGAAGAACCGCCTTTTGGCGGAGGTTGAGAGAGAATTGGAGGAATTAAGAATTAAGTACAATCACGACATCAGTGACTATGAGAACGAGCTTTCTAGCGTTCTGAACCAGCTACGCAACTTGATGGATGCCAAGATGTCAATGGAGCTAGAGATCGCGTGCTACAAGAAACTTTTGGAAGGAGAAGAAACCAGGTCAGTTGTCTTCTCTCTTTTGACCTTTCGAACTGGAGATGGCCCATAGGGCATAGACCCAGATACTCTTTCTCTTATCTAAGTTTTTATTCTAGCAGTTTTCAATCCTTGTAGAGATCTTTTATAAAGTCTTGCTATTTGTCTTTGTTCTGTGCAAGCAAATCTATCCCACTGAGGGAGCCGATTCCTGCTGTTTGCCTCTTTGATCAATGTTCTTCTTAGTTTCTCTCTGGTGCGGCCTCTTTTACCTCTTACCTGTTGTATCCCACATGAGGGCTTGCTTTGTTATTCAGTTATTATCTCTCCTCATCATTTGTCCAACATATGACCATCGTCTTTTCTTGATTACTGAAGATGTTAGTGATCAGTTGTCTTAATGTTGTCTTAATGGTTAATTAGCTGTTGTGGTAATGGTTAATTAATTGCTGTGTTAAGGGCTAATTAGTTTTTGTGTTAATGGTTCAATTCATTGTTTTTTTTTAATGGTTAATTAACTGTTGTGTTTATGGTTAATTAACTGTTGTGTTAATGGTTAATTAACTGTTGTGTTAATGATTAGTTAACTGTTGTGTTAATGGTTAATTAATTGTTCTGTTAATGGTTAATTAATTGTTCTGTTATTGGTTAATTAATTTTGTGAATGGTTAATTAATTGTTGTGTTAATGGTTAATTAACCGTTGTATTAATAGTTAATTAGCCATTGTGTTAATGCTTAATTAATTGTTTTGCTAATGGTTAATGATTTTAGTAGTTTCAAAACTTGTTTTTACACTGATTGTAAATTTAATAAATTCATACCATTTTGAAAGGAGATCACAACAAGCCTGAACAACACAAAACAAATGTTCTTTCATTCGTGGTGCAGGCCAAAGTTTAGGTATTCTTCTTCTTCTACCTTTTTAGCTCCCAGTGGAGCATAGGTCTTCAACAAACACTTTCCAAGTCGTTCTGTTTTTTGCCATTCTTTTAAGATCATTCCATGTCTTCCCCATCCTCTTCATCTCTGCTTCTATCTGTCTTCTCCAAGAATTCCTTGGTCTTCCTCTTTGTCTTTTCCCCTGGGGATTCCAAAAAAGGGCCTGTTGTCTTTTCCCCTGGGGATTCCAAAAAAGGGCCTGTTGTGTGAAATACTCTCAGTTGGCTTCCGCAGTGTGTGTCCTATCCAGTGCCATCGTCTTCGCTGTATCTCTTTAACCACTGGTATTTGACTGGTACATTTCCACAATTCTATGTTAGTGATTTTGTCCTGCCATTTCCCATCCTTTCATTCTGCGTAAGCATCCATTAATGAAAGTCTGTATCTTCGTGATTGTCAATTTTGTTGTTCTCCATGTTTCACAGCCATATAATAGGACCGCCTTAATATTTGAGTTCAAAATTTTTATTTTTGTATTTAACAAAATTTAGGCATTGATCCATGAAAAAAGTTTGGCATGTATTTAAAAAGATATCCCCCTGTTTTTTCCATGGCCCATCCATTCAGCCAATCCTCTCTCTCGTTAGAGTTTATGATTTGTTTCGCTATTGTCCTCTTCATCATCAACCCTTAATTGGCTTCTAAGTGGGCGTAGATGTGTTGAGGTTTACTGTAGAGCTGCGATCTTTGCACCTTTTGGCCAAACACATCCAACTTCAGCACAGCATTTTTTAGTACCAGGTTGTCTTCTCTCCTTGACCACCAAATTGCTGGGCCAGACTAGACTTGTTTGTCTCCTTCTACAACAACTCTCCCACTCCGAGACAGACATGGAACCATTGACATAACAATAGACTACTCACCAGCTCAGAGACAGACATGGAACCATTGACATAACAATAGACTACTCTCCCACTCTGAGACAGACATGGAACCACTGACATACCAATAGACTACTCTCCCACTCATAGACAGACATGGAACCACTGACATACCAATAGACTACTCTCCCACTCATAGACAGACATGGAACCATTGACATACCAATAGACTACTCTCCCACTCAGAGACAGACATGGAACCATTGACATACCAATAGACTACTCTTCCACTCAGAGACAGACATGGAACCATTGACATACCAGTAGACTACTCTCCCACTCAGAGACAGACATGGAACCACTGACATACCTATAGACTACTCTCCCACTCAGAGACAGACATGAAACCATTGACATACCAATAGACTACTCTCCCACTCAAAGACAGACATGGAACCACTGACATACCAATAGACTACTCTCCCACTCATAGACAGAGCATTGAAACAGATGCTACAGCAAGAATTGCAAAAGCTACATTTTTTTTCATTGTCTAGAAAAGAGACTGTGATGAACACTACTATAAACTGAACTGTGCATAGAATAAATCAAGCCACAGTGAAAGAAGGATAAATAAAACATGATATAGATAATCTTATTCTACTACATTTGCAGGCGACTGCTTATCATCACCATGTGCCATTAAAGGGTTATTAAATGAGTATTGATGTTTAATGAAGGTAGTCTGATGACGGAGTTTACAGAAACATCATAGACTAGACAGAAGAGAAGTTAAATAAGAGAGTTACAAGGATGTAGTAGAAGAATCAACAATCATTTTTTGGAGATGTAATGAGAAGGGAACATCTGGAATATATTGTGACAGCAGGGAAAATTGATGGAGGAAGAGATAGAGGGAAGCAAAGAGAAAAGATACCAGACAGCTTAAGAGAATGGCTTGGCAGAAGGTCAACAACATAAATGATAAATAACAGTCGAGATCAAAAGTTGTGGAGAGACATGATCACCTACGCCAGCAGGCATGGTACTTGATGATGATGATGATGAGTGGAAGCATCATTAAATTAAAAGAAGCAAAACAGATCTTGGGGTTCGAATGGGGATTGCCAGAGCCAGATTTTTGTGGTATAGAATGTATTTAAAAAACCCTTGTCTGTTAAAAACATGAAAAGAGTAGGCCAAACTTTTGTGGATAAAATTGTCAAGAAAATCTGGCTATGCTAGAGGTGGATGTGTTGGTCTGAAAAGTGCAGACATCCTGGCTTTGCTGTATACTAACAACTCAACGCAATCACTCAATGGGTGTGTTCTAAGAAGAAGCGCCTTGCGGTTGACACACTATGTAGCCTTGACCCAAACACTCCATTTTTCCTTTTAACACTGTAAACCAAGAACAACACAGGACAAAACCACTAACACTGAATTATGGAAAAGTACCAGTCAAATACCAGGAGCTGCAATAGCTCAGTTGTTAGTGAACTGGACTACAAATCACAAGAAGTCGGGTTCGATCCTGATCAATGGCTCCCAGGATCACCCAGCCTTCAATGGGTACTGGATTTTTTCCTGGGAAAGTACAGTGGCTCGAGCGTAATACCGACCACATTACCCCAAAAATCATGTGCCGAAGGTCTGTAAAATTTATGGTCACTAACACCATATTCCTTATACGCCACTTGGCGTGACGGGGCTCTTTACTACCCTAAGACTAAAGGGGAAAAAGCCATGAAGAAACCACCGATTTGAAGAGAAAATTTCCCACTGTCTCTGAGATTTGAACCCAAGACCTTTTTGTCCAGAAACCAATGTCTTAGCTCTAGACCACCCAGCTCCGAAGGTTTTAATAAAAAAACACTAAAAATATTTGTTAATTTGGCTTTTTTTCCCCCAATTTTTTTCAGAGTGGGTCTGAGATCACTCGTTGAGCAGGCAATTGGCACCCAATCAAAGGGTGGGGCTGCACTGAAGGACATCATCCAAACATCCAGTTAGTATGGCACACCAAACATGCCAAGAGCCTCCAGCGTTCATTAGTTTATTAAACGTCTGGTTCAGTCAGTTCTACAATTTTCTCTTCAATTTTAAGAATTTTAAACTTATTTATTATTCGGATTGATTACACTTAAAGATAAATTTGTTTATAAATGAACCACTACGGTTAATTTCTTTCAGAAATACACTAAATAATTTTATGTAGACTGTTGTAATTTTTTTTACTAGTCACCAATAATTAGTCATTTACTATTATTTAACAGCTTAATATTTTGTAAATCTGTAAAATATTTTCATTATTCTGTACTAGGATCTACAAGTAAATTATTTTTACGGAATATTTCTACTTTTCATATATTATAAATGTAAAAGCATGTAAAATGTTTAAGGCAAATTTAAATATCTACATAAGTGATTTAACATTTTTCTTTTGGCCGTAAGTTTAAAAAAAATTATTATGCTTTCTGTTTTGGGTGCTGGTGTGCTCGGCTCCTATTTTAAAAAAAAAAAATATACAAATTACTGTCCGTACTTGCTCTGCAGCTGTGTTTGTTTACAGTAGATACTCCTCAATGCTTAAATATACTCTTCGCTTCCTGTTACATTTGCATTCCATTTGGGGGAAATTTATTATTTCCATATCTTTCATTTGCAACACTTTTTAATGTGCGTGCAAATTTTAGATCTGAATTAGTGAACAAAAAATGTTTCCATGTACAGAGGAAATGAGCCTCATTTTCTGGGTTAATATAATTTTTGCACGTAACATTAACCAGACAATTATTTTTCTTTCAGATTTCTTATTTATATTATTATTTCACAAATTTTCATTTTTTAAATCTATTTTTTTCTCGCCAGTTTTGCCCAGTATAATTTTTCTTTTTTAGTCTGATGAAGTAAGTTCTTGCAATGGTTATTTCTTTTTTTTTATCAAGGTCAGACATCTGCCATTATTTTGCTATAATTTTCAAAAATTTAACAGCAACATTCATCTATACCCTTTGAAAAGAGACAATGAAATCTTCTTTATAAAGGAACTATGAGGAATATCTGCTGATGAATACAACATGAAAAACTAATTATGTTGACGGAACTAATATTTTTTTTTAATGACAAAGTGCGGTTTTTGCTGATCTTTCCCTGAAAAAAAATAAACAAGGAGAAAACAAATGCAACAAATTGGAGTACATTACTGCTGATATAAGATGCTTGCTAAGAAAATAGCAAAACAGACATTAAAACTGCAGGAGAATAGTACAATACAATACACTCAAAGTTATACCAGATAACAAGATTTATATAATACCACCAAGATCACATCACAGTTATTAAAAGATCACAATACAACCAACAAGACCACACATTATGCCAGTTAATAAGGTATGTTAACAATATTGTAACAAATCTGAAAAATAAAAAATCATAACAGTGCTAACAAGATCACAAAAATACAAGATCACAATAAGACTAACAAGAAAACTGGTAACAAGATCGCAATATTTAGCAATAATGCCAGCCATGTGCCAGAAGCATAAGCCATGGAAGCTAACATTGTGTGCTCACAGATTACAGCTATATTTTTACACTGTTCCTCCAAGCATGAGTCTCCAAATGAATAAAGTCACTGTGCTTGGTAAGTATTTTCCCTTGTTCTTTATCATACATTCTTATATGTTTGTCCTGTAAGTATTTGACATTTGAAGCTCAAATGTTTTGAGCTCTATGTTATAATTTTGTAACTAAATTGTAGACTTAACTGAAAGTTTGTGTTTAAGAGGATTAAATGAATAATGTTTTTAGAAGATAGACTTTATTTGGGTTCTGTGTTGAGTCAATTGTTTTCTTTCTATCAAGGACTGAAATAAAGACCTTGACCAGCACACTATCTGTCTACTGTCCTTTTAGAGTTAAAGACGGCACATAGGGCAGAACCACAATCTCAAAAACAGAAACCTTGCATGCCAAAATGGCATATATTGCAGAGATCACTGCTTCTGTTTCAACAACAATACTTTTTACAGTAACAGCTTGTCAAGCCATCAATCAGCCTCCTTAGTCACCTCTTATAATATGCCTGAAAGGTCACAGTGTCACTATTCTTAACTTTGCTCATAATGAGGCCTTGGTAACACACGGGTGTGCACACTATAGGGCTGTCTTATTCCAAGCTACTCCCGATTTTGCAACTCCTGTGTGATACCAGACCAAAATATTGATGTGAAAGTTGGAAATCCACCAAGATTTTAGATGGGAAATTAAATGCTTTTTAAAACAAATGTCTTCATAGGATCTCAAACACAAGCTGGAAAGATTACATTTCAAATAAATTGTTAAGAGATGAATCAAAACAAGAACACATGTTGAGCTTTATAAGAAGAAGGTGTTGGAAATACATCAATCATGTGCTGAGAATGAATGAAGAAAGACTCCCCTATCAGGCATTCATGTTGAAACCATCTGTAAAAAAAAACACACAGACCAAGAAAATTACTATCTATCTACCTATTAGCCTTTCGAGCTGTAGCCGGCCCATAGGGCGTAAACCAAGATACTCCTTCATCTGAATTTTTGTTGTTGCAGTTTTCAGTTCTTTTAAAGATATTTTATCAAATCTTGCCATTTGTCTCTGTTCTGTCCAAGCAGCTGTATCTCATTGAGGGAGCCAATTCCTGCTGCTCATGCCTCTCTCATCAAAGTTTTCATTAACAAAATCGTTTTTACAATAGTGGCTTGTTAAACCTCTGATCAACGGTTCTATACCAAGCCGGAGAAAAATAATTCCTCCATCTTGGATACAACCGGAAACACAATAAGAGAATTACTATGCAGAACAATTACTAGGGAAGGTTCAAACATGGAACCAAGAAAGAACCAAGAAAGAACCAAGATTGAACCAAGAATAAACCAAGAGCAAGCAGCTAACCATCAATCATGGAGAACTATGACTTCAGCTCTAGGTACCGTCTTCAGCCTAAGAGGAAAATGAATGAAAACATTTTTAAAATGACTTTAAACCCCTGATATTAGATATTGCTGCAATAGTTACCGTAACCAGTGATGCTGTCATAGATCTGTAACAGATTTGTTTTTTTTTAAAATTATATACTTCATTGTCGGCATTACGGGCTTTCAAATAACTGTGATAGTCTGTCTGCATTTAACAAGTTGTCTGCATTTAAAATCTTATTAGATTTTGCTTTAAGTTTTAAAATACTTCATTTAGAACAGAACCAAACACAAATGTCTTGTGTGTCTGTATGCTGATATTTCGTCAAGTTCTTGAATAATAATGCACGCTTTCTTTCATTTGTCTTTTCTTGGGAACTTGATTATTATATGTTTTGTAATATTATATGTAATAATAAACTTGTAATATTAATATGAACGTATTAATTAGATGGGTTGTACTAAAATTAATATATTGTGGTTGCCAAGAGACTGGATTCCAAAACAGATACAGATAGCTAGAGGCAACAACAGAAGAGAAAATAAAAGACTGAAGGGATGGATTAGTCAAATATTTTACAAATTAGATAATTTGAGTTGTTTGTGAAGAAAATTATAGAGTTCTTTCAGGGACATTTAATTTCTTTTATTGTTCCTTTTATCTTTTAATATTAGTGTCTTAGTGTACTCTGGAGCCTCGGTGGCTGAGTGGTTAGTGTACTCGCTTCCTGACCAGAAGGGACCGGGTTCAATCCCAGCAGTGGCATATTTTTTTTTGGACTAACAAGGCTCCACGATTCACCTAGCCTCTAAAAATGGGTACCAGAGATTTTTCTGGGAAGTAAAGGTGGCCTGGCGTGATACCGACCACATCACCCAAAAATGTGCAATAGTCATAAAAAAATATGGTCAATAACACCATATTCCCCATACACCTAGCAAGGCATGGAGGGAGTCTTTACTTTACTTAGTGTACTCTGATATCTTACTAAACTACTGACTGAACATAGTTGCTTGCTACAAACTATCTATCATGATGCCAATGGCCATACATCGTTTAATGTGTAACAGAATCAGACAGCAACAAATAGGAACAAACTAAGCAATTTTTTAAAATTATTTGTTCAATATTTGTGGTATTCTTTTTGTCCTGCAAACAAGCACGTATTGTTTTATTAATATCAACAATGTTGGGGACATTTTTGTAGGAAACTGCTTGGATTTCAAATTTAGATTTATTTAATTAAAATAATGCTGAATACAAATGTTGTGATTGGTGCTTGTAGGTTGTGAATCTTCTGCTTTTGAAAACAACATACACATTCCTTTTTATGTCTTTCCTTTAGGAAATTGATTATTATATAATATTAATGTTTGTAGAAAATATAAAATTAGATAATAACTCTTATTAGGAGTTTTTCTGGCTTTCTCTTATTTTAGTAGACAGTTGTTGTAATTACTTTAGATTGTCATTTGAATATTTTTATTTGATTAAATTTATGGGTAAAATAAATGTCTGTTGTTTTCTTTATTTACAAAGTTTTAAAAGTAAACTTTTCGAGATTTGATTACAATTTTTTTGTTTTTCTAAATATTTTTTGGAAAATATTGTTTTTAGAACTTTCTTTAGCATTGGCAAGGATGGTTGTAGAGTCTTTTCCTTTTCTAGGAGCCTTCGTAAACGTCTCGTCTGGTTGAATTTCTGCAGAACATATTTCTATAAACTTAGCAACAAGTCTGTTGCCACGGCTCTGTTGTAAGTTTTTGATATATGTGTTGTTTGTAGCATTCAAATATGGATTAAGACATTGGCTTTTTTACATGGAAAATTAATTTACATTCATTCTTTCTTGTAATTTAGAAATAGATAAATATGCAAAATTTTTTTTAGTAATAATACCCATATTTAATTAATTGTGTATAATTGTAAAATATGTTAGTTTCAGTGTATTAACCTCAACATTTTGGAGGTTTTTGTTAACTTTCTTTGCTCAGTGAGTTAATCACCTTGTTTTACAAGTTGGGTTGTATAAATAGAATAGTCTCAAATAACCATTTTTAGAAATGAAACAAAAAAATGTGAATCATTTTAAAGGAATAGAACAAATATGGTACATTCTTCCACCGGAGGATGACAGTTTGTTGGATACAATGTTTATCTGAAATTTTTTCATCAAAATTTTTTTATTCCATTAAGTACTCTTTTTTTTTTTTTTTTGTATGTTCTTTCTGTTGATTAAATGTTCAACTTTTCACTCCAGTCTCAGGAGTCCAAAATAGTATTTAAAAATATTAAGTCATTCTAGTCTTGTTTTTATTTTTGTGGGTTTTTTTTAATTTATTGTTTTCTTTTTAAAATACCCAATGAACTTTCAATGTAAGGGATTAGTTTGCCAGAGTGATTGTACTTTGTTTACTTAAAAAAAAAGGAAATAAACATCTTTTATAGTAAAATGTAGCATATCCATTTATGGTGTCTCAAAGGAAACATTTTGGAAGATTTCACAGATTTAAAAAAAAAAATCATTTTTAATCTCAAGAGAATATGTAAATGTGCATTCAAAATAATTTTGGACAATTTTTTATACCAAAATGAAATTGTTTCCATTTGAAAATTACATTTTAGCTAAATCATTCTCATTCATGGAGACATTTTTAAGATGTAATTTAAAATGTAAAATATGTCTTTTCTTTGTAGTGTTCTTCCCTTTAGTGGGATTGAAATGGAAGATTTTTGGAAGATTTATTAAACTTAGGAGAGTGTACGATTTGGTGAGCTGGATTAGTCATTTTCTAATGAGGTAGATCAAGGTATGATTTCTAATAGGGTCAAAGCTCTTTTCTGTTGGGAGTTAAATAAAACTACTAACCTGTGACTATGTTGTGATTGCATTTGGTTTGGAGATTTCATTCCCAGCAGTCCTTCATTTAACCTCGCAGAAGAGATCAGAAATGATATATTTTCATAACAGATAGGTTTTTGTAATAAATATTTTAATCATTATAGCTATTGCAACACGGGAATAACATGGAGACATTTTTTGTTCAAATTGAATATTCGTCAACGCAGATTAATTTAAAACCACTGCTTTTCTTGTTAACACATATATTAAATGTTTGCTCAGCTGTAAAGCTTTATGTAGCAAATAAAAATCGTAACCAACGAGATATGCTTTTTTTTATAATTATAATTTGGCTTGTTCAGTCTCTTGACAGCATTGCAGTTTTTTTTTTTTAAAGAAAAACTACATGATAGTTTCATCAGCTTTTTTGTGAAAAATGTTCAGTATTTTATTTTTACGTGAAATTATATTGTAATTATCCCCTCTTGCTGGAGAATTCACCCGTAGACTAGAATCTTTTAGTTAAATTATGATACAGTAACCATGTTTAAAAAATACTAAATTTTGAAATAATTACTTTGTTGAATATTTTTTGTAATTAAAAGTCACAACTGGATCAATTTTAATAAATCAAAAGAAGTTAAAATTATTTTTTTGCAAGTCACAATTTTAATTATGCAAAATTTAAACTTTTGTTCTACCTACGCCAACTGAAAAGCAAAAGTCTGTGTCAAATAATTTGTTATTCCTTTTACAATTATTTTTTTGTGTCTTCAAATTATTTGAATATTTTCAACCAAGTTTGCTGTCATGCAGTTCAGAATAAAAAAAAATTATAAAATTCAGATCTATCTTTGCAAATTTATTCTTTGACTGTTGGTACTGTGTACACTCTAATTGTATTAGTTTGATATTTGCTGATGGTATAGATCTTAGCATTCTGGGTATTTTCCGTGAATGTATTACAATCATTTTTTATTAGATTCACTTACATTTAGAGGTGAATATTTGTTTGAAAGGTTCCAGGTTCACCCAGCTGTAAATGGGTACCAATTTTTTTGGGGGGGAAAGAAAAGCCATACAGATCCGTGCTCACCATATTACTCCAAAAATTTGTGTCGAGGACCAAACAAAATATGGGCACTATCTCCATATTCCCCATGTGCCATATGGCTCTTTCCTTTCTATTTGTTTAACAATGATTAAAATATTTTTTTTTCCCTCTTCGCCCACACCCCTCTAATCCTGTAATGCACTCATGATTGTCCGATAAGTTCAAATGTTCTAAGAAGCTACAAAACATATACCAATTCTCCTTTCACCATATCTTGGTTCTTCTTCTTCTTCTACCTTTCAGCTCCCTGTGGAGCATAGGTCTTCAACAAACACTTTCCAAGCCGTTCTGTTTCTTGCCATTCTTTTAAGATCATTCCATGTCTTCCCCATCATCTTCATCAATGCTTCTATCCATCTTCTCCAAGAATTCTTTGGTCTTCCTCTTTGTCATTTCACCTGGGGATTCCAAAAAAGGGCATGTTGTGTGAAATACTCTCAGTTGGCTTCCACAGTGTGTGTCCTATCCAGCGCCATCATCTTCGCTGTATCTCTTTATCCACAGGTATTTGACTAGTACATATCCATAATTCTATGTTAGTGAATTTGCACGTTTTATTGTCCTTTGCATCTATATATAGCATTAATTTCTTTAAGACAGCTTCCATAACCTTTAACCTGCCTTGACCTTGCAAGGCGGCAGTTATTTGAAGTCAGGGTTTTCCCAACTGTAAAATCAGTCTCCACGCACTAAAATTTCTTTCCTACCCAGGTTTGTATCAAGTATTCCTTCTCTTACATGAGGTGTCCCCCAGTAATGCTGCTATCATTTGGATTGTTTTAATAAACTTCTTTTGCTTTATCAGATTGTGATCCAGAAAAGATCTTGTCATCTTGGTGATTTATCCATCTTTATGTGAGTTTGAGTTATTGAGTTATTTGTGGGTCATCATCATTGCACACCTAACATGTCCATAGGTGCTCAGATCCCCTCCTCAGCAAGTCCTACAGTGTCCAGTGACTGATGACTCCAGTTCTGTGTTGGTTGATAAGTCTTTTTATACGCCCACTAAGTTTCTTGTTTCTGGTTGTGCCCATCTTAACTCCCATCTCTTTCATTCGAAGGAGTGACGTGGACTCATGGTTATCGAAGTCCTGTGCCCTTCCCACATCTCAGAGGGCATTGAAGATGTCCACCTGATCCATTGGTTGACCATCTTCAACAACAGCACAGTTAGCCAACCTGTCTGCTCTTTCATTTCCCCATACTTCCGCATGTCCAGTGACATAGACAAAGATGATGGTGTCTTTTTGCTGGCTTGTCGCCAAGGAAGTGTGATTTCATTAATGTGAGATTCTGAATAAAGAATATAAAAACCTCACGGTATATCCTCATGCCGAAGAACTGATTGACTGGGGTTGGCCAGTCTATAACATGGAAACGGGTTCTGGACCATGAAACTGAATTAGTGCACATGAGTCTAGACCAAACACAGCCATCAACTTTCAGCGACAAAATCAACAATGATGACAAGAAATATTCAGATAAAACCTAAACGACATGTGAATTTATGAATTGTAACAGACATGTCAAATAGTACCAGTTTTAACCCTCACTAGGAAACCACATTTTGATATGCTCATTTTCCAACATAAACCTGTTGGTGATGACAGTTCCATAATGCTATTATAGATCTATTATTTTTCAATGCTTTGTTAAGTATTGTCTACCAAAATGTTCAGATAATGGCTGTTTGTATTTATAATAGTATAAGATATCTGAATAAAGAAAATGGCATGCAAAATAAACTGGAATGGGGAGAACAAAAATGAAACAACCAAATAAGAAAGAAAGAAGTGTATGATTCCTGAGTCAGCTAAATCCATTTGAATTATACTCAACACGAATATATAACATTCCATTAATAATATATCTGTATCTACACAATTAAGGTGAATTTTGTCACAATTGAAACACACTTTTATGATCATTTACGAGAGGTGGTCTTTTTTATTATAATTCTAAATAAGCTAAAACAACAACAAAATTTGATTGCATCTTTATTAATTTGGCAGTTGAAATGAATTGAAATATTGTGGAAAGTTAACCATGTGAATAAGGAGAGTTCCTGGTAAGGATTCGTACTAAAGTGTATTCAGTTTAATGGCTAGAAATTTAATTATATATTCATAAAATGGAAAAATTGTTTCATCCTTGATAGTTGGACACCTGTCCCAATTTGAAACACCCAACCCAACTGAGTTGGATTCACATCTACTAAGGATAGATTTTGATGTTTTTTTTTTAACTGTTTTATTTATTCAGAAAATATTAAAACTCACACCTCTGTCCACTCAAAAACATTATGTGAAGTGAAAACAAAATTGACACATTTGGTTAGTCAGAAACATCGTACGCATTAAAATACTTTCATATTTGATCAGTAAAAATGTTGTACACATTAAAATGTGTACAAGAGTATCAAGTAGCTTTTACAACTTCATGATTGATCTATAAGCTGCGATATTATTGGCTAACTTCATTGGCCTCAGTTTTTGGTGATTGGGCGAAATTTATCAGCTTCTTTCTTATGTTGTTATTGGTGACTGATGCTTTTATCAAATTAATGACTCTAGCAACTTTTGCCTTGGTGACTGGATGACTATATCACTCAATGTCCTGTTGATTGGATGATTTTGCCTTGGTGACTGGATGATTATATCGCTCAATGTCCTGTTGATTGGATGATTTTGCCAAGATTTCAGTGACCGACTGAGTTCAAGCTTTGCCATGGTTTTCTGGGTCACTTTAACACAATTTCTCGTGGTGATTGATTGTTTTTGCCAACATCTCGGTGATTGGTTGAGTTAATCAAGCTTCGCTGTTTTGGTTGGACAACTATTTTGGTCTGGTGGGAAAGAGCAAGATTAATTGCAAGATGAGTTTATTTTAAATATAAGCACCATTTTGCTTTGCTTTTCCTTCATGTTCAGATATGTTTCAGTGCTTTTATATTTTAATGTATTCCACATTTTGCATCCAAGTACATAAAATGTGTACATTTTTTATCTATTATTTTTTAGCTTTTTTTTTTCTTTATTGTCAATACTTGCATTTCATTGCTATCTTGTTGTTTCAATTTTTAATAATGCATCGCATGCGCTTTCTGCAATTTAATGTAGTTGGGTAATTGTAATTGCAGTATAATTAATTAAAACTATGGAACAGTAATGAACTGTGAAGTAGTAAAAAGCTATAAAACAGCGAAGAAGAGTTATTTAATAGTAAAGTGTGAAATTGTTGAAAGTTATGATATAACAAGTTGTGATGTATATGGTAAATTGTGATAAATTGTTAAAAGTTATGAAATAATAACAAGTTAGAAAATATTACAGTGTTGATGAAATTGTTAAAAAGTTGTGAAAACAAGCTATAAAATAGGGTTAATGGCACAGTAAAAATGTATGAAATTATAGTATAAATCTATTAGCAAGTAAATAATTATAAAATAGCAAATAATTGCTCTTTTTGTCCAGATAATTATTTGTAAATCTATCTTTAGAATACCATATCATTTGTCAAAAAATATTTAAAACAACAGCTTTAGCTTAGAACATGAAAAGAATACTAAAATTGTGGCAACATCTAACTGTTTCTGTACGTTTTGTCGCACTGTGTGCCATGCTGATCTCAGCCACGTACGTTTCGCCGCATAGTGCGCCACTCTCAATTTGATTAGTGTGAAACGACAGTTACTCATGGGAGGAAAAAATATTAGTACTTCCGAAGCTGGAGTTATCTGCCTGTGCAGCGAAGGACCCCTGCGCACATGGCTGCCAGGGATAAACGGATTAACGTCAATATTCAGTTCGTAGTCTCTAGGGGCTTCGTCAGAGGTAAAAGCTGGCAAACGCAACAAAAAAAAAAAAAAAAAAAAAAAGTTGCTGCTTGGGTATTAAGGCATGAGAAAGAAGATAGGCATAAATGTCAAATGTATTAAATATTATATGAGGCCACCATAAGTAGTGCAGAAAACATGTAAAGTAAACATAAAATTGTAATAATCTGCTAAACCTATCTCTCTGCAGGTTTAGCTGCTTAACTTTCTCCATACGGATGCTTTTTATCAACACTACGGGAGAAATTTAAAAGACATAATTTGTCATGGTTTTAAAAATAAATCTACATATTTATATTTATCTAACATATAACATATTATATATGAATTTTTAGATAATTCAACAAGGTATTAGATTTCACTAATCTATTTATCTACCTATTGACCTTTCGAGCTGTAGCCGGCCCATAGGGCATAGACCAAGATACTCCTTCTCTTATCTGAATTTTTGTTCTAGCAGTTTTCAATTCTTTAAAGATATTTGTCCCAAATCTTGCCATTTGTCTCTGTTCTGTGCAAGTAGCTCTATCTCATTGAGGGAGCCGATTCCTGCTGCTCTTGCCTCTCTCATCAATGTTCTTCTCAGTGTCTCTCTGGGTCTTCCTCTTTTCCTCTTACATGTTGTTTCCCACATGAGGGCTTGCTTTGCTATTCGGTTATTATCTCTTCTCATCACATGTCCAACATATGACCATCGTCTTTTCTTTATTACTTTCTTTATTAAGATATTAGTGGTTGATTGGCAATTTCTATAATTTCTCGTTTGTTTTTAATTCGTTCCACGCTATACCAAGTATTTTCCTTAGACATTTATTTTCGAATGCGTTCAACTTTGTTTCTAGGTCTCTTCTTGTTTTCCAGCTTTCACACACATACGTAAGGGTTGATAGCACATTTGATTTGAATAGTCTAAATTTTGTGTTTGTGCTGATGAGTTTTGATTTCCACAACTTTTCCAGGCTTCTGAAAGACATTGCTGCTTTAGCTATTCTGATTCTAATTTCTTTGCTTGTTTCCCCTTCTCGATCAATGTGACTTCCAAGATAGATAAAGTGATCGATCTCTTCCACTAGTTTGTTTTCCATGTATATTTTGTCGTCTGTTGGAATTAAGCTTTTCATGACTTTAGATTTCACTAATCTATCTATCTATCTATTGTCCTTTTGAGCCGAAGACGGCACATAGGGCAGAACCACAATCTCAAACACAGAAACCTTGCGTGCCAAAGTGGCACATATTGCAGAGATCACTGCCCTAAAATATATGGCGCTGTTTCCATAACAATACTTTTTACAATGACAGCTTGTCAAGCCATCGATCAACCTCCTTAGTCGCCTCTTACGACATGCCTGGAAGGTCACAGTGTCATTTCACTAATACCAAGATGATAAAAGACATGTAAAAAGAATGGTTTGATGACGGTTCACACTAATCAAATCAAATTGAGAGTGATGCACTATGTGGCAAAACGTATGCGGCTGAAACTGATATGGTTCACAGTGCTGCGAAACGTATGGAAAGAGTAATTACCATTTTATGTTTATTTTACAAGGCATGAGAAAGCTCAGTGTCTGGCAGATTTATTTTTTTCTATTTCACTTTGATGTAGGGTTTGTCAGCAATCAATACCAATTGCTGTAGTATATGCAGTGTAAGCCAGATATCCTCTAGAAAGCCAAAGCAATAAATTACCAATTTACACAATTACTGTGGTTGGATTTGGTAATAAATGTTAGTTAGTAGTAGCCTCCATCAGTCATAGCTGACTATGGATTTTTCAGCGCCCCTAGAAATGTTATTTTTTCTTTCTTTCTTCTTTTTTTTTTCTTTTCTATCGTTGTGTATTCTCTTTCTCTATGAATCTGTCTGCTTCTTGTTTGAGGTGAACCTTTAGAATGCGTTTCCAGAGATTGCGGTCTGCAGCGTTGTCTTCCCATGCTGCAGGGTTTATGTTCAGAGACTTCATGTTGTGTTTACACACGTCTACAAATCGAAGTTTTGGGCGCCCCCTAGTTCTTTTACCATCTGCCAGTTGTCCATAGAGTATATCTTTCGGTATGCGGCCATCTTTCATATGGTGTACATGGCCAAACCAGCGTAATCTACGTTTGTTTGAGCAGCATGTAGATATTCGGGAGGCGTGTAATAAATGTACCTGTAACATATATGACTTGGTTAGGTACCTATAGCAATAGTGCTTTATGGTTTGTCTGAGTATAAAAATATAAGAGAAGGTATTCACTAAGCATTAGGGGGCCAAGACACCTCATCAGCAACTAAGTTGAGTACAGTCAGCAACCCATAGCTGACTACATGCATCAGGATCGTCGGACAACAGAGCTGAGCTTAGTCAGTGACCCATATCTAGCAACATACATCAGGATTGGTAGACAAACAAAGCTGAGCTTAGTCAGTGACCCATATCTAGCAACATACATCAGGATTGGTGGACAAACAGAGCTGTGCTTGGTCAATAACCCACAACTGATTACCTACATCAGGATCGACAGACACACAGAGCTAAGGGCGGTCAGTGACCCACAACTGATTACCTACGTCAGGATCGGCAAACAACAGAACTGAGTATGAGCAGTGACCCTCAGCTGACTGGATGCATCAGGATCTTCGGACAACAAAGCTGAGCTTAGTCAGTGACCCATATCTAGCAACATACATCAGGATTGGTGGACAAACAGAGCTGTGCTTGGTCAATGACCCACAACTGATTACCTACGTCAGGATCGACGCACACACAGAGCTGAGGGCGGTCAGTGACCCACAACTGACTGGATGCATCAAAATCGGTGAACAACAAAGATGATCAAGACAGTGCTCCACTTTTCAGCAGTGCTCCTGGAAACAAACACTCCAGTCTGACCAAGTGAGTAGCGATCGATGAGGGAGGCCAGCCCAGTACTAAAAAATTGTCGTGCTGAGTTCAGATGTGTCAGTCTAAAGGGCACAAATATCATAACTTAGCTGCAGATCACAGCACAACACATCTACATCCACTTATCATATTGGTAAGGACGGATGATAGGAGAACTATTTTCTTAAGTAGTCATCTGGTGAATATCAGAAATAAAGGACTAAGCCTTAGTATTCATATGTTCTTACAGCACAATGATATAGTCTGTTTTGTCCTTACAGCACAATGTTATATTCTGCCTTGTCTTTACAACACAATGATATATTCTGCCTTGTCTTTACAACACAATGATATATTCTGCCTTGTCTTTACAACACAATGATATATTCTGCCTTGTCTTTACAACACAATGATATATTCTGCCTTGTCTTTACAACACAATGATATATTCTGCTTTGTCTTTACAACACAATGATATATTCTGCTTTGTCCTTACAACACAATGATATATTCTGCTTTGTCTTTACAACACAATGATATATTCTGCTTTGTCTTTACAACACAATGATATATTCTGCTTTGTCTTTACAACACAATGATATATTCTGCTTTGTCCTAACAACACAATGATATATTCTTGTTTGTTATAAAGAGATGTAATCCTCTGCATGCTCCACCATTATTTCCCCCTATGCATTGCTAATGTTATGCTTGTCCTAAACTAGAAATTATGTTGAGTTTTATAGTTGTGTACATATCATTATATTTTCAATCAAGGCATGCATTGCTGCTTACTACCTATTGCCCTTACTTTCTCTGCTTGCACTTTTGACCTTTTATTTCATTACGAGCCACACCACATCCAAGAAGTTGCTATTTCTTTTTTTTTATTATTTTGTTGAAAGAAAAATATTTTTTTTTTTGGTAAAATAAATTCTGATTTTTTTAGATTGCAGTAAAATTGTTTTTTTTTTTTTTTTTTTTTTAAGCAAATGCTGATTATCATTAATTAATATTTTTAGTTTATTGTTACATATGCATGGTCTGTGATGTTGCAAAAAATGTATGCTATTTCCAATCTGGCATATGAATAGCATAAATGTTTACTAAAGGTGCTAAAAGTACATTTGCATGAGACATAATAATACTTCCATAAAATAATACCAAAACTCAATTGATATGTTGACTTTAATTTAGTAAAATCTTTATAGCACATAAAAATATCAACTGGAATATAAAACTATATTGGTACATACTCATAAAGCATTCAAATTATCAAAATGCAAATGACACGATAAGGTCATGAAATTGGCATGATAGTGACAATAGATTTTTTGTAACTTTTGCTAATAGTTAAATTAAACGATGATTGATATTATTTTTTAGTGTGTTTTATTTTTTTTTTTTTTTTGTGACATTTTTTAGTATGTTTTATTTTTTTTTGTCATTATTTTTTAGTATCGGTTGTAATTTTTTTAACATTATTTTTTTTTGACATTATTTTTTAGTATATATTTCATTTTTTTAATATTATTTTTTAGTATATGTTTCATTTTTTGACATTATTATATATGTTTTATTTTTTTGGACATTTTTTTTAGCATGTTTTATTTTTGTGACATTATTTTTTAGTATATGTTTCATTTTTTTTTACATTATTTTTTAGTATGTTTTATTTTTTTTTTTTACATTTTTTTTAGTGTATGTTTTATTTTTTTTACCGTAAATCCTTGCTGAGAGTGTCAATAGTGTAGTGGTGACCTGCTTGATTAGCAATATGAATGCACACATAGTTTGGTGCTCCTCATTTGACCAAGCTGTAAAAGATGATCTATATTTTGAAAATAAATATTTTTTTAAGACGTCACTTTTATTTATTATTTAGGTTGTTACACTCTATGTTGCTGTTGCTTTGATTTTCCTTCACTATTTGCTGAATGACCACTTAATTACAGAAAATATTATATTTTAAGGTAGATTAAGTGCCACGTCTTTAAATACTATTTTAAATGATTTTAGCTTCACTTATTATCATTTCTGAAAAGTCACAAATTAAGTGTTCTAATGTGTTTTTATTGTTTGTAATGTTGCATTGCAGTTGTTTGAAATGTTATTTTGCATATGTTTTATTGCTTATTGTATTTTTTTAATTGAAATTTTCAATGTTTGATGATTATGTGCTATCTGTTAGTCTTATTATGTGGCTCATATGTGGATGTTGAATAATACAACTAAACAAACATTTGTAAACATCTGTTTTACAACATTTCTGAGCACCAGATAGTATTATGATATGATGGAAGCAAATCATGGACAGTAGACAAACAAATTAGAAGACAATTAGAGGCCACAGAGATGGGATTTCTCAGAAGAATGTTGAAAGTTCCCTGGACAGCTAAAAAGACCAATGAGGAAGTTCTCAAAGAGGCCAACACAAAAAGGGAGTTCCAAAAAAACATCAGAAAGAAGCAATCAACATTTTTCAAGTGCGTCATGAGAAGAGAAAATTTGGTATACTTGCTTACAACTGGCAAAATACAGGGAAAGAGAGATCTCTGATGACAAAGAGAGAAGATACTAGATAGCTTGGTGTCATGACATGGAAAACAGTCAATAACAGAATTGATATGATGCACTGTGGATATAAGATTGTGGAAGGACATGATCGCCTACGCCAACTGGTGTGGCACTTGATGATGATGAGAAGGTATAACAAGATGATAAATGAAGCTGTCTGATAAGGAACAAAACAAGAGCCAATCAAGCAACAGATTTTGAGTAACAAAATGAAGATGGATTTGATACACACTAAGAAAGTTTGAGGCCTAAGAAAGTCTGATGGTCTCGCTGCTATAGAGACAGGGGTTGTCTTGGAACCCAAAGAGAAAGAAAAAGCCAGGAAGGTCCAATGAATATATGGAGAAGAGAAGTCACAGAAACCCTTAAGAATAATGGCCTAGATTGGAGAGAAGTAGAGAAATTGTCCAAGAAAAGAGATGGGTGGTGAGACCATGTCCATTGTTGATGTACCAATAAGGAGTCTAAAGGGCTTTAATTGAATAATTACATGTTAAAATTCTGATTTTTAGAATGTAATATTACTTGAGAAAAAGTACTGCCCTTTTCTAAGACATTTTTGTCTTGTCATCTTGTTATATGCATTCAAAACAAGGACAATAATTAAACAAATGTAAGGAAAGTTGAGGTGAGAGAAATGTGGATCTAACAAAATATACTCCTAATTCCCTGAGTAGACAGGAAGGGAATATGGCAAGGTTCTCAAGATAGAATTTGCATAGAGTAATCTTATTACTGATTATTACTGAGGCTGTAAAAATGTGGTTTTGCAGAAGAATGTTGAGAATACCATGGACAGCTAAGAAGAGTAAGGAAAACATTCTGAATGAGGCCAAAGAAAAAAGAAAGCTAATTTCCAATATTAAAAAGAAACATTCGTCATTTTTTGGCCATATAATGAGAAGGGAACATCTAGAATATATTGTGACAATTGGGAAAATTGAGGGATGAGGACATAGAGGAAAGCAAAGAGAAAAGATACCAGTTAGCTTAAGAGAATGGCTTGGCAGAAGGTCAACAACAGAAATTATAAATAACTGTCGAGATTGAAAGTTGTGGAGAGACATGATTACCTATGCCAGCAGGCATGGTACTTGGTGATGTTGAATCTTACTAAATCCATGGACAGTTAGGAAAATAAACAGAGATCTTCTCAAACTATTTTTTTGGAACATCACAATTTTATGAATAACATAAACAAAATCTAGCCATGATTCTTTGAACTTGTCATGAGAAGAGAGAGGTAGAACTCTTTGTTGTCAAGAGTTAAAAAAGATAAAGAGAAGGAAGGGAAAGCCAAGAGAGTTCCAGTTGGTTCAGTGAACAAAGACCAGTATAGAAATACATTGTTTAAAGAGGAGTGAAGTAGTACATTCATCAGTTCCATGTAATCTTCTATTATAGACCTGACATCTGCATATTTGGTGATCTTCAAAATGATATTTGCAATAGATATCTTTTATATGTCCTTCGAGTATGGGTGTGTGCTGCATGACATTTATATTTAATTCCTTAATAAATTTATGGTTAGATAAATCTTGTGTCCTTTCAATAAATCTCATTTTTGAAGATAATGAGTGCCTCTATCTTAAAATACTAAAATGTTTTCTAAATTGCAAAATTATATAAATAAAAGTTTTTATATGTTTTCTAATTGAAAAAATATATAAAGAATAGTTTTGATATGTTTTCTAATTGATAAAATATATAAAGAATAGTTTTGATATGTTTTCTAATTGAAAAAATATATAAAGAATAGTTTTGATATGTTTTCTAATTGAAAAAATATATAAAGAATAGTTTTGATATGTTTTCTAATTGAAAAAATATATAAAGAATAGTTTTGATATGTTTTCTAATTGAAAAAATATATAAAGAATAGTTTTGATATGTTTTCTAATTGAAAAAATATATAAATAATAGTTTTGATATGTTTTCTAATTGAAAAAATATATAAAGAATAGTTTTGCAATCTCCAGTCATAAGTCTGCAACATAATATTTTAGTTGTCTCTATTTGTTAATCAAAAACATAATGAACTGTAGGTGTAAAAATATGTGCAATGTAATCCACAAAAAATAAGAAAGAATAAAAAGAAAGTACACCTTTGATAGATATTGTTTATTTACTTGTAAACATTATATTGTAAGAATATTTTTTTTCTATCTATCTTTCGTTCGCTCGAAGTATTGTCTATATCAGCAATGTCGTTTCCTGTATGAATTTTACTGTCTTTTGTAATTCTTGCAGTGGCCCATTTTTTTTCTAAAAGTTCTATTCTATCCTACCCTATTTAGCTAGCATGGCCGTGGGGATACTTCGTTGAACAAACATTTCTCCTGCCTAGAAAAATGACGGGTGCATACCCGTGGACTCCCCTGACACTATTTAGCCACATTAATTACTTTTGGGGCCTCGGTAGCCTATTTGGGAAAACCACCTGACTGGACTAACGACGTTCGAACAACCTGTGTTCGATTCCCGCTGGGAGCAGTGTGAATTGTATTTGTGGTTGAAAAAAAAAAAATACCCCCATGGTCGACCCAGCCGTTGGCAGAAATGGGTACCAGTGTATTACCCTGGGAAGGTGAGGAATGTCGCCTCCCATCTGAGTTTCAATGCTTGAGGCAACACTATACAGAAATCTCAGAACATTTCTGGATAGGCGGCCGAGCACATATGGGTGGAAACTCGCGTGCTAAGACACCAGTTCATGTCTTGTACTTGACCTTTACTTGACCTTTCTATCCTAACCTTAAAACAGTCCTAATTTTGACATCAAGCTAATTAGACATAATTTTAGCAGTCATTGTTTTAGATTATTTTCATTAACATTATCCATGTTATTATTCCTGTAGGCTTGAGGGAATCAAGTGGAAGTCTTACAGTACAAAGGTCATCTAAAGGACCTCTGTCCTTTTCCTCCATCGACCCCAATGGTGGAAATGTCATCATTGAGAATACAACTTCTGGTCCTCGGGCAAGGGTATGTTTTTCTTTGCTACTTAACTGTAACAACTACTATTTCGACTGCAACTATTTTAACTGTAACTATTCCAACTGTAACTATTCCAACTGTAACAACTACTATTTCAAGTGTAACTATTCCAACTGTAACTATTCCAACTATAACAACTACTATTTCAGCTGTAACTGTTTCAACTGTAACTATTTCAACAGTAACAACTACTATTTCAGCTGTAACTATTTCAACTGTAACTATTCCAACTATAACAACTACTATTTCAGCTGTAACTATTTCAACTGTAACTATTCCAACTGTAACAACTACTATTTCAGCTGTAACTATTTCAACTGTAACTATTCCAACTGTAACAACTACTATTTCAGCTGTAACTATTACAACTGTAACAACTACTATTTCAGCTGTAACTATTTCAACTGTAACTATTTCAACTGTAACTATTCCAACTATAACAACTACTATTTCAGCTGTAACTATTTCAACTGTAACTATTCCAACTGTAACAACTACTATTTCAGCTGTAACTATTACAACTATTTACTGCTACAAATATTTCACTATTATTACTACAATAATCAATATAACTACTACTTCTACTATTACTACTTTTACTATAACTTCTGCTACTACTTCTACTGCAACAAATAGTATACTACTCTCTCCATCTATCTATTGTTTCTTTTGAGCTCAAGATGCCACAACATGTGGGGCAGAAATTCTAGACTTCTTGATAAACTAACCTATGTTAAATGACTGACTGATAAACTAACCTATGTTAAATGACTGACTGATAAACTAACCTATGTTAAATGACTGACTGATAAACTAACCCATGTTAAATGACTGACTGATAAACTAACCCATGTTAAATGACTGACTGATAAACTAACCCATGTTAAATGACTGACTGATAAACTAACCCATGTTAAATGACTGACTGATAAACTAACCCATGTTAAATGACTGACTGATAAACTAACCTATGTTAAATGACTGACTGATAAACTAACCCATGTTAAATGACTGACTGATAAACTAACCCATGTTAAATGACTGACTGATAAACTAAACCATGCTAAATGACTGACTGATAAACTAACACATGTTAAATGACTGACTGATAAACTAAACCATGTTAAATGACTGACTGATAAACTAACCTATATTAAATGACTGACTGATAAACTAACCCATGTTAAGTGACTGACTGATAAACTAACCCATGTCAAATGACTGACTGATAAACTAATCCATTTTAAGTGACTGACTGATAAACTAACCCATGTTAAATGACTGACTGATAAACTAAACCATGTTAAATGACTGAATGATAAACTAAACCATGTTAAATGACTGACTGATAAACTAACTCATGTTAAATGACTGACTGATAAACTAAACCATGTTAAATGACTGACTGATAAACTAACCCATGTTAAGTGACTGACTGATAAACTAATCCATGTTAAATGACTGATGAACTAACCCATGTTGACTGACTGACTTATAAACTAACCCATGTTAAGTGACTAACTGATAAACTAACCCATTTTAAATGACTGACTGATAAACTAAACTATGTTGACTGACTAATAAACTAAACCATGTTGACTGACTGACTGATGAACTAACCCATGCTGACTCATGAGCAAACCCATGCTGACTGATTGATGAACTAACCCATTCTGACTGAATGATAAACTAACTATTCTGACTGACTGATAAACTAACCCATGCTGACTGACTAATAAATTAACCCTTGCAAATTGATGAACAAATCCATCCTTACTGATGAACTAACCCATGCCAACCGACTCATGAATTAACTGTTCCCATGACTGATGAACTAATTTATTGTAAATAATAGATAATAATAAATAAATGTAATAATTTATTTCAACTGATAGACTAATAAACTAATTTTTTTCAGCTGACAGACTAATACACTAATTTATCTTGACTGACAGACTAATAAACTAATTTATTTGGACTGACAGACTAATAAACTAATTTATTTGGACTGACAGACTAATAAACTAATTTATTTTGACTGACAGACTAATAAACTAATTTATTTGGACTGACAGACTAATAAACTAATTTATTTTGACTAACAGAATAATAAACTAATTTATTTGGACTGACAGACTAATAAACTAATTTATTTTGACTGACAGACTAATAAACTAATTTATTTTGACTAACAGACTAATAAACTAATTTATTTTGACTGACAGACTAATAAACTAATTTATTTTGACTGACAGACTAATAAACTAATTTATTTTGACTGACAGACTAATAAACTAATTTATTTTGACTGACAGATTAATAAACTAATTTATTTTGACTGATAGATTAATAAACTAATTTATTTGGACTGACAGACATTATATAAAAAAGCCCATGCAGACAATCAGACTGGTGAAGTAACCCTGATGACTAACAGACAAACTAATGAATTCATCCATGTTTACTGTAGAACAAACTGACAAACTAATGAATTCATCCATGTTTACTGTAGAACAAACTGACAAACTAATGAATTCATCCATGTTTACTGTAGAACAAACTGACAAACTAATGAATTCATCCATGTTTACTGTAGAACAAACTGACAAACTAATGAATTCATCCATGTTTACTGTAGAACAAACAAACTGACAAACTAATGAATTCATCCATGTTTACTGTAGAACAAACTGACAAACTAATGAATTCATCCATGTTTACTGTAGAACAAACTGACAAACTAATGAATTCAACCATGTTTACTGTAGAACAAACTGACAAACTAATGAATTCAACCATGTTTACTGTAGAACAAACTGACAAACTAATGAATTCAACCATGTTTACTGTAGAACAAACTGACAAGCTAATGAATTCATCCATGTTTACTGTAGAACAAACTGACAAGCTAATGAATTCATCCATGTTTACTGTAGAACAAACTAACAAACTAATTACCTACATTCACAGAGTCAAAGCCTAAGAGGCTGGAAGATGATCAAGGTTGTAAATGGACAGGATAAGATCACTATCCCACTCAAGGATATTGATCTAGCATCTGGCAGAAGCTACACAGTGAGTGCATTACCGTATTGTTTTGAGAATGTCTTTTGAGGCTTGTGAATGAGGACACACCTGTTTGGGAAATGTTCGTTAGCTGAAATGACGTCATGATGATGCAAATAAGACCCTAAAATGACACAAATGAAGTCCTTCCCCAGACAAAAATTATGATGCCTCTAACTTACATTCAAAATCACTGGAGTCTGTAGAAATGTGGTTTTATAGAAGAATGTTCAGAATACCATGGACAGCGAAGAAGAGTAATGAAAATGTTCTGAAAGAGGTCAAAGCAAAAAAAGAGCTAATTTCCAATATTAGGAAGAGACAATCATCATTTTTTGGTCATGTAATGAGAAGAGAACAACTGGAATATATTGTAACAACTGGGAAAATAGAAGGACGAAGAGATAGAGGGAAGCAAAGAGAAAAGCTACAAGACAGCTTCAGAGAATGGCTTGGCAGAAGGTCAACAACAGAAATGATAAATAACTGTCGAGATCAAAAGTTGTGGAGAGACATGATCACCTACGCCAGTAGGCCCGGTACTTGATAATGATGAACTTAATTCAGGACTGCTGTCTATATAGATTTCATTATCTTTTCTCGCCTTTCCGCTTTAAAAATAGTTATTGTTTATGTAACACCTCCTACATTGCAGCATTTGTTGTTTCAGTTCATCTCACAAATTTGCAAAAATAACAATTGCCATCCTAATAGCACAGTGTTTATGACTGTTGCTTTTACCGGTGCCGCGAGCACAGAAATATAGTTCCACTTCCAAGACAAATTTCACAAAATTGAGACCGTCAAGAATATTATGACTTTCACTTTTACTCACAGAAACGATAACATTTATAATATTGTATAAACAAATATAGGTGCTCACTGTTAATATGAGAAGTTAAACGTGAATTAAGCAGATCGTAAAATATTATTAAATCACTTATAGTCACCGGTGTAAAAAAAGTAAAGTACCCCCGTCACGCCAAGTGGCATATAGGGAATATGGTGTTAGTGACCATAAATTTTACAGACCTTCGGCACATGATTTTTGGGGTAATGTGGTCGGTATTACGCCTGTGCCGCTTTACTTTCCCAGAAAAAAATCCGGTACCCATTAAAGGCTGGGTGAACGGGAAGCCATCAGTTGGGATCGAACCCTACCTCTTGTCCTTTGTAGTCCAGTTAACTAACCATTGAGCTATCGCGGCTCCCAGTCACCAGTATGGCAAGCACAAAAACCTACTCCAAATATGAATATAACCCAAAAAAAATTAAATAGTAAAAAGAAATATGACTTTAACTTTTACTCACAGAAATTATGAAATTGTATCTTTATATAAACAAATTTTTATTTTATTTATAACAAAAAGTTCTTAAATGTTATGTAGAGCTAGTCTTAACATATGGATGTGAACCATGGACAATAGGATAACAGACAAGAAAATCACTGAAGGCTATAGAAATGTGATTTTGCAGAAAAATGTTGAGAATACCATGGACAGCTAAGAAGAGTAATGAAAACGCTCTGAAAGAGGTCAAAGCAAAGGGAGAGCTAATTTCCAATATTAGGAAGAAACAATCATCATTTTTTGGCATTGCAATGTGAAGGGAATAGCTGGAATACATTGTAACAACTGGAAAAATTGAGGGACGAAGTGATAAAGGGAAGCAAAGAGAAAAGATACCAGACAGCTTAAGAGAATGGCTTGGCTGAAGATCAACAACAGAAATATTAAATAACTGTCAAGATCGAAAGTTGTGGAGAGATATAATCATATACGCCAGTAGGCTTGGTACTTGATGATGATGATGTATAAACAAATATAGGTGTTCAATTTTAATAAGAGAGATTAACTGGCATGAATTAGGTGGATCTTAATATAAAATATATAATCGTGGTGTAATTTATATGGGAGTGGCAAGCTAGACAAACATTCCTGTCAAACTTTTCAGGAGGGAATTCTGTATTTGAAGTCACAACTGCATAAAACTAAGGTAAATGTTTTAAAGAGAAAGTGTTCTGATGTGAGTAAAGGATGGGTTAACATCTGATTAACCTGTTTTAATATTCTTCCACTTGTCTTTATTGTGTGCATCACCGCAGAGCACAATAAAAACAAGTGGAACAATATTAAAACAGGTAAATGAATTTAAATATCTGGGAACAATGTTAACCTCAGATGGTAGAAGTACAACAGAGGTGAGAGGCAGAATGTCTCAGGCAAAAGCAGTTTGAAAAAAAAATGAGGAAGATACTGTGCAATCCATTTTTGTCAGTGGAAACAAAAAGAGTTCTTAAATGTTATGTAGAACAAGTCTTAACATATGGATGTGAATCATGGACAATAGGACAGGAAGTATTTAAGTAAGATTTCAAGAGCAACAAATAATTTAGGGTATCCTGAACCACAAAGAGAATGAGGCTCAATTATTCCTGGCAGGGTCATGTTCTTACAGATGTTTGTGACTGGCTATGGACACTATAATCAATCCGAAGTTCTGTGCCAACTTCAGTCGCACTTGTGATGAGTTGGGCATTTTATGAGCTTTCAGACTTGGGCACAGCAGGAGGCTTGCTTGCATTTACCCAATGACTAAAGGAATGCACCTCTTCATCATCCACCCTTAAAAAGACGTTAAGTGGGCGTTTCTGCATTGTGTTGTAAGTACTCCCGTCCCGCCAAGTGGTGTATAGGGAATATGGTGTTAGTGACCATAAATTTTACAGACCTTCGGCACATGAGTTTTGGGGTAATGTGGTCAGTATTACACCCATGCCGCTTTACTTTCCCAGAAAAAAATCTGGTACCTATTAAAGGCTGGGTGAACTGGAAGCCATCGGTTGGGATCGAATCCTACATCTTGTCCTTTGTAGTCCAGTTCACTAACCACTGAGCTATCACGGCTCCCTTGTGTTGTGGTTTGCAATATAACTGTTATTTTTGCACCTTTCGGCCCAACACACCTGACCAGCACAACATTTTTCTGTACTCGCTTGGCCAGACTAGACAGGTTAGTCAGTTACTGGAGGCACTACAGAGAGGTAGAGCAGGGTCTGTATGGTTCTTGTTCACCAATTCTGGCACAAGCCATCAGCTGTGGGTCACTGACAACTTCCAGTTCTGTGGCTGTGCAGCGTTTTTGCCTCCCAGCAGGAGGCTGCCACTCAGGAGTCATGGAATCAGGAGTCATGGCCTAAGGCACCCCTTCTAGAGTGTTAAAAAAACTAAACGACCAAAACATTAGCTCAGTTGGTCTCCTTCTGATGATCAGATTGTCTTTTTTTTGCAAAACTCTGTATAAAGAGTTTCAGTGATTGTTATTTAATCTAAAACCTATCCACATGGATGGATTCCAGGTCATGCTACAGATTTTGTGCACATGCATTAAGGTTCTCAGAGTTTCTCGATAATTCAAGAGGAAAATCATAGCAACTGTGAGTTCATTTGGAGTGCAGCGATAATGAACTTTATATAAAATTACATAAATGTTATTTATACTTTTATGAAAGGTGAAATTAATTAAATGAAAAGACGATTAGAGGCCACAGAGATGAGATTTCTCAGAAGAATGTTGAAAGTTCCCTGGACAGCTAAAAAAGACCAATGAGGAAATTCTCAAAGAGGCCAACACAAAAAGGAAACTCCTAAAAAGCATCAGAAAGAAACAATCAACATTTTTCGGGCACGTCATGAGTAGAGGAAAGTTGGAATACTTGGTTACAACTGGCAAAATAAAAGGAAAGAGAGATCGTGGACGACAAAGAGAGAAAATACTGGATAGCTTGGTGTCATGGCATGGAAAACAGTCAACAACAGAACTGATACGATGCACTGTAGTAAGAAGATTGTGGAAGGACATGATCACCTACGCCAACCGGTATCACACATGATGATGATGATGAAATTAATTTTGTTTCTTCTGATTGCATCATGTAATTATTCACTATCATCAGGTGTTTGCCAAAGGAGCTAAAGAAAGGTCTTACAATGACAATGAGCAGATTGCTGCCGACTACGTGTCCCTGGGAACTGGGTCATGTACCTGGAAATTGCTTGATGATGCTGGAAATGTGAGTTATTGTCATTTTTTATATTAGTCACTTCAGTCTGTGGTCACTCTAGTTTATAGTCACTTCAGTCTGTGGTCACTTTAGTTTATAGTCACTTCAGTCTGTGGTCACTCTAGTTTATAGTCACTTCAGTCTGTGGTCACTCTAGTTTATAGTCACTTCAGTCTGTGGTCACTTTAGTTTATAGTCACTTCAGTTTGTGGTCACTCTAGTTTATAGTCACTTCAGTCTGTGGTCACTCTAGTTTATAGTCACTTCAGTCTGTGGTCACTCTAGTTTATAGTCATTTCAGTCTGTAGTCACTATAGTTTATAGTCACTTCAGTCTGTAGTCACTATAGTTTATAGTCACTTCAGTCTGTGGTCACTCTAGTTTATAGTCATTTCAGTCTGTAGTCACTATAGTTTATAGTCACTTCAGTCTGTGGTCACTCTAGTTTATAGTCACTTCAATCTGTAGTCAATCTAGTTTATAGTCACTTCAGTCTGTGGTCTCTCTAGTTTATAGTCACTTCAGTCTGTAGTCACTCTAGTTTATAGTCACTTCAGTCAATAGTCACCTCTTTTGAAAAAAGATAAGTACAAATATAATATATAATGTAGCATGCAGGGCCAAAAGTGAAGCAGTAGCAAACATAAAAAATGGACATACAAGGCATGTTTAAAGGAAACCTTTCCTGGTGGCTTTATTATGAACATATGTAAGGTATATCTGCAGGTGTGGCAGAATCGAATAAAACAATTGTTATGAAGTAAGTACTCACCAAGGTTCTTTGTTTTTTTTCTGTTGTTGATTATATGTCATTTTTTCAGAGTGCTGTAAACATACCTCTTCCTCTGAAATGATTCGCTGATTATCGCCTCGGAAGTTTCCCTCTATAATAATATTCATTTATTATTTGTCTCCAGTCTAAACCACTATTCGTGGTTTATTTCCAGTCTAAACTGCTATTCGTGCTATTTTGTTCTATAAATGTTTGTCTGCAACGCAAGTATTCAGCCCTACCCTATCCAGGTGATACTTGTCTTAATAGGAAAAATACAGATATACAATTTATTCCCGAGCTGTGATCGCAGGCCTATGCTATAGTCAATGTTCCCTAGCTTTTGGCTTCTCGTGGCAATGTGCTGTGCCAAGGAGTTCAGGTTCGATCTTGCTTCAGACCATATATTGTTTTTTGTTTTTTTCCTGTTGTTGTTTATTTGTCATTTTTTCTGAGTAAGGTAAAGTAAAGGTAAAGTACGAGACTTGAAGCGGCGTCTTAGCACGCCAGTTTCCACCCATATGTGCTTGGCCGCCTATCCAGAAATGTTAGGATATTTCTGTATAGTGTCGCCTCAAGCATCGAAACTTAGATGCGAGGCAACATTCCTCACCATCCCAAGGTAATACCCTGGTACCCATTTCTGCCAACGGCTGGGTCGACAGAGGGTTTTTTTTTTTTTTTCCAACCACGAGTAGAATTCACACTGCCCCCAGCGGAATCGAACACGGGTTGTCCGAACGTCGGTAGTCCAGTCGGGTGGTTTGCCTGAGTAGCTGTAAACATAGCTCTTCCTCTGAAATGATTTGTGAACTTGTGACAACGTGCACCATCAAGACAAGAGACAGGGTAAAATGGTGCTCCATGGTAGCCAACCGTCAATATGGAGACAGCACCCAATGAAAATTAATGAAATTTTGACCTATCACTGTTTGCTGCATGTTTACTGGCTTACTCATTCAACTCATACATATACACATACATATACACATACATATATGCACATTCATACACCCAAAACAACTTTGGCAATTTCTTTTTTCTGAAAACTATGGGTGATTTTTCAAATATACCAATTTAATTAGCTTTAAAAACACCATGAGTAAATGTGTAATTCTAATTTTATGTATTTATAATGTTCTTGCAGGAGAAGGCCACTCTCACTGCCAAGTTCAGTGGGTAAACAACACTTACCCCTAGACTGACAACAGTTCCTCAGCAATAAATGTTTGCCCTCCTTTATCTCCATCCACTTTCGTGCAACAATGTTTCAACTCTCACTTTCGCAAAATAATTTGCAGTTTCTACTTTCGCTTGTGATGGAGAAAAGGTGTAATACGACAGAGATAGTGTACATATAGTCCATCAAAGTAGTCTGTGTAAAATATGTGTCATGAGATCTGAATGTTCATCCATAATAATTGTATGTTGACATATGATATACATTTTAACAATATTGATTTGATAAATAAATCGATCATTTAATTTTATTTGATCTGTGTTTATATGTGATACGTGTTGATTGTTGACATTCATCCAGTTGATTGAAGTTCTTCCATGTGTGATCAAGAGCTCTATATCTGATACATTATATATATATTATATATGTTTGTAATTGTCATTGTTGGTACATAAAGTAAAGACATTATCCGATTTTTAATTTACTTTATTTATATATAGGCCTACAGAGGCAAATGGCGAGATTTGATAAAAAATCTTTGCAATGATTGAGACTGCTAGAAAGAAAATTTTGAAATAGGAAAGAGTATCTGAGTCTATGACCTGATAGCCAACTATGGCTCGAAAGGTCAATAGATAGAGATAGAGATATATAGACAGATAGATATATATGCCAACATATACAGTGTTTCACATTTGGCTTTCTGATGTTGAAATAATGTAATTTTCTGGCATGAGATTTAACAAAAGTTATAATATCAACTATCTAATTAGTTGGTGGTGCTGTTTAGGAATAACTTTTAAGACTATTGCTCCTCCAGAGTCAAATATGAAGCTGAGCTATCTGTTTTTCCTTTCTTTTCTTTCTCTCTGGCATTCACTCAATGATGAAGAGAATTCACGGAAACCTCTAAAGGAATTGGTGAACTTCATCATCCGTCTTTAAAAGATGGTAAGGGGGCGAAGATGCACTGTGTTGTAGTTTATTTGCGCTTTTCGGCCTAAGACATCTGACTTCAGCACAGCATTTATGTGTGCCAGTTTGCCTTGCCTCTTCAATCTGAACTCGTTTGGCCAAATTGGATTGTCTGTTGCTAGGAACATAACTGGGTGGTTGAGCAGGGTCTTGAACAGCTGTTGTTCACTGATCCTGACACCCGCAGTCAGCTGTTGACCGCAGTCAGCTGTTGACCACACTCAGAAGTTGCTGGATGGACATCTTGGCCCCCAGGAGTCTGCTTGAGATTGACATGAAGTGATGGCATTTGGCAGAAGGGAAAATAGAAGATAATAATTGAGGAAAGAGAGAAATATGGTGACGGATGACACAAGATGTTGTGACATTACAGTCTTAAAGCTGGATTTCCGCTGGAGCATTGGCAATACTCTCAAACACAAACAAGCTAGAAACACAAAAAGGTAAATTAAAAATCTGTAAATAGTAAATGAAAGAAGATTTTTTTTTATATAAAAAAAATGCGTGGGGCACTTGTCTCCCTTGACCAGTCCCACTGTCTGGGCAAGAAAGCTTGAAGTGTGGATTGAATCATTGACAATAATTCACCCTGAACAAAAATGCAAATCTTGTACAACTTTTTTGTGTTTCTAGTTCCTTCCTGTGCTTTTAATTGTATTGTCTTTCTCCGAGCAGAAGGGCAGCCTTAAAGACCATGATGTCCAGTTATTTTTATGTCATCTCCTATCTATCAACATTAAGCTGTAACCTTGCTATTTTTTCTACATATTTTTCTATTAACCCTTGAAATTTATAACTTGAGTTAGGATGGGTGACAGGAACCATTGAGGCTCAGTTTGTAAAGTGTTCTTTGTTGCAGTTTCCTCATATTCCAAGCCTGGCTTGCTGCCAGAGTTACTGAGTTTAGTGCTCTGTGCACACTGTGAGCTGTGCTTTTCATCCGGATGGTGTTTCAATATTCTGATTGCTTATGATGAATGATGATATAATATGATGAAGGACAGTTCAGCTGCGTTCGCTTTCTGTGCCACTTGGCCTTATGTCTTTTGACATGTGCTGTAGCGGCTATGATGGGGACTGCAGCTGTCTTTCTTTGCTTGGATATTCATTCAATGCGATGTTAATTTGGATGATTCCACTGGCAGGGCAGTTGAGCAATTATGGATTTTCATTCATTTGCAGTGATACCGGGGCCTTCAAATAATTATAACTATAACTATAACTTGAGTGCTGTTGTATTGTGGTTTAGATGTAGGCATCATGATTCCATAATGAATGTGTTTTTCATCTGGATGGTGTTTCAATATCCCGATTGCTTATGATGAATGACGATATCTTATGATGAAGGACAGTTCAGCTGCATTCACTATCTGTGCCATTTGGCCTTATGTCTTTTGGCATGTGCTGTAGCTGCTATAATGGGGATTGCAGTTGCCTTTCTTTGTTTGGATCCTTCAATGAAATGAATTTTAATTTGGATGATTCCACTGGCACGGGAGGCACAAATCATAACCATAACCAATTATCAGGAATGTTTTGTGACCAGTGGAAAAGTTGAGGGAAAAAGAAACAATAAAACAAAGGAAATGTACCAGCCAGAAAATAGCATAATAGAATGTTAACAACAGAAATTATATCCAACTACAGCCATATCTTAACATATGATCGTTCGAGTTACAATTTTTTGGAGTTACGATACGAGTCTGTGCAATGGGAATACATGTATTGAGAGTAAATACTGTGATGTAATTTTCTATATTTATCCATTTTGTTTCATTAAATCTCGTCGGAAAATGAAGCAAAACACAAATGGGTTGTAAATTATAAAGGAAGACACCTTTTTGAGAACTTGAAAGCACATATATAGGATAAAGTATGCCAATTTTGACATACAATATTTCCGGTTCACTATGAGTTTCTCAAAATGTAAACCTCTCATAAGTTAAGGTATGATGCTGTATAGAGATAGAAAATTGTGTAGAGATAAGATCATCAGTGTCTACAGACATGGCACCTGATGATTGTGCAACAATTATTAGAATAATGAAGAGAAGATAAGAAGATTCTAATTATATTAGCTGCACCAATTTGTTAATTATCAGGTATATTATCAGGTAAGGGGAGAATTGAAAAAAAAAGAAAAAATTGTATGGTAAAAGCTTTATGTAATCGATCATCATCATCAATTACCAGGCCTGCTGGTGTAGATGATCATGTCTCTCCACAACTTTCGATCTCGATAGTCATTTATCATTTCTGTTGTTGACCTTCTGCTAAGCCATTCTCTTAAGCTGTCTGGTATCTTTTCCCTTTGCTTCTTGGAATTTAGCTCTCTTTTTGCTTTGGCCTCTTTCAGAACGTTTTCATTACTCTTCATGGCTGTCCATGGTATTCTCAACATTCTTCTGTAAAACCACATTTCTACAGACTCCAGTGATTTTCTTGTCTGTTGTCCTATTGTCCATGATTCACATCCATATGTTAAAACTGGCTCAACGTAATCGATAGACGACACATATTATCAGGTATACAGATCTCATGATAGTCTTTAACTACTAGTTTAGTTATCAATATTTGTCTTCGTCAGATATATGGCTCAAATTGTTCGTTATTTAGTCTGATAAATATGCATATGTTCATATGTGGATCATAGAAAATTACAACTGTCTCTTAATGTTCATTTTATTGAAATAAATAGTTGTGTTGTTTTTTTTTAATATTTAAAATGTCATTATAATCAAGAAGGTAGACCTGTTTTGGTCATGTGATGAGAAGGAATAACAAGATAATTATAAAGTAATCTTGTAAATGAGAAACAATAGGAAAGGTAAAAGAGGCTGATCTAAAGAGAGAAAACACCTATAAGAGAGGTAAGGACAGCTGACATCAACTACTCTACTACTGGGATTGTGAGGTTTGCTCAGAACAGGAGCTTTTGACAAGTTTATTCAGAACAGGGACTTGTGACAAGTTTATTCAGAGCTGGGACTTATTACAAGTTTGTTCAGAACAGGGACTTATGACAAGTTTGTTCAGAGCTGGGACTTATGACAAGTTTGTTCAGAGCTGGGACTTATTACAAGTTTGTTCAGAGCTGGGACTTATGACAAGTTTGTTCAGAGCTGGGACTTATGACAAGTTTGTTCAGAGCTGGGACTTATGACAAGTTTGTTCAGAGCTGGGACTTATTACAAGTTTGTTCAGAGCTGGGACTTATGACAAGTTTGTTCAGAGCTGGGACTTATGACAAGTTTGTTCAGAGCTGGGACTTATGACAAGTTTGTTCAGAGCTGGGACTTATGACAAGTTTGTTCAGAACAGGGACTTATGACAAGTTTGTTCAGAGCTGGGACTTATGACAAGTTTGTTCACAGCTGGGACTTATGACAAGTTTGTTCAGAGCTGGGACTTATGACAAGTTTGTTCAGAGCTGGGACTTATGACAAGTTTGTTCAGAGCTGGGACTTATGACAAGTTTGTTCAGAGTTGGGACTTATGACAAGTTTGTTCAGAGCTGGGACTTATGACAAGTTTGTTCAGAGCTGGGACTTATGACAAGTTTGTTCAGAGCTGGGACTTATGACAAGTTTGTTCAGAGCTGGGACTTATGACAAGTTTGTTCAGAACAGGGACTTATGACAAGTTTGTTCAGAGCTGGGACTTATGACAAGTTTGTTCTGAGTCAGGAATGACAAGTTTGTTCATAACAGGGACTTATGACAAGTTTGTTCAGAGCAGGGAATGACAAGTTTGTTCAGAGCTGGGACTTATGACAAGTTTGTTCAGAGCAGGGAATGGCAAGTTTGTTCAGAGCAGGAACTTATTACAAGTTTGTTCAGAGCAGGGACATATGACAAGTTTGTTCAGAGCAGGGACTTATGACAAGTTTGTTCAGAGCAGGGACTTATGACAAGTTTGTTCAGAGCAGGGACTTATGACAAGTTTGTTCAGAACAGGGAATGGCAAGTTTGTTCAGAGCTGGGATTTATGACAAGTTTGTTCAGAGCAGGAACTTATTACAAGTTTGTTCAGAGCAGGGATTAATGACAAGTTTGTTCAGAACAGTGACCAACAGCAAGTTTGTTCAAAGCAGGGACTTATGACAAGTTTTTTCAGAGTATGGACTAATGACAAGTTTGCTCAGAACAGTGACCAACAGCAAGTTTGTTCAGAGCAGCGACTTACACCAAGGTATACTGCAAGTCCTGTGTGACTTTCGTCAATGCCAGAAAAGATAATGATGATGATTGTTTCATATTACTGTTCTACCTTGAAGACATTAATAAAGATACATATATTTACCTATTAATTATATATAAATATTATATCTTTTACAGTAAATATATAGATAATATTATATTGCTGAGTGTCATAATATATATCTTATATTAATATAATATTTTAAACCGCATAATTTGTATCTCTTATATAATGATATTTGGGATAATAAATTGAAAACATTTTTGCATATAATAATTCCTTTATTGCGAAGTTTTTTTTATTTTTAGCACTTAAAAGTTGTAACATATTTATATCAAACCCGGTAGCACATTCCATTACATATAAGTACATGGCACAGTTATTATGTCTCAATTATGTATGCTTGCTATAAACTGCTCAAACTATTTTGTCTTATGTAGGAGAATCATGGACAATAACCACAGAAACTGAAGATAGCGTCAAGCATCAGAAAATGAGGTTTCTGTGACTGGTTATTGTTCAATCTAATTAGAGAAAGCACACCGGGAACTGTGCATTTCATCCGTCATTTTGATCATGTTTCAATATTCCGATTGTTTACGATGAATGATGATATCGTATGATGGAGAACAGATGGCTGTGTTCACTTTCTGTGCGGTTTTGCCTGATGTCTTTTGGCGTATGCTGAGACCGCTATGATGGAGACTACAGCTACCTTTCTTTGTTTGGGAGATGAGATAGTAATTCGGATGATTCCACTGGCACGGGTGGTTGAGCAATTATGGATTTTAATTCATTTGCAGTGATACCGGGGCCTTCCATAATCATAACCATAGAAAGGGCATCACTGCACTGTGGGTAAACCCATGTTTGTTCTGTTGTATGTGTTGAAGTGTGTGCACACACTATGGGGCTCCAGCATATTGCTAGTTGTGCAGACACATAGCTCACCTCTGCATCCTCAATGACAACCATGTTGATTTTCAACATACGGTCACTGAGAGACTTCAGGACATTGCCCTCGCGTGTATCTTTTATCTCCAACACAGAAACACCAAAGATTACCTATCCCTATATTTTGTGAAAGTCCAGCCATTTGTCGAAGGACGATAAGGTACCCTGTTATACAGGGTGTCCACTAAAACACTCCTTAATTTCTTCTTCTTCTTCAATCATGGTTCATTCAGACAAGGATTCCAGACTCTATTATGAAGGCAGCTGTCTGTTTAAGTGATTCGGTTGCCCCTTATAGTTTCTCTTCCAGGGAGGTGGGTGTGGACCACATTGTCCTACTCCTTGATTTAAAAAGCTCTAAAATTAAAAATTATTGGAATATGTTTAGAAGAAATGAAAAAAAAATAGATATTAAAAAAAAAAATAGAAAAAAAAACGGTACGGTTAAAGCTTAACTTAAGTGGACAACACAAACCAGAACGACGTTTCAGCTCAATAGGCCTTCAACAGGAACAAACATTCAACACACGTACAAATATGTATTTAAAATAGAAAATAATACAAAAACATAATAATGTCGAACTAGAAAGAGAAATGAAAAGAAAAATAAGAATAAAGCCTACCCAGTGTGATTTAATATTCCGTGGAATATTTTTATCCCTAAAGAGAGTATTTGAAGGAATGGGTGTATGTGCTTCCACTACCTGCAGCAAACCTTGGTCATCTATAATGATGTATATTGAAGCTGTAAACTCCATAACACTTGAGATGCTGCAGAGTCTGGTCCTAGCTAGACCATCGCATCAATGTTTTACAAGTAATGGCTGGGGCACATATTGAGTATGTGTGCTACAAACTGATAGCACTTGAAACTTAATAAATTTATGCAAACTGTAGCCATTGAGATATACAAATATTCCAATAGATATTGATTCTTTAGCTGCCTGAAATCTATCTATCTATCTATTGTCCTTTCGAGCCGAAGACGGCACATAGGGCAGAACTACAATCTCAAAAACAGAAACCTTGTGTGCCAAAGTGGCACATATTGCAGAGATAACTGCTTCTAAAATCTATGGTTCTGTTTCCATAATAATGCTTTTTACAATGACATCTTGTCAGTTCCTAGTTAATTGGTAGAGTTCGATCCCAACCGACTCCTGAAATCTAGGAGTGTTTTAATGGACATGCTGTCAGTTTCAAGGCTTTGAAGTCTGCCCTGTACAGACCAGAGTCAAGTTGACCAGATCAAGTTAAGACAGTTTCGTCATGTCTTCAGTACTTTAGTCCTTAGTTTGGATTGGTAGAGTCTTTATCAACTCGGTTTTTTACTACTACTGGCAAATGCAGTCTGCTGATGGTCGCTGGCCGCGCTCAGCTCAGTTGCTGGGCGGGAGTCTTGGCCCCCCGGCGTAAAATATAAAAGAATAAACAGACGTTGGCAAATGGAAGTTGATAGGCAACATCAACACAGGCATAGTAAAGCAGAAGGTTGCGGGTTAAAAAACAAGAACGATCTTAAAAGGCAGTGAACCTATTTTTTTAATGAGGTCATAAGACGTACGGTGTGTATATTCATATGCCCTGCGTGACCCTGATTTGTGGTAGAAGAGTATTTTAACAAAGTTTTTCTTAGAAATCATCTATGTTTTTAAATAACCTAATTAACCAATCACAGTGTATATGTCGAATGCATCTTTTATTAAAGGTTTGGTGTGTATTTCAACAAAATGTATCCAGCGTTACTTCCATTCTTTCAAGTGTTCGTGTGCTGTTTTCTTTTTTTTTTCTGAGGAATGCCATAACAAATAAACAGGCAACTAGAGGCCAGGAGACAAATAATAATAAATGAATATTATTATAGAGGGAAACATCCGAGGCGATAATCAGTGAATCAATTCAGAGGAAGAGGTATGTTTACAGCACTCGGAAAAAATGACAAATAATCAACAACAGAAAAAAATATGGACCAAAGTATGTTCCCTAGCGTTTGGCTTTTCGTGGCAAGGCGCTGTGCCACTGAGTACGGGTTCGATCCTGCCTTGGTCCATATTTTTTTCTGTTGATTATTTGTCATTTTTTCCGAGTGCTGTAAACATAGCTCTTCCTCTGAATTGATTCAACTAGAGGCCACAGAGATTGGATTTCTTAGAAGAATGTCGAAAGTTCACTGGACAACTAAAAAGACCAATACAAGAAAGGAGCTACTAAAAAATATCAAAAAGAAACAATCAACATTTTTCTGGCACATCATGAGAAAAGGAAAGTTGGAGTACTTGGTTACAATTGGCCAAAAAAAAAAAAAAAAAAAAAAACAGGGAAAGATAGGTCGCGAACGATAAAAAGAGAAGATACTATAGCTTGTTTCATAACTCGTGCCCAACTTTTAAAATCGATAGCTTTTTAACCGCTTGTGGTATTATATTCAAAATTTGCATGTAAAGTTATAATGATTAGAACCCAACAGGGAATTAATTTCATTTAAAAAAAACATTTCGTTGTTATTGTTGCTTATTTGATTTATATAAATTTATAACGACCCATTCACACGACGATAACTTCACTATAAAGTCTTTAACATGCTCAGCTAAACTTATGCTAGCACAACCTGCACTCCTGATGAAGGTCTATACATGCTACTGATAATTGTTCATAGAATGTCTCTATTACAACTGGTCAAAACACTACTGACTCGGCTAACACTAAGCCTATTTCCTCGTGTATACCACAGGATGACTATCTCTTCATAAAAGCTACTTATTATATTGACATTAATCTCCCTAGCCATTTCTGCTAACTTCCTACATGACTGTCCGGTTCGGTAACTACCCACACACTGACCTGCCACTTAAGAATTCCTGACCACATCCCGGTCCCCAAGTTCCGTTGTGTCTCCACACACACGTCTGGACAGGACCCTCGCACTAACTCCACACACACGTCTGGACAGGACCCTCGCACTAACTCCACACACACGTCTGGACAGGACCCTCGCACTAACTCCACACACACGTCTGGACAGGACCCTCGCACTAACTCGACATACACGTCTGGACAGGACCCTCGCACTAACTCCACACACACGTCTGGACAGGACCCTCGCACTAACTCGACATACACGTCTGGACAGGACCCTCGCACTAACTCCACACACACGTCTGGACAGGACCCTCGCACTAACTCCACACACACGTCTGGACAGGACCCTCGCACTAACTCCACACACACGTCTGGACAGGACCCTCGCACTAACTCGACACACACATCTGGACAGGACCCTCGCACTAACTCCACACACACGTCTGGACAGGACCCTCGCACTAACTCCACACACACGTCTGGACAGGACCCTCACACTAACTCGACATACACGTCTGGACAGGACCCTCACACTAACTCGACATACACGTCTGGACAGGACCCTCGCACTAACTCGACACACACATCTGGACAGGACCCTCGCACTAACTCCACACACACGTCTGGACAGGACCCTCGCACTAACTCCACACACACGTCTGGACAGGACCCTCGCACTAACTCGACATACACGTCTGGACAGGACCCTCGCACTAACTCCACACACACGTCTGGACAGGACCCTCGCACTAACTCGACATACACGTCTGGACAGGACCCTCGCACTAACTCGACATACACGTCTGGACAGGACCCTCGCACTAACTCCACACACACGTCTGGACAGGACCCTCGCACTAACTCGACATACACGTCTGGACAGGACCCTCGCACTAACTCGACATACACGTCTGGACAGGACCCTCGCACTAACTCGACATACACGTCTGGACAGGACCCTCGCACTAACTCCACACACACGTCTGGACAGGACCCTCGCACTAACTCGACATACACGTCTGGACAGGACCCTCGCACTAACTCGACATACACGTCTGGACAGGACCCTCGCACTAACTCCACACACACGTCTGGACAGGACCCTCGCACTAACTCGACACGCACGTCTGGACAGGACCCTCGCACTAACTCGACACACACGTCTGGACAGGACCCTCGCACTAACTCGACACACAAGTCTGGACAGGACCCTCGCACTAACTCGACATACACGTCTGGACAGGACCCTCGCACTAACTCGACACACAAGTCTGGACAGGACCCTCGCACTAACTCGACACACACGTCTGGACAGGACCCTCGCACTAACTCGACACACAAGTCTGGACAGGACCCTCGCGCTAACTCGACATACACGTCTGGACAGGCCCCTCGCACTAACTCGACACACAAGTCTGGACAGGACCCTCGCACTAACTCCACACACACGTCTGGACAGGCCCCTCGCACTAACTCGACACACAAGTCTGGACAGGACCCTCGCACTAACTCGACATACACGTCTGGACAGGACCCTCGCACTAACTCGACACACAAGTCTGGACAGGACCCTTGCACTAACTCGACACACAAGTCTGGACAGGACCCTCGCACTAACTCGACATACACGTCTGGACAGGACCCTCGCACTAACTCGACATACACGTCTGGACAGGACGCTCGCACTAACTCGACTGACTATATTTCCCCCGTTCTTTGTGTTCCCAAATCTGCTCACCTCGTTCTTACTCGCTCCGCACGCTTCCTTCCTGAGTCCCAATCTATCCTTCTCCTTCCGTTTTTCTCGTGGACCTAATGCCCCCTACAACCACTCTCCAAAACTACTTGTCTCCCTTCGCCCCGCACCAACTCTACCCTTCTCGCTCCCGTTGTTGTTATCTCCCCTTTTTCTCTTGTTATCTCCCTGTTTTAGACGTCGGATCTCAATAGCCAGAGAGGGCTAGACATCAGATCTCACTTCACAGAGAGGCTAGACGTCGGATCTCACTACCTAGAGAGGGTTAGATATCATAACTCAATAACCAGAGAGGGCTAGATATCATAACTCAATAACCAGAGAGGGTTAGACATCGGATCTCACTTCCCAGAGAGGGCTAGATATCATAACTCAATAACCAGAGAGGGTTAGACATCGGATCTCACTTTCCAGAGAGGGCTAGATATCATAACTCAATAACCAGAGAGGGCTAGATATCATAACTCAATAACCAGAGAGGGCTAGATATCATAACTCAATAACCAGAGAAGGCTAGATATCATAACTCAATAACCAGAGAGGGCTAGATATCATAACTCAATAACCAGAGAGGGCTAGATATCATAACTCAATAACCAGAGAGGGTTAGACATCGGATCTCACTACCCAGAGAGGGCTAGACATCGCTTTTCATTGCCCAGAGATCAGGGAGGATAAAGCCACGAAAAACCCACAGACTTGAAGTGAAGAATGTCCACTGTCTGTGACGCGATTCGAACACAGGACTGTTTTGTCCGGACCCCGACGCCTTACGACTTAACCTTCCAGCCCCCTTCTCTCTCTCTCTCTCTCTCTCTCTCTCTCTCTCTCTCACTCAGTTTTTATATGTTAATTTTTATATGTTCTCTCTTTCTCTAGCTTCATCACTTGATCTCTCTCTCTCTCTCTCTCTCTCTCTCTCTCTCTCTCTCTCTCACTCTATTTGTCTGTATTCTTCTCCCACATCGCTTTTGTTTCTCTTGCTCTATCTCCCTGTTTATTCCTCTTTTCTTTTCTGTTTCTCTAACTTTTTATATTTCCACATAAGTGCCATCATCTCTCTATCTCTCCTTGTCTCTATTTCTTTCTCGCCAGAAGAGCCTGAGACTCGTGTGAAGTGAAATCTGTGCCTAAAAGAAATCATGGCAGCAACTGTGGAATCTTCAGGTCCTAGATTGTAAAGCCAATCTGTCAAGATCTCGTAGTGACACGTGTCATATCTTGTGTTTACGACTAACTGGGAGAGCAGATATTTGGTCCTCAAGTGAGACATACTTCTCAGCGATGATTCAACTAATTGCTCCGTCCACAACAGATACCTGGTCGCTGTCATCAGTTTTTGGGTCAGTTTGATCAGGAAGTTAGTTACCAGAGGGCCAAACACAACGACCTGCACGGGTCGCTGCCCATAATACATACATATATTCGGGGTGTTAGTAAAATCGCTGTGCAGTGGAACCTACAAGTGGATCTCAAAGTTGAAGGAACTCCGTTCTCTGTTGAACATCCCGAAGATATTCACCAAATCTTTCCGCTAAACGTCTCACGGACACGCCAAAATAGGTCATGTTATTTCGTTGGCGTATGATGGCATAAATAATGTTGCGGGACACATCATGTGAAAACATCCTTGGGATTTTTGGGAGCATGTTAAAAGACACAGCAGCCAACTAAAAGTAATCTTTGAAGAGGAAATACAAGGTAAAAGAGACAGAGGCAGACCAACACTAACATGGACGAGTAACATCAAAAGATGGACAAGTCAGACTATGACAATCTGCACCATCAAAGCAAGAGACAGAGCGGAATGGCGCACCTTGACAGCCAACCTTCGATGCGGAGACGGCACTCTATGTTCATCATTATGATGTGCAGTGAAATTTGTTGTGAAACTGCGGGAAATGATAGTCTTCTTGTACCTTTCAGCTCCAATGTAGAGCATAATTCTGCCTCCAACATGTGCCATGAAAGCATCACATCTTCCTTCACAGTTGTACCTTCAACATGTGCCATGAAAGCATCACATCTTCCTTCACAGTTGTACCTCCAGCATGAACAGTGAATGCCTACGACCTCCGTACGTGCCCAGTAACAGACCCATCTGTGTCTCAAATTGCTGGAGTTCAACGCTTCCAGGAACTGCGGGTTTTCCCGACATTAAAAACAGAAATAAGACGCGTCCCGGTTTTTTAGTGCGTCTCAAATTACGTCAATAGGATTGTGTTGCTTTCGTGATAGTCCGCGCTGCTAGTACATTAGATTTGATCTTTCTCCAGTGGCAGGCCGCATGAATTGTGGCTGTTATTCTATAGGGAGCAGGCCTAGCAACCATTTCAGGCCTTCAACGTAGAATTTTAAACTAATAATCTCCTATAAAATCTGTCATTGTTATCTGAAACCTGTATAGCGGCCAAAATAACATTGAAGGCTGGTTCGCCAATGGTGGATTGCTTTTAAGTCGCAAGAAGGATAAGAACACGGCAATTGTGATGTAGTAGTTGAGGGGAGACTGCCGGTTGCCGGCGTTGGCTAAACACGAGTCGTTGAGTAGAAAGAACTCAAAGACCGTGTGAACGTCACGAGTCGCTGAGTAGAAGGAACTCAAAGACCGTGTGAACGTCACGAGTCGCTGAGTAGAAGGAACTCAAAGACCGTGTGAACGTCACGAGTCGCTGAGTAGAAAGAACTCAGAGACCGTGTGAACGTCACGAGTCGCTGAGTAGAAAGAGCTCAGAGACCGTGTGAACGTCACGAGTCGCTGAGTAGAAAGAACTCAGAGACCGTGTGAACGTCACGAGTCGCTGAGTAGAAGGAACTCAAAGACCGTGTGAACGTCACGAGTCGCTGAGTAGAAGGAACTCAAAGACCGTGTGAACGTCACGAGTCGCTGAGTAGAAAGAACGCAGAGACCGTGTGAACGTCACGAGTCGCTGAGTAGAAAGAACTCAGAGACCGTGTGAACGTCACGAGTCGCTGAGTAGAAAGAACTCAAAGACCGTGTGAACGTCACGAGTCGCTGAGTAGAAGGAACTCAAAGACCGTGTGAACGTCACGAGTCGCTGAGTAGAAGGAACTCAAAGACCGTGTGAACGTCACGAGTCGCTGAGTAGAAGGAACTCAAAGATCGTGTGAACGTCACGAGTCGCTGAGTAGAAGGAACTCAAAGACCGTGTGAACGTCACGAGTCGCTGAGTAGAAGGAACTCAAAGACCGTGTGAACGTCACGAGTCGCTGAGTAGAAGGAACTCAAAGACCGTGTGAACGTCACGAGTCGCTGAGTAGAAGGAACTCAAAGACCGTGTGAACGTCACGAGTCGCTGAGTAGAAGGAACTCAAAGACCGTGTGAACGTCACGAGTCGCTGAGTAGAAGGAACTCAAAGACCGTGTGAACGTCACCTTCCGCTGTCCTTCCTGATGTCCTGATGAACCTCTTGCTACTACAGTGGATGGTCATTATCTACAAGATCCCTCCGCACCGGTTTGCAGGTGGAGTGTATTGATATTCCACGGAAGTGATCACTATCCGTGTGTCCTCCTAATTGGGGAAAGAGAAATAAAAGGCACAAATACAAGTCAGAAAAGGAAACTTCACACATTCCACTATGAGAACACAGACCAGGACGCCATTAGCAAAATCAGACATAGGAAACAGGAGGCCCCTCGCAGGAGGCAGGAGAGATTGACGTAGCCGCCCTGGCGGAACACTGAAGTCGAGGAAGCGTGGCGGAACAAGAGACTAACGGTCAAGACATAGCAGAAAGCCAGAAAGAATGGAAGAAGACAACCTGAGCTCTTAGACCGCCTGAAAGAGGAGGTCGAGCAAAAAATGATGCACTTTAAACTATGCGCTATGCAGGCTAAGGATGCCAAGTGGGATGATTTCTGTAAAAAAAAAAAAAAGTGTGCTCAGAAAACACGCTGGCTACATTCTGGCTCCTTCATCAGAGCATGAATTGTACAACACGACATAGAGGCATACCAGACTTTCAGAGCACAGGCCAGATATGGCACAAAACTGATGAGAGCAAAGGGAAGGCCCTGCTTGCCCGCTACATTGAGCAGACTGACCAAAGAAATGAGGCTGTAAGAATGAGGATACGGAGGTCCCTTTCAGAATTGTGTGAGGATGTAGTCCTCGGAGACTATCTCACAATCACAATTGATACCATTCGCACAACACTTAAAAGGTCACACAACACTGCTTCTGGTCCAGATGATGTTCGGTACGACGACATAGGCGATTTAGCTGACGACGACTTGAAAAAACTGGCCAAAGAGTTTAATGCCAGCATTCGGAGTGGCCAGATTAAGGAGGAATGGCTACACGGCTACTTACTACCGCTACCGAAGCCAAACAAGGACCATTCTCAGATCAGTGCCTACAGAATCATCACGATGCAGAACACTGCGGGCAAGCTACTGGAAAAAAATAGTCGCCCGTGTCCTCACCTGTTATTTTGAACAGAAACGCGCTTTCCCACCCACACTCGAGGTTATAGATATAAGAAAGAGACATGGCTCAATGCGGCAGTCTTCGCCTATGACATGTCCGAAGGCTTCCACAGACGAGAGGAGACATGTGCTGCTGCTATCAATCTGGAGGATACATACAACAGAGTGCCGTTTGAATACCTCATGCATATGCTCCTCAAACTGGCGGTGCACCCCTTCCTCATTAGATGGATCGCTGCAGCACTGTTTCAAATGAAGGTGGTACTCAAATGTGGAAGTTGGTTATCCGAGCCAATATCCATTTTTCCAAGGCTCACCATTATCACCAGTTCTATTTAACGTGTACACAATAACGATCACGGAACAACAGCTGGATGGGAGGGGAAGAACTATGACTTTTGCTGATGATATTCTGGTATATCGACAGGGAAGAGCCAGAAGTCAAATCGCCTCCACAATGCAAGACGAACTCGATCGCATCTCATCCTGGTGTGGACTATCAAGCGCATTGGTTAATCCTAATAAAGCATCCGTTGCATGGTTCTCACTTAACAATCATATCGTTAACACGGAAACACCGGTGGTACGAATGGAAGCTGATGAGGTGACCAGGGACAGGCTGATGACATACCTCGGAGATAAGTTTGATCGCAGCCTGTGTTTTCGAGACCACGTCGACCATGGGATGACAAAATCCCACAAAGGATTAGCCGCCTTGAAGGTCATGGCAGCTGCCAACATCGAGCAGAGGCTACTTACTCTTCTGTTCCAGGAACTAGTCCTTGCACCAATCGAGTATGCCCTGGCAATTCTTACAGTCTGTAAGACGCAAATTGACAAATTGGAGAAAATACAGAATGAAGCTATGCGCATTATCTTGGGGTGTAAGGGACACTCCCTGTGTCACAATGAGGTATCTTCTCGACTTTCCAACCATGGATGACAGGATCAAGATCTGGAGGGTATGAGAATACCTGAAGATTAGTGCAGATAAAAAGCATCCATTGCGTCATGGGCTTGAAACAGGGAAGGGGTGTCAGGCTAGAGGCAAATCATGGGTGGGCCGAGCAGAAGATGTCATCAAACAGGTCTGTGGGCTTACCAACATCAACGCTGGCGAGGAGTGGATACCATTGCCTACGTCATTCAAGTGGACATTCTCGTGTATTGTCACACTCGACAGGAAATGTAGGGAATAGAACTCAGTCGTGGTTAATGCAGAGTTCAACTGTCTCATCTGCGATAACACCGATGAGAAAGATGCAGTCATCTATACAGACGGATCTGTAAGACGACACCAAAGAAGTGCATGGGCATTTACAGCACGCTCGGCAGGAAGAATAGTCAAGGAAGACAGTGGTGCATACGTCATGACCACGAGTAGCATGACAATGGAAGCGATGGCAGTGACCAAGGCATTCAAATGGTTAGAGTCACAAGACTACACCCACGCCTGTATACTGAGTGATTCGATGAGCATGATACGAAAAGTGGAGGCGGGATCTGTACGTAGGCAATGGGTAAAGTTATGGCAGAAGTCAAAAATACGTAAAGTCACCTTTGTCTACGTCCCAGGACACGCTGGAGTACGGGGAAATGAAAGGGCGGACAGGTTGGCTAGCTGCGCTATTGTTGAGGACAGTCAACCAATGGATCGGGCGGACATCATCAATGCCCTCCGGGAAGTTGGAAGGACACAGGACTTCGATAACCATGAGTCTACGTAACCCCTTCGGATGAAAGAGATGGGAGTTAAGATGGGCACAGCCAGAAATGAGAAACTTAGTGGACGTGTAAGAAGACTAATCAACAAACACAGAACTGGAGTCGTCAGTCGCTGGACACAGCGAGACTTGCTGAGGGGGGATCTAAGCACCTATGGACTTGCTCGGAGTGCAATGATGATGGCCCGCTAATAACTCAATACAGGATCCCATTGCCATGGTCGAGTATAATCTACCGGAACATCTCAGTGCACATGGGTTCTTAAGGAACTGGTGTGACCCTTTTTTAAATTTTCTACTTTTTATGGGGATTTTGGTTTTTAACTAAAATAAATTGTTGCTCTCTTAGGGGAGGAAAAAGTAAGAAAAAAATTAATATAAATATAAAATTAATTTTTTAAAAAAAAAAAAAAAAAAAAAAAAAAAAAAATATATATATATATATATATATATATATATATATATATATATATATATATATATATATATATATATATATATATATATATATATATATATATATATATATATATATAAATAACAAAATCAATTTGAAAAAAAATGTTTGAAAAAAAAAATAATTAATAAAAATAATTAATTTTTTAAAAAATATGAAAACAAACTTAAAAACATTATTTAAAAAATAATTTTTTAAAATATTTTTAAAATTAATTTTAAAAAAAAATATTTAAAAAAATTAAAGACAAATATATAAATAAAAAATTAATTTAAAAAAAAACTATTTTTTTAAAAATGAGATAAATAAATAAATAATTTAAAAACATATTTTAAAAATAAACAAAATAGTATAATAAAAACATAATTAAACAAAAATATTTAAAAAATAAAAATAATAATATATATGAAAAATTATTTTTTTATATTTAAAATTTTTTTTAATAATATATGTAAAAATAATTTATTTTAAAAAATATTTAAAAATATAAATAAAAAACATTAATATAGCAATAACATAAATAATATAAATAAAAAAACAATTTAAAAAAATTAACATTAGAAACATTTTTTTGTGTTTAAATTGTTAAAAATGTCTACCACAGTTAGTCCAATGTAAAGGGAGATAAGATTGTATCGAATTGAGGAAATGTTTTATCTTCAAGTGTTTTCCTTGTATACAGGTCAGGTGAATAATTTATCAATAAATTAGAGGTTCCAACCAACATTATTCCTCAAGTTGAATCTTCTCTCCTCCCCATCTCTCTCCATCTCTCTCTCTCATTTTTCCTATTACACATTCAGTGTTTCATCAATTACGTAGTACAGAATATTTGAATAAATTTAAAGGTTGGCGTATAGTCACATTGTGTAAATAAATTCAAATGAATGCAATAACCCCTATTTCTAAACAACACAATAACAAGAATTAGTTCGTCGGTAAACGAAAGCAACACAATGAATATATTAAAACGTTTTAACGAGTGTTCAATCAGAGTGGATCCGGCGAACTCTACTTGTGATGTTCTGTCTGTGGGGGCGATCAACACACTTAGCCTGACAGCTGACCATGTGAGAGTCTGGAATCCTTACTCTGATTGAGTCCTGATCGCAGAGAGAGAGAGAGAGAGAGAGAGAGAGAGAGAGAGAGAGAGAGAGAGAGAGATACAAGAATATGAAATGTCGTAGCCGCAAAGATGCTACTTGTTGAGTTTCAGTTTCAGTATACAAGATTTAAAAACTTGGAGCGCATTTTACTTTTACTGTTGCGCCAAATGAACAGCCAGTTGAACATTTTAAATATTTTCTACACAACAACGGAATAATGTATATTTTTAAGTTGAAGAAACGTGTACCATGTTGGCAAAATTTGTAAACGTTTGTGTCCGTAATGTATTTTAACAAATCCGGGACAAAAGCTAAAAAACAAATCTGCCAAAATCGGGACAAATTTGGGACAGTAACAAATCCGGACAAAGGTTGAAAAAACAGTAAAAAATCGGGACTGTCCGTTACCTTATCTTTGGATTCTTTCCGAGCCTACGTTCGCCATAAAATAGTTGTTTGAAAATACGATCGTTTGTCATTCTTCTTACATGACCCAACAACATTAGTTTACAACTCCTAAGTGTTGCCTTGATGGACGGGAGTTTGGCTCGTTGTAAGACATTAGAGTTCGTTACTTTGCCCTGCCATTTGATGTTCATAATTTTTTTCGAAGGCAATGCACTTGAAAGCTGTTTAACTTTTTCTCCTGCCCTGCATAGGTAGTCAATTAACGTGATTGTATGGCATCCTGATTGTTGTGGTGTGCCTTTTGGCTGGTTGGTGTGCCTTTTGGCTGGTTGCCTCTGTCTTCAGTCCTTATACTTGCTAGAATAAACTGTGGTCTTGCTCGGGTGTAGGAAAGCCTGGCCATTCTCGGTTTTCAGTCCTTGGTGGCTGTTAAGTTCCATCCCTACAACAAGGAGCTGGCCTTGATTTATCATGATCATCATCATCATCATCATCATCGAGTGCCATCTCCGCAACGAAGGTTGGCTACCATGGAGCGCCATTCTGCTCTGTCTCTTACTTTGATGGTGCAGGTTGTCATAGGCTGGTTTGTCCATCTTTTGATGTTACTCGTCCATGTTAGTCTTGGTCTGCCTCTGCCTCTTTTACCTAAAGTCTGTGACAGTAGATGGGGCGGAAGAGTCAGCAATGACCAAAGGCACTGAAAGTGAAAACAACAAAGTGTGTGGTACACAAGAAGCATGTTCAGAACACACATGACGAATGTGGCTGACCACTGTGAAAGAGATTGGAGCCTCATCACGTACTAGTCCAGAAGAAGCCATGGAGAGGAATTCGATGGGTCTATAGCATATTATTTTATATGAAAATATCCAGATTTATGTGATTGGGGAAGAAAACTAACGACAAAGAACTACAAATAACACAAAATACAATTTGGGGGACAAGATACCCGTCCTGCAACTGAAATGCGTGTGGTCAACAACAAACAATTGACTCTGTAGCATGAGAATCGACAAACAATAGATGTGACCCTGTCCTATCTCTCAGCGGTGCCCTTGGAAACAGACTATCCAGTCTGGCCAAGCGAGTATGGATCGAAGAGAGAACGCAATCTGGTACTAAAAAATGCCATGCTGAGGTCGGATTCGTTGGGCCCAAAGGTGCAAATAAATTACAGCACAACGCATCTACTTCTGTGTTCTTTTAAGGGCGAATTGTGAAAAGAACATTGTTAGTGGCCAAGAAGTGAAAGTGAGAAAAAAATAAATACAATTCGACCCCAAAAAAAATTAAATATTCTGAATTTACAAAAAAGGTAAAAGCGTTCAAAAGGGCTAAAACTAAGAATAGCAAAATGTTATGTCTTCTCAACATTCCTATATGGTGCAGAAACATGGACATTAGACAAGAAAACATAACAGAGAATTGAAGCCTTTGAGATGTGGATATGTGGAAGAGTAGGTAGAATTTGATGGAACGAAAAGAAAACAAACGATGAAGTCTTAAAACAACTAAAAATAAAAAGAGAACCACTAAACACAATTCAAACAAGACAAATGCGATTTTTGGGGCATGTTAAAAGACACAACAGCCTACTAAAAGTAATACTGGAGGGGAAAATACATGGTAAAAGAGGCAGAGGCAGACCAAGACTAACATGGACGAATAACATCAAAAGATGGACAAACTAGCCTATCCTGCACCATCAAAGCAAGAGACAGAGCAGAATGGCGCTCCATGGTAGCCAACCTTCGTTGCGGACATTGCACTCGATGATGATGATGATGATGATGATGATGATGATGATGATGATGATGATGATGATGATGATGATGAAAAGCGTGCAATGACCAGGAACATATAAAATAAGTAAAGTAGAGGTAAATGATGGAAAATGCCAAACTGAAATAAACAAAAGAATAGGTATGGCAAAAAGTAATTTTAATGCCATGAAAAATATACTAACAACAAAACAAATATCAGCAGGGCTGAAACTAAGAATGGCAAAATGTTACGTCTTCTCAATATTCCTGTATGGTGCAGAAACATGGACATTAGACAAGAAAACAGAACAGAAAATTGAAGCCTTTGAAATTTTGATTTATAGAAGAATAGGTAGAATTGGATGGGAACAAAAGATAACAAACGATGAAGTTTTAAAACAACTGAAAATAAAAAGAGAACTACTAAATACAATTAAGACAAGACAAATGAAATTTTGGGGGCATGTTAAAAGACACAACAGCCTACTAAAAGTAATATTGGAAGGAAAAAAACAAGGTAAAAGAGACAGAGGCAGACCAAGACTAACATGGACGAGTAACATCAAAAGATGGACAAGTCAATCTATGTCAGCCTGCACCATCAAAGCAAGAAACAGAGTAGAATGGCGATCCATGGTAACCAACCTTCGTTGCGGAGAAGGCACACGATGAAGAAAGTAGAGGTTCCCATCACGCCATACAAGGCGTATGGAGGATATGGTGTTACTGATATTTTTCCGTGACCACGGCATAATTTTGGATGATGTAGTCGGTAACACGCCAGGTCGCCTACGTTTCCAATAAAAAATCGCTGGTACCCATTAATACAGGATGGGTGAACCCTGAAGCCTTGTCAGTCCCGAAAAAAAAAAAATTCGCCACTTCCAGTGATTGAACCCGACAGCTTTTCCGACCAGAAAGCGAGCACACAAGCGACTCAACCCCATAATTAAATTTCACTGTAAAAAAAAAAGTAACTATTCCCTCTACGCATTTATAGGCGTATAGGGAATATGGTGTTAGTGACCATATTTTTTCTATCACCACGGCATATTTTTTGGGTGATATGGTCGGCATCACGCCAAGTCGCCTTTATTTCCCAGAAAAAATCTCTGGTACCCATTTTTAGAGGCTGGATGAAGCCTTTGTCAGCCCGAAAAAAAAAAAAAAACTCGCCACTACTGGGTATCGAATCTGAACTTTTCTGGTCAGGAAGCGAGCACACTAACCACTCAGCCACCCAGGCTACAACTTTCACTGCACCGGGTTATAATATTTTATATCGAATTGGTCAGTTAACAAAGCATGCCAAGTTATAGGCCAAGTATCAACACTATTGAAAAACAAAGCAATAACTACGGAAACAAAAAGGTCAATATACAATTCAATTTTTATACCAACTCTGTGCTATCAGTGCCAGAATTGGACGCTGGACTCTAGAACAATAAGAAAGATAACGACCACCGAAATAAAATGTGTCAGAAGAATGACAGGAAACAGCTTAATGGACAGAGTAAGAAACACTGACATGAGGAAGAAACTCGGAATTGAACCAGCCATCGAATACATAAAGAAACAACAGATAAATTGGTTCGGCCACATAACAAGACAAAAGGAACTAACAATGACTCAAAGAGCCTTAAATAAATGCTACGAAAACGCCAGGTTAAGAGGAAGACCGAGAAAGGAGATGGATAAAGGGAATACTGCAGTCACTAGGAGGGATAACATCAGAAGAGGCCAACAGAAGAGCAAATAATCGCAGATTGTTTCTCCCCTCGACGCCAACGGCAGCAGAGAAAGGATATAAGAAGAAGAATTGGTCATTTCTTACTGCTATTATTTCTCAAAACACAGTGAATCACTGACGCTTTGTTTTTTTCCCCAGGGCACCTGGAGAGCTTGGATCTGAGAATCAATTTTCACCCAAACATTAATATAACTATTAACTGTGTTACTGGTGCCAATTTTTTTTATATGTGAAGAAATATGAATAAATATTGACATTTTTTCTTAATGTTCATGTAATCTATGTCAACAGAAATGATTTAAAAAAAAGTTAATTGGTGCTATATAGAGCCCATTTTAAACCATGGAAGAGAATCATGGATAGTAAACAAACAAATGAAAAGACGATTAGAGGCCACAGAGATGGGATTTCTCTGAAGAATGTTGAAAGTTCCCTGGACAGCTATATAGAAGAAACGAGGAAATTCTCAAAGAGGGCAACACAAAAAGGGAGCTCTTAAAAAACATCAGAAAAAAGCAATCAACATTTTTGGGGCACATCTTGAGAAGAGGAAAGTTGGAATGCTTGGTTACAACTGGCAAAATAAAAGGAAAGAGAGATCGAAGAACAAAGAGAAAATACTGGATAGTTTGGTGTCATGGCATGGAAAACAGTCAACAACAGAATTCATACGATGCACTGTGGATAGAAGATTGTGGAAGGACATGATCGCCAACGCCAACCGGTACGGCACATGATGATTATGATATCTTCTTTTGTTATCGATACGGCACACCATGATGATTATAATTTTGAAAATGTGTACTTCCGTCAGTAACCGGAAGTTGATCACAACAGTCCCTGGACGAGGTCGAGAGAAGTCTTGGTAATCTCATTCCAGATAGTAGACGCGTCGGCAGTTAGGTATATCAAGTATATGTGATTTAATTTCACCGTTAGTTGTAGACTAAAAGGTAAGCTTATAGGGTTTGTGGAAGACTGACTTTCAAACTAAATAAGTGTGGGTGCGTCTAATACTAGTTTTATATCAGTAATGAGTAGAGAGGTGAATTTACTTCACTGAGTGACTAAATAAAGTGACTAACTAAGTTCACAATCACTCACACTGTGTGTACCAGTTGAGCTGGAATGATGAAGAAAGACAAGAGTGAAAAAAGACTTAGACTAATAACTAATACTCACTGACTTTATTTACTTGTTTACAGTTTTACAGACTTAGACTAATCGCAGTTGGCGCAAGCAATGTGACAATAGTGACATAGTTAGATTCAGTGAGTTACTCGACACTAACTGTTCATTTACATTGATGATTGATTGCCGTCTCCGCATAGAATAGGTTGGCTACCGTGCCATTCTTCTGGTTGGTCTGAGGTCTAGTGTCTCTTCTTGCTTTGATGTTATGTTAACAAGACACTTAAACAGACTTTATGCTAACAAGATGCACTTTATGATGTTGACAAGACATACTTTATCATGATGGTAAACATGTCAGTCATGTCAGACATTGTAAAGACAGACTATTGACTATATGATGATAAAGAAAAATGATGTTAGTATTGTTAGCTGCTGTTAGTATGATTGATGAACCTTGCCTTGCCTTATGTTATCAAGTTCAAGTACACAAAACAGGAGCATAACAACTGACAGGAGTGTTGCTTTCAATGTGATAAAAGGCACAGACCATAAAATGGTAATACTCACACATATACAATCGGTACCAAGGAGAAGCAATACAATTAGCAAATGGAATCGACTATAGCAGATATCAAAACGGATCAACATCATGTTAATTAATGATGTTTGAATACGGAAAAATGTCAAATTTTCTTTTACATTTATTGTACTTGATTTTCAATTTGAAGGGTCATAGTTACTAGTTAAAAGGTAGCAGGAATCTGCTTCCTCAATGAGATCGAGATCATCATCGAGCGCCTTCTCCGCAACGAAGGTTGGCTACCATGGAGCGCCATTCTGCTCTGTCTCTTGCTTACTTTATGGTGCAGGTTGTCATAGGCTGATTTTGTCCATCTTTTGATGTTACTCAGTTACTGGTCCATGTTAGTCATGGTCTGCCTCTTTGACCCTGTATTTTCCCCTCCAAGATTACTTTTAGCAGGCTGTTGTGTCTTTTAACATAGCCTAAAAATCGCATTTGTCTTGTTTGAATTGTGCTTAGTAGTTCTCTTTTCATTTTTAGTTGTTTTAAGACTTCATCATTTGTTTTCTTTTCCTTCCATCCAATTCTACCTATTCTTCGAGATCGAGATACTTGCACAGAACAGGAACAAATGGTGAGATTTGATAAAAGATCCTTGCAAGGATTGAGACTGCTAGAAAGAAAACTTCGAAATATTGAAAGAGTATCTGAGTCTATGTCCTATGGGCCGGTTACTGCTTGAAATGTCGATAGATAGATAGTTACTAGTTAAGTACCTCCAAAGTCAAGAGTTATCTGCCTGTGAAGCGAGGACCCCTGTGCATGCAGCTGCCAGGGAAAAATGGATTAACACACAAAATTCAGTTCCAAGTGTCTAGGGACTTTGCCAGCTAGCGAACGAAAACAAAGTAAAGTATTTTCTTAGTAGTTATACTAGACTCTAACTTTCATACTTTTGATTTGCTTTTAGTCCCATAAGAAGTAGTAAATGGTTCCCTCCCCTGCCTTGCTAGGCGTAAGGGGAATATGGTGTTAGTGATCATATTTTTTTATGACCACAGCACATTTTTTGGTGATGTAGCTGGTCACGCCAGGCCGCCTTTCTCTCAATCTATCTATTGACCTTTCGAGTCATATGCCCATGGGCATAGACCCAGGTACTCTTTCTCTTATCTAAATTTTTATTCTAGAAGTTTTCAGTCCTTGTAAAGATCTTTTATCAAATATCGCCATTTGTCTCTGTTCTGTGCAAACAACTCTATCTCATTGAGGGAGATGATTCCTGCTGCTCTTGCCTCTCTGATCAGTGTTCTTCTCAGTGTCTCTCTTTGTCAACCTCATCAGGTGTACATTTCATTAACAAAAGTGTTTTTACGATAGCGGCTTGTTGAACCTCTGACCAATGGTAGGCCACCTTTACTTCCCCGAAAAATCTCTGGTACCCATTTTTAGAGGCTGGTTGAACCCAAGAACCTTGTCAGTCTGGAAAAAAAATCCGCCACTGCCGGGGAAGTAGTAGTAATAATCCGCCACTGCTGGGGAAGTAGTAGTAATAATCTGCCACTGCTGGGGAAGTAGTAGTAATAATCTGCCAGTGCTAGAAGTAGTAGCAATAATCTGCCACTGCTGGGGAAGTAGTAGTAATAATCTGCCACTGCTGGGGAAGTAGTAGTAATAATCTGCCACTGCTGGGGAAGTAGTAGTAATAATCTGCCAGTGCTAGAAGTAGTAGTAATAATCTGCCACTGCTGGGGAAGTAGTAGTAATAATCTGCCACTGCTGGGGAAGTAGTAGTAATAATCTGCCACTGCTGGGGAAGTAGTAGTAATAATCTGGGAAAAATAAAAAAATAGAAAAAATGGTATGTTAGAAGCTTTACGTGATAAGTAGACAACACAGATTAAACGACGTTTCCGCCCAATAGGCCTTCAGCAGGAACAAACAAAAAAAACACACACACGGATATGTAAGTAATAATATGTAATAATCTGCCAGTGCTAGAAGTAGTAGTAATAATCTGCCAGTGCTAGAAGTAGTAGTAATAATCTGCCAGTGCTAGAAGTAGTAGTAATAATCTGCCAGTGCTAGAAGTAGTAGTAATAATCTGCCAGTGCTAGAAGTAGTAGTAATAATCTGCCAGTGCTAGAAGTAGTAGTAATAATCTGCCAGTGCTAGAAGTAGTAGTAATAATCTGCCAGTGCTAGAAGTAGTAGTAATAATCTGCCAGTGCTAGAAGTAGTAATAATAATCTGCCAGTGCTAGAAGTAGTAGTAATAATCTGCCAGTGCTAGAAGTAGTAGTAATAATCTGCCAGTGCTAGAAGTAGTAGTAATAATCTGCCAGTGCTAGAAGTAGTAGTAATAATCTGCCAGTGCTAGAAGTAGTAGTAATAATCTGCCAGTGCTAGAAGTAGTAGTAATAATCTGCCAGTGCTAGAAGTAGTAGTAATAATCTGCCAGTGCTAGAAGTAGTAGTAATAATCTGCCAGTGCTAGAAGTAGTAGTAATAATCTGCCAGTGCTAGAAGTAGTAGTAATAATCTGCCAGTGCTAGAAGTAGTAGTCAACAAAAAAATAGTATGAATGGGATTTCTTGAATCTTCAGGAGTGAATGTTTTATTTTGGCTTGCTTGTTGTTTTCTTGTTACAGTTATGCTATTTATTGTTCTGTAATATATTGCCCATACGATCTAGATATTTTAGGATTAAGCGAAATGCGCTGGCTTGGAACAGGTAGGAGATCTATTGATAATAAAATAGTAGTTTTTTCTGGAAGGGAAGATGGAAAACACCGTGAAGGAGTAGGCATAATGATGACAGACAAAGCTGCAAGAAGTTTATTAGAATGGGAACCGGTAAACAGCCGTCTGATACGAACACGATACAAAACAAAACATGGAAGACTTTCAATTATTCAATGTTATGCGCCTACTAACGAAGCTGATGATGAAGTTAAGGACGATTTTTATAACCAACTGCAACAACTTATAAACAAATTACCAAAACACGATCTTTTAATTGTAATGGGAGACTTCAACGCCAAAGTAGGACAAGATAATGCAGGAGTGGAACATGTGATGGGGAGAGAAGGCTGTAATACAACAAGTCAGAATGGAGAAAGATTAATAGAATTATGTTTAATAGAAAATTTAGTTATAGGTGGGACATTATTTCCACACAAAAATATTCACAAAACAACATGGATATCTCCTGATGATAGAACCTCAAATCAAATTGACCACCTATGTATTAAACAACAATTCAGATCATCATTAATAGATGTAAGAGCTTACAGAGGTGCTGATGTTAATAGTGACCACAACTTGTGCATTGGGAAAATAAGATTAAAATTTAGAAACCAACAGAAGAGGTCAATTACACATAAAATTGATAGTCATAAACTGAAAGATGAAGCCATAAAGGAAAAGTTTAACATAGAGCTAAGTAATTGTTATTCAGCACTCGGTGAAAAGTTTCCGGTTGTTTCCAAAATGGAGGAATTATTTTTCTCCGGCTTGGTATAGAACCGTTGATCAGAGGTTTAACAAGCCGCTATCGTAAAAACGATGTTGTTAATGAAACGTAGACCTGATACAGAATGTGTAAATTAGCAGTAGATAGTAGTGATAGTTTTTTCGGCCCTAAAACAACAACAAAAATAGGACAGGAGACAGCAGAACTCTTTATACTGTACAAAAGATGCTGACAAACACCTATACATCCAGTGGAACACCAATTCTAGACAAATCTGGATTAATGCTAACAACAAGCGCAGACATAAAAGCCCGTTGGGCGGAACACTTCAAAGAAATTCTTAACCGTCCACTACCTCACAGTTTAATAGATTTTGAAGCTGAAACACCAGCAGCAGAATTAGATGTAAATTTAGATGACTTCACCTTGAGTGAAATAGAAACCACCTTAAAGCTAATGACCAATAACAAGGCTGCTGGAGAGGATAAGTTAACAGCTGAGATCCTCAAGGCAATTGATAGCCATAATTTAATACATCTCAAAAAATGTTCAACATCATTTGGAAAACAGAGAAGACGCCTCATAAATGGAAAAAAGGAATCATTGTTAAGATCCCAAAAAAGGGCAATCTTAGAGATTGTAACAATTGGAGAGGCGTGACACTTTTGTCAGTTGCCTCAAAATTATTCTGTAAAATCATCCTAAATAGAATAAAGGATTCAATAGATACAGTAATGCGTGAAGAACAGGCTGGGTTTAGAAAAGGGAGAAGCTGTCTTGACCACATTTTCACTCTACGACTTATATTGGAGGAACACATTGAAAAGCAAAAACCTTTTGTACTTAACTTCATCGACTTCAAAAAAGCATTTGATAGTATTCATAGAGATTCTTTGTGGAAAATTCTGAAGCAATATGGCTTACCATCAAAAATCATAAATATTATCAAAGACATGTATGATGGTTACACATGTGCAGTTCGAACAGAGGAAGGACTGAGCGAATGTTTCCCAATAGAAACTGGGGTTAAACAAGGATGTATTTTATCGCCCTTGTTATTTGGAATTGTTATGGACTTCATAATGAAGAAATGCTGCACTGGTAATAAAGGCATCGAATGGATACAAGGAGACCATTTGGAGGACCTGGACTTTGCTGATGACATAGTTCTCATCAGCAATCAGATAAAAACAATGCAGGAAAACACAAATGAACTATCATCAATAGCCAGCAAAATTGGGCTTGAGGTCAATCATGAAAAGACTAAAGTCATGAAAAGTTTAATTCCAACAAGTGACAAAATATACATGGAAAACAAACCAGTAGAAGAGATCGATCACTTCATCTATCTTGGAAGTCACATTGATCGAGAAGGGGATACGAGCAAAGAAATTAGAATCAGACTGGCTAAAGCAGCAATGTCTTTCAGAAGCCTTGAAAAGTTGTGGAAATCAAAACTCATTAGCACAAACACAAAACTTAGGCTATTCAAATCAAATGTACTATCAACCCTTACGTATGCGTGTGAAAGCTGGAAAACAACAAGAGATATAGAAACAAAGTTGAACGCATTCGAAAATAAATGTCTAAGGAAAATACTTGGTATAGAATGGAACGAATTCAAAACAAACGAGGAAATTAGAGAAATCGCCAATCAACCACTAATATCTTCAGTAATAAAGAAAAGACGATGGTCATACGTTGGACATGTGATGAGAAGAGATAATAATCGAATAGCAAAGCAAGCCCTCATATGGGAAACAACAGGTAAAAGAAAAAGAGGAAGACCCAGGGAGACACTGAGAAGAACATTGATGAGAGAGGCAAGAGCAGCAGGAATCGGCTCCCTCAATGAGATAGAACTGCTTGCACAGAACAGAGACAGATGGCGAGATTTGATAAAATATCTTTAAAAGAAACTGCTAGAACAAAAATTCATATAGGAGAAGGTGTATCTTGGTCTACGCCCTATGGGCCGGTTACGGCTCGAAAGGTCAATAGATAGATAGATAGAATATATTGCCCTAGTAAGATATCGATCACTTTAATAAGACTTATATAAGTCACTTGTATATTATTTTATGTTTGTCGTAATGAAAACCAAAAGCTGTTATCAGTTATATATAAAATCAGTGCAATAAATCAAGTAGTAAGTGAAAGAGTAGCCGACAAGGAACACGCGATAGTTAGGAGATGCAGAGACTAGAGGAGAACAGATAGGCGAGGAGATTAGTAAGTAGCACTGTTAAGAGACAGTTAGCAGCGGTGGACAGGATACCGCCAGACAGATTAGAAATAGCTTGGGGGTGGTCCACATATAGTTAGATACAAGTATGAATGCGTGTGGAGCCCAAAGACGAGTGGTAGGGCCATAGAATGGAGAACGTGAAGAGTGCACTCTAAGCGTGTAAGCTGCAACACATTGTGTGTAACCATAATCCGTTGTGAAGGAATTAAAAGTCGGACTAACTCTTATATTCAAAGCGTTTATTCTATATTACACAGTTATAATTATCTAGCCTAGCGTCAACCCTCGGGGACGAACCATATCAACAAATCATGTTGTCGCGGAAACACAAAATGAAACAGTCATTTTAGATCACGACCCAAAAGTACGACAGTGACCGGACAAGGTCACGGCTGAGACGAGCGTTCAATTATTCTGAGAAAGAGGGTGAAAGAGAAATGAGAAAACCACCCGATGAGATAGGATGAAAGAGAAATGGGTGGGAAAACCACCCAAATGGGCTACCGATGTTTGGACAACTCGTGTTATATTCTTGCTGGAAGTAGTGTGAATTATACTCATGATTGGAAAAAAAAATACCCCCATGGTTGACCCAGCTGCTGGCAGAAATGGGTACCAGGGTATAGTACTCAGGGAAGGTGAGGAATGCCGCCTCACATTATGAGTTTCGATGCTTGAAGTGACACTATCTAGAAGTCTCCAAACACTAATGGATAGGTGACCAGGCACATATGGGTGAAAACACACTACTCTTTGCACAGAGATTTAAATAATAACTATGTAGGTCACAATTCACTTAGATTTCAATGGTGCTTCTGCAACATAGTTATTTTTTTAAAGCATTAATTCTTTTTTCCAAGAACTCAGTAGGAATACTAGACAGCTAGGGCGGCTTAACTCTTTCCGTACGATCCGCCGCATGGTGTGCCAGTTCCATTTCAATTGCGTACGTTCAGCCGCATAGTGCGCCACGCTAAATTTTATTAGTGTGAACGCCATCAGACCATATTCATTTTACATGTCTTGTATCATCGTGATATTGGTGAAATCTAATACCTTGTTCAATTATCTAAACATTCATATGTTATATGTTAGATAAATATGTAGATTGAGTATTAAAACCATGAACAATCTTGTCTCTAAAATCTCTTCCGTTGCGTCGATAAAAAGCTTCCGCACGGAAAGAGTTAAGATCGCCAAAATTACAGATTTACCAAATTTACTCTAAAAATGCCATTTTAAATTATTGCTAATTGATTTTATATATTATAAAAGGGAATAAGATAAAAATGTCAAATTAATATAATTAAATTCAGTTTTGAATTTTTTCAGATGTATTTTAAAAAAAAAAAACATTTAGGAACTATATTTTATAGTTATAGTTATTTGATGACACCGGTATCATTGCAAATGAATGAAAATCCATAATTGCTCAACCGTCCATGCCAGTGGAATCATCCAAATTAACACCTCCTCAAATATCCAAACAAAGAAAGGCAGCTACAGTCCCCATAATAGCAAACAGCACGTGTCAAAAAACATAAGGCAGATCAGCACTGAACGTGAACGCAGCTGGACTGGCCTTCATCATGAGATATCATCATTCATCATAAACAATCGGAATATAGAAACACCATCTGGATGAAAAGCACAGCTCATGGTGTGCACAGTGCACTAAACTCAGTAGCTCCGGCAGCAAGCCGAACTTGGACTATGAGAAAACTGCAACAAGGAACACTTTTCAGACAGTGCCTCAACTGTTCTTGTCACTTATACGCCATTTTGACCGGAAGTCTTATACATATTTTACCAAGTTATAGTGATGATGTCATTGTTCTTTGATCATCTCTGCACTACCTTAAAGGCACTAAAACAAGGACACAGCTAAAAGTTTGGTAACAAGGCACCATGATCTATCTTTCATTCACTTGAAGTGTTTCTATATCTGTAATGTTATTTCTTGCATAAATAATTCTTGCAGTGGCTCATATAGTTTAGTCTGTAGTGTTGTACCTATTGACCAAAGGGCTTTCCTCAGTGTACTGTATTCAGTACAGTCTTGAAGTATGTGTTCAGCAGTCTATGGTGCTTGTTCACATGTGCATGTGGCTGAGGTGCCAATCTTGAATTTCATATACATGTGACTATGGAATCGATTGTGTCCTGTTCTGAGGTGTATAATGATAACTTGTACCCATTTATTCAAATTATGAAACCAGGAACAGTGATCTAGATGACTTGAGAACAACCCTAGACCAACTGTGCAATAACTTCATGAGAGTGGTCTTCCAGTGGATACCATCACACTGTAATATAATATACACGGAAATGAACGTGCAGACAAATGAGCTAAGGAGCATGGGAGATTACCACAAGAGAACCATCTGGTCAGCTATGATGAAGCCAAATCTGCCATCAAAGGCTAGTACCATGAAAATGGAAACAAGAACACTCAAAATATAACGAGAGGGATGGATACCTCCAACTATCAAGAAAGGATCAAATCATCATACTTCGCCTACGCACTGGCCACAACAGAATGAGAAACCACATGTCTACCAAACTCAAAATAGGAACTACCAGCCAATGCCACTGTTCCCTAGATAACATGACAACAAAACATATTCTACAGGATTGCCTCCAGTACACAGACCTGAGAAGGACAACGTGGCCTACACCCAACTCCCTGGAAGAGAAACTATATGGGGCAACCGAATCACTTAAACAGACAGCTGCCTTCAAAAGAGAGTCCTAGTCTGAATGAGCCATGATCGCAGAATGAGAAGAAGTTATTATGAAAAGCGTCACGGGGCTTGTGGTCATCTGATTCATTTATCTGTTTGGTTTAGTGTGATAAGGTTTAACATTTTCCTTGCTTACTTCCTTGCTTGCTTGCGTTCACCCAAAGACCAAAGGAGTACACCTCTTCGTCATATGCCCTTAAAATGACGTTAAGTGGGCGTGTTTCTGCGTGCGTTGTGTTGTGGTTTGCAGTATAACAGTGATATTTTCGTCTTTTGGCCCAACACATCCGACTTCAGCACAACATTTTTGAGTGCCAGGTTGTCTTCCCTCTTTGATCCCTACTCACTTGGCCAGACTAGACAGGTTAGTCTGTTACTGGAGGCATCACAAAGAGTGGGGCAGAGTCTGGATGGTTCTCGTTGACCGATCCTGACGCAAGCATTCAGCTGTGGGTTCATGATAACTTCCAGCTCTGCTGCTGTGAGGAACGCCATCACTCCTTGTTTAATGTTTTATTTCCTTGCTATTTTTTTATGCTACATTTGAGCCTACTTTTGATGTCTCCACAGATTTTGGTGTACGCTAGATTTTGTGAGTGCTTGAATCAACCATGGCGTTGGAACCTGGACAAGGAACGTTAATAGACATCACTGTCAAGACACTTGATGGACAGAATAGAACTTTTAATGTGTCAGAAGATGTATGTATTGCTATTTTAACATTGTTATCATCTTCCATGGCATTGAGGCTTTTGTTGTAATGTATGAATCTGTCATTTCATGTATTCCTGAAAATCTTTTAACACTTATTATTGCTCACGATTCTGACTTTTGACTGACTGACCAATGAGGAAGTTTTCAAAGAAGCCAACACAAAAAGGCAGCTCCCAAGAAACATAAGAAAGAAGCAATCAACATTTTTCGGGCACATCATGAGAAGAGGAAAGTTGGAATACTTAGTTACAACTGGCAAAATAAAAGGAAAGAGCGATCGCGGACGACAAAGAGAGAAAAAACTGCATAGCTTGGTGTCATGGCATGGAAAACAGTCAACAACAGAACTGATACGATGCACTGTAGATAGAAGATTGTGAGGGGACATGATCGCCAACGCCAAACGGTATGGCACATGATGATGATTCTGACTTTTACTTTTTTATTTCTCAAGTTCTTACTTTGTCAACTTCAAAATACTTTTGCTCCTCGTTAAGTTTTTCTGTGCATGAATTTTTGCCCCTCTCTCCTTGTTTTTTTTTTATGCATGATTTTTTGCCCAACTTTTCCATATTTTTGCCGTTCTCTCCATATTTTGTTTATTGATGTCCATATTTTAAAAATTTATTTCCATATATAATTTTTTGATGCATGGATTTCTGCTTGTCTCTATATTTTTTATTTGAAACATGGATTTCTGCCTGTCTCTATATTTTTTATTCGAAACATGGATTTCTGCTTGTCTCTATATTTTTTATTCGAAACATGGATTTCTGCCTGTCTCTATATTTTTTACTTGAAACATGGATTTCTGCTTGTCTCTATTTTTTACTCGAAACATGGATTTCTGCCTGTCTCTATATTTTTTATTCGTAACATGGATTTCTGCTTGTCTCTATATTTTTTATTTGAAACATGGATTTCTGCCTGTCTCTATATTTTTTATTCGAAACATGGATTTCTGCTTGTCTCTATATTTTTTATTCGAAACATGAATTTCTGCCTGTCTCTATATTTTTTACTTGAAACATGGATTTCTGCTTGTCTCTATATTTTTTACTCGAAACATGGATTTCTATCTGTCTCTTTATTTTTTATTCGTAACATGGATTTCTGCTTGTCTCTATATTTTTTATTCGAAACATGGATTTCTGCTTGTCTCTATATTTTTTACTTGAAACGTGGATTTCTGCTTGTCTCTATATTTTTTATTCGAAACATGGATTTCTGCCTGTCTCTATATTTTTTACTTGAAACATGGATTTCTGCTTGTCTCTATATTTTTTATTCGAAACATGGATTTCTGCCTTTCTCTCCATAATAAGTTTTGTTGATGCATTAATTTCAGCTTTTCTCTCCATATTTAGGTCTTTTTATGCATGATTTTTTGCTTTTCCGTATTTCGGTTTTTAATTCATGAATTTTTGTCCTCCCAGGGGGCTAGGTGGTCTAGAGGGAAGATGTTGGCCTCTAGACAAGAAGGTCCCGAGCTCAATTCCCTTCACAGTCGGCGGAGAAATAATTTGTAAAAAAAATAATTAAAAAATAGAATCCGTGGCTTTACCCTCCCCTGGTCTCTGGTTAGTGAAATCTGATGTCTGGCCCTCTGGAAAATGGCAAAAAAACAGGTGTCGCCATGTGCATTCTGCACACCTTAGAGAACCTTTGGCAATATGAAATGGTCGCCAGTTGGGCAAAATTAATAGGGAAAATCTACACAAAATGTTAAAATTCTCAACAATAAAAATATGAGATTACCTCTGAAGTCGAAGAATATCTGCCTGTATGGTGGGGGAATAACAATTTTCAACTCCAATGTTATGTCAGTCCTATTATATGGCTGTGAAACATGGAGAACAACAAAATTAACAATCATGAAGATACAGACTTTCATTAATGGATGCTTATGCAGAATAAAAGGATGGAAATGGCAGGACAAAATCACTAACATAGAATTATGGAAATGTACCAGTGCAATACCAGTGGATAAAGAGAAACAATGAAGACAATGGCGCTGGATAGGACACACACTGCGGAAGCCAACTGAGAGTATTACACAACAGGCCCTTTTTTGGAGTCCCCAGGGGAAAAGACAAAGAGGAAGACCAAGAAATTCTTGGAGAAGACAGACAGAAGCAGAGATGAAGATGATGGGGAAGACATGGAATGATCTTAAAAGAATGGCAAGAAACAGAACGACTTGGAAAGTGTTTTGTTGAAGACCTATGCTCCACAGGGAGCTGAAAGTGTTTGTTGAAGACCTATGCTCCACAGGGAGCTGAAAGGTAGAAGATGTTGGGGGGCACCTGAGTACATGGCTGCCTGTGTGAAGAGTATGAAAAAAAAAAAGGCTATTCAAGCAAAATTCAGTCCTTTTGGACTTCGCTAGAGACATAAAACTGATGAATGCAAACAAACAACAAAACAGTCCCTCCATATTTAGTTTTTGAGTGTTAATTTTTGCCTTTATTTCGATATATTTTTTTTTTCAGAACATGAATTTCTGCTTTTTTCCATATTTTTTTTTTAATAGCAAGAATCTATGACTTTTTCTCATTTACTTCTTTTTTTTTTTCTAATCATGATTTTCTGCCTTTCCACATTCAGTTTTTTTTTTATTATTAATTTTCTAAGCATGGAATTTCTACCTTTCTCTACATTATTAGTTGTTTTTTTTAATGCTTAAATGTTTGCTATTCTCTCCATTTTTTAAAATAGTTGTTTTCTATGTGGGAATGCCCACCATTCTTTCCTTATTTCATTTATCTATATACATATTTCAACTTTTCTTTCCTTATTTATTTTTCCATGTATGAATTTTTTACTTTCTTTCCATTTATCTCTCTTTGTCTCTGTGAATGCGTGTGCATGCAAGTGTGTGAGCGTGCATGCACACGTGTATATGTAACAATTTCTGTTGTATTTTTCTTAGTGTCCCCATAGTTTCTGTTGTTCATCTCAGTGTCCCCACAGTTTCTGTTGTACATCTCATGTCCCCACAGTTTCTATTGTACATCTCAGTGTCCCCACAGTCTCTGTTGTACATCTCAGTGTCCCCACAGTTTCTGTTGTTTATCTCATAGTGTCCCCACAATTTCTGTTGTATATCTACATTAGTTCATTACTATATTGCATTCCTTTTTGTGTTAAGATTCAACATTTTAAGAGTTATTGAAAGCTAAAGTCTACATTCTAGATATGAATATCAAAAAGACTAAAACTATGATCATAAACAAGACTTAGAATTAAATATCAAAATTGAAGGAATACATCTGGAGACAGTTCAGAGCTACAAGTACCTGGGGCATACTATAACCAGTTATGGAAAATGTACAACTGAAATAAACAAAAGAATAGGAATGGCGAAAAGTAATGTTAATGTCATGAAGAACATTAGACAAGAAAACAGAACAGAGAATTGAAGCCTTTGAAATGTGGATATATAGAAGAATAGGTAGAATTGGATGGAAAGAAAAGAAAACAAACACAGTTTTAAAACAACTAAAAATGAAAAAAAAACTACTACTAAACACATTAGAACAAGACAAATGACATTTTTGGGGCATGTTAAAAGACAACAGCCTAATAAAAGTAATGTTATAAGGGAAAATACAAGGTGAAAGAGGCAGACCAAGACTAACATGGACGAGTAACAACAAAAGATGGACAAGTCAACCTATGACAATCTGCACCATCAAAGCAAGAGACAGAGTGGAATGGCGATCCATGGTAGCCAACCTTCGATGCAGAGACGACACTCGATGATGATGAACGTCTACATTTGTATCAGAGGGGGGAAAAAATCTTTATGGACAGAATTTAACTATCCATTTATCTTTTCTTATCCACCTTATTCATTCCATTTAAAAAATACTTAAATTATTTTGCAATTTTGTTGTCTGATTTTTATTTCCCACTGACATTATAACCACCACCATGACTGTATCCACAGCTAAATGTTCGACAGTTTAAGGAGTCTATCAGCAGCAGTATTGTAAGTATTTACTTAGAGTGAATTTATTAAGTGGAGATTATCTATCTACCTATCTATTGACCTTTCAAGCCGCAGCAGGCCCATAGGGCGTAGACCAAGATACTCCTTCTCTTATCTGAATTTTTGTTCTAGCAGTTTTCAGTTCTTTTAAAGATATTTGATCAAATCTTGCCATTTGTCTCTGTTCTGTGCAAGCAGCTCTGTCTCATTGAGGGAGCCGAATCCTGCTGCTCTTGCCTCTCTCATCAATGTTCTTCTCAGTGTCTCTCTGGGTCTTCCTCTTTTCCTCTTGCCTGTTGTTTCCCATATGAGGGCTTGCTTTGCTATTCGGTTATTGTCTCTTCTCATCACATGTTCAACATATGACCATCGTCTTTTCTTTATTACTGAAGATATTAGTGGTTGATTGGCGATTTCTCTAATTTCCTCGTTTGTTTTGAATTCGTTCCATGCTATACCAAGTATTTTCCTTAGACATTTATTTTTGAATGCGTTCAACTTTGTTTCTATATCTCTTGCTGTTTTCCAGCTTTCACATGCATACGTAAGGGTTGATAGTACATTTGATTTGAATAGTTTAAGTTTTGTATTTGTGCTGATGAGTTTTGATTTCCACAACTTTTCAAGGCTTCTGAAAGACATTGCTGCTTTAGCTATTCTGATTCTAATTTCTTTGCTTGTATCCCCCTCTCAATCAATCAATGTGACTTTTGAAAGACATTGCTGCTTTAGCTATTCTGATTCTAATTTCTTTGCTTGTATCCCCTTCTTGATTAATGTGACTTCCAAGATAGATAAAGTAATCGATCTCAAGATTATGGCTTATTTTATTGTTTAGAGTGAATGATTAGAATATAAAATATTTAGAATTAAAATAGAACTAACAATGACTCAAAGAGCCATAAACAAATGCTACGAAAATGCCAGATTAAGAGGAAGACTGAGAAAGAGGTGGATAAAGGGAATACTAGAGTCACTAGGAGGGATAACACCAGAAGAGACCAACAGAAGAGCAAAGAATCGCAGATTATATCTCCCCTTGATGCCAACGGCAATGGAGGAAAGATGGAAGAAGTAGAAGAGAGTTAATGTATTTTTTTGAAGTTTGGAAGTGAATCTAACACATTCAAGTTTGTGTATGTGGGTTTGTCTTCCTTTGCTTAATCTGTTCCCTACAAAATGGCCTTAGCAAGTCCTCCCGAACTTATTATATAATTGTACAGGAGATTGGTTGGTCTTGAGACAAGACTCCGGTCTCGTCTCAGAGAGGTTGTGAGTTCAGTCCAGTTAGGATTTTTTATCTGTGATCTCTCCCTCCCTCGGCGATAACTACTCCTGGTCTCAGCAGAATGATCTGGTGATCTGGTATGAATTTTCAATTACTCATCGACAGGAAAAATATGAGTATCTTTGAAGTCGGAGTCATCTGCCTGTGTGGCGAGGGACCCCTGTGAACGCGGCTGCCAGGGAAAAACAGATTAACACGCAAAATTCAGTTCCTAGTCTCTAGGGACCTCACTAGAGGTAAAAGTTGTTGGACGTAAAAAGATATATATAATTGGAGAACCAAGGAGCGCCATTCTGCTCTGTCTCTTGCTTTGATGGTGCAGGTTGTCATAGACTGATTTGTCCATCTTTAGATTTTACTCGTCCATGTTAGTCTTGGTCTGCTTCTTTTACCCTGTATTTTCCCCTCCAAGATTACTTTTTAGCAGGCTGTTGTGTCTTTTAACATGCCCCAATAATTTCATTTGTCTTGTCTTACTTGTATTTAGTTCTCTTTTTATTTTCAGTTGTTTTAAAACTTCGTTTGTTTTCTTTTCTTTCCATCCAATTCTACCTATTTTTCTATAAATCCACATTTCAAAGGCTTCAATTTTCTGTTCTATTTTCTTGTCTAATGTCCTTGTTTCTGCACCATACATGAATACTGAGAAGATGTAACATTTTGCCATTCTTAGTTTCAGCCCTGTTGATATATGTTTTGTTGTTAGTATATTTTTCATGGCATTAAAATTACTTTTTGCCATACCTATTCTTTTGTTTATTTCAATTTTTCATTTTCCATCATTGGTTATTGTATGTCCCAGGTAGTTGTAGCTCTGGATTGTCTCCAGATGTATTCCCTCCACTGTGATATTTAATTGTAGGTCTTGAGAATTTTCTTTGTTTATGATCGTAGTTTTAGTCTTTTTGATATTCGTATCTAGTCCATATTTTTTGCTTGTTATGTTTATTACATTAAGCAATTGTTGTAGGTCTTTAGGATTTTCTGCTAGTAGAACAGTATCATCAGCATATCTTAGGTTATTGATTATCTTTCTATTAATGTTTAGGCCTGGCATCTCTGAGATTTTTTTAAATATTTGATCAGCGAAGTTTTTAAATATTTGATCAGCGTATAGATTGAACAAGCTTGGTGATAAGATGCATCCTTGTCTTACTCCTCTATTTATGTCCATGGGTGCAGAGTTCTCCTTGTTATATTTTATTATTGCTGTTTGCTCCCAGTACAAATTACATATTAGTCGTATGTCTGTGCCGTCTAGATTTATATCCTTTAGGCAAAAGACTTCATCGTTTGTTTTATTTTCTTTCCATCCAATTTGTACCTATTCTTCTATATATCCACATTTCAAAGGCTTCAATTCCCTGTCTGTTTTCTTGTCTAATGTCAATGTTTCTGCACCATACATTAATGTTGAGAAGATATAACATTTTGCTATTCTTAGTCTTAGCCCTGGTGTTATTTGTTTTGATTTTAGTATATTTTTCAAGGCATTACAATTCAGGGTGATATGCAGGGGTATGGAAATACAAATGTAACAAAACTGGCCATCCAGCACAAAAGCAACATGCACAAGAAACTGGTGATGCTGATGACAGTACTATCATCTCTAACAGCGCTAGAGATAATCCATGAGGAATAGAGGCAAAATATCCCGAGAACAACCCTAATTCAACTGTGCTATAATTTCCATAGAGTAGTGATGCAGTGGATAACATAACGTTGTAATATACAAGGAAATCTCTTACTTATGATTGCAAGAACTGGAAAATAATTGTAAAAAAATAGAAAATAAATCATTTGAAAACAAAAAATGCCTCAGGTATATCTGACATCCTGTATGGTGCAGAAACATGGACATTAGACAAGAAAACAGAACAGAAAATTTAAGCCTTTGAAATGTGTATTTATAGAAGAATAGGTAGAATTGGATGGAAACAAAAGATAACAAACGATAAAGTTTTAAAACAACTAAAATAAAAAGAGAACTACTAAATACAATCAAGACAAGACAAATGAAATTTTTGGGGCATGTTAAAAGACACAACAGCCTACTGAAAGTAATATTGGAAGGAAAAATACAAGGTAAAAGAGGCAGAGGCAGACCAAGATTAACATGGACGAGTAACATCAAAAGATGGACAAGTCAATCTAAACTACTATTCGTGCTGTTTCGTCATAAATGTTTGTCTGCAACGCAAGTATTCAGCCCTACCCTATCCGAGAGATACTTGTCTTAATAGGAAAAATATTTCCGAGCTGTGATCGCAGCCTTATGCTATAGTCATGGAAAAGCCTTCGCGAAAGGACATTGCCTACGAAGCTAATTTTTTAGTTAGCTGAGTGGCAGTGTTCCCTAGCGTTTGGCTTTTCGTGGCAAGGCGCTGTGCCACTGAGTACGGGTTCGATTCTGCCTTGGTCCATATTTTTTTCTGTTGTTGATTATTTGTCATTTTTTCCGAGTGCTGTAAACATACCTCTTCCTCTGAATTAATTCACTGATTATCACCTCGGATGTTTCCCTCTATAATAATATTCATTTATTATTATTTGTCTCCAATCTATGACAGCCTGCACCATCAAAGCAAGAAACAGAGTGGAATGGCGATCCATGGTAGCCAACCTTCGTTGCGGAGAAGGCACACGATGATGATGATGATATCTGACAGCCTACTCTTTAAAACTTCTACTTTAGTTTTCACGCAGTCATGACACCAAAATCAGAAATTCCCTCATGTGAATTCTGACCCGAATGTTTGTCTAGCCCACCACTTCTGGAAAAATGACACCTGGACTATATAATTTATATCTATTGACCTTTTGAGCAGTAGCCGGCCCATAGGGCATAGACCCAGGTACTCTTTCTCTTATTTAAATTTTTATTCTGGGAGTTTTCAATTCCCTGTAAAGATCCTTTATCAAATCTCGCCATTTGTCACTGTTCTGTGCAAGCAGCTCTATCTCATTGAGGGAGCCAATTGCTGCTGCTCTTGCCTCTCTCATCAATGTTCTTCTCTGGTACCCATTTTTAGAGGCTGAGTGAACCCCAGAGCCTTGTCAGTCTGGAAAAAAAAATCTGCCACTGCCGAGGATCGAACTCAGACCCTTCTGGGGCAGGAAGCAAGCACACTAACCACTCAGCCACCGAGTCTCCTTTGTAAACAACCCTTTTTCTTTGAGCATAGGCCATAGGCAAGGTTTCTATTCTTGGAGAATTTTTCAACTTCTCTCCAGTCTGTGAAAATGTTCTTGGGGATTTCCATGACTTTTATTTTCCATGCATTCCTAGTTTGTTTTTTTTTTTTCTTTCCCTGTTTCGTTACAGTGCCCATCTTGCTTATATAAGAAAGAGCCCCATCGTGGCAAGTAGCGTATAGGGAATATGGTGTTAGTGACTATAATTTTTATAGATTTCTAGCACAGGATTTTGGGGTAATGTGATCGCTATTACATGTTTGAGGAAAGTTCTGAACATCAGGTGGTATGACAAGATCGGAAATGAAGTTATACGGGAAAATAATAAAACAACAATCAGTCAAGTAACGTATTGTGAGTAGAAAATGAAAATTGATTGAGCACTCACTAAGAAAATTTGGTACCAGTATAAGCAATACGGGTTAGTAAACTGGACTACAAATGACAAAGTCGGTTTTGATCCTGATTGATGGCTTCCGGGTTCGGCCAGCCGTAAATGGATGCTGGATTCTTTTCTGGGAAAGTAAAGCGGCACGGATGTAATACCGGCCACATTACCCCAAAAATCATGTGCTAGAAGTCTAAAAAAATTACAGACACCAACACCATATTCCCTATACGCCACTTGCCATGACAGGGCTCTTTAATTTATGATCATGATCAAAAGTCATGATAATCCCCAAGAACATTGACACAAACTAGAAAGAAGTTTTTTTTTTTTACTTTATTTTTTTTACTTTATTTTTTTTACAGTATGGGATAGCCAGTCCCATGCACAACCCTCCTTTTTTGCCTCTCATGAACATGCCTGGTAGGGTAACCAAATAATATTAATAGAAATACCTCTACTAGACATCTATCTCTCTATCTATTGTCCTTTCGAGCCGAAGATGGCACATAGGGCAGAACCATAATCTCAAAAACAGAAACCTTGCGTGCCAAAATGGCACATATTGCAGAGATCACTGCTTCTAAAATCTATAGTTCTGTTTCCATAACAATACTTTTTACAATGACAGCTTGTCAAGCCATCGATCAACCTCCTTAGTCGCCTCTTATGACATGCCTGGGAGGTCACAGTGTCACTATTTTTTTAATAACTCAATATTGTACATAACAATGCATATAAATCAGTTTAATATCTTGCAATATTTTCTTGACTTTCGTCAACAGGAAATTCCTGCAGACAATCAGAGGCTTATTTTTCAAGGTCGTGTCATGCAGGATGAGAAGATTCTCAAAGATTACAGTAAGTTTTATTGGCATCACAGCTCCTTGTTTCAGTCTCATAGTGGTATTTTAGTTTCCATCCCCAAAATGTAGCTATAATCATAAATGAAGATATCCAGATGAAACTTTATTTATCCTTGAGTAGGGAACAGGACAGAAGTAATGGTAAGAACAAAGAAAAAGACATCACCATAGTGCAAAATAAAGACAAGTGGAACAATATTAAAACAGGTAAATGAATTTAAATATATGACATCTTTGTTAACCTCAGACGGAAGATGTACAAAAGAGGTGAGATGCAGAAAGGCTGAGGCAAAAGCAGCTTTCCAAAAAATGAGGAAGATACTATGCAATCCATTTTTGACAATATAAACAAAAAGAAGAATTCTTAAATGTTATGTAGAGCCAGTCTCAACATATGGATGTGAATCATGGACAATAGGACAGCAGACAAGAAAATCACTGGAGTCTGTAGAAATGTGGTTTAACAGAAGAATGTTGAGAATACCATGGGCAGCTAAGAAAAGTAATGAAAATGTTCTGAAAGAGGTCAAAGCAAAAAGAGTGCTAATTTCCAATATTAGGGAGAATCAATCATCATTTTTTGGCCATGTAATGAGAAGAGAATAGCTGGAATATATTGTAACAACTGGAAAATTGAGGGATGAAGAGATATAAGAAAGCAAAGAGAAAAGATACCAGACAGCTTATGAGAATGGCTTGGCAGAAGGTCAACAACAGAAATGATAAATAGCTGCCAAGATCGAAAGTTGTGGAGAGACATGATCACTTACACCAGCAGGCTTGGTACTTGATGATGATAAGGGAACAATCAAATATTGCAGTAAAGCTGGTAGCATGAACAAGTAGTGAGGGGGAACGTACACTCCTACAAGATATGGTGACAGCTTTAGAAAAAAGGAACATAACAAAATACTCATGTAGAAGGGTAGAAGAAAGAAGATAGCATTGGAGTAGTTCATAAGTGCTGAGACCCTCTTTCAAAGATTATCTATCAACGTGTAGTGACTTAATGATAAGTCTTCTTTGGATTCCTATATTGTGCTTGTCAGGTATCTCCCACCTTGACAAGAATGCTTGCTTGTGTTTGTCCGATGACTAAATTGAGTACACCTCTTCATCATCCACCCTTAAATGGACATCAAGTGGGCGTGTTTGTGTTGTGTTGTGTGGTGGTTTGCAGTATAAAAAAAAATTTTTTTTAAAGTAAAGTGTCCCCTGTCACGCATAGGGAATATGGTGTTAGCGACCGTAATTTTAATAGACCTTTTGCGCGTGATTTTTGGGGTAATGTGGTTGGTATTATGCCTTGTGTCACTTTACTTTCCTAGAAAAAAATTGGTTCCCATTTAAGGCTGGGTGAACCCGGAAGCCGTCAATCAGGATTGAACCTGACCTCTTGTTCTTTGTAGTCCAGTTCATTAACCACTGAACTATCATGGCTCCCGGTTTGCAGTATAACTGTGATATTTGCACCTTTCGGCCCAACACATCTTGCTCCAGCTTGCTACCTTGGCGTTATGTTTGTGAAGTCTGTTCATAGCTGCAGATTCGGGGTAATTTTTTTCTGAGTTCTTTTATTTATCCTGCATCCTTGAGGACATTGAATATCAAAGCAGTCCATTGTCATTCCGCACTTAATGTCAGCCAAACTGGCAGGCCTGTCAGCGTGTTCATTACCTCTTATACCCGTGTGCCCTGGCACAAAAGTGAAGCAGACACTTCTTAGAATAGACCTCCCCAGATACTATAACCAATGCCGTCGAGCACTGCCAGTTGCAATCTGTCTGAGCATACTCATTGAGTCACTGAGGAAACACATGTGTATAAGGCTATGTTTCGAGCGTGCCAAATAACAGACCCATCTGTGTAAATGAATGTGCCACTATCAGAAGAGTTCTCGAGAATCAAGAATCTGCACTTCTGCTTCATTGACCAGTGTGTTTTTGTCGTCAGTCATTGACCAGTGTGTTTTTGTCGTCAGTCATTGACCAGTGTGTTTTTGTCGTCAGTCATTGACCAGTGTGTTTTTGTCGTCAATCATTGACCAGTGTGTTTTTGTCGTCAGTCATTGACCTGTGTGTTTTTGTCGTCAATCATTGACCAGTGTGTTTTTGTCGTCAGTCATTGACCAGTGTGTTTTTGTCGTCAGTCATTGACCAGTGCGTTTTTGTTGTCAATCATTCTGTGTCAAATGTGATGATGACAACAAATTACATACTGCACTCTGATGACACTCGTACCCATTCTTCTCCTGGGTTCAATGTCATCGATTGAACCACACCTGCTGAACAAGATCCATATCCTGACCCACACCTGAACAAGATCCATATCCTGACCCATCTATGATTTTCTGAAATGTTGATGTAAAATTGCCATACACAAACAACAAACAAACAAATCGCAGTATTTAAATTGAACAGCTGTGCAAAGTGTGGCATTGTACATTTCTGTACCCAAACAACTAACTTCAGTTGTGAAAATATCTCATAATATCATCTCATCATATCATCTCCTGTATCTCATCATATCATCTCACATATCTCATCATATCATCTCCTGTATCTCATCATATCATCTCACGTATCTCATCATATCATCTCACGTATCTCATCATATCCTCTCTCCTGTATCTCATATCATCTCCTGTACCTTATCATATCTTCTGTATCTGATATCATCTGTATCTTATCATATCCTCTCCTGTATCTCATCATAACACCTCATGTCTCTCATCATATCATCTCCTATATCTTATATCATGTCCTATATCTTAAATCATCTTATATCATCTCCTATATCTTTTATCATCTCCTATATCTTATATCATGTCCTATATCTTATATCATGTCCTATATCTTATATCATGTCCTATATCTTGTATCATGTCCTATATCTTGTATCATGTCCTGTAACTTATATCATGTCCTATATCTTATATCATGTCCTATATCTCATCATATCATCTCCTGTGTCTGAAATGACTCTCAATAATCCTGTGCAGATATACATGGTAAAGTCATTCACTTAGTGCAGAGGGCGCCACCAACAACAACTTCAGGGGCTAGCAACACAACACCTACAACGACTTCTACCCCATCGACTGGTAGACATCACGTTCCTCTGGTAAGCCATTCTGGTTTTTTTTTTTTTTTTTTTTTTTTTTTTTTTTTTTGCACAGTGCTTCTCTCAAACAACCCCCCCCCCCCCACCACCACCACCGTAATATTTATTTAAATCCTTTTCTTTCTTGACTCTATGTTGTAGCATTAAACAAATTATTAATCCACTCCTGAGTTTCTTTGTTCCAACACTTAATGAAAAGAAATATGAGTAGGGTAGCATGAGTGGCTAGGACTTCAGGATTGTTAGAGTGGCTAGGACTTCAGGATTGTTAGAGTGGCTAGGACTTCAGGATTGTAAGAGTGGCTAGGACTTCAGGATTGTTAGAGTGGCTAGGACTTCAGGATTGTAAGAGTGGTTAGGACTTCAGGATTGTTAGAGTGGCTAGGACTTCAGGATTGTAAGAGTGGTTAGGACTTCAGGATTGTAAGAGTGCATGGGATCTCAGGATTGTTAGAGTGGCTAGGACTTCAGAATTATGAGAGTGCACGGGATCTCAGGATTGTTGGAGTGGCTAGGGCTTCAGGATTGTAAGAGTGCATGAGATCTCAGAATTGTTAGAGTGGCTAGGACTTCAGGATTGTTAGAGTGGCTAGGACTTCAGGATTGTAAGAGTGGTTAGGACTTCAGGATTGTTAGAGTGGCTAGGACTTCAGGATTGTTAGAGTGGCTAGGACTTCAGGATTGTAAGAGTGGTTAGGACTTCAGGATTGTAAGAGTGCATGGGATCTCAGGATTGTTAGAGTGGCTAGGACTTCAGGATTGTAAGAGTGCATGGGATCTCAGGATTGTTAGAGTGGCTAGGACTTCAGAATTATGAGAGTGCACGGGATCTCAGGATTGTTGGAGTGGCTAGGGCTTCAGGATTGTAAGAGTGCATGAGATCTCAGAATTGTTAGAGTGGCTAGGAATTCAAGATTGTTAGAGTAGTTAGGACTTCAGGATTGTGAGAGTGGCTAGGATCTCAACAAAAACTGCATGATCCTGAAGTCAGCTGACACACTTATAAATTTGTTTGACACGTTATAGGGATGATTTGATGACACATTTATGATGTAATGAGGATGATATGATGGCACACTTATGGATTTGTTTGACTTATCATGAGGATGAAATGATGACACACATATGATGATGATACTCTTATGGATTTGTTTGACATATCATGAGGATGAAATGACACACATATGATGATGATACTCTTATGGATTTGTTTGACACATTATGAGGATGAAATGATACTCATGGATTTTGTTTGGCATGTGATAGGGAAGATTTGATGATACACATATGGCGTAGTGAGGATGATATGTCATGTGGTTGATATAACACACTTATGGATGTATTCAACGTGTAATAAAAATGATCTGATGACAATTTAACCATTTTCTCCTTCTATCCAGAACTTCATTCTGCATGTCAAGTTTTCTTTTTACATTTCCTTTATCTCTACTTAAAAGCTATAATCCACCTTGTTATGTTTTAAGATGAGAATAATTCATTAACATATTTCTTTTGTCCATTTTTAGGATGATATTGTGTTATACATTATATATGGAACGAATTCAAAATAAATGAAAACATTAGAGAAATCGCCAATCAACCACTAATATCTTCAGTAATCAAGAAAAGACGATGGTCAAATGTTGGACATGTGATGAGAAGAGGTAATAAGTGAATAACAAAGCAAGCCCTCATGTGGGAAACAACAGGTAAGAGGAAAAGAGGTTGACCCAGAGAGACACTGGCAAGAACATTGATCAGAGAGGCAAGAGCAGCAGGAATCGGCTCCCTCAATGAGATAGAGTTGCTTGCACAGAACAGAGACAAATGCTGAGATTTGATAAAATATCTTTAGAAGGATTCAGAACTGCTAGAATGAAAATTTAGATAAGAGAAAGAGTATCTGGGTCTATGCCCTATGGGTCGGCTGCGGCTCGAAAGGTCAATAGATAGATTGATACATTATATATCTGTTGATTAAAATATTTCATCATTTCCTTTCTCCATATTTAGGATGGCAATCTCTTTGATGTACAGATTCATCTTGGCCGAGTTCAGAATACACCAAATACACGGGAAGCGAGGTCACGGATTAGACAAGCTGACTTCAATCTGAGACTTGTCAATGACGTGCTGAATCAGATGGAGGTCAGTTCTGATGCAATTGTTGATTAAATGCTCTCTGTCAGCTCTAACACAGCTGTTGATTAAATGTTCATTGTCAGCTCTAATTCAGCTATTGATTAAATGTTCATTGTCAGCTCTAACTCAGCTATTGATTAAATGTTCATTGTCAGCTTTAACACAGCTGTTGATTAAATGTTCATTGTCAGCTTTAACACAGCTATTGATTAAATGTTCATTGTCAGCTCTAACTCAGCTATTGATTAAATGTTCATTGTCAGCTTTAACACAGCTGTTGATTAAATGTTCATTGTCAGCTTTAACACAGCTATTGATTAAATGTTCATTGTCAGCTCTAACACAGCTGTTGATTAAATGTTCATTGTCAGCTCTAACTCAGCTATTGATTAAATGTTCATTGTCAGCTCTAACTCAGCTGTTGATTAAATGTTCATTGTCAGCTTTAACACAGCTGTTGATTAAATGTTCATTGTCAGCTCTAACTCAGCTATTGATTAAATGCTCATTGTCAGCTCTAACACAGCTGTTAATTAAATGTTCATTGTCAGCTTTAACACAGCTGTTGATTAAATGTTCATTGTCAGCTCTAACACAGCTGTTAATTAAATGTTCATTGTCACCTCTAACTCAGCTATTGATTAAATGTTCATTGTCAGCTCTAACACAGCTGTTGATTAAATGTTCATTGTCAGCTCTAACTCAGCTGTTGATTAAATGTTCATTGTCAGCTCTAACTCAGCTGTTGATTAAATGTTCATTGTCAGCTTTAACACAGCTGTTGATTAAATGTTCATTGTCAGCTCTAATTCAGCTATTGATTAAATGTTCATTGTCAGCTCTAACACAGCTGTTGATTAAATGTTCATTGTCAGTTCTAACTCAGCTATTGATTAAATGTTCATTGTCAGCTCTAATTCAGCTATTGATTAAATGTTCATTGTCAGCTTTAACACAGCTGTTGATTAAATGTTCATTGTCAGCTCTAACTCAGCTATTGATTAAATGTTCATTGTCAGCTCTAACACAGCTGTTGATTAAATGTTCATTGTCAGCTCTAACACAGCTGTTGATTAAATGTTCATTGTCAGCTCTAATTCAGCTATTGATTAAATGTTCATTGTCAGCTCTAACTCAGCTATTGATTAAATGCTCATTGTCAGCTCTAACACAGCTGTTAATTAAATGTTCATTGTCAGCTTTAACACAGCTGTTGATTAAATGTTCATTGTCAGCTCTAACTCAGCTGTTGATTAAATGTTCATTGTCAGCTCTAACTCAGCTGTTGATTAAATGTTCATTGTCAGCTTTAACACAGCTGTTGATTAAATGTTCATTGTCAGCTCTAATTCAGCTATTGATTAAATGTTCATTGTCAGCTCTAACACAGCTGTTGATTAAATGTTCATTGTCAGCTCTAATTCAGCTATTGATTAAATGTTCATTGTCAGCTTTAACATAGCTGTTGATTAAATGTTCATTGTCAGCTCAAACTCAGCTGTTGATTAAATGTTCATTGTCAGCTCTAACACAGCTGTTGATTAAATGTTCATTGTCAGCTCTAACACAGCTGTTGATTAAATGTTCATTGTCAGCTGTAATTCAGCTATTGATTAAATGTTCATTGTCAGCTCTAACACAGCTGTTGATTAAATGTTCATTGTCAGCTCTAACTCAGCTATTGATTAAATGTTCTTTGTCAGCTCTAACACAGCTGTTGATTTAATGTTCTTTGTCAGCTTTAACACAGCTGTTGATTAAATGTTCATTGTCAGCTCTAACTCAGCTGTTGATTAAATGTTCATTGTCAGCTTTAACACAGCTGTTGATTAAATGTTCATTGTCAGCTCTAACTCAGCTATTGATTAAATGTTCATTGTCAGCTCTAACTCAGCTATTGATTAAATGTTCATTGTCAGCTTTAACACAGCTGTTGATTAAATGTTCATTGTCAGCTCTAACTCAGCTATTGATTAAATGTTCATTGTCAGCTTTAACACAGCTGTTGATTAAATGTTCATTGTCAGCTCTAATTCAGCTATTCATTAAATTTTCATTGTCAGCTCTAATTCAGCTATTGATAAATGTTCATTGTCAGCTCTAACACAGCTGTTGATTAAATGTTCATTGTCAGCTCTAACTCAGCTGTTGTTTAAATGCTCATTGTCAGCTTTAACACAGCTGTTGATTAAATGTTCATTGTCAGCTCTAACTCAGCTATTGATTAAATGTTCATTGTCAGCTTTAACACAGCTTTTGATAAAATGTTCATTGTCAGCTTTAACACAGCTGTTGATTAAATGTTCATTGTCAGCTCTAACTCAGCTGTTGATTAAATGTTCATTGTCAGCTGTTACTCAGCTGTTGATTAAATGTTCATTGTCAGCTTTAACACAGCTGTTGATTAAATGTTCATTGTCAGCTCTAATTCAGCTATTGATTAAATGTTCATTGTCAGCTTTAACACAGCTGTTGATTAAATGTTCATTGTCAGCTCTAACACAGCTGTTGATTAAATGTTCATTGTCAGCTCTAACACAGCTGTTGTTTAAATGTTCATTGTCAGCTGTAATTCAGCTATTGATTAAATGTTCATTGTCAGCTCTAACACAGCTGTTGATTAAATGTTCATTGTCAGCTCTAACTCAGCTGTTGATTAAATGTTCATTGTCAGCTCTAATTCAGCTGTTGATTAAATGTTCATTGTCAGCTCTAACAGCTGTTGATTAAATGTTCATTGTCAGCTCTAACTCAGCTGTTGATTAAATGATCATTGTCAGCTCTAATTCAGCTATTGATTAAATGTTCATTGTCAGCTTTAACACAGCTGTTGATTAAATGTTCATTGTCAGCTCTAACTCAGCTATTGATTAAATGTTCATTGTCAGCTCTAACACAGCTGTTGATTAAATGTTCATTGTCAGCTCTAACTCAGCTGTTGATTAAATGTTCATTGTCAGCTCTAACACAGCTGTTGATTTAATGTTCTTTGTCAGCTCTAACACAGCTGTTGATTTAATGTTCTTTGTCAGCTTTAACACAGCTGTTGATTTAATGTTCTTTGTCAGCTTTAACACAGCTGTTGATTAAATGTTCATTGTCAGCTCTAACACAGCTGTTAATTAAATGTTCATTGTCAGCTCTAACACAGCTGTTAATTAAATGTTCATTGTCAGCTCTAACACAGCTGTTGATTAAATGTTCATTGTCAGCTCTAACTCAGCTATTGATTAAATGTTCATTGTCAGCTTTAACACAGCTGTTTATTAAATGTTCATTGTCAGCTCTAACTCAGCTATTGATTAAATGCTCATTGTCAGCTCTAACACAGCTATTGATTAAATGTTCATTGTCAGCTTTAACACAGCTGTTGATTAAATGTTCATTGTCAGCTTTAACACAGCTGTTGATTAAATGCTCATTGTCAGCTCTAACACAGCCGTTAATTAAATTTTCATTGTCAGCTTTAACACAGCTGTTGATTAAATGTTCATTGTCAGCTCTAACTCAGCTGTTGATTAAATGTTCATTGTCAGCTCTAACTCAGCTGTTGATTAAATGTTCATTGTCAGCTCTAACTCAGCTGTTGATTAAATGTTCATTGTCAGCTTTAACACAGCTGTTGATTAAATGTTCATTGTCAGCTCTAATTCAGCTATTGATTAAATGTTCATTGTCAGCTCTAACACAGCTGTTGATTAAATGTTCATTGTCAGCTCTAATTCAGCTATTGATTAAATGTTCATTGTCAGCTTTAACACAGCTGTTGATTAAATGTTCATTGTCAGCTCAAACTCAGCTGTTGATTAAATGTTCATTGTCAGCTCTAACACAGCTGTTGATTAAATGTTCATTGTCAGCTCTAACACAGCTGTTGATTAAATGTTCATTGTCAGCTCTAACACAGCTATTGATTAAATGTTCATTGTCAGCTCTAACACAGCTGTTGATTAAATGTTCATTGTCAGCTCTAACTCAGCTATTGATTAAATGTTCTTTGTCAGCTCTAACACAGCTGTTGATTAAATGTTCATTGTCAGCTCTAACTCAGCTGTTGATTAAATGTTCATTGTCAGCTTTAACACAGCTGTTGATTAAATGTTCATTGTCAGCTTTAACACAGCTGTTGATTAAATGTTCATTGTCAGCTCTAACTCAGCTGTTGATTAAATGTTCATTGTCAGCTTTAACACAGCTGTTGATTAAATGTTCATTGTCAGCTTTAACACAGCTATTGATTAAATGTTCATTGTCAGCTCTAACTCAGCTGTTGATTAAATGTTCATTGTCAGCTCTAATTCAGCTGTTGATTAAATGTTCATTGTCAGCTCTAACAGCTGTTGATTAAATGTTCATTGTCAGCTCTAACTCAGCTGTTGATTAAATGATCATTGTCAGCTCTAATTCAGCTATTGATTAAATGTTCATTGTCAGCTTTAACACAGCTGTTGATTAAATGTTCATTGTCAGCTCTAACTCAGCTATTGATTAAATGTTCATTGTCAGCTCTAACACAGCTGTTGATTAAATGTTCATTGTCAGCTCTAACTCAGCTATTGATTAAATGTTCATTGTCAGCTCTAACACAGCTGTTGATTTAATGTTCTTTGTCAGCTCTAACACAGCTGTTGATTTAATGATCTTTGTCAGCTCTAACTCAGCTATTGATTAAATGTTCATTGTCAGCTCTAACTCAGCTATTGATTAAATGTTCATTGTCAGCTCTAACTCAGCTTTTGATTAAATGTTCATTGTCAGCTTTAACACAGCTGTTGATTAAATGTTCATTGTCAGCTCTAACTCAGCTGTTGATTAAATGTTCATTGTCAGCTCTTACTCAGCTGTTGATTAAATGTTCATTGTCAGCTTTAACACAGCTGTTGATTAAATGTTCATTGTCAGCTCTAATTCAGCTATTGATTAAATGTTCATTGTCAGCTCTAACACAGCTGTTGATTAAATGTTCATTGTCAGCTTTAACACAGCTGTTGATTAAATGTTCATTGTCAGCTCTAACACAGCTGTTGATTAAATGTTCGTTGTCAGCTCTAACACAGCTGTTGTTTAAATGTTCATTGTCAGCTGTAATTCAGCTATTGATTAAATGTTCATTGTCAGCTCTAACACAGCTGTTGATTAAATGTTCATTGTCAGCTCTAACTCAGCTGTTGATTAAATGTTCATTGTCAGCTCTAATTCAGCTGTTGATTAAATGTTCATTGTCAGCTCTAACAGCTGTTGATTAAATGTTCATTGTCAGCTCTAACTCAGCTGTTGATTAAATGATCATTGTCAGCTCTAATTCAGCTATTGATTAAATGTTCATTGTCAGCTTTAACACAGCTGTTGATTAAATGTTCATTGTCAGCTCTAACACAGCTGTTGATTAAATGTTCATTGTCAGCTTTAACACAGCTGTTGATTAAATGTTCATTGTCAGCTCTAACTCAGCTGTTGATTAAATGATCATTGTCAGCTCTAACTCAGCTGTTGATTAAATGATCATTGTCAGCTCTAATTCAGCTATTGATTAAATGTTCATTGTCAGCTTTAACACAGCTGTTGATTAAATGTTCATTGTCAGCTCTAACTCAGCTATTGATTAAATGTTCATTGTCAGCTCTAACACAGCTGTTGATTAAATGTTCATTGTCAGCTCTAACTCAGCTGTTGATTAAATGTTCATTGTCAGCTCTAACACAGCTGTTGATTTAATGTTCTTTGTCAGCTCTAACACAGCTGTTGATTTAATGTTCTTTGTCAGCTTTAACACAGCTGTTGATTTAATGTTCTTTGTCAGCTTTAACACAGCTGTTGATTAAATGTTCATTGTCAGCTCTAACACAGCTGTTAATTAAATGTTCATTGTCAGCTCTAACACAGCTGTTAATTAAATGTTCATTGTCAGCTCTAACACAGCTGTTGATTAAATGTTCATTGTCAGCTCTAACTCAGCTATTGATTAAATGTTCATTGTCAGCTTTAACACAGCTGTTTATTAAATGTTCATTGTCAGCTCTAACTCAGCTATTGATTAAATGCTCATTGTCAGCTCTAACACAGCTATTGATTAAATGTTCATTGTCAGCTTTAACACAGCTGTTGATTAAATGTTCATTGTCAGCTTTAACACAGCTGTTGATTAAATGTTCATTGTCAGCTCTAACTCAGCTATTGATTAAATGCTCATTGTCAGCTCTAACACAGCCGTTAATTAAATTTTCATTGTCAGCTTTAACACAGCTGTTGATTAAATGTTCATTGTCAGCTCTAACTCAGCTGTTGATTAAATGTTCATTGTCAGCTCTAACTCAGCTGTTGATTAAATGTTCATTGTCAGCTTTAACACAGCTGTTGATTAAATGTTCATTGTCAGCTCTAATTCAGCTATTGATTAAATGTTCATTGTCAGCTCTAACACAGCTGTTGATTAAATGTTCATTGTCAGCTCTAATTCAGCTATTGATTAAATGTTCATTGTCAGCTTTAACACAGCTGTTGATTAAATGTTCATTGTCAGCTCAAACTCAGCTGTTGATTAAATGTTCATTGTCAGCTCTAACACAGCTGTTGATTAAATGTTCATTGTCAGCTCTAACACAGCTGTTGATTAAATGTTCATTGTCAGCTGTAATTCAGCTATTGATTAAATGTTCATTGTCAGCTCTAACACAGCTGTTGATTAAATGTTCATTGTCAGCTCTAACTCAGCTATTGATTAAATGTTCTTTGTCAGCTCTAACACAGCTGTTGATTTAATGTTCTTTGTCAGCTTTAACACAGCTGTTGATTAAATGTTCATTGTCAGCTTTAACACAGCTGTTGATTAAATGTTCATTGTCAGCTCTAACTCAGCTATTGATTAAATGTTCATTGTCAGCTCTAACTCAGCTATTGATTAAATGTTCATTGTCAGCTTTAACACAGCTGTTGATTAAATGTTCATTGTCAGCTCTAACTCAGCTATTGGTTAAATGTTCATTGTCAGCTTTAACACAGCTGTTGATTAAATGTTCATTGTCAGCTCTAACTCAGCTATTGATTAAATGTTCATTGTCAGCTTTAACACAGCTGTTGATTAAATGTTCATTGTCAGCTCTAATTCAGCTATTCATTAAATTTTCATTGTCAGCTCTAATTCAGCTATTGATAAATGTTCATTGTCAGCTCTAACACAGCTGTTGATTAAATGTTCATTGTCAGCTCTAACTTAGCTGTTGTTTAAATGCTCATTGTCAGCTTTAACACAGCTGTTGATTAAATGTTCATTGTCAGCTCTAACTCAGCTATTGATTAAATGTTCATTGTCAGCTTTAACACAGCTTTTGATTAAATGTTCATTGTCAGCTTTAACACAGCTGTTGATTAAATGTTCATTGTCAGCTCTAACTCAGCTGTTGATTAAATGTTCATTGTCAGCTTTAACACAGCTGTTGATTAAATGTTCATTGTCAGCTCTAACTCAGCTATTGATTAAATGTTCATTGTCAGCTTTAACACAGCTGTTGATTAAATGTTCATTGTCAGCTCTAACTCAGCTATTGATTAAATGTTCATTGTCAGCTCTAACTCAGCTATTGATTAAATGTTCATTGTCAGCTTTAACACAGCTGTTGATTAAATGTTCATTGTCAGCTCTAATTCAGCTATTCATTAAATTTTCATTGTCAGCTCTAATTCAGCTATTGATAAATGTTCATTGTCAGCTCTAACACAGCTGTTGATTAAATGTTCATTGTCAGCTCTAACTCAGCTGTTGTTTAAATGCTCATTGTCAGCTTTAACACAGCTGTTGATTAAATGTTCATTGTCAGCTCTAACTCAGCTGTTGATTAAATGTTCATTGTCAGCTCTAATTCAGCTGTTGATTAAATGTTCATTGTCAGCTCTAACAGCTGTTGATTAAATGTTCATTGTCAGCTCTAACACAGCTGTTGATTAAATGTTCATTGTCAGCTCTAACTCAGCTATTGATTAAATGTTCATTGTCAGCTCTAACACAGCTGTTGATTAAATGTTCATTGTCAGCTCTAACTCAGCTATTGATTAAATGTTCATTGTCAGCTCTAACACAGCTGTTGATTTAATGTTCTTTGTCAGCTCTAACACAGCTGTTGATTTAATGTTCTTTGTCAGCTTTAACACAGCTGTTGATTTAATGTTCTTTGTCAGCTTTAACACAGCTGTTGATTAAATGTTCATTGTCAGCTCTAACACAGCTGTTAATTAAATGTTCATTGTCAGCTCTAACACAGCTGTTAATTAAATGTTCATTGTCAGCTCTAACACAGCTGTTGATTAAATGTTCATTGTCAGCTCTAACTCAGCTATTGATTAAATGTTCATTGTCAGCTCTAACACAGCTGTTGATTAAATGTTCATTGTCAGCTTTAACACAGCTGTTGATTAAATGTTCATTGTCAGCTCTAACACAGCTGTTGATTAAATGTTCATTGTCAGCTCTAACACAGCTGTTGATTAAATGTTCATTGTCAGCTCTAACTCAGCTATTGATTAAATGTTCTTTGTCAGCTCTAACACAGCTGTTGATTTAATGTTCTTTGTCAGCTTTAACACAGCTGTTGATTAAATGTTCATTGTCAGCTCTAACTCAGCTATTGATTAAATGTTCATTGTCAGCTTTAACACAGCTGTTGATTAAATGTTCATTGTCAGCTCTAACTCAGCTATTGGTTAAATGTTCATTGTCAGCTTTAACACAGCTGTTGATTAAATGTTCATTGTCAGCTCTAACTCAGCTATTGATTAAATGTTCATTGTCAGCTTTAACACAGCTGTTGATTAAATGTTCATTGTCAGCTCTAATTCAGCTATTCATTAAATGTTCATTGTCAGCTCTAATTCAGCTATTGATAAATGTTCATTGTCAGCTCTAACTCAGCTATTGATTAAATGTTCATTGTCAGCTTTAACACAGCTGTTTATTAAATGTTCATTGTCAGCTCTAACTCAGCTATTGATTAAATGCTCATTGTCAGCTCTAACACAGCTGTTAATTAAATGTTCATTGTCACCTCTAACTCAGCTATTGATTAAATGTTCATTGTCAGCTTTAACACAGCTGTTGATTAAATGTTCATTGTCAGCTCTAACTCAGCTATTGATTAAATGTTCATTGTCAGCTTTAACACAGCTGTTGATTAAATGTTCATTGTCAGCTCTAACTCAGCTGTTGATTAAATGTTCATTGTCAGCTTTAACACAGCTGTTGATTAAATGTTCATTGTCAGCTCTAATTCAGCTATTGATTAAATGGTCATTGTCAGCTCTAACACAGCTGTTGATTAAATGTTCATTGTCAGCTCTAATTCAGCTATTGATTAAATGTTCATTGTCAGCTTTAACACAGCTGTTGATTAAATGTTCATTGTCGGCTCAAACTCAGCTGTTGATTAAATGTTCATTGTCAGCTCTAACACAGCTGTTGATTAAATGTTCATTGTCAGCTCTAACACAGCTGTTGATTAAATGTTCATTGTCAGCTGTAATTCAGCTATTGATTAAATGTTCATTGTCAGCTCTAACACAGCTGTTGATTAAATGTTCATTGTCAGCTCTAACTCAGCTATTGATTAAATGTTCTTTGTCAGCTCTAACACAGCTGTTGATTTAATGTTCTTTGTCAGCTTTAACACAGCTGTTGATTAAATGTTCATTGTCAGCTCTAACTCAGCTGTTGATTAAATGTTCATTGTCAGCTTTAACACAGCTGTTGATTAAATGTTCATTGTCAGCTCTAACTCAGCTATTGGTTAAATGTTCATTGTCAGCTTTAACACAGCTGTTGATTAAATGTTCATTGTCAGCTCTAACTCAGCTGTTGATTAAATGTTCATTGTCAGCTCTAATTCAGCTGTTGATTAAATGTTCATTGTCAGCTCTAACAGCTGTTGATTAAATGTTCATTGTCAGCTCTAACACAGCTGTTGATTAAATGTTCATTGTCAGCTCTAACTCAGCTATTGATTAAATGTTCATTGTCAGCTCTAACACAGCTGTTGATTAAATGTTCATTGTCAGCTCTAACTCAGCTATTGATTAAATGTTCATTGTCAGCTCTAACACAGCTGTTGATTTAATGTTCTTTGTCAGCTCTAACACAGCTGTTGATTTAATGTTCTTTGTCAGCTTTAACACAGCTGTTGATTTAATGTTCTTTGTCAGCTTTAACACAGCTGTTGATTAAATGTTCATTGTCAGCTCTAACACAGCTGTTAATTAAATGTTCATTGTCAGCTCTAACACAGCTGTTAATTAAATGTTCATTGTCAGCTCTAACACAGCTGTTGATTAAATGTTCATTGTCAGCTCTAACTCAGCTATTGATTAAATGTTCATTGTCAGCTCTAACACAGCTGTTGATTAAATGTTCATTGTCAGCTCTAACACAGCTGTTGATTAAATGTTCATTGTCAGCTTTAACACAGCTGTTGATTAAATGTTCATTGTCAGCTCTAACACAGCTGTTGATTAAATGTTCATTGTCAGCTCTAACACAGCTGTTGATTAAATGTTCATTGTCAGCTCTAACTCAGCTATTGATTAAATGTTCTTTGTCAGCTCTAACACAGCTGTTGATTTAATGTTCTTTGTCAGCTTTAACACAGCTGTTGATTAAATGTTCATTGTCAGCTCTAACTCAGCTGTTGATTAAATGTTCATTGTCAGCTTTAACACAGCTGTTGATTAAATGTTCATTGTCAGCTCTAACTCAGCTATTGATTAAATGTTCATTGTCAGCTCTAACTCAGCTATTGATTAAATGTTCATTGTCAGCTTTAACACAGCTGTTGATTAAATGTTCATTGTCAGCTCTAACTCAGCTATTGGTTAAATGTTCATTGTCAGCTTTAACACAGCTGTTGATTAAATGTTCATTGTCAGCTCTAACTCAGCTATTGATTAAATGTTCATTGTCAGCTTTAACACAGCTGTTGATTAAATGTTCATTGTCAGCTCTAATTCAGCTATTCATTAAATTTTCATTGTCAGCTCTAATTCAGCTATTGATAAATGTTCATTGTCAGCTCTAACACAGCTGTTGATTAAATGTTCATTGTCAGCTCTAACACAGCTGTTAATTAAATGTTCATTGTCAGCTCTAACACAGCTGTTAATTAAATGTTCATTGTCAGCTCTAACACAGCTGTTGATTAAATGTTCATTGTCAGCTCTAACTCAGCTATTGATTAAATGTTCATTGTCAGCTTTAACACAGCTGTTTATTAAATGTTCATTGTCAGCTCTAACTCAGCTATTGATTAAATGCTCATTGTCAGCTCTAACACAGCTGTTAATTAAATGTTCATTGTCACCTCTAACTCAGCTATTGATTAAATGTTCATTGTCAGCTTTAACACAGCTGTTGATTAAATGTTCATTGTCAGCTCTAACTCAGCTATTGATTAAATGTTCATTGTCAGCTTTAACACAGCTGTTGATTAAATGTTCATTGTCAGCTCTAACTCAGCTGTTGATTAAATGTTCATTGTCAGCTTTAACACAGCTGTTGATTAAATGTTCATTGTCAGCTCTAATTCAGCTATTGATTAAATGTTCATTGTCAGCTCTAACACAGCTGTTGATTAAATGTTCATCCTCAGCTCTAATTCAGCTATTGATTAAATGTTCATTGTCAGCTTTAACACAGCTGTTGATTAAATGTTCATTGTCAGCTCAAACTCAGCTGTTGATTAAATGTTCATTGTCAGCTCTAACACAGCTGTTGATTAAATGTTCATTGTCAGCTCTAACACAGCTGTTGATTAAATGTTCATTGTCAGCTGTAATTCAGCTATTGATTAAATGTTCATTGTCAGCTCTAACACAGCTGTTGATTAAATGTTCATTGTCAGCTCTAACTCAGCTGTTGATTAAATGTTCATTGTCAGCTTTAACACAGCTGTTGATTAAATGTTCATTGTCAGCTCTAACTCAGCTATTGATTAAATGTTCATTGTCAGCTCTAACTCAGCTATTGGTTAAATGTTCATTGTCAGCTTTAACACAGCTGTTGATTAAATGTTCATTGTCAGCTCTAACTCAGCTATTGATTAAATGTTCATTGTCAGCTTTAACACAGCTGTTGATTAAATGTTCATTGTCAGCTCTAATTCAGCTATTCATTAAATTTTCATTGTCAGCTCTAATTCAGCTATTGATAAATGTTCATTGTCAGCTCTAACACAGCTGTTGATTAAATGTTCATTGTCAGCTCTAACTCAGCTGTTGTTTAAATGCTCATTGTCAGCTTTAACACAGCTGTTGATTAAATGTTCATTGTCAGCTCTAACTCAGCTATTGATTAAATGTTCATTGTCAGCTTTAACACAGCTTTTGATTAAATGTTCATTGTCAGCTTTAACACAGCTGTTGATTAAATGTTCATTGTCAGCTCTAACTCAGCTGTTGATTAAATGTTCATTGTCAGCTCTTACTCAGCTGTTGATTAAATGTTCATTGTCAGCTTTAACACAGCTGTTGATTAAATGTTCATTGTCAGCTCTAATTCAGCTATTGATTAAATGTTCATTGTCAGCTCTAACACAGCTGTTGATTAAATGTTCATTGTCAGCTTTAACACAGCTGTTGATTAAATGTTCATTGTCAGCTCTAACACAGCTGTTGATTAAATGTTCATTGTCAGCTCTAACACAGCTGTTGTTTAAATGTTCATTGTCAGCTGTAATTCAGCTATTGATTAAATGTTCATTGTCAGCTCTAACACAGCTGTTGATTAAATGTTCATTGTCAGCTTTAACACAGCTGTTGATTAAATGTTCATTGTCAGCTCTAACTCAGCTGTTGATTAAATGTTCATTGTCAGCTTTAACACAGCTGTTGATTAAATGTTCATTGTCAGCTCTAATTCAGCTATTGATTAAATGTTCATTGTCAGCTCTAACACAGCTGTTGATTAAATGTTCATTGTCAGCTCTAATTCAGCTATTGATTAAATGTTCATTGTCAGCTTTAACACAGCTGTTGATTAAATGTTCATTGTCAGCTCAAACTCAGCTGTTGATTAAATGTTCATTGTCAGCTCTAACACAGCTATTGATTAAATGTTCATTGTCAGCTCTAACACAGCTGTTGATTAAATGTTCATTGTCAGCTGTAATTCAGCTATTGATTAAATGTTCATTGTCAGCTCTAACACAGCTGTTGATTAAATGTTCATTGTCAGCTCTCACTCAGCTATTGATTAAATGTTCTTTGTCAGCTCTAACACAGCTGTTGATTTAATGTTCTTTGTCAGCTTTAACTCAGCTGTTGATTAAATGTTCATTGTCAGCTTTAACACAGCTGTTGATTAAATGTTCATTGTCAGCTCTAACTCAGCTATTCATTAAATGTTCATTGTCAGCTCTAACTCAGCTATTGATTAAATGTTCATTGTCAGCTCTAACTCAGCTATTGATTAAATGTTCATTGTCAGCTTTAACACAGCTGTTGATTAAATGTTCATTGTCAGCTTTAACACAGCTGTTGATTAAATGTTCATTGTCAGCTCTAACTCAGCTGTTGATTAAATGTTCATTGTCAGCTCTTACTCAGCTGTTGATTAAATGTTCATTGTCAGCTCTAACACAGCTGTTGATTAAATGTTCATTGTCAGCTCTAACACAGCTGTTGATTAAATGTTCATTGTCAGCTGTAATTCAGCTATTGATTAAATGTTCATTGTCAGCTCTAACACAGCTGTTGATTAAATGTTCATTGTCAGCTCTAACTCAGCTGTTGATTAAATGTTCATTGTCAGCTTTAACACAGCTGTTGATTAAATGTTCATTGTCAGCTCTAACTCAGCTATTGATTAAATGTTCATTGTCAGCTCTAACTCAGCTATTGGTTAAATGTTCATTGTCAGCTTTAACACAGCTGTTGATTAAATGTTCATTGTCAGCTCTAACTCAGCTATTGATTAAATGTTCATTGTCAGCTTTAACACAGCTGTTGATTAAATGTTCATTGTCAGCTCTAATTCAGCTATTCATTAAATTTTCATTGTCAGCTCTAATTCAGCTATTGATAAATGTTCATTGTCAGCTCTAACACAGCTGTTGATTAAATGTTCATTGTCAGCTCTAACTCAGCTGTTGTTTAAATGCTCATTGTCAGCTTTAACACAGCTGTTGATTAAATGTTCATTGTCAGCTCTAACTCAGCTATTGATTAAATGTTCATTGTCAGCTTTAACACAGCTTTTGATTAAATGTTCATTGTCAGCTTTAACACAGCTGTTGATTAAATGTTCATTGTCAGCTCTAACTCAGCTGTTGATTAAATGTTCATTGTCAGCTCTTACTCAGCTGTTGATTAAATGTTCATTGTCAGCTTTAACACAGCTGTTGATTAAATGTTCATTGTCAGCTCTAATTCAGCTATTGATTAAATGTTCATTGTCAGCTCTAACACAGCTGTTGATTAAATGTTCATTGTCAGCTTTAACACAGCTGTTGATTAAATGTTCATTGTCAGCTCTAACACAGCTGTTGATTAAATGTTCATTGTCAGCTCTAACACAGCTGTTGTTTAAATGTTCATTGTCAGCTGTAATTCAGCTATTGATTAAATGTTCATTGTCAGCTCTAACACAGCTGTTGATTAAATGTTCATTGTCAGCTTTAACACAGCTGTTGATTAAATGTTCATTGTCAGCTCTAACTCAGCTGTTGATTAAATGTTCATTGTCAGCTTTAACACAGCTGTTGATTAAATGTTCATTGTCAGCTCTAATTCAGCTATTGATTAAATGTTCATTGTCAGCTCTAACACAGCTGTTGATTAAATGTTCATTGTCAGCTCTAATTCAGCTATTGATTAAATGTTCATTGTCAGCTTTAACACAGCTGTTGATTAAATGTTCATTGTCAGCTCAAACTCAGCTGTTGATTAAATGTTCATTGTCAGCTCTAACACAGCTATTGATTAAATGTTCATTGTCAGCTCTAACACAGCTGTTGATTAAATGTTCATTGTCAGCTGTAATTCAGCTATTGATTAAATGTTCATTGTCAGCTCTAACACAGCTGTTGATTAAATGTTCATTGTCAGCTCTCACTCAGCTATTGATTAAATGTTCTTTGTCAGCTCTAACACAGCTGTTGATTTAATGTTCTTTGTCAGCTTTAACTCAGCTGTTGATTAAATGTTCATTGTCAGCTTTAACACAGCTGTTGATTAAATGTTCATTGTCAGCTCTAACTCAGCTATTCATTAAATGTTCATTGTCAGCTCTAACTCAGCTATTGATTAAATGTTCATTGTCAGCTCTAACTCAGCTATTGATTAAATGTTCATTGTCAGCTTTAACACAGCTGTTGATTAAATGTTCATTGTCAGCTTTAACACAGCTGTTGATTAAATGTTCATTGTCAGCTCTAACTCAGCTGTTGATTAAATGTTCATTGTCAGCTCTTACTCAGCTGTTGATTAAATGTTCATTGTCAGCTTTAACACAGCTGTTGATTAAATGTTCATTGTCAGCTCTAATTCAGCTATTGATTAAATGTTCATTGTCAGCTCTAACACAGCTGTTGATTAAATGTTCATTGTCAGCTTTAACACAGCTGTTGATTAAATGTTCATTGTCAGCTCTAACACAGCTGTTGATTAAATGTTCATTGTCAGCTCTAACACAGCTGTTGTTTAAATGTTCATTGTCAGCTGTAATTCAGCTTTTGATTAAATGTTCATTGTCAGCTCTAACACAGCTGTTGATTAAATGTTCATTGTCAGCTCTAACTCAGCTGTTGATTAAATGTTCATTGTCAGCTCTAATTCAGCTGTTGATTAAATGTTCATTGTCAGCTCTAACAGCTGTTGATTAAATGATCATTGTCAGCTCTAATTCAGCTATTGATTAAATGTTCATTGTCAGCTTTAACACAGCTGTTGATTAAATGTTCATTGTCAGCTCTAACTCAGCTATTGATTAAATGTTCATTGTCAGCTCTAACACAGCTGTTGATTAAATGTTCATTGTCAGCTCTAACTCAGCTATTGATTAAATGTTCATTGTCAGCTCTAACACAGCTGTTGATTTAATGTTCTTTGTCAGCTCTAACACAGCTGTTGATTTAATGTTCTTTGTCAGCTTTAACACAGCTGTTGATTTAATGTTCTTTGTCAGCTTTAACACAGCTGTTGATTAAATGTTCATTGTCAGCTCTAACACAGCTGTTAATTAAATGTTCATTGTCAGCTCTAACACAGCTGTTAATTAAATGTTCATTGTCAGCTCTAACACAGCTGTTGATTAAATGTTCATTGTCAGCTCTAACTCAGCTATTGATTAAATGTTCATTGTCAGCTTTAACACAGCTGTTTATTAAATGTTCATTGTCTTCTCTAACTCAGCTATTGATTAAATGCTGATTGTCAGCTCTAACACAGCTGTTAATTAAATGTTCATTGTCACCTCTAACTCAGCTATTGATTAAATGTTCATTGTCAGCTTTAACACAGCTGTTGATTAAATGTTCATTGTCAGCTCTAACTCAGCTATTGATTAAATGTTCATTGTCAGCTTTAACACAGCTGTTGATTAAATGTTCATTGTCAGCTCTAATTCAGCTATTCATTAAATGTTCATTGTCAGCTCTAACTCAGCTGTTGATTAAATGTTCATTGTCAGCTCTAACACAGCTGTTGATTAAATGTTCATTGTCAGCTTTAACACAGCTGTTGATTAAATGTTCTTTGTCAACTCTAACTCATTTGTTGATTTAATGTTCTTTGTCAGCTCTAACACAGCTGTTGATTTAATGTTCTTTGTCAGCTTTAACACAGCTGTTGATTTAATGTTCTTTGTCAGCTCTAACACATTTGTTGATTTAATGTTCTTTATCAGCTATAACACAGCATTTGATTTAATGTTCTTTGTCATCTTTAAGACAGTTGTTAATTAAATGTGCTTTTTGTAGCAACTATGGTGTGCCTGTCCACATACATATGTGGCAGTGGTGCCAATATTGGTTTGAACTATACATATGACTAAGCTAAGAAGTTGCACATTTTATTGCAGTAGTAATAATAATGCCCATATGTTACTAGGGCCTCATTATGAGGGAAGTAAAGAATAGTGACACTGTGACCTTCCAGGCATGTTGTAAGAGGTGACTAAGGAGATTGATCAATGGCTTGACAAGCTGTCATTGTAAAAAGTATTGTTATGGAAACAGAGCCATAGATTTTAGAAGCAGTGATCTCTGCAATATGTGCCATTTTGGCACGCACGGTTTCTGTTTTTGAGATTGTGGTTCTGCCCTATGTGCCGTCTTCGGCTCGAAAGGACAATAGATAGATAGTAATAATGTGATTTTAAATTGAGAGTGTTATTCTAGAGTTAATATTAGCAATGTACAGTTCTTTTGCCACTTCCTGCAGCAGCGATTGGGAGCTCGCTCTGGTGAAACTACTACCCAGGGTGCCACAACTTCTTCAAGACCAAGATCCGCTGCAGATTCGGGCACCAATACTGCCAGCAACCAGACAGATGACAACATGGATACATCGACCGGGCTGGATGCAGAGCGACCAGGGGAGACAGAGGTCAGAGATCAAACTGGGCAGCAAACTCCGAGTGGTTCTGAACCTGTTGGAGGTCTGACGGGTGACCAGAGAGCGTAAGTTGGACATTTTTGTCATTTGCATTTTCTATTATTTTTTCTCTTTTCCCTTCTCCACACACACACACACACCCCTCCCCCCTCTCTCTTTTTCTTGTTTCTATTGTCAAAACTGTATTGCATAGTATTTTCCTCATTTTTATGGAAAGCTGCTTTTGCCTGAGCCATTCTACATCTCACCTCTTTTGTACATCTTCTGTCTGAGGTTAACAAAGTTCCCAAATATTTAAATTCATTTACCTGTTTTAATATTGTTACACTTGTCTTTATTTTGCACTGAGGTGTCTTTTTCTTTCTTGTTACCATTACCTCTGTCTTTTTGCTATTAAGGCTGAGTCCATATTTTTGTTTTCCTTCACTATAATGTCCAACATTTCTTGTAACTCATTTTCACTCTTAGCGATTAATACTGTATCATCAGCATACCTTGATTATTTTTCCATGGGAACCCCCCTTAACGTTGTTGTCGTTATATCTAATGTTGTGGCGATTCATGATTATACAAAGAAATTACGACGATGGTTTTCTGTTGCCTTCCATAGCTTTTGTTTACGGTTGACTCTGCTAGCCTTTGACTAAAAGGTCTCACCCACAAGGCAGTGGGGTTGTTTTACTTCAGGGTACCCTCCCTTAGCCTTTTACTCTCCCGAGCACCTGCAAGGCAGCAGGGCAGCCACAGGTTGTACTGTTTACTGCATACAGTAGCAGGTAAAATTACCCGACCTGACCCCAATGTATATACAATATGTATATTCTACATATGTCCCTGTTTATGTCTGTGTGACATTGTTAGAAAAGAAAGAAATTAGAATGCCCTTGGCATAGATTGGATTTGACTTGACTTAATCCCCTTGTTAGCCGCGAGCTATGAGCTCTTTACAGCTTAATGCCTCTCGCATGAAGGCGCAGGTCCTTCTCAGTTGTACAGCTGCAGAGTACAGTGTGCTATTGGTGGATGGAAGTAGTGGGAGTAACATGCTCCGTCGGTTTTGTAAATGTGGACAGTGTAGTAGCAGGTGATCTACTGTCTCAGATTGTTGACGGCAGTGTCTGCAGATTGGGTCATGTTGTGTTTTTATTCTGCTCAGGTGTTGATTGGTAGGAGCATGGCCTGTTCTCAGCTGGAATATTTTTTTATTTTAATTTCTATTTTAAAGACCTTTCTGGTCTCCTCAGCCAGAAGTTTTTTGTTCTCAGAAAGCTGTTTTGGTATGAATTTATTCCTTGCTCTTGTGACTCTCTACTTTGTAGCTTTATTCTTTGTTTATGACTCTCTACTTTGTAGCTTTATTCCTTGTTTGTGACTCTCTACTTTGTAGTTTTATTCCTTGTTTGTGACTCTCTACTTTGTAGCTTTATTCCTTGTTTGTGACTCTCTACTTTGTAGCTTTATTCCTTGTTTGTGACTCTCTACTTTGTAGTTATATTCCTTGTTTGTGACTCTCCACTTTGTAGCTTTATTCCTTGTTTGTGACTCTCTACTTTGTAGCTTTATTCCTTGTTTGTGACTCTCTACTTTGTAGCTTTATTCCTTGTTTGTGACTCTCTACTTTGTTGTTATATTCCTTGTTTGTGACTCTCCACTTTGTAGCTTTATTCCTTGTTTGTGACTCTCTACTTTGTAGCTTTATTCCTTGTTTGTGACTCTCTACTTTGTAGCTTTATTCCTTGTTTGTGACTCTCTACTTTGTAGTTATATTCCTTGTTTGTGACTCTCCACTTTGTAGCTTTATTCCTTGTTTGTGACTCTCTACTTTCAGAGGTTTAATGGCAACTGACCTGGCTAACTTCTTGGACCAAGTTCTAAGCACAAATGACAGGGTGACCTCTCACATTAGACTTTACAGAGACTTGCTTCGTAATGAGGTTACCTACCCAGCAATGTCCAGAGTATGTGATTGTCATTGTTAAATACGTTTAGTTTAGTTTAAAGTAAAGTAAAGTACCCCCCGTCACGCCAAGTGGCGTATAGGGAAATATGGTGTTAGTGACCCTATATTTTACAGACCTTCAGCACATGATTTTTGGGGTAATGTGGTCGGTATTACGCCCGTGCTGCTTTACTTTCCCAGAAAAAATCCGGTACCCATTTAAGGCTGGGTGAACCCAGAGCCGTCGGTTGGGATCGAACCCTACCCCTTGTCCGTAGTAGTCCAGTTCACTAACCACTGAGCTATCGCGGCTCCCACTAATTTTTAGGGAATTAGTAAAACCCAGGTGTCCTCGCCAGGGTACGAACCCTGGCTGTTGCCGTGGTAAGCCAACCGCCTATCGATTGCGCTAACCGGACACCCTAGTTTAGTTTAAAACTGATGGTATTAATTACAACATAAGCGCATAATGTTTATATATTGTTGTATCTTCTATGTGCTAACATGTGGATGTTAAAGTTGGAAATCCATGAAGACTTTGAATAGGAAAGCCGTTGAGAAAAAATGACTTTGTTGGATCTTAAACGCAAGCTGGAAAGAATCTATCTTTTGTCCTTTCGAGCCGAAGATGGCACATAGGGCAGAACCATAATCTCAAAAACAGAAACCTTGTGTGCCAAAGTGGCACATATTGCAGAGATCACTGCTCTAAAATTTATGGCGCTGTTTCCATAACAATACTTTTTACAATGACAGCTTGTCAAGCCATCGATCAACCTCCTTAGTCGCCTCTTACGACATGCCTGGAAGGTCACAGTGTCACTATTCTTTACTTCCCTCATAATGAGGCCCCGGTAACACACAGGAAGGAAGGAATACATGACAACAATCAAATACGAGACTAATCTAAACAGGAATAAGTGTCAAGATTTATAAGAGAAAGGCTTTAGAAATACATCGTTCATGTGTTGAGAATGAATAAAGAATGATTTCCCCCATCAGCTAATCATGTGGAAACATATCTGGTAAAAGAAAATGAGGCATTTTCTGGCAGACCCAGAATTGCTGAACATTTACCAGGAAAGACTCAACTGTGGGGCTAAGAAACAACCAAGAACTAGCAGAAAATCAGGACTAAGATACAACCAAGAACTAGCAAAAAATCAGGGCTAAGAAACAACCAAATACTAGCAGAAAATCAGGGCTAAGAAACAACCAAGAACTAGCAGAAAATCAGGGCTAAGAAACAACCAAGAACTAGCAGAAAATCAGGGCTAAGAAACAACCAAAAACTAGCAGAAAATCAGGGCTAAGAAACAACCAAAAACTAGCAGAAAATCAGGGCTAAGAAACAACCAAAAACTAGCAGAAAATCAGGGCTAAGATACAACCAAGAACTAGCAGAAAATCAGGGCTAAGAAACAACCAAGAACTAGCAGAAAATCAGGGCTAAGAAACAACCAAGAACTAGCAGAAAATCAGGACTAAGAAACAACCAAGAACTAGCAGAAAATCAGGGCTAAGAAACAACCAAAAACTAGCAGAAAATCATCAATTAAACTATGACAACACCACTAAGTGCAGTCTTCAGCTTAAGAGAAGGAGATAAGTGAATGAATCTTCTAGGCTTTAGTTAGTGCGAGTCTTGGTGATGTTTGAGGCTTTGTCATAACTAGCGACACAATGCTAGGCTCTAGTTAGTGCTAGTCTTGGTGATGTTTGAGGCTTTGTCATAACTGGCGACACAATGCTAGGCTCTAGTTAGTGCTAGTCTTGGTGATGTTTGAGGCTTTGTCATAACTAGCGACACAATGCTAGGCTCTAGTTAGTGCGAGTCTTGGTGATGTTTGAGGCTTTGTCATAACTAGCGACACAATGCTAGGCTCTAGTTAGTGTCAGTCTTGGTGATGTTTGAGGCTTTGTCATAACTGGCGACACAATGCTAGGCTCTAGTTAGCGTTAGTCTTGGTGATGTTTGAGGCTTTGTCATAACTGGCGACACAATGCTAGGCTCTAGTTAGTGCTAGTCTTGGTGATGTTTGAGGCTTTGTCATAACTGGCGACACAATGCTAGACTCTAGTTAGTGCCAGTCTTGGTGATGTTTGAGGCTTTGTCATAACTGGCGACACAATGCTAGGCTCTAGATAGTGTCAGTCTTGGTGATGTTTGAGGCTTTGTCATAACTGGCGACACAATGCTAGGCTCTAGTTAGTGCTAGTCTTGGTGATGTTTGAGGCTTTGTCATAACTGGCGACACAATGCTAGACTCTAGTTAGTGCCAGTCTTGGTGATGTTTGAGGCTTTGTCATAACTGGCGACACAATGCTAGGCTTTAGTTAGTGCGAGTCTTGGTGATGTTTGAGGCTTTGTCATAACTAGCGACACAATGCTAGGCTCTAGTTAGTGCTAGTCTTGGTGATGTTTGAGGCTTTGTCATAACTGGCGACACAATGCTAGGCTCTAGTTAGTGCTAGTCTTGGTGATGTTTGAGGCTTTGTCATAACTAGCGACACAATGCTAGGCTCTAGTTAGTGCGAGTCTTGGTGATGTTTGAGGCTTTGTCATAACTAGCGACACAATGCTAGGCTCTAGTTAGTGTCAGTCTTGGTGATGTTTGAGGCTTTGTCATAACTGGCGACACAATGCTAGGCTCTAGTTAGCGTTAGTCTTGGTGATGTTTGAGGCTTTGTCATAACTGGCGACACAATGCTAGGCTCTAGTTAGTGCTAGTCTTGGTGATGTTTGAGGCTTTGTCATAACTGGCGACACAATGCTAGACTCTAGTTAGTGCCAGTCTTGGTGATGTTTGAGGCTTTGTCATAACTGGCGACACAATGCTAGGCTCTAGATAGTGTCAGTCTTGGTGATGTTTGAGGCTTTGTCATAACTGGCGACACAATGCTAGGCTCTAGTTAGTGCTAGTCTTGGTGATGTTTGAGGCTTTGTCATAACTGGCGACACAATGCTAGACTCTAGTTAGTGCCAGTCTTGGTGATGTTTGAGGCTTTGTCATAACTGGCGACACAATGCTAGGCTTTAGTTAGTGCTAGTCTTGGTGATGTTTGAGGCTTTGTCATAACTGGCGACACAATGCTAGGCTCTAGTTTGTGCTAGTCTTGGTGATGTTTGAGGCTTTCTCATAACTAGCGACACAATGCTAGGCTTTAGTTAGTGCCAGTCTTGGTGATGTTTGAGGCTTTGTCATAACTAGCGACACAATGCTAGGCTTTAGTTAGTGCCAGTCTTGGTGGTGTTTGAGGCTTTGTCATAACTAGCGACACAATGCTAGGCTTTAGTTAGTGCCAGTCTTGGTGGTGTTTGAGGCTTTGTCATAACTAGCAACACAATGCTAGGCTCTAGTTATTGCCAGTCTTGGTTATGTTTGAGGCTTTGACATAACTAGCAACACAATGCTAGGCTCTAGTTAGTGCCAGTCTTGGTTATGTTTGAGGCTTTGACATAACTAGCGACACAATGCTAGGCTCTAGTGCTAGTCTTGGTGATGTTTGAGGCTTTGACATAACTAGCGACACAATGCTAGGCTCTAGTGCTAGTCTTGGTGATGTTTGAGGCTTTGCCATAACTAGCAACACAATGCTAGGCTCTAGTGCTAGTCTTGGTGATGTTTGAGGCTTTGCCATAACTAGCGACACAATGCTAGGCTCTAGTGCTAGTCTTGGTGATGTTTGAGGCTTTGCCATAACTAGCGACACAATGCTAGGCTCTAGTGCTAGTCTTGGTGATGTTTGAGGCTTTGCCATAACTAGCGACACAATGCTAGGCTCTAGTGCTAGTCTTGGTGATGTTTGAGGCTTTGCCATAACTAGCAACACAATGCTAGGCTCTAGTTAGTGCCAGTCTTGGTTATGTTTGAGGCTTTGCCATAACTAGCGACACAATGCTAGGCTCTAGTGCTAGTCTTGGTGGTGTTTGAGGCTTTGCCATAACTAGCGACACAATGCTAGGCTCTAGTGCTAGTCTTGGTGATGTTTGAGGCTTTGCCATAACTAGCGACACAATGCTAGGCTCTAGTGCTAGTCTTTGTGATGTTTGAGGCTTTGCCATAACTAGCAACACAATGCTAGGCTCTAGTGCTAGTCTTGGTGATGTTTGAGGCTTTGCCATAACTAGCGACACAATGCTAGGCTCTAGTGCTAGTCTTTGTGATGTTTGAGGCTTTGCCATAACTAGCGACACAATGCTAGGCTCTAGTGCTAGTCTTGGTGATGTTTGAGGCTTTGACATAACTAGCAACACAATGCTAGGCTCTAGTGCTAGTCTTGGTGATGTTTGAGGCTTTGCCATAACTAGCGACACAATGCTAGGCTCTAGTTAGTGCCAGTCTTGGTTATGTTTGAGGCTTTGACATAACTAGCAACACAATGCTAGGCTCTAGTTAGTGCCAGTCTTGGTTATGTTTGAGGCTTTGCCATAACTAGCAACACAATGCTAGGCTCTAGTTAGTGCCAGTCTTGGTTATGTTTGAGGCTTTGACATAACTAGCAACACAATGCTAGGCTCTAGTTAGTGCCAGTCTTGGTGATGTTTGAGGCTTTGCCATAACTAGCGACACAATGCTAGGCTCTAGTTAGTGCCAGTCTTGGTGATGTTTGAGGCTTTGCCATAACTAGCGACACAATGCTAGGCTCTAGTTAGTGCCTGTCTTGGTGATGTTTGAGGCTTTGCCATAACTAGCGACACAATGCTAGGCTCTAGTGCTAGTCTTGGTGATGTTTGAGGCTTTGCCATAACTAGCGACACAATGCTAGGCTCTAGTGCTAGTCTTGGTGATGTTTGAGGCTTTGCCATAACTAGCGACACTATGCTAGGCTCTAGTGCTAGTCTTGGTGATGTTTGAGGCTTTGCCATAACTAGCGACACAATGCTAGGCTCTAGTGCTAGTCTTGGTGATGTTTGAGGCTTTGCCATAACTAGCGACACAATGCTAGGCTCTAGTGCTAGTCTTGGTGATGTTTGAGGCTTTGCCATAACTAGCAACACAATGCTAGGCTCTAGTGCTAGTCTTGGTGATGTTTGAGGCTTTGCCATAACTAGCGACACAATGCTAGGCTCTAGTGCTAGTCTTGGTGATGTTTGAGGCTTTGCCATAACTAGCGACACAATGCTAGGCTTTAGTTAGTGCTAGTCTTGGTGATGTTTGAGGCTTTGCCATAACTAGCGACACAATGCTAGGCTTTAGTTAGTGCTAGTCTTGGTGATGTTTGAGGCTTTGCCATAACTAGCGACACAATGCTAGGCTCTAGTTAGTGCCAGTCTTGGTGATGTTTGAGGCTTTGCCATAACTAGCGACACAATGCTAGGCTCTAGTTAGTGCCAGTCTTGGTGATGTTTGAGGCTTTGCCATAACTAGCGACACAATGCTAGGCTCTAGTTAGTGCCAGTCTTGGTGATGTTTGAGGCTTTGTCATAACTAGCGACACAATGCTAGGCTCTAGTTAGTGCCAGTCTTGGTGATGTTTGAGGCTTTGCCATAACTAGCGACACAATGCTAGGCTCTAGTGCTAGTCTTGGTGATGTTTGAGGCTTTGCCATAACTAGCGACACAATGCTAGGCTCTAGTGCTAGTCTTGGTGATGTTTGAGGCTTTGCCATAACTAGCGACACAATGCTAGGCTCTAGTGCTAGTCTTGGTGATGTTTGAGGCTTTGCCATAACTAGCGACACAATGCTAGGCTCTAGTGCTAGTCTTGGTGATGTTTGAGGCTTTGCCATAACTAGCGACACAATGCTAGGCTCTAGTGCTAGTCTTGGTGATGTTTGAGGCTTTGCCATAACTAGCGACACAATGCTAGGCTCTAGTGCTAGTCTTGGTGATGTTTGAGGCTTTGCCATAACTAGCGACACAATGCTAGGCTCTAGTGCTAGTCTTGGTGATGTTTGAGGCTTTGCCATAACTAGCGACACAATGCTAGACTCTAGTGCTAGTCTTGGTGATGTTTGAGGCTTTGCCATAACTAGCGACACAATGCTAGGCTCTAGTGCTAGTCTTGGTGATGTTTGAGGCTTTGCCATAACTAGCAACACAATGCATGTATGCCCACTCCATGGGTGAATGCTGAGAGGAAAAACCCCCTTCTGGTCCATCATCATCAACAAGTAACGTGCCTACCTATGTAGGTGATCATGTCTCTCCACAACTTTTGATCTCAACAGTTATTTATCATTTCTGTTGTTGAACTTCTGCCAAGCCATTCTCTAAAGCTGTCTGGTATCTTTTATCTTTGTTTCCCTCTATCTCTTCATAACTCAATATTACCAGTTGCTAGAATATATTCCAGCTGTTCCATTCTCAAGCAAAAAGAGAGCTAATTTCCAATGCTAGGAAGAGACAATCATGATTTTTTGGCCATGTAATGAGAAGAGAACAACTGGAATATATTGTAACAACTGGGAAAATTGAGGGACGAAGAGATAGAGGGAAGCAAAGAGAAAAGATAACAGACAGCTTAAGAGAATGGCTTGGCAGAAGGTCAACAACAGAAATGATAAATAGCTGCCGTGAACAATTCAAACAAGACAAATGTGATTTTTGGGCCATGTTAAAAGACACAACAGCGTACTAAAAGTAATCTTGGAGGGGAAAATACTGGGTAAAAGAGGCAGACCAAGACTAACATGGATGAGTAACATCAAAAGATGGACAAATCATACTATGACAACCTGCACCATCAAAGCAAGAGACCAAGCAGTATGGCGCTCTATGGTAGCCAGCCTTCGTTGCGGAGATGGCACTGAATGATGATGATGATGCACATTGATAACATGAGTTAAAACATTCTTTTAGCTGTTATATAGTAAGATTGTGGTGTTTGGTGTATGTTGTTTAGACTGTTATTTAGAAGTGATTGGTGTTTAAGAAAATGAAAATAGTAATTTTGGATATGTTCATGATAAATCAAGTTATTTGTTATAAGTAATGGCATAACAAATATATAATAACATAATATATATTATATATAATAATATGTAACAAATCTGTGTCAATAGAAGTGAGAAAGAGAGTTCATCTGTGCTATATAGAGCCAATTCTGACCTATGGAAGCGAATCATGGACAGTAGACAAACAGATGAAAAGACGATTAGAGGCCACAGAGATGGGATTTCTCAGAAGAATGTTGAAAGTTCCCTGGACAACTAAAAATGACCAATGAGGAAGTTCTCAAAGAGGCCAATACAAAAAGGGAGCTCTTTAAAAACATCAGAAAGAAGCAATCAACATTTTTCGGGCACATCATGAGAAGAGGAAAGTTGGAATACTTGGTTACAACTGGCAAAATAAAAGGAAAGAGAGATCACAGGTGACAAAGAGAGAAAATACTGGATAGCTTGGTGTCATGGCATGGAAAACAGTCAACAACAGAACTGATACGATGAACTGTAGATAGAAGATTGTGGAAGGACATGGTTGCCTACGCCAACCGGTATGGCACATGTTGATGAATGGCTTATACGTTGTAGTCTTGATCCTGATTCTTCCTGCGCTACTAGATGTCACATATGGCTCATATTTTTTTGCCATCCATCTCTTTCCTAGGCGAGATGTTCAATTTTATCTCTTTATGCCTGCCAACTTTGCTTCTCTTGTCTGTTCTTTTTAGTGTCTCTCTGGGTCTTCCTCTTTTTTGTATCCTGATGTTTCCCATAGAAGAGCCTGTTTTGGAATTCTCTTGTTGTCTCTTCTCAACACATGACTGACATATGTCCTCTTCCTAATGGTAGATGAGATCATTGGTTGTATGGCTATTTCCTTTATCCCTATATTAGTCTTGCATTTATTCTTTTGTAAGCACAACATTTTTTTTAGTCATTTGTCTTCAAAAGTGTTTAGTTTTCTTTCAATATTGTTTATTGTTTTCACAGATTTGTGTTGCTGTAGTGTAATTATATTTGGATTTAATTAAATAATTTATGTTATTCATCAACTTATACCATCTATACATCAAAGTTTGTTGCACATTTCTTTTGCCTTGATGGTACTTGCTGTCAAGAGTTCAGCAGTCTACATCATGATGTTGTCAGACCACTTGATTCTTTGTCTCTGCCTCATTTACTCTTTGTGTCCACATCCAAGATGGCTTTCAGTGAGGTGTTATGTGTCTCTTTAGGTGTTCAAACACATCGCTTGTCTTGTTTGAGCTATGTTTATTAGTTCTTCATCTCAAACTGTTTCAGAACTTTATAGTTTGTTTTATTCTCTGTTTTCCAAATTCTTGTTATTCTTTTATTAAATCACATTTCAAGGCCTTCTATTTATTCATAATTATAATTTTATAAATTCTTGTTATTCTTTTGTTAAAACACATTTCAAGGCCTTCTATTTATTCATAATTATAATTTTATAAATTCTTGTTATTCTTTTGTTAAATCACATTTCAAGGCCTTCTATTTATTCATAATTATAATTTTATAAATTCTTGTTATTCTTTTGTTAAATCACATTTCAAGGCCTTCTATTTATTCATAATTATAATTTTATAAATTCTTGTTATTCTTTTGTTAAAACACATTTCAAGGCCTTCTATTTTGTTCATAATTATAATTTTATAAATTCTTGTTATTCTTTTGTTAAAACACATTTCAAGGCCTTCTATTTATTCATAATTATAATTTTATAAATTCTTGTTATTCTTTTGTTAAATCACATTTCAAGGCCTTCTATTTATTCATAATTATAATTTTATAAATTCTTGTTATTCTTTTGTTAAAACACATTTCAAGGCCTTCTATTTATTCATAATTATAATTTTATATCTATAGGATATTCATTTGTAGCATTTATTTTTTATACCTTCCATGGTTCTATGCCATAAACTGGCACCACCTTGTGGTCATTCTTAGGGTGATCAACAAAATCTCACCAGTTTCCTCAGAACTTGATCATCATGTTTGAGGTATTCTGGCCTGATCCGTGTGGATGGACATTTCTACCATTAACCCTCTTGTTGCCTTTTGACTGCCACACTTTTACCTGCTGTCCACACACTAGTTTGTCACAGATACTTTAATTAATTTGATCATTTGTTTTCCAGGAATATAAAATACACGGTCGTCTTCAATTATATATTCAACATAATTAGTGGAAGCTGTTAGGAGGGGGAACAGTATGTGCGCAGCAAACTATCCAATTCTACAAAAAAAAATGCGCTTTGAAGTGGTCATTCTTACAATGCTGTAGTAATTAATATAGACTTACAGTTGTTAACATTTTGAATCAGTTTTGCCCAATCTCTACATTTATTAACAGACAGTCTAATGGTCTTAAAGAAATTTTTTTCTTTGACTTTCTCCTGAGAGTTGTTTCTCTTTTCTCTTTAACTCATAAAAAAACATAAAACGGCTTAGATGTATTTTTTTTTGGTAAGTTACACATGACATATACCTTAGTTAATTTGCCATATATTTTTTGTAAGTTACACATGACAGATACCTTAGTTAATTAGCCATATTTGTTGTAATTTGCCATATTTTTTGTAAGTTACACATGACAGATACCTTAATTAATTTGCCATTTTTGTTTTGTCTGTTAAGAAAGACAAGTGGCTGTGTCCAGAGTCTATTGTACAACCTTTCTTTATAATGGTTTCTGCATCTTGTGGTTGTTCTTTATGATATTTGGTTGTTGCCCCAACAGGAGGCACAGGATGCCCAAGATGTTGTCTCACGGGCGACAGAAGTGTTCCATGCCCTGGGCCATATGCTGCACAGCCTGAGTGACGTGGTAGTTGATATGAATACAGAGATGCCGCGACAAGCCGTTGCCAGCCCCCCAGTTCCCTTTCCAATTCCAGGCACAGCAAGCATGGCTATTCCCATTCACGTAAGTTCTTTATGTTCTTCTTCTACCTTTTTAGCTCCCTGTGGAGCATGGGTCTTCAACAAACACTTTCCAAGTCATTCTGTTTTTTTTGCCATTATTTTAAGATCATTCCATGTCTTCCCCATCATCTTTATCACTGCTTCTATCTGTCTTCTCCAAGAATTCTTTAGTCTTCCTCTTTGTATTTTCCCCTGGGGATTCCAAAAAAGGGCCTATTGTGTAATACTCTCAGGTGGCTTCCGCATTGTGTGTCCTAGCCATCGCCTTCGCTGTATCTCTTTATCCACTGGTAAGCTAAGTTCTTTATGTTGTACCACATCATTGTCTGTCAATGAAGTAAGAAAAGAAAAAGAATTCTTAAATTTAGTTATTTGCAGGCCATCATCACTGCGCTCTGAACATATGCATGTCTATATTATTGCTATGTCAGATGATTTTGCTTTCATTTTGTGTCTTATAATCTTATCATTGTATGTCCAGTGGGTACTTATATATTTTTGTAGCTCCTTTTTTTTTAAGTTTTCTAACAGTTAGTGCATAATAAGATACTAGTAGATACTATTTATTTCTACCACCTAGTTAGTAGTTTTGTAAAGACAGGAGTATAAGTACTAATTATGGTTAGTCAAGGGCCCTATTACCACTGCAAATGAATTAAAATCCATAATTGCTCAACCGCCAGTGGAATCGTCTGAATTAACATCTCATCTCATTGAATACTACAAACAAAGAAAGGCAACTGCAGTCCCCACCATAGCAGCTACAGCACACACCAAGAGACATAAGGTGTATCAGCACCAAAAGTGACGGCAGCTGAACTGTCCTTTGTCATACGATATCATCATTCATTGTAATAATCAGAATATTGAAAAATACAACTCACGGTGTGCACATAACACTAACTCAGCAGCTTCGGCAGCAAGCCGGACTTGGAATATGAGGAAACTGCAACAAGGAACTCTTTTGAGACTGAGCCTCAATGGTTCTTGCTACCTATCCACCATAGACCGGTATTTCAATATTGATGTATACTGCAATCAACACAGAAAACACTATTGCGCACAATTTAGAGGATTTCAGATCACATGCATGTACTCTGCTGCACCGGTGAAGATCTCAACAGTGGAACTTCTGATCTATGCAATTATTGGCATTGGTGAAATAGAATTCACTGAGCAAATCTTTAAAAACATCAAAGAGATGCCATGCCTACAAATTAATGGATAATAATCAATAACCTAAGATATGCTGATGATACTGTACTACTAGCAGAAAATCCTAAAGGTCTACAACAATTACATAATGAAATAAACATAACAAGCAAAAAATATGGACTAGATATGAATATCAAAAAGGCTAAAACTATGATCATAAACAAAGATAATACTCAAAACCCACAAGTGGATATCAAAATTGAAGGAATAGACCTGGAGACAGTTCAGAACTACAACTACCTTGGACATACTATAGACAGTGATGGAAAATGTACAACTGAAATAAACAAAAGAATAGGAATGGCAAAAAGTAATTTTAATCTCATGAAGAACATACTAACATCAAAACAAATAACACCAGGGCTAAAACTAAGAATAGCAAAATGTTACATCTTCTCAATATTCCTATATGGTGCAGAAACATGGACATTAGACTAGACAAGAAAACAAAACAGACAATTGAAGCCTTTGAAATGTGGATTTATAGAAGAATAGGTAGAATTGGATGGAAAGAAAACAAATGAAGAAGTTTTAAAACAACTGAAAATGAAAAAACTACTAAACACAATTCAAACAAGACAATTGCGATTTTTGGGCCATGTTAAAAGACACAACAGCCTACTAAAAGTAATACTGGAGGGGAAAATACAGGGTAAAAGAGGCAGAGGCAGACCAAGACTAACATGGACCAGTAACATCAAAAGATGGACAAATCAACCTATGACAACCTGCACCATCACAGCAAGAGACAGAGCAGAATGTCGCTCCATGGTAGCCAACCTTCTTTGCGGAGACGGCACTCGATGATGATGAAAATAGAATTAATCATCTTTATGGCAAAAAAACGTAACAGTGAATGTTGACACAAACATGACCATGCCTTCTTGAAACCGGAAGTCCATTGGTGTTCAGGTCCCCTCAGCAAGTCCCTCAGTGTCCAGCAACTGATGACTGAAACTCTGTGTTGGTTGATGAGTCCTCTTATATTGTCCACTAAATTTCTCTTCTGTAAATTGCTCTTCAAGACCCAGAGAGATATTGAGAAGAACATTGATGAGAGAGGCAAGAGCAGCAGGATTCGGCTCCCTCAATGAGATAGAGCTGCTTGCACAGAACAGAGACAAATGGCAAAATTTGATAAAATATCTTTAAAAGAATTGAAAACTGCTAGAACAGAATTTCAGATAAGAGAATGAGTATCTTGGTCTACGCCCAATGGGCCGGCTACGGCTCTAAAGGTCAATAGATAGATAGATAGAAATTGTTCTTCAATGTTGTGAGGAACCTCTTATGTAAACATTTAGCCTTTTTATTTGTTCTCAATTTCTAAGCACTCTAGATTGTTCTGTGGGAATATACAAAAGATTGTACAAAGAAATGAAAAACAAATGTGGAAGCGAAGGAAGGATAGTTAAAGCAGAAATGTCAAGAAACGGAAACACAACAAAAGAAAAAGACAAACAATTTATGTACAATCAGTTCAATGAATTAACAGGAAAAAAAAATGAAGTCAAAGTTTCAGGATGTGTAAAGCCAAAGCAATCATCGAGTGCCTTCTCCGCAACGAAGGTTAACTCCTCTGGGTTACCCTCCCCTAACCTCTCCTCTGAGTTACCCTCCCCTAAGCACTCCTCTGAGTTACCCTCCCCTAACCTCTTTTCTGGGTTACCCTCCCCTAACCTCTTTTCTGGGTTACCCTCCCTAACCTCTCCTCTGGGTTACCCTCCCCTAACCTCTCCTCTGAGTTACCCTCCCCTAACCTCTCCTCTGAGTTACCCTCCCTAACCTCTCCTCTGAGTTACCCTCCCCTAACCTCTCCTCTGAGTTACCCTCCCCTAACCTCTCCTCTGGGTTACCCTCCCCTAACCTCTCCTCTGGGTTACCCTCCCCTAACCTTTCCTTTGGGTTACCCTCCCCTAACCTCTTCTCTAAGTTACCCTCCCCTAACCTCTGAGTTACCCTCCCCTAACCTCTCCTCTGAGTTACCCTCCCCTAACCTCTCCTCTGAGTTACCCTCCCCTAACCTCTGGGTTACCCTCCCCTAACCTCTCCTCTGAGTTACCCTCCCCTAACCTCTGAGTTACCCTTCTCTGATTTCTGAGTTACCCACCCCTAACCTCTGGGTTACCTTCTCCTAACCTCGGGTTACCCTCCCCTAACCTCTCCTCTGCATTACCCTCCCCTAACCTCTCCTGGGTTATCCTCCCCTAACCTCCGGGTTACCCTCCCCTAACCTCTCCTCTGCATTACCATCCCCTAACCTCTCCTGGGTTACCCTCCGCTAACCTCCGGGTTACCCTCCCCTAACCTCTCCTCTGCATTACCCTCCCCATACCTCTCCTGGGTTACCCTCCCCTAACCTCTCCTCTGGGTTACCCTCCCCTAACCTCTCCTGGGTTACCCTCCCCTAACCTCAGGGTTACCCTCTCCTGGGTTACCCTCCCCTAACCTCTCCTCTGCATTACCCTCCCAACAACCTCTAGGCAGTGAGATCCGATTATCTCCCCTCTGGAATAAAGAAATATCTACCCGCCCTGAAGATGGATGTTTCAGGCCGAAAGGCACAAGTATCATGGCTTACTGGATGCTAGCAACATAACTCACCCATATCCACTTAAACGGGTGAACACTAAGATGAGTGTTCTTTTCCACATTGTGCATTCATACATACTCTGTGCTGTTCTGCTTTTGTTTTTATTTTATAAGAGTTACATGTTCCCCTCAGATGAATGTACGGGCCCGGCAGAATGCAGGTGGACAAAGACAGAACCAGTCAGCCTCAACTGCACCATCAACTACAGGCAGCACCTCCACAGTACCACCATCCAACAGTACAACCACTTCAAGTGGTAGAGGCACTTCGTCAACAGAAAACACTACCACTTCTACCAGCAACATCACAAACATCATGAATGCAGGTTCTGCTTTGGGTCCTTTCCAGGTAACTAATGTTTAGATTTATCTGATAGGGTTGGATCCTGTAGCTTAAGGGTGGTGGGTCTTCTAGTTAGGGAGTGGATCCTCTTTTTTGGACGTAGGTCCTCTAATTGTCTATTAACACAAGTGGAACAATATTAAAACAGGTCATTGAATTAAACTATCTGGGAACAATGTTCTCAGATAGTAGATGTGAAATCTCAGAGGTGAAATGAAGAATGGCTCAGGCAAATGCAGCTTTAAAAAAATTAGGAAGATACTGTGCAATCCATTTTTGACAATAGAAACAAGAAAGAGTTCTTAAATGTTATGTACAGCCAGTCTTAACATATAGATGTGAATCATGGGCAATAGAACAACAGACAAGAAAATCACTGGAGTCTGTAGAAATGTGGTTTTACAGAAGAATGTTGAGAATTCCACGGACAGCTAAGAAGAGTAATGAAAACGTTCTGAAAGAGGCCAAAGTGAAAAGAGAGCTAATTTCCAATATTAGGGAGAAACAATAATTTTTTAGCCATTTAATGAGAAGGGGACGGCTGGGATATATACTGTAACAACTGGGAAAATTGAGGGACGAAGGGATTGAGGGAAGCAAAGAGAAAAGATACCAGACAGCTTAAGAGAATGGCTTGGCAGAAGGTCAACAACAGAAATGATAAATAACTGTTGAGATCAGAAGTTGTGGAGAGACATGATCACCTATGCCAGCAGACATGGCACTTGATGATGGGAGGATGTTCTCTTTGTTAAAAATATATTTGTTTGTGTGTTGGAGAAACAGATCTTCTGGAAGTTTCTAGGTTGGGAGGTTACAGTTTAAGACCAACAATTTGGAGGCAAGAGTCTTGATGGCTTGTACCAGGGTTGGTGAAACAGAACCACCCTGACCCAACTACACCTCTTCGCAGTGCCTCTCGATTCAGGGGAGATTGCGTAAGACCAAAAAATAAAGATAATTTTATCATTTCTTATTAATAAAATTTAGAAGTGGCCATAAAAATTATGCTTTTTTTATTTTACTACACTGTAGCTTTCTATAAATAATCTAAGTTATGCTGATGATACAGTCTTAATCGCTAAGAGTGAAAATGAGTTACTAGAAATGCTGGACATTATAGTGAAAGAAAGCAAAAATAAAGGACTCAGCATTAATAGCAAAAAGACAGAATTAATGGTAACAACAAAGAAAAAGACATCACCTCAGTGCAAAATAAAGAAAGTGGAACAATATTAAAACAGGTAAATGAATTTAAATATTTGGGAACTTTGTTAACCTCAGACGGAAGATGTACAAAAGAGGTGAGATGCAGAATGGCTCTGGCAAAAGCAGCTTCCCAAAAAATGAGGAAGATACTATGCAATCCATTTTTGACAATAGAAACAAGAAAAAGAGTTCCTAAATGTTATGTATAGCCAGTCTTAACATATGGATGTGAATCATGGGCAATAGGACAACAGACAAGAAAATCACTGGAGTCTGTAGAAATGTGGTTTTACAGAAGAATGTTGAGAATACCATGGACAGCTAAGAAGAGTAATGAAAATGTTCTGAAAGAGGTCAAAGCAAAATGAGAGCTAATTTCCAATATTAGGAAGAAACAATCATGATTTTTTGGCCATGTAATGAGAAGAGAGCAGCTGGAATAAATTTTAACAACTGGGAAAATTGAGGGGCGAAGAGATAGAGGGAAGCAAAGAGAAAAAATACCAGACAGCTTAAGAGATCGACTTGACAGAAAGTCAACAACAAAAATGATGGATAACTGTCGAGATTGAAAGTTGTGGAGAGACATGATCACCTACGCCAGCAGGCCCGGTACTTGATGATGATGATGAGCTTTCTATAAAATTTCTTCACAGATACCACCAGTGTCTCTACCCATACCTTCACCTGTGTCATCCAGCGTGACTACAGGAGTAGATCCAACAGTTATGGTCGAGGTGTTCCCAACAGGTGTGACTGTCCATGACATCAGGGCTATGGTAACTCAGGGGGGACTTGAGGATGACTCAGACTCCAGTAAGTTCATTATATTTGTTTGTTTGTGTTGTCAGTTAGTCATTCAGCAGCCGAAGGGCTCCAGCTTTTTGATTCACCGTCAAATAATGCTAATACAATACAAGAAAAATAACTTCTGCTGAGATGAAGTGTGTTAGATGAATGACAGGAAACAGCTTGGGAGACAAGATCAGAAATGAAGAACTGAGAAAAAGGCTGGGTATAGCCCCCACCATAGAATATATAAAGAAACAGCAGATAAAATGGTTTGGCCATGTGACAAGGCAGAGTGATCTAATCACAACACAACACGCCCCCAATAAACGTTGTGAGAATAACACACCCAAGGGACAACCAAAAAAAAGATGGATTGATGAAATATTAGAAGCACTAGGAGATATAACATCAGTAGAGGTGAACAGATGAGCAAAAGACTGCAAATTATATCTCACCTCAATGCTGAATGGCAAATGAGGAAGGAAAGAAGAAGAAGAAATAATACCAGACATGTTAACCTTTGATTTGTTATTTTTTAAAAAAAATAGCTCGACTTATTAGCCTCTGAGCCTGTGGTTGAATTAATTTCACATGTTTAGAATTGGGTTGTCTAAAGGTTTAGCCGGGAAAGTAGGAATGTAGGGGAATAAGTGGAGTAGGGACGGTGTGAGGAGAATTGAGAGAAACACTGTATGTATGGGGAAGGTGACATTCACAGGATGTTAGGATGAACTGTTGTTTGGGTGAGTAAAGATGAGAGTAAAGTAAAAAAAAGTAAAGTACCCCCGTCACGCCAAGTGGCGTATAGGGAAATATGGTGTTAGTGACCCTATATTTTACAGACCTTCAGCACATGATTTTTGGGGTAATGTGGTCAGTATTACGCCCGTGCTGCTTTACTTTCCCAGAAAAAAAATCTGATACCCATTTAAGGCTGGGTGAACCCGGAAGCCGTCGGTTGGGATCGAACCCTACCCCCTTGTCCGTGGTAGTCCAGTTCACTAACCACTGAGCTATCGCGGCTCCCAAAGATGAGAGAGTCTCGTGATATTGGGGACCGGTGAGAAGCACGGAGGAGTAAATAGAAATACGGGAAGGTCAAGGTGAGTTAGAAGTGATGATGTCATGAGAATCATTGGCTAGGAAATTAAGGAAGTAGCTGTTGATTGGCTGGTACTTAAGGCCATGCAGAGGGTTTTAGAGAGAATTCACATGTAAGCTAGAGACTCAGGAGACTGGCGCACGCCGCTAGGGCGTGTGGCCTTAGTAGCCATAGTAGAGTGTATGCTATGTGTTTTATAGTAGGGAGTAGGATGAAGTTTCGAGAGATGACATGTAGATAAAAACTCTCATGTAGAACAGTGACTCGAAAGTGAGGACAAGAGTCAGAGGTACCTAGCTTACTTTGATACTGGCGCTGAGATGTCAGTCCGCTGGGTTTTATGATTGTACATTGCTGTTTGTGGAGTTATGAAATTAAAGTCGTCTTATGTTTTCACAAGAGAGGCTTACGTGTGGAATTGATTCATAAAACGTGTATTTATATATTAACCTGATGCCCGGAGTCAAACACAATGCGGAGCACAGAAATTAGACAGTTGATACCAACAACTGAGTACAGATCTTAAAGGAAGAGCGAGCAGGAACAGTGGAGAGAAATCACCAAAAACAATTAGCCTGTATCCTATTGACAGGTAGATGTTGTAGAGCTGGACGTTCAGGCGTGGCCTGTGCTATGTTAAAGACAATAGGTTACAACAACCTATCATTGCGAAGACGTCCAGTTTACGGCGACCATGTTACTGCTTTACCTTGTGCTGCTTTTGAACCTGGTAGCATTACATTTACCTGTGTTATAGACTTGTGATGTTGTTTATTTATATTATCTTGACGTTATTGACTTGTTGGCATCACATCACATTACATTGATCACAACGTTAATCATGACAGACTCTTTGCTTATTATAATTAATGATAATCAGTTTATTGATTTATTTCTTATTAATGATCTGTAGTGGTGAATGCACTTATCTGAAATTAATGTTCATTAATTTGGGACTTCTCCGAGGCAAATCGCCGGTGACTATGATCAGTCCCAAGTGCATATTTTAATACAACATTATTCAACTTACTTGATGAAATGTGAAACACAATTCTGGGAATCTTTCAAACACTTCACAACACTTACAACTACAACATGAAGATTCCTAACTGACTTTGCTACATCAAGAAAACTTATTAAAATTAATTACTTGTGATCTACCTTGCTAGCTACTTATTCTAACACTTCTAGTTCTACTTAACTTCTAACTAACTGCCTTTGGCAGTTCGGCCGAAGCCAGACTAAGCTTGCTTAGTCTACATTTTGAACTGAATCTGAACTCTTCCTAACTTCTAACTCTTCCTAACTGCTCCTCAACTGCTGACTTTTTTAACTTTCCTGTACTGAACTGAACTGTAACTTCTGACTAATTCATCTCTATCTGTAACTTGCTCTAACTCCTGTTGTGTTGAAGTTTATATACTCCAATCACTCTCTACGTCTGAAAGTTAGTACCCAATCAAAATCGGCACGCAGCGCTCTTCTGGTCACCTGCATATTCGTTTCCGAGATCTGAACTCTTGTGTCTCAACTGTCCGATTTTGACAATAACAGCTTATTTTCGTACGACTCTGACCTCTTCTGGTTTGATGAAAACACCTTGTTTATCAGACGGGCCAAAGTCATGGGGTCAATGCATGCTATTTGGGTGGTGGTCACTTTAACAACAACCTGTTGTTGTGAAAACCCGCATGGAAATCTCCATGGACCTAACTCTTATCGTGTGTCATCCAGTAATTCTACCTTACCTTCCTCCCCACTTCTGTGTGCTACCCCTACACGAACTTATACTCCTAACTTGTTGTATCTGGAAAATTACCATACTTAAATTACTGCTGGTCGCTACTATTTGTCACTGCTATAGTCTATTGAGAAGCTGGTAACAACTAAGTTACCTGCCCCCATTCTTCCACTAGATTACTGTTACAACCTGTGTGACGCTATTGAAACCAGTGAAGCTATTTAACGGACATCATAAGACAGCATTCACATTGAACCGTGTCTTGCGTCTCCTTGTTTGACATGTTCCAATTATGAGACACTTATCTTTCATCATTATTACAGAGGTAAAACATTGGCTTCTGGTCAGGAAGGTTCTGGGTTCAACATTTGTATTTTGTATCCGTGGTTTCTTCATGGCTTTACCCTCTGCTAGTTATGGGGTAGGGAGATCCTCATTCAACTAGTTGTGGGTTAGGGAGATCCTCATTCAACTAGTTGTGGGGTAGGGAGATCCTCATTCAACTAGTTGTGGGGTAGGGAGATCCTCATTCAACTAGTTGTGGGGTAGGGAGATCCTCATTCAAGCCCTCTCGGATAACAGCGAGGTCCTTTGTGTACCTTGCACATAAAAGACCCCTTGTTAGTTAAAAATTGAAAAGAGTAGGCCAAAATGGCAAAAGCCTAGTGAAAATTGTTAAGCAAATCTACCCATGCCAAAAACGGGTATACATTGATATAAATAAGTGAAAGTGGGGCCTCGGTAGCCTGGTTGCGAAAACCACCCGACTGGACTACCGTCATTTGGACAACTCATGTTCGATTCCCACTGCAAGCAGTGTGAGTTGTACTCGTGGTTGTGAAAAAAAATACCTCTGCGGTCGACCCAGCCGCTGGCAGAAATGGGTACCAGGGTAGTACTCTGGGAAGGTGGGGTATGCCGCCTCACATTGTGAGTTTCAATGCTTGAAGCGGCACTGTCCAGAAGTCTCTGAACTTCTGGATAGGCGGCCGAGCACATATGGATGAAAACTCACATGTTAAGATACTGATTCTAGTCTCATACTTTAGCGACACAACATATCTACACCCACATAATTTATGAATACTGAAGATTTTTCATGTTCGTATAGTTCGTTGTTAGTTCACTTTTGTTAGTTTATCATGTCATCCAGAAAATGAACTACAAGAAATGATGAGCATAATAGTAAAAGAAAACAACAAGAAAGGTCTCAGTCTGGATAGTAAGAAAACAGAAGTAATGGTCATATCGAAGAAACAATCACCACCATCATGCAGCATAAAAATAAACAGGACAAATCTGAAACAAGTTATGGGATTTCTCAGAAGAATGTTGAAAGTTCCCTGGACAGATAAAAAGACCAACAAGAAAATTCTCAGAGAGTCCAATACAAAAAGGGAGCTCCTAAGAAACATCAGAAAGAAATAATCAACATTGTTCTGACACATCATGAGAAGAGGAAAGTTGGAATACTTGCTAATAACAACTGGCAAAATACAGGGAAAGAGAGATCGCGAACGACAAAGAGAGAAAATACTACATAGCTTGGTGTCATGACATGGAAAACAGTCAACAACCGAATTGATATGATGCACGGTGGATAGAAGATTGTGGAAGGACATGACCACCTACGGCAATCGGTTTGGCACATGATGATGATCATGTTATTATTTCTTCACCTAAATCTTTTACAAGTTCAGCTTGTGCTGAAGTCGGATGTGTTGGGCCGAAAGGCGGAAATATAACAGTTATACTGCAAACCACAACACAACGCAGACACGCCCACTTAACGTCCTTTTAAGGACAGATGACGAAGAGGAATCCTAGTCTAGAAATACTCTAGAATACTTTAGTCATCGGGTGAACGCAAGCAAGCAACTAGTTCAGCTTATTTGCTCGTCTAATTAGTTTATAATCCCAGAGTTCATCTTATTGGTAAGTTCTTCATCATAATTATTGTGATTATTCTTTCAAACGTGCAGGCTCCGATTCTGTCGACAATGTTGGTGGCAATCGAACAAACATCACCATCACATCCTCCACAAGCATTGGCCAGCCAATACAATTGTCATCTACAGCGGCCACCGCTACTTCATCAGCAGAAGCTCCGCCTCCTGCATCCACCACGCAGACGACCACTGCTGGCTCATTTACATCTGCAACCCCCTCTCCGTCTGCATTCATTTTCGGTCCAACAACTAGTGTCAGTTTTCGAGAGATGCCCAGCATCAGTATGAGTCAGGTGCCAAACGTGCCAGGACTACCGCAGGGCATATTGCAGAACTTTTTAAGTTCCATTCTCAGCTCACATGGTAAGTAGGGAACTAAGTTCTGTTCACCATCATCATCAAGTGCCATGCCTACTGGTGCAAGTGATCATGTCTCTTCACAACTTTTGAACTCGACAGTTATTTATCATTTCTGTTGTTGACCTTCTGCCAATCCATTCTCTTAAGCTGTCTGGTATTTTTTCTCTTCGCTTCCCTCTATCTCTTCGTCCCTCAATTTTCCCAGTTGTCACAATATATTCCAATGTTCCTTTCTCATTACATAGCCAAAGTAATTATTGTTTCTTCATAATATTGGAAATTAGCTCTCTTTTTGCTTTGGCCTCTTTGTCTTTTAAATGTCCTATTTTTTGTAGTAGTCTCTTTTGTAATTATAATTTATTTGTGGTGGCATCCTTTTTACATCACTCGTTAATTATGATGTTTTTTATTCTTCTATCTATCTATCGACCTTTCGAGCCGTAACCGGCCCATAGGGCGTAGACCAAGATACACCTTCTCCTATATGAATTTTTGTTCTAGCAGTTTTCTTTTAAAGATATTTTATCAAATCTCGCCATCTGTCTCTGTTCTGTGCAAGCAGTTCTATCTCATTGAGGGAGCCGATTCCTGCTGCTCTTGCCTCTCTCATCAATGTTCTTCTCAGTGTCTCCCTGGGTCTTCCTCTTTTTCTTTTACCTGTTGTTTCCCATATGAGGGCTTGCTTTGCTATTCGATTATTATCTCTTCTCATCACATGTCCAACGTATGACCATCGTCTTTTCTTTATTACTGAAGATATTAGTGGTTGATTGGCGATTTCTCTAATTTCCTCGTTTGTTTTGAATTCGTTCCATTCTATACCAAGTATTTTCCTTAGACATTTATTTTCGAATGCGTTCAACTTTGTTTCTATATCTCTTGTTGTTTTCCAGCTTTCACACACATACGTAAGGGTTGATAGTACATTTGATTTGAATAGCCTAAGTTTTGTGTTTGTGCTAATGAGTTTTGATTTCCACAACTTTTCAAGGCTTCTGAAAGACATTGCTGCTTTAGCCAGTCTGATTCTAATTTCTTTGCTCGTATCCCCTTCTCGATCAATGTGACTTCCAAGATAGATGAAGTGATCGATCTCTTCTACTGGTTTGTTTTCCATGTATATTTTGTCACTTGTTGGAATTAAACTTTTCATGACTTTAGTCTTTTCATGATTGACCTCAAGCCCAATTTTGCTGGCTATTGATGATAGTTCATTTGTGTTTTCCTGCATTGTTTTTATCTGATTGCTGATGAGAACTATGTCATCATTTTTATTCTTGGTGTTCCATTAATTATGAACACATTTCTTGCTCTCTGTGTCCATTATTTGTCATAAAGTCAGTGTGCATTATTTGTGAAAAATTGAAAAATATTCATTATTTATGATAATTTATTTTTAGTGTCCATAGTTTGTGGTGTGGGCTGGAACTTGTGCAAGAGCTGGAAAACAGCAAGAGATATGGAAACAAAGTTGAACGCATTTGGGAATAAATGTCTAAGGAAAATACTTGGTGTAGCATGGAACGAATTAAAAACAAACGAGGAAATTAGAGAAATTGTCAATCAACCACTAAATTCATCAGGAATCAAGAAAAAACATTGGACATGTGATGGAAAGAGATAATAACCAAATAGCAAAGCAAGCCCTCAAGTGGAAAACAACAGGTATGAGGCCGACTCTGAGAGACACTGAGAAGAACTTTGGTCAGGGAGGGAAAGGCAACAGGAATCAGTTCCTTCAACGAAATTGAGATGCTTGCACAGGAGAGACAATTGATGAGATTTGCAAAATGTTTTTTGCAAGGATTGAGACTGCTAGAAAGAACATTTAGATAAAGAGTATATGGGTCTATGCCCTATGAGATCACCATGGCTCGCAAGGTCATTAGATAGATGGATAGTTTTGTATAACTTCAGTATCCATTAAATAAAATTGATGACTTTCAGCTTTTGTTCTTTGTAGCGATTTATCTGCATCATCATCAAGTGCCATCTCTGCAACAAAAGTTGGCTACCATGGATCGCCATTCTGCTCTGTCTCTTGCTTTGATGGTGCAGGTTGTCATAGGCTGATTTGTCCATCTTTTGATGTTACTCGTCCATGTTAGTCTTGGTCTGCCTCTGCCTCTTTTACCCTGTATTTTCCCCTCCAAGATTACTTTTAGTAGGCTGTTGTGTCTTTTAACATGGCCCAAAAATCGCTTTTGTCTTGTTTGAATTGTGTTTAGTAGTTCTCTTTTAATTTTTAGTTGTTTTAAGACTTCATCATTTATTTTCTTTTCTTTCCATCCAAATCTACCTATTCTCTATATATCCACATTTTCAATTAAATTAATTCTCTGTTCTGTTTTCTTGTCTAATTTAAAGTTTATGCACCATATAGGAATGTTGAGAAGATATAATATTTTGCTATTCTTAGTTTTAGCCCTGGTGTTATTTGTTTTGATGTTAGTATATTTTTCATGACATTAAAATTACTCTTTGCCATACCTATTCTTTTGTTTATTTCATTTATACATTTTCCATCACTGGTTATAGTATGTCCCAGGTAGTTGTAGCTCTCACTGTCTCCAGATGTATTCCTTCAATTTTGATATTTATTTGTAGGTCTTGAGAATTTTCTTTGTTTATGATCATAGTTTTATTCTTTTTGATATTCATATCTAGTCCATATTTTTTGCTTGTCATGTCTTTTACATTAAGTAATTCTTGTAGATCTTTAGGATTTTATTCAGGATTTTGTATAACTTCAGCATCCATTTAATAAAATTGATGACTTTCAGCTTTTGTTCTTTGCAGAAAATTAACTTCAGTGTACATCATTATTTGTCTTAATGTTAGATTGTGATACTTTATGATATCTTTTGTTTTCAGGCGTCCGCCCTGACCAACCGGTTCAGCTCAATGTAGTCCAGCAAGTGACAGCAACGGGGTCACCCTCTGCACGTCCGCAGTCTGCTCAAGACCCTCCTCTTGACAGTGACAGATTTGGGAACCAGCAACAGCGTCCCATTCTTAACCACCCTCGTAAGTTCCTGCAACTATTACAGATCCACTTTTGGCCATGGTTTGTGCAGACATAAATAACATTAGAATAATTTTTGTTGTATTTTGTTATCTCCTAGTCATAGATTTGGATTCCCCAGCCTCAAATGATCTGATAGTTTCCTTGTATTATCAATTGACAGACCTTTTTTTTTTTTTATAATCCCCAAGTGGGAGGCGAATAGGAAAGCGAAAATATATTTGAAGAAGATGGGGAAAGCCATGGAGAGATATTATAAGAATAGCACAAAACAGGATGACTTGGAAAGTGTTGTTGAAGACCTGTGCTTCGCAGGGAGTTGAAAAGAAGAAGAATTAACTAGATACCAAGCTAGTCGGATACAAAGCTAGTCAGATTCCTAGCAATATTCATACCAAGCAACCTGGATACCTAGCAAGCTGGATTCCAAGCTAGTCAAATTCCTAGCAAGTTGGATACCAAGCTAGTCAGATTCCTAGCAAGTTGGATACCAAGCTAGTCAGATTCCTAGCAAGCTGGATACAAAGCTAGTCAGATTCCTAGCGAGCTGGATACAAAGCTAGTCAAGATTCCTAGCAAGCTGGATACAAAGCTAGTCAGATTCCTAGCAAGCTGGATACAAAGCTAGTCAAGATTCCTAGCAAGTTGAATATCAAGCTAGTCATGATTCCTAGCAAGTTTAATATCAAGCTAGTCAAGATTACTAGCAAGTAGGATACAAAACTAGTCAGATTCCTAGCAAGCTGGATATCAAGCTAGTCAAATTCCTAGCAAGCTGGATACATAGCTAGTCAATTTCCTAGCAAGCTGGATACAAAGCTAGTCAAGATTCCTAGCAAGTTGGATATCAAGCTAGTCAAATTCCTAGCAAGCTGGATACATAGCTAGTCAATTTCCTAGCAAGCTGGATATAAAGCTGGTCAAATTCCTAGCAAGCTGGAAACAAAGCTAGTCAAGATTCCTAGCAAGTTGGATATCAAGCTAGTCAAATTCCTAGCAAGCTGGATACAAAGCTAGTCAAATTCCTAGCAAGCTGGAAACAAAGCTGGTCAAATTCCTAGCAAGTTGGATACAAAGTTAGTCAAGATTCCTAGCAAGTTGGATATCAAGCTGGTCAAATTCCTAGCAAGCTGGATATCAAGCTAGTCAAATTCCTAGCAAGCTGGATACAAAGCTAGTCAAGATTCCTAGCAAGCTGGATACAAAGCTAGTCAAGATTTCTAGCAAGCTGGATACAAAGCTAGTCAAGATTCCTAGCAAGCTGGATATAAAGCTAGTCAAGATTCCTAGCAAGCTGGATACAAAGCTGGTCAAATTCCTAGCAAGCTGGATACAAAGATAGTCAAGATTCCTAGCAAGCTTGATACTTAGCTAGTCAAGATTCCTAGCAAGCTGGATACAAAGCTAGTCAAATTCTTTGCAAGTTGGATACAAAGCTAGCCAGATACAAAACTGGTTGGATTTGTAACAAACTGGAAAACAAGGTACCTGGATTCCTATCATACTTGATACCAAGCTAGTCGGATACCTAGCAAGCTGCATACCAAGCTAGTTGGATACCTAGCAAGCTGCATACCAAGCTAATTGGATACCTAGCAAGCTGCATACCAAGCTAGTTGGATACCTAGCAAGCTGCATACCAAGCTAGTTGGATACCTAGCAAGCTGCATACCAAGCTAGTTGGATACCTAGCAAGCTGCACACCAAGCTAGTTGGATACCTAGCAAGCTGCACACCAAGCTAGTCGGATACCTAGCAAGCTGCATACCAAGATAGTCAGATACCTAGCAAGCTGCATACCAAGCTAGTTGGATACCTAGCAAGCTGCATACCAAGCTAGTCGGATACCTAGCAAGCTGCACACCAAGCTAGTCGGATACCTAGCAAGCTACATACCAAGCTAGCTGGACGCTTATTCTCTTTTCGGCTATGTTGACTGAAGAGTGTTATGTTGGCTTTGATAACAAGTCCACATGATACAAAGCCATTGCGTTAACAATGTTCCCTTCATCATTTCAAGTTTAACTTTTTCTGGAGTCATTTTGGTATTGCTTCATATAATTAGGATAAGAAATATTTGATGGAGTGGGTCAATCTCCACTAGTACGTGTCCACTAAAGGGTCAGACATAAGAGTGTAACATCATCTATGCAATGACCTGTCAAAGATGACGTACAGTCTAAACTATCTGAATGTTATTTTGGCGTAGTTATTATGAAAGTAAAATTCTCAAGACTTACAATTAAATATCAAAGTTGAAGGAATACATCTGGAGACAGTCCAGAGCTACAACTACCTGGGACATACTATAACCAATGATGGAAAATGTACAACTGAAATAAATAAAAGAATAGGAATGGCAAAAAGTAATTTCAATGCCATGAAAAATATACTAACATCAAAACAAATAACACCAGGGCTGAAACTAATAATAGCAAAATGTTACATCTTCTCAATATTTCTGTATGGTGCAGAAACATGGACATTAGACCAGAAAACAGAACAGAAAATTGAAATGTGGATTTATAGAAGAATAGGTAGAATTGGATGGAAAGAAAAGAAAACAAACTAAGAAGTTTTAAAACAACTAAAAATGAAAAAAGAACTACTAAACACAATTAGAGCAAGACAAATGAAATTTTTTGGTCATGTTAAAAGACTCAACGGTCTAATAAAAGTAATATTAGAAGGGAAAATACAAGGTAAAAGAGACAGAGGCAGACCAAGACTAACATGGACGAGTAACATCAAAAGATGGACAAGTCAGCCTGTGGCAATCTGCACCATCAAAGCAAGAGACAGAGTGGAATGGCGCTCCATGGTAGCCAACCTTCGATGCAGAGAGGGCACTCGACGATGATGATGATATTATGAAAGTTAAATCTATTTAACAGTCTTGTCTTACCATAAAAAAAAATATCTTTCTTATCTGTGCAATTAATGTATTACATAATAAATATACTGTCTTTGTTAAGCATAGTCAATACACCGTCTGTTAAATTAGGAGACTTGCAGTAAAACTGAAAAGCCAAGAAATGGACAGAAAGAGATATTTACGTTTGGATTTTTTTCCAAAAGTATTGGTTATTGGTTATGGTTATTGATTATGGAAGGCCTCGGTATCACTGCAAACGAATTAAAATCCATAATTGCTCAACCGCCCGTGCCAGTGGAATCATCCGAATTACTAACACATCTCCCAAACAAAGAAAGGTAACTGTATGTATTCCAAAAGTATGCTGTCTCTCACCCTCTCTTTCTCTCTTGCATTTGCCCGATGTCTAAAGTAACATATAGACTTTCATCTTTCTTCGTCCTCTGCCCTTGAGAAACACTAAGTGTGCATAGATGCGTTGTGTTACTGTTTGCAGTTTGTATATCTATTGTACTTTAGAGCCGAAGATGACACATAGTGCTGAAACTTTTAGAGTCGCCATGTCTGACAATCTTTAGAGTCGCCATGTCTGACAATCTTTGCTATCAACACTTTTAGAGTCGCCATGTCTGACAATCTTTGTTATCAACACTTTTAGAGTCGCCATGTCTGACAATCTTTGTTATCAACACTTTTAGAGTCGCCATGTCTGATAATCTTTGTTATCAACACTTTTAGAGTCGCCATGTCTGATAATCTTTGTTATCAACACTTTTAGAGTCGCCATGTCTGATAATCTTTGTTATCAACACTTTTAGAGTCACCATGTCTGATAATCTTTGTTATCAACACTTTTAGAGTCGCCATGTCTGCACAGAGCGCTTGCTCAATCTCGAATGAATCTTTTTCCTACTCAAAATCCTTTGTCCTCCTAACTTCCCCCTCGTTTTCACAAACTTCATGGTTCACGACCCGCTCACCCGAGAATTCCCCTATCCTGTGGCTCTGAGTTGTTCTCTGTTTACAACCATATCTAAACTTCACCCTTTGACCTCTTCCATCTAATTCCTTCTCATATAACTTCTCCGTCCCTTTACCTCAACCCTTTTTCATATCGTCTACATATTTTCAAAAAATTAAATTTTAAAACATTCTTTTAGAATATGAAGTAATGTCTTCAATATTATTTCCTTCATTTGCAACGAGAAGGTTGATGTACTTTGCAAAAGCAACGTGAACTCAATGTAATATAATCACATAGTGTTGTTGTTGACGGATTGCCAAGAGTTGATGCGAGCATGTTGCCCTTTGATTCATAAGATGTGGCAGGTCATAATAGGCATATGGGGAATATGATGTTCGTGACCAGATTTTTGGGTGATGTGGTCAGTATCACGCCAGGCGGCTTTAACTTCCCAGAAAAATCTCTGGTACCAATTTTTAGAGGCGGGGTGAACCCCGGAGCCTTGTCAGTATAAGAAAAAATAATTCTGCCACTGCTGGAGATCAAACCTGGTCCCTTCTGGTCAGGAAGTGAGCACACTAAGTCTATCTATCTATCTATTGACCTTTCGAGCCGTAACCGGCCCATAGGGCGTAGACCAAGATACACCTTCTCCTATATGAATTTTTGTTCTAGCAGTTTTCTTTTAAAGATATTTTATCAAATCTCGCCATCTGTCTCTGTTCTGTGCAAGCAGTTCTATCTCATTGAGGGAGCCGATTCCTGCTGCTCTTGCCTCTCTCATCAATGTTCTTCTCAGTGTCTCCCTGGGTCTTCCTCTTTTTCTTTTACCTGTTGTTTCCCATATGAGGGCTTGCTTTGCTATTCGATTATTATCTCTTCTCATCACATGTCCAACGTATGACCATCGTCTTTTCTTTATTACTGAAGATATTAGTGGTTGATTGGCGATTTCTCTAATTTCCTCGTTTGTTTTGAATTCGTTCCATTCTATACCAAGTATTTTCCTTAGACATTTATTTTCGAATGCGTTCAACTTTGTTTCTATATCTCTTGTTGTTTTCCAGCTTTCACACGCATACGTAAGGGTTGATAGTACATTTGATTTGAATAGCCTAAGTTTTGTGTTTGTGCTAATGAGTTTTGATTTCCACAACTTTTCAAGGCTTCTGAAAGACATTGCTGCTTTAGCCAGTCTGATTCTAATTTCTTTGCTCGTATCCCCTTCTCGATCAATGTGACTTCCAAGATAGATGAAGTGATCGATCTCTTCTACTGGTTTGTTTTCCATGTATATTTTGTCACTTGTTGGAATTAAACTTTTCATGACTTTAGTCTTTTCATGATTGACCTCAAGCCCAATTTTGCTGGCTATTGATGATAGTTCATTTGTGTTTTCCTGCATCGTTTTTATCTGATTGCTGATGAGAACTATGTCATCAGCAAAGTCCAGGTCCTCCAAATGGTCTCCTTGTATCCATTCGATGCCTTTATTACCAGTGCAGCATTTCTTCATTATGAAGTCCATAACAATTCCAAATAACAAGGGCGATAAAATACATCCTTGTTTAACCCCAGTTTCTATTGGGAAACATTCGCTCAGTCCTTCCTCTGTTCGAACTGCACATGTGTAACCATCATACATGTCTTTGATAATATTTATGATTTTTGATGGTAAGCCATATTGCTTCAGAATTTTCCACAAAGAATCTCTATGAATACTATCAAATGCTTTTTTGAAGTCGATGAAGTTAAGTACAAAAGGTTTTTGCTTTTCAATGAGTTCCTCCAATATAAGTCGTAGAGTGAAAATGTGGTCAAGACAGCTTCTCCCTTTTCTAAACCCAGCCTGTTCTTCACGCATTACTGTATCTATTGAATCCTTTATTCTATTTAGGATGATTTTACAGAATAATTTTGAGGCAACTGACAAAAGTGTCACGCCTCTCCAATTGTTACAATCTCTAAGATTGCCCTTTTTTGGGATCTCAACAATGATTCCTTTTTTCCATTTATGAGGCGTCTTCTCTGTTTTCCAAATGATGTTGAACATTTTTTGGAGATGTATTAAATTATGGCTATCAATTGCCTTGAGGATCTCAGCTGTTAACTTATCCTCTCCAGCAGCCTTGTTATTGGTCATTAGCTTTAAGGTGGTTTCTATTTCACTCAAGGTGAAGTCATCTAAATTTACATCTAATTCTGCTGCTGGAATACAAAAATCTCATTAACTAGAAACCTCAAAACAGAAATCTCATTAACTAGAATTTTGCATCTAATATGTGGAGGATACAAAAATCTCATTAACTAGAAACCTCAGAACAGAAATCTCATTAACTAGAATTTTGCATCCCTCTCTCTCTCTCTGTGATCAGGACTCAATCAGAGTAGGATTCCAGACTCTCACATTAGGTCAGCTGTCAGGTTAAGTGTGTTGATCGCTCCCACAGACAGAACATCACAATGAGAGTCTACCAGTTTCTACTCTGATTGAACACCCGTTAAAACGTTGCACTGTGTTCTGCGCCAGTGGCCCAGTGCATCCGATTTCAGCCAGCATTTTATTCAGGTTTGCTTTCCTTAGCCTTTGATTGTCCCCAATCATCCTGCAAGGCAGCAGATTGTCTTTTCTGTAGGATACAAAAATCTCATTTAGAAACCTCAGAACAGAAATCTCATTAACTAGAATTTTGCATCTAATATGTGGAGGATACAAAATTCTAGTTAATGAGATTTTTTTATGTTCAACTTGGCCCCGATAGATAGATATATATATATATATATTGCATTCATCAGTCTCTGGCAAAGTCTCTAGAAACTAGGAACTGAATTTACATGTTAATCCATTTTTCCCTGGCAGCCGTGTGCAGAGGGGTTCCTCACCGCACAGGCAGATAACTCCGTTTTCTGAGGTACTCATATTTTTTTCCATCGATGAGTAATTGACATTTCAAGTCTAGCTGCTGAGACCAAGGGTGGTAGCCACAGAAAGATATCAAAAATAAAAATCTCAACCGGTGCTTCCAGGATTTGAACTCACAACCTCTCTGCCTCGAGACTAACCAGTCCCTCGAGACATATATTAAAATATTTAAGACATTATTAGAGATGAGTTTCCATGTTTTACTGCAAGCGTTCCTTTATTTGATGCTGCTATGTGACTAGATACAACTCCCACAAAATAAAATGCTGTAGTTGTGCTTCTAATAGGGATCCCTACCAGGATCGGCAGCACACGGCACAGTCCACCACCCACAGATGCCAATACAGGAGCTGCAGCTGGCAGCACTGCCTCACCGACCAGCACCAGCGCTACCACGACTACTTCCAGCAGTACCAGTACAAATGCCTTCTCCTCCTTCCCAATCACATTTAACTGGTCAAATCTTGGCTCACCAAAGTAAGCATCATTCTGGCTACTTTATCAGCTAAGTCTTGCTTCAATTTTATATATATATATTACTCACATTTTTTTCACATCATCATCATGTGCCATACCGGTTGGCTTAGGTGATCATGTCTCTCCACAATCTTCTATCTACAGTGCATCGTATCAGTTCTGTTGTTGACTTTTTCCATGCCATGACACCAAGCTATCCAGTATTTTCTCTCTTTGTCGCCCGCGATCTCTCTTTCCTTTTATTTTGCCAGTTGTAACCAAGTATTCCAACTTTACTCTTCTCATGATGTGCCTGAAAAATGTTGATTGCTTCTTTCTGATGTTTTTTAAGAGCTCCCTTTTTGTGTTGGCCTCTTTGAGAACTTCCTCATTGGTCTTTTTAGCTGTCCAGGGAACTTTCAACATTCTTCTGAGAAATCCCATCTCTGTGGCCTCTAATCGTCTTTTTATTTGTTTGTCTACTGTCCATGATTCGCTTACATAGGTCAGAGTTGGTTCTATATAGCACCGATGAACTCTCTAATTTTTATTGACATAGATTTGTTGCATAAGATATTTTTCATTTTCTGAAATGCCATTTTAGCCTGAGCTATTCTGCTTTATATTTCTGTGGGTGGTGCTTTTCCCATCTGATGTTATTATTGTGCCCAAGTATTTGAAATGTTGCACTTGTTTCAGATTTGTCTCGTTTATTTTTATACTGCATGATGGTGGTGATTGTTTCTTCGATATAACCATTACTTCTGTTTTCTTACTATTCAGACTGATATTTTTTTGACATATTATTTATTTTTACCCTCTTTAATGTTGCATGGCAGACCACCGTGAAAGAGATTGGAGCCTCATCACGAAACACTCCAAAGAAAGCCATGGAGTGAAATTATAAATATTGTTTTAAGAACGAATTCAAAATGTTACATCTTCTCAGTATTCCTGTATGATGCAGAAACATGGACATTAGACAAGAAAACAGAACAGAAAATTGAAGCCTTCGAAATATGGATTTATAGAAGAATAGGTAGAATTGGATGGAAAGAAAAGAAAACAAACGATGAAGTTTTTAAACAACTGAAAATAAAAAGAGAACTACTAAATAGAATTAAGACAAGACAAATGACATTTTTGGGGCATGTTTAAAGACACAACAGCCTACTAAAAGTAATATTGGAAGGGAGAATACAAGGTAAAAGAGGCAGACCAAGACTAACATGGACGAGTAACATCAAAAGATGGACAAGTCAATCTATGACAGCCTGCACCATCAAAGCAAGAAACAGAGTAGAATGGCGATCCATGGTAGCCAACCTTCATTGCGGAGAAGGCACTCGATGATGATGTAATGTTGCAATCTCTTTTTCTCATTTCGTCATTTCATCTCTTGTCCCTCTGTTTACTTCTCCTCAATTTATTTACTTGATCATCCTAGATGTAGTAGAATTTATTTCCTTCATCTGGGATAACACCAATGAGAAAGATGCAGTTATCTATACAGATGGATCTGTAATACAACGCCAAATGAGTGCATGGGCATTTACTGCATGCTCGGCAGGCAGAATAGTCAAGGAAGACAGTTGTGCATACGTTATGACCATGAGTAGAATTATAATGAAGGTGATGGCAGTGACCAAGGCATACATCTGGTGGAAAATCGTGAGAAATATGTATATACAAGTTCTGACCATGTGACCAGTTCATAGTGTATTACTTTGTTGTTCTTACTCTTCTAGATACAAGTTCTGACCATGCAACCAGCACATCATGTGTCATAATGTTGTTCTTACCCCTCCATATACAAGTATTGACCATGTGACCAGCACATCATGTGTCATAATGTTGTTCTTACCCCTCCATATACAAGTATTGACCATGTGACCAGCACATCATGTGTCATAATGTTGTTCTTACCCCTCCATATACAAGTATTGACCATGTGACCAGCACATCATGTGTCATAATGTTGTTCTTACCCCTCCATATACAAGTATTGACCATGTGACCAGCACATCATGTGTCATAATGTTGTTCCTACCCCTCCATATACAAGTATTGACCATGCGACCAGTACATCATGTGTCATAATGTTGTTCCTACCCCTCCATATACAAGTATTGACCATGTGACCAGTACATCATGTGTCATAATGTTGTTCTTACCCCTCCATATACAAGTATTGACCATGCGACCAGCACATCATGTGTCATAATGTTGTTCTTACCCCTCCATATACAAGTATTGACCATGCAACCAGTACATCATGTTTCATAATGTTGTTCTTACCCCTCCATATACAAGTATTGACCATGCAACCAGTACATCATGTGTCATAATGTTGTTCTTACCCCTCCATATACAAGTATTGACCATGCAACCAGTACATCATGTGTCATAATGTTGTTCCTACCCCTCCATATACAAGTATTGACCATGTGACCAGTACATCATGTTTCATAATGTTGTTCCTACCCCTCCATTTACAAGCACTGACCATTCAACCAGCACATCATGTTTCATAATGTTGTTCCTACCCCTCCATTTACAAGCACTGACCATTCAACCAGCACATCATGTGTCATAATGTTGTTCTTACCCCTCCATATACAAGTATTGACCATGTGACCAGCACATCATGTTTCATAATGTTGTTCCTACCCCTCCATATACAAGTATTGACCATGCAACCAGCACATCATGTTTCATAATGTTGTTCCTACCCCTCCATATACAAGTATTGACCATGTGACCAGTACATCATGTTTCATAATGTTGTTCCTACCCCTCCATATACAAGTATTGACCATGCAACCAGCACATCATGTTTCATAATGTTGTTCCTACCCCTCCATATACAAGTATTGACCATGTGACCAGTACATGATGTTTCATAATGTTGTTCCTACCCCTCCATATACAAGTACTGATCATGGGACTGGTATGGCACATGAAGATGATCATGGAACTAGCTCGTTGTATGTTGATTTGTTGTTCTCACTCTTCCATATATTACCTTGTGACCAGCTCATTGTTTCGTAATGTTGTTCTTACCCCTCCATCATGAAATAGAACAAAGAGTCATATTCGTATGTTCACAAGATTTGCTTGCTGAATAAGACAAGTATTTGATCAATGACTTGTTCATTAACATTAACCCTTAATTGAACTTGATGTGGACTTAGGCATCTTGGGCTGTGTTTTATATCATGTTTGTCCACTTATTATTATGTTATACTCAACCTTTGTCCACTTCTTCTTTTATACTCAACATATTGTCCACTTCTTCTTATATACTCAACCTATTGTCCACTTCTTCTTTTATACTCAACCTATTGTCCACTTCTTCTTATATACTCAACCTATTGTCCACTTGTTCTTTTATACTCAACCTATTGTCCATTTCTTCTTTTATACTCAACCTATTGTCCGCTTATTCTTTTATACTCAACATCTTGTACACTTGTTCTTTTATACTCAACATCTTGTACACTTGTTCTTTTATACTCAACCTATTGTCCACTTGTTCTTATATGCTCAACCTATTGTCCATTTCTTCTTTTATACTCAACATCTTGTACACTTGTTCTTTTATACTCAACCTATTGTCCACTTCTTCTTTTATACTCAACCTATTGTCCATTTCTTCTTTTATACTCAACCTATTGCCCATTTCTTCTTTTATACTCAACCTATTGCCCATTTCTTCTTTTATACTCAACCTATTGTCCATTTCTTCTTTTATACTTAACCTATTGTCCATTTCTTCTTTTATACTCAACCTATTGCCCATTTCTTCTTTTATACTTAACCTATTGTCCATTTCTTCTTTTATACTTAACCTATTGTCCATTTCTTCTTTTATACTTAACCTATTGTCCATTTCTTCTTTTATACTCAACCTATTGTCCACCTGTTCTTTTATACTCAACCTATTTTTCATTTCTTCTTTTATACTCAACCTATTTTTCATTTCTTCTTTTATACTCAACCTATTTTTCATTTCTTCTTTTATACTCAACCTATTGTCCACTTTGATAGTGGATCTTACAATAGTAGACAAAAACGGAATTCAAGTCAATGGTCACAACATAAGCAATTTGCAATATGCAGATAACACAGTCTTAATAGCAGAGACAGAGAATAAACTATAAGAAATGATAGACATAATAGTAAAAGAAAGCAACAAGAAAGGTCTCAGTCTGAATAGTAAAAAAAACATAATTAATTGTCATATAGAAGAAACAGTCATCACCATCATGCAGCATAAAAATAAACAGGACAAATCTGAAACAAGTACAGCACGTTAAACATTGGACACAATAATATGAGATGGAAAATGCACCACGGAAATAAAAAGTATAATAGTTCAGGCCAAAATAGCATTTCATAAAGTGAAGAATGTCTTATGCAACAAATCTATGTCAATAGAAGTGGAAGAACTCATCTATACTATATAGAGCCAGTTCTGACCTATGGAAGCAAATCATGGACAATAGACAAACAAATGAAAAAAAACGATTAGAGGCCACAGAGATGGGATTTCTCAGAACAATATGGAAAGTTCCCTGGACAGCTAAAAAGACCAATGAGGAAATTCTCAAAGAGGCTGAAACACTAAAAGGGAGCTCCCACAAAACATCAGAAAGAAATAATCAACATTTTTCAGGCATATCATGGGAAGAGGAAAGTTGGAATACTGGGTTACAACTGGCAAAATAGAGGGAAAGAGAGATTGTGGATGACAAAGAGAGAAGATGCCAAATACCTTGGTGTCATAGCATAGAAAACAGTCAAAAACAGAATTGATATGATGCTCTGTGGATAGAAGACTGTGGAAGGACATGATCGCCTATGCCAACCAGTATGGCACATGATGATGATTATAGGCTTGTATCAAGAATATAACCTGGCCATACATTGCCTTAGACTTGTAAACTGTAACCATCCTTTGTTTATATTGACTGGAATATAAACTGTAACCATCGTTTGTCTATATTGTCTGGAATATAAGCTGTAACCTTCTTTTGTCAATATTGTCTGGAATATAAGTTGTAACCTTCCTTTGTCTATATTGACTGGAATATAAACTGTAACCTTCCTTTGTCTATATTGACTGGAATATAAACTGTAACCATCCTTTGTCTATATTGTCTGGAATATAAGCTGTAACCTTCCTTTGTTTATATTGTCTGGAATATAAACTGTAACCTTCTTTTGTCTATATTGTTTGGAATATAAACTGTAACCTTCCTTTGTCTATATTGTCTGGAATATAAATGGAACCTTCCTTTGTCTATATTGTCTGGAATATAAACTGTAACCTTCCTTTGTCTATATTGTCTGGAATATAAACTGTAACCTTCCTTTGTCTATATTGTCTGGAATATAAACTAATTCATATGTCATTTTTTATCAGGAATATAAACTGTATGGATCGGTCATTCATAACCTCAAATCACGCTTCTTAACAAAATTTTAATTAAATATTAATATTAATATTAATTTAATTTAATTTTTTTAAAAACCTGAAATCTTTGTGTTTTTTTTTCGTTATTCGAATCGTTAGAATTTTAATTTTTAAAAATGTTAACACTATGAGAAGATTAGTTTGAACCCTATTGACTTCCAATAGAAACATTAACTATTTTTTTTTTAAAGCATGATTATAATGGTGTATTATTGCTAAAATATTTTTTTGGCCAAATTAAGTTGAGAAAATGGCATTGAACCACAAAACTCAAAGAGTTTTTAATTATGTACTTCATTTACTAAGTGTAATTTTCTTTTGTATCTTCATAATAAATATGAGTAAATTTTTGTTGTGCAGATTTCTAATTTTGCTTCAATTAAGAACTTTTAATTTTAAGACCTTTTCCTCCTTTTTTTACTTATTATGAATTCTTTAATGGTGGATTTGAGAAATTTAAGAGATGCCTATTAGGATTTGAGAAATTTAAGAGATACCTATTAGGATTTGAGAAATTCAAGAGATACCTATTAGGATTTGAGAAATTTAAGAGATACCTATTAGGATTTGAGAAATTTAAGAGATACCTATTAGGATTTGAGAAATTCAAGAGATACCTATTAGGATTTGAGTAATTTAAGAGATACCTATTAGGATTTGAGAAATTTAAGAGATACCTATTAGGATTTGAGAAATTTAAGAGATACCTATTAGGATTTGAGAAATTTAAGAGATACCTATTAGGATTTGAGAAATTCAAGAGATACCTATTAGGATTTGTCCCACCTCTAATAAACTGACTCACATATTTACCATTATTGTCAGAAATGTAAATTTAAACTTCTCTCTGTCTTTATTATCAGGAAAGCTGAATCCCATATCTGTCTTCATTATTAACAGGGTGTTAGGCAAGGTTGTGCTCTGTTACCAGATTAATGTAATATGTTTAGTGAGATTATTTTAAGATCCATGAGGGGCATGCCTGGAATAACAATTTGGAGGTCATAATTTAAATAATCTAATATATGTTAATGATACAGTTTTAATTGCTAAGAGTGAAAATGAGTTACAAGAAATGTTGGACATTATAGTGAAGGAAAGCAGAAATATAGGACTCAGCCTTAATAGTAAAAAAGACAGAAGTAATGGTTACAATAAAGAAAAAGATACAGCCGCAATGCACAATAAAGACAAGTGGAACAATATTAAAACAGGTAAATGAATTTAAATATCTGGGAACAATGTTAACATCAGATGGTAGATATACAACAGAGGTGAGATGCAGAATGGCACAGGCAAAAGCAGCTTTCCAAAAAATGAGAAAGATACTGTGCAATCCATTTTTGATGATGGAAACAAGAAAAAGAGTTCCTAAGTGTTATGTAGAGCCAGTCTTAGCATATAGATGTGAATCATGGACAGTGAGACAACAGACAAGAAAATCACTGGAGGCTGTAGAAATGTGGTTTTACAGAAAACAGTTGAGAATACCATGGATAGCTAAGAAGAGTAATGAAAATGTTCTGGAAGAGGCCAAAGTAAAAGGAGAGCTAATATCCAATATTAGGAAGAAACAATCATTTTTTGGTCATGCAGTGAGAGGGGAGAAATATAAACTGATCTCTCTCTCTCTCTCTCTCCCTCCCTCCCTCTCCCTCCCTCCCTCTCTCTCCCCCCACTCACTCACTCACTCTATTATCAAGAATATTAACCAGATCGTCTATCTATTCTCACACAGTGTAACAATAGGGACAAACACAGACTCCAATGACGCTGGCAGCCAGGCTACTGGTAATCCTCGGCCACAGTTTCACATCCATCGGGGTACCCCTGGACAACCCAGACCACAGCCACCTCATTCAAGGCCCCATGCTCAACCTCCGTTGCGGTCAGGGTTAGGCCCCAGAGGCTATGTGGACCCCTACCTGCCCTGTTCTTCCACCCACTACATGACACCCATAGCCCTAGCGGCTTTCAATGCCTTGCAGATGCAATCGCGAGGCAGGGGACAGCCACCTCAACAGCAGGTAATTTCATTCTATTTTGTCTTTGTTTCTATTTTCCTGTATGGTGTGACTACACTGAATGTGCTGTCCTTGTTTCTATTTTCCTGTGTAGTGTGACTAGTCTGACCTATGGAAGCGAATCATGGACAGTGGACAAACAAATGAAAAGACGATTGGAGGCCGCAGAGATGGGATTTCTCAGAAGAATGTTGAAAGTTCCCTGGACAGCTAAAAAGACCAATGAGGAAGTTCTCAAAGAGGCAAACACAAAAAGGGAGCTCTTAAAAAACATCAGAAAGAAGCAATCAACATTTTTCGGGCACATCATGAGAAGAGGAAAGTTGGAATACTTGGTTACAACTGGCAAAATAAAAAGAGAGAATCGCGGGCGACAAAGAGAGAAAATACTGGATAGCTTGGTGTCATGGCATGGAAAACAGTCAACAACAGAACTGATACGATGCACTGTAGATAGAAGATTGTGGAGGGACATGATCACCTACGCCAACCAGTATGGCACATGATGATGAGTGTGACTACGCTGAGCATGCTGTCTTTGTTTATATTTTCCTGTGTGGTGTGACTACGGTGAGCATGCTGTCTTTGTTTCTATTTTCTTGTGTGGTGTGAATGCACCAAATGTGCTGTCCTTGTTTCTATTTTCCTGTATGGTGTCTCCCTCCACTTGGTCATCTAACATGTAGTTATAGATAATTTGTGCTTCACTGTTTGTTGTCGTTGTCCCTGTATTCTGAAGAAGGCCACAGGCTGAAATGCCAGTATTGTGTTGTGTTCCTTCCTTGTAAAGCTGTCCCATACCTTGGAGTGCTTATCACACACCACTACTGGCTCCATCCACAGGAGGCAGAGTTGCTCTTGTAACAAAAATGCATCCACAGGAGGCAGAGTTGCTCTTGTAACAAAAATGCATCCACAGGAGGCAGAGTTGCTCTTGTAACAAAAATGCATCCACAGGAGGCAGCAGAGTTGCTCTTGTAACAAAAATGCATCCACAGGAGGCAGAGTTGCTCTTGTAACAAAAATGCATCCACAGGAGGCAGAGTTGCTCTTGTAACAAAAATGCATCCACAGGAGGCAGAGTTGCTCTTGTAACAAAAATGCATCCACAGGAGGCAGAGTTGCTCTTGTAACAAAAAACATCCACAGGAGGCAGAGTTGCTCTTGTAACAAAAAACATCCACAGGAGGCAGAGTTGCTCTTGTAACAAAAAACATCCACAGGAGGCAGAGTTGCTCTAGTAACAAAAAGCATCCACAGGAGGCAGAGTTGCTCTTGTAACAAAAAGCATCCACAGGAGGCAGAGTTGCTCTTGTAACAAAAAGCATCCACAGGAGGCAAAGTTGCTCTTGTAACAAAAAGCATCCACAGGAGGCAGAGTTGCTCTTGTAACAAAAAGCATCCACAGGAGGCAAAGTTGCTCTTGTAATAAAAAACATCCACTGGAGGCAAATTCGCTTCCCACACAGAGCTGGAAGTTGTCTGCGACCCAGAGCTGATGGCTTACAGCAGGATCGATGAACCAGAACCACAACCATCCAGACCCTACTCCATCTCTCCGTGGTGCCTCCAGTAATAGACTGACCTGTCTAGTCCTGCCAAGCGAGTAGGGATCAAAGAGGGAAGACAACCTGGTACGCAAAAATAACATGCTGAAGTCGATTATGTTGGGTTGAAAACCACCCGGTTGAGCTACCGGCATTCTGACAACCTGTGTTCGATTCCCACTGGAAGCAGTGTGAATTGTACTCATGGTTGGAAAAAAACAAACCCTGTGGTCAACCCAGCCACTGGCAGAAATGGGTACCTGGGTAGTAGTACTCTGCGGAGGTGAGGAATGTCGCCTCACATCGTGAGTTTTGATGCTTGAAGTGACACTGTCCAGAAGTCTTTGAACACTTCTGGATAGGCAGCTGAGCAGATATGGGTGAAAACTCACATGCTGAGACACCGATTCAAGTCTCGTACTTTACCTCTACCATGTCTCTGCTGCAAAGTTTGTGCATCGGGATCTTTGTGCACTATCAAAGATGATAGACATAGACTGGGGCACAAATAGACACAGATTGGAATACAGGCATCGACGGAAAAAATATGAGTACCTCCGAAGTCGAAATTATCTGCCTGTATGGCGAGGGACCCCTGTGCATACGGCTGCCAGGGAAAAATGGATTAACACGCAAAAATTTAGTTCCTAGTCTCTAGGGACTTCGTCAGAGGTTAAAGCTGGCGAACGTTAAAAAAAAAAAACACAGTCAGAGGTTGGGGTACAAATGGAAATAGAAGGAAAAATAAAAAAATAAAAAATGGTATATAAGAAGCTTTACGTGACAAGTGGACGACACAGACTAAACAACGTTTCGGCTCAATAGGCCTTCATCAGGAACAAACAAAAAAAAACACACACACAAAACTGATAACGAAACAACCAAAACAAAAACAATCGAAATGTGTTAAAGAAAACAACAAAAATAAATAAAACTATCCTGTAATATCCAAAATAAATCGTAACCAAGTGCGGCTGTCGTGAACGTCGAAAATTGTGCCAAAAAGTGCGTAAATGTAAACAGAACCAGAGGAGTTAACACAGGGGTCAGTGTGCAAACACAAAGGAGAAAGAATCGAATAGTAGACTGGAAGGTGTAAAAAGACGCTAAGAGTGAGATGTTTGAGAGTGGGGTACAATAAAAATAAATGAGGGGTAAGAAGCACAGAAAAAAATTATAGAGGAGAAAACCGAAGTGTCTCATAATGGACTAGAGGAGAAGAACTATAAAAAACATGGCATAGTAAGTAGACCAAAGAACCCAAATATGTGTAGTAGAGAAGGCTATGCAAAAGGGAAGGAGCAACCAAAAAGAAACTGCGTATGAGTGTGATACATTCATACCTCTCGGGGTCAGCGAACCATACTGGACTATAAGGCGATTTTCCAAAGTATAGCGGCTGCGGTCGCCAGAGTGACAAAGGACAATACCAGTGACACGGATGTCGTCTACAATATGGAAATAGATTAGTATGCAATTATATATTGTGGAAGATTAATGATGATGGTTATAAACTTGATACATTTAATTATTTCAGGTCCCTAACCTTAGTACAATGGTGTCTGGAATGGTTGGAGAGATCATGGAACAGGTTGGCCAAGGTAATATCTGCTTTTGAGACATTTGCTTCTTGCTGCTTACCTCTTTTCTTTGACTTTGTTATTGATGGTCCCATGAGGGTTTAAGTCTTCATTCACTTTATTATAGTATCTGTTTTTGTGATTTTATTTCAGTTTGTTATTGACGGTCCCTTGAGGGTTTAAGTCTTCATTCACTTTATTATAGTATCTGTTTTTGTGATTTTATTTCAGTTTGTTATTGACGGTCCCTTGAGGGTTTTAGTCTTCATTCACTTTGTTATAGTATCTGTTTTTGTGATTTTCTTTAACTCTAGATTATGACGCCTATCTGTGAGTCACATTTTTACTATTTGTTTGTAATAATTACAAACACCCAATTGCTACTTTTGGAGTTTGGAAAATAGTATTTTCTTTGAACTTTTGCTACACAGCATTGTGTTTATCCAAGAAGAGACACAAGAATCGAACACAGCAATCATTTCCTGGCTTAAGTTTGATCTATGGCCTGAAGTTTGGCGCCATGGCTACCAGAGGTGTTATTTGTCTATTAACACATTGGCCGCCAGTCCATCAGTTCAGCCTGTATGTTTGGCTTCCTCTTAGCATTGTTTATTGTCTATCCCTTGTTACAAAGGTTTGATATCTCGAATACAGCTGAAGATATTCTCCTTTCCCCCTCCTGTCAGAAGAAAAAAAGTAGCAATAAAAACCTAGCAGGAATGCACAAATACTGAATTCAACATCATGAAAGATGAAATCAATCAAATATGCCCCAAGCACAAGGGATAGATAACATACCAGTAGAAATAATAGCAGCTGCAGGAGAAACAAGTGTTACATGGTTCCACAGAATATTCAATGCAGCATGGCACCAGCAAAAAGTCTCAGAAAACTGGCAACAGGCAATCATCGTACCAAAATGGAAAAATAAAGGTAGCAAGAGGGACTGCACTCAATATAGAGGTATATTACTTCCCAGTCATTTAGGAAAACTATACGCCAACATTTTTACGGAAAAATGGCTGAGACCAATAATAAAAACACACCACAAATATGGCCCACAGAAACAACCCGGAAAGACAAACTATGGGGAACTGGTAACAACTTCAAACACACTGCATTGTTCATGACCCATGATGGTTGAAATATCTAAATGCATAGCACAAGCTGATTGCTGAAGAATATAAGATGAGGTTGTTTACATTTTGAACACTTCTATAGGTGCTTACATCTTATACACTTATGTCAGTGTTCACATCTTTTACACGCCTGTCGATGCTTACGTCTTGTACACTTAGTCTATATTTACATCTTGTACACTTCTGGCAGTGTTTTACAAAGGAAAATTTTTTTCACTATCAATGCAAAACAGCTGCAGCAAACAGTGGAGCTAGGACAAGCTCGGTCACCGTCACAACCAGTTCAGTAACAAACAACACCACGACCTCGTCAGGAACCACCACTCCTGGCATCAATGTCCAACGCACCCCGCAGCTCAACCCACTGGAGATGTTCTCACACTTGATTGCTGGTGGTGACACCAGGGGTCCCCAAGGGGCTCCTTCCATCAACAATGTGGGATCGATTATCAGCAGTATTGTGCTGGGCACGGTGAGTACAATCTGTCATTTCGTTTACATTTGTAAGTCAGATTTATAATCTCCTTATTGTCTTTGGGCTACAACCAAGCTGTATCTGCTATTATACCTTACAGCTCCCTGTGGAGCATAGGTCTTCAACCAAGCTCTCTCTCTACTCTTCTACCTTTCAGCTCCCTGTGGAGCATAGGTCTTCAACCAAGCTGTCTCTACTCTTCTACCTTTCAGCTCCCTGTGGAGCATAGGTCTTCAACCAAGCTGTCTCTACTCTTCTACCTTTCAGCTCCCTGTGGAGTATAGGTGTTCAACAAACCCTTTCCAAGCCGTTCTGTTTCTTGCCATTCTTTTATGTTCATTCCATGTCTTCCCCATTATCTTCATCTCTGCTTCCATCTGTCTTCTCCAAGAATATTTTGGTATTCCTCTTTGTCTTTTTCCTTGGGGATTCCAGAAAAGAGCATGTTGTGTAATATTCTAAGTTGGCTTCCTGGTGTGTATCCTATACAGCGCCATCATCTTCGCTGTATCTCGCTATCCACTGGTATTTGACTGGTACTTTTCCATAATTCTATGCTAGTGATTTTGTCCTGCCATTTCCATCCTTTTATTCTGCACTAGCATCCATTAATGAAGGTCTGTATTTTCATGGTTGTCATTTTTGTTGTTCTCCATGTTTCACAGCCATATAATAGGACTGACTTAACATTGGAGTTGACAATTTTTATTTTAGTATTTAACCTAATTTCTTTGGATTTCCATGTGTTTGCTGGTGCATTGAATGCTCCTCTTGCTTTTTGGTATACATCTAGACAGAGAGTCCTTATCCTTCCTTGATGGCGGGTTTACTTTTTCACTTTTCTTAGACTTGTCCATGTTTGTGAAGTTTTTGCAGCTTATTCTTTTGCTGTACAGGATAGCCAGTCCCATGCCCAACCCTCCTTAGTCACCTCTTAAGAACATGTCTGGTAGGCTACATTTCTTTAACCAAGCTGTCAGTTGCTAATAAATATCATCAGTAACAAAACTGCACTATTTTGCTAAATTTGTAGCCATCCTTTCTATCTCTTGTCCTTTTGAGCCAAAGACGGCATACAGGGCAGAAATTTTAGGCTCTCCATATCTGACAATATTTTTCTTTTTAACTCGTGCAGAGTGCACATGGGACCGTCTTTTAACTGCTATCCTAGAGGGCTAGACATGGGTCCCCACTACCCAAAGAGAGTCCAGCGAATGGTAAAACTGTGAAGAGAACATGGATTCAGAAAGAAAAATTACAAGTTTGTGGCGGGGTTCGAACTAGGACCTTCCGGTACAGAGGCTGGTGCTTTACCACTAAACCACCCAGTCCCCCAAAGATGACTATATTACCCAAAAATATGCCAGGGAAAAAATAATGTGGACACAATATAACACCACATTCCTGGTAATTTCATTCCATTCTATGGCAGTCTGTAATATTTGCATTAACCACTTCTCGTTGTTATGGCAGTCTCTAATATTTGCATTAACCACTTCTTGTTGTTATGGCAGTCTCTAATATTTGCATTAACCACTTCTCGTTGTTATGGCAGTCTCTAATATTTGCATTAACCACTTCTCGTTATGTTCTGTGACAGTCTCTAATATTTGCATTAACCACTTCTCGGTTTTATGTTCTATGACAGTCTATAATATTTGTATTAACCACTTCTCAGTTTTATGTTCTATGACAGACTCTAATATTTGCATTAACCACTTCTCGTTATGTACTAAGCCAGTCTGTAATATTTGTATTTATATATTAATCTAGAGTGCCCCTGGAGCAGGTAACACACCCAACAGACCAATTCCAGGTTCTCAATCTTGGACTCTAGCAGATCTGTTCACACACGTCCGGTCTGAAACTGAAGATAACACCGGAGGTGAGTGATTATTTATTTCAAATAATTAAATCATTTGTTTTATTAATAACATCACACGACACTTTCATTTTTTATATACAATTTTATTGCTACTGCTGCGGCGATATCTTTTGATGTTAATTTGGCTTTAGCATGCTCTGTTATGTTATGGGGAGCCGCGATAGCTCAGTGGTTAGTGAACTGGACTACAAAGGACAAGAGGTAGTGTTCGATCCCAACTGACGGCTTCCGGTTCACCCAGCCTTTAATGGGTACCACATTTTTTTTCTGGGAAAGTTAAGCGGCACAGGCGTAATGCAGACCACATTACCCCAAAAATCATGTGCCGAAGGTCTGTAAAATTTATGGTCACTATCACCATATTCTCTATACGCCACTTGGCATGACAGGGGTACTTTACTTTTTTTTATGCTCTGTTATGACTAGTCTCATAAAATTATGAAACAGTGAGCAAAATGTAATAAAAAAATATCTTTCGAGCCGTAACAGGCCCATACGGCACAGACACAGATACTCTTTCCCTCTTTTGAAAATTGTTCTTTCTAGCAGTCTCAATCCTTACAAAAATTTGTCAATTCTTACATTTTGTCGCTATTCTGTGTAAGCATCTCGATCTCATTGAGGAAGCCGATTCCTGCTGCAGTTGCCTCTGTTATTAATGTTCTTCTCAGTATTTCTCTAGGTTGCCCTCTTTTCCTCCTACCTGTTGTTTCCCACATGAGGGTTTGAATAAAAATATACAGCTGATCAAAACCGTATTTTGCTCCTTTAGTGGAGATTCCTACAGGTTTTTTTTCTCCACAATAACTCATTCACAAACACAATTTCACAATAACTCATTCACAAACACAATTTCACAATAACTCATTCATAAACACAATTTCACAATAACTAATTCACAAACACAATTTCACAATAACTCATTCACAAACACAATTTCACAATAACTCATTCACAAACACAATTTCACAATAACTCATTTACAAACACAATTTCACAATAACTCATTCACAAACACAATTTCACAATAACTCATTCACAAACACAATTTCACAATAACTCATTCACAAGCACAATCTCACAATAACTCATTCACAAGCACAATTTCACAATAACTCATTCACAAACACAATTTCACAATAACTTATTCACAAGCACAATTTCACAATAACTTATTCACAAGCACAATTTCACAATAACTCATTCACAAGCACAATTTCACAATAACTCATTCACAAACACAATTTCACAATAACTCATTTACAAACACAATTTCACAATAACTCATTTACAAACACAATTTCACAATAACTCATTCACAAGCACAATTTCACAATAACTCATTCACAAACACAATTTCACAATAACTCATTTACAAACACAATTTCACAATAACTCATTCACAAACACAATTTCACAATAACTCATTCACAAACACAATTTCACAATAACTCATTCACAAACACAATTTCACAATAACTCATTCACAAGCACAATCTCACAATAACTCATTCACAAACACAATTTCACAATAACTCATTTACAAACACAATTTCACAATAACTCATTCACAAACACAATTTCACAATAACTCATTCACAAGCACAATTTCACAATAACTCATTCACAAGCACAATAAGTCGATGGCTTTGTCATTCTGTGGTCACAGAGAAATAGAAGAATAAAAAAACAAGAAGTAAAGGAAGTAATATATTCCTTCTTATAAATGTTTCATCATCATCGATTGCCATCTCCACAACGAGGGTTGGCTACCATGGAGCGCCATTCTGCTCTGTCTCTTGCTTTGATGGTGCAGGTTGTCATAGGCTGATTTGTCCATCTTTTGATGTTTCTTGTCCATGTTAGTCTTGGTCTGCCTCTTTTACCTTGTATTTTCCCCTCCAAAATTACTTTTAGTAGGCTGTTTTGTCTTGTTTGAATTGCGTTTAGTAATTCTCTTTTCACTTTTAATTGTTTTAAAACTTCATCGTTTGTTTTCTTTTCCTTCCATCCAATTCTACCTATTCTTCTATATATCCACATTTCAAAGGCTTCAATTCTTTGTTCTGTTTTCTTGTCTAATGTCCATGTTTCTGCACCATATAGGAATGTTGAGAATGAATAACATTTTGCTACTCTTAATTTTAGCCCTGGTGTTGTTTTAATAGTATATTTTTTATGACATTAAAATTACTTTCTGCCATTTCTATTATTTTGTTTATTTCAGTTGTACATTTTCCATCACTGGTTATAGTATGCCCAAGGTAGTTGTAGTTCTGAACTGTCTCCAGGTCTATTCCTTCAATTTTTATATCCACTTGTGGGTTTCATGTAAATGTTTAATAACACATTAATAATAAATATTTGGCTTAGTTTGTATTTAGTTTAGACCACAGGTAATGCTCACTGCATTTTAGGAAAAGTGCTTAAGTGCTCATAAGTAAATCCCTCTATATGCATCAACTAATGCCATTGGTGTTTTGTTGTTTGACAAGTCTTTGGCTTCCTGCATAGCACTCCTATCTGACATCTCCCACCTTGATATGATATTCATGCAGTCTGTTCGTTGGTTGCAGATTTAGAATCATTTTTTGACTCCATTTTTCGTCCAATGTCCCTAAGGGCATTCAGAATGTTAGTGCAATCCATTACACTTCCACACTTAGTATCAATGGTAGAGTCATTGCAAAAGTAAAAAATATATAGGGTCACCATTGTCTACATTACTGGACATGCGGGAGTACGGGGAAGTGAAAGAGTGAACAGGTTAGCTAGCTGTGCTGTCATTGAAGACGATCAACCAAGGGTTCGGGTGGACATCATCAATGCCCTCTGAGATGCGGGAAGGGCACAGGACTTCAACAACCATGAGCCCACGTCATTCCTTTGGCTGAAAGAGGTGGGAGTTAAGATGGGCACGGCCGGAAATGAGAAACTAAGTGGGCGTATAAGAAGACTTATCAATCAACACAGAACTGGAGTCTTCAGTAGCTGGACACTGAGGGATTTGGTGATGAGGGGATCTGATCATCATTGGACATATTCGGAGTGCAATGATGGTGACATGCAAAAAACTATAGCTTAGTGTCAGCTAAACTGATAGGTCCGTCAGCATGACCTCTGACACTCAAATATCCTGACACAAAAATGAAGCAGACTTTTGTCAGATTCCATACCTGAGGGGAGCCACAGTAACCTAGTTGGGAAAATTGCCCGACTAGGCTACCGGCGTTCGGACAGCCTGTGTTTAATTCACGATAGAAGTAGTGTGAGTTGTACTCAAGGTTGGGGAAAAAATACCCCCGCAGTCGACCCAGCAGCTGGCAGAAATGGGTACCAGGGTATAGTACTCTGGGAAAGTGAGGAATGTCTCCTTGCATCGTGAGTTTTGATGCTTGAAGCAGCACTATCCAGAAGTCTCCGAACACTTCTGTAATGGTGGCCAAGCACATATGGATGAAAACTCGCATGCTAAGACAGCAATTCAAGTGTCGTACTTTACCTTCACCTTCCCAGAGACCCCAAAACCATAACTGTCAAGCCCAGTCATTTGACTGGCTAGCGAGGATTACCCAACCTCTTAAACTCAGTAGATCAGTTCGCTAACCACTATTCTACAGTGACTCACCTCTTTGGCCAAAGTCAAAAAGAACAGTAGCCCTTATATTGTCATAGCTTGGTACTTAGTATCAGACCAGAGCCAATTCTGACCTATAGAAGCTAATCATGGGCAGTAAACAGACAAATGAAAAGACGATTAGATGCCACAGAGCTGGGATTTCTCAGAAGAATGTTGAAAGTTCCCTGGACAGCTAAAAAGACCAACGAGGAAATTCTCAAAGAAGTCTACACAAAAAGGGAGCTTTTAAGAAACATTATAAAGAAACAACCAACATTTTTTGAGCACATCATGCAAAGAAGAAAGTTGGAATATTTGGTTACAACTGGCAAAATAAAAGGAAAGGAGACAGACCGCGAACAACAACGAGAGAAAATACCAGATAGCTTGGTGTCATGGCATGGAAAACAGTCAGTTGATATTATGTATTGTGGATAGAAGATTGTGGAGGGACATGCTTGACAGTCTTTTTCTGATGATCTGATTACTTCTGCTGCTAAGCTCTGTACAAAGAGTTTCTTATTTTATTTCTTACTTAACAATGCTTCATGTTTCTAGATGACATGTTGTAGGGCGGCTGCTACCTTACATAGTCACTAATAGTTTAGTTAATTGACACGTTTGAGCCTTTCCATTTTAAATATCTGGGTAGCACGTTAACACAAGACAATAACCAAGAGACAGAGATAGATGTAAGGTGTAACAAAGCATGCCAAGTTATAGGCCAAGTATCAACACTATTGAAAAACAAAGCAATAACTACGGAAGCAAAAAGGACAATATACAAATCAATTTTTCTACCAACTCTGAGTTATCAGTGCCAGAATTGGACGCTGGACTCTAGAACAATAAGAAAGATAACGACCACCGAAATGAAATGTGTCAGAAGAATGACAGGAAACAGCTTAAGGGACAGTGTAAGAAACACTGACCTGAGGAAGAAACTCGAAATTGAACCAGCCATCGATTACATAAAGAAACAACAGATAAATTGGTTCGGCCACATAACAAGACAAAAAGAACTAACAATGACTCAAAGAGCCTTAAATAAACGCTACGAAAACGCCAGATTAAGAGGAAGACCGAGAAAGAGATGGATAAAGGGAATACTAGAGTCACTAGGCGGAATAACATCAGAAGAGGCCAACAGAAGAGCAAAGAATCGCAGATTGTTTCTCCCCTCGACGCCAACGGCACCAGAGGAAGGATAGAAGAAGAAAAAGAAGAAGGAGCCTTTCCAGGACGATAAAATACACGTTTTTTTTATTTTATACGCTCAAAATAATGAAAAGAAGCCGTTTCTTAACATTTTAAAACTTGCGGTTAAAATCTGAATATTGCATCCCCTGAAACTCAGATTTGTCAATCTTTGATCTTCTTATTATGAGAATAAGCTACCAAATGACCAAAATATTCTTGGAAGAAACACATGGAAGCAGAGATGAAGATGATGGGGAGGACATGGAATGATATTAAAAGAATGGCAAGAAACAGAACGGCTTGGAAACTGTTTGTTAAAGACCTATGCTCCATAGGGAGCTGAAACTGTTAAAGACCTATGCTCCATAGGGAACTGAAAGTGTTTTTTGAAGACCTATGCTCGACATGGAGCTAAAAGTGTTTATGAAGACCTATGCTCCACAGGGAGCTAAGAGTGTTTTTTTGAAGCCCTATGCTCCACAGGGAGCTGAAAGTGTTTGTTGAAGACCTATGCTCCGCAAGAAACTGAAAGGTAGAATCACTGTTCCGCTGGCTGAACAGCAGCGTACGGTGTTCAAAGCCTGTGGTAGACAGAAAAGATTTTTTCTGTCGGGGGTGATACGTTGTGGCGACTACTTGACCTAGCGGCCTTTATCCCTCTGGTTCTATCGTTGTGCCACCGCTGCCCCCTCCCCCCGCCCCCTCTTGTCTGGTGTCACAAATTGAAACCACTCCTTTAAAATATTTGTTTTAATGAATGAGGGGGGGGGGGATGTGCTATTCTCATGATATAAAAAAAAAGTAAAGTACCCCCGTCACGCCAAGTGGCGTATAGGGATTATGGTGTTAGTGACCATAATTTTTACAGACCTTCAGCACATGATTTTTGAGGTAATGTGGTCGGTATTACGCCCGTGCCGCTTTACTTTCCCAGAAAAAATCCGCATTCTGATGATATCTTCATCCATAAATGCTGCAAAATTGTAAAGATTAAAACTAAAGCACCACTCTGAAATAAAAACACACACTGAGCTTAAAGTTAAATGTGCCTTTGTTTTGTTATACTCCACAATAACACAGATGAAAATGTTATCATATCCCTCCTGGAGGCCATTGCTCCTCACATGGGGCTAACCGACCTGTTTTCCCTGGTTATGGGCAACACTCGTGTCATTAACCAAGTTCGTGGACCCTTGCTGGAGTACGTCAGGAGACAGGTGGCCCATTACGGGTCAGTGGACCTGATGGTGGAGGCAGCCCTAAGTGACATGTGTTCAGAGATTGAGTACCTACAGGTAAGCACGTTTATCTTGCAAGCCTAGTCAATAGTTGTTTATTTGTTTACTATCACCAGCTTTATATCTTTAGTAGGTAAATGAATTTAAATACCTGGGATCAATGTTGATGGTAGAAGTTCAACAGAGGTGAGATGGTAGAAGTAGATGGTGGATGTTCAACAGAGGTGAGGTGGTGGATGTTCAACAGAGGTGAGGTGGTGGATGTTCAACAGAGGTGAGATGGTGGATGTTCAACAGAGGTGAGATGGTGGATGTTCAACAGTGGTGAGATGGTGGATGTTCAACAGTGGTGAGATGGTGGATGTTCAACAGTGGTGAGGTGGTGGATGTTCAACAGTGGTGAGGTGGTGGATGTTCAACAGAGGTGATGTGGTAGATGTTCAACAGAGGTGATGTGGTAGATGTTCAACAGAGGTGAGGTGGTAGATGTTCAACAGAGGTGAGGTGGTAGATGTTCAACAGAGGTGAGGTGGTAGATGTTCAACAGAGGTGAGGTGGTAGATGTTCAACAGAGGTGAGATGGTAGATGTTCAACAGAGGTGAGATGGTAGATGTTCAACAGAGGTGAGATGGTAGATGTTCAACAGAGGTGAGATGGTCGATGTTCAACAGAGGTGAGATGGTCGATGTTCAACAGAGGTGAGGTACAGAACAGCTCAGGCAAAAGCTGCTTTCCAAAAATGAGCAAGATACTGTACAATCCATTTTTGACAATAGAAACAAGAAAAAGTGTTCTTAAATGTTATGTAGAGCCAGTCGTAACAGATGGATGTGAATCTTGGACAATAGGACAACAGACAAGAAAATCTTGAGGATGTAGATTTGTGGTTTTACAGAAAAATGTTGAGAATACCACGGACAGCTAAGAAGAGTAATGAAAAAGTTCTGATAGAGGCCAAAGCAAAAGAGAGCTAATGTCCAATATTAGGAAGAAACAATCATGATCATATCGCATGTGAGACCTTAGTGATCAAACACGTGGGGGGAAACATCAGTCGGGCCCAATACACACCCCAACGTGTGATTTTCTTAAGTTAAGCACTTAACTTACGACTGACTCAGCAGGTCGGTAAGGGATAAATGTTTTATGCTCAGAGAAATACACAGAAGATGGAGATTAAAGAACGACAGAGCACAATCAAAACTTATACATAGCCTTCATTGACCAGGAAAAAGAATTTGACAGAGTAAACGGAGAACAACTGTGGGAGATACTAACAACATACGGAGTAAGCCAACATCTAACCAACCTAATTAAAAGTCTCTACATCATCTCTACTGTTTATTACATACATGGACCATATATGCAAGCTAGCCAACCCATCAGAGACAGAGGAGATCAACGAGCATCTATTTGCAGACGATCAGGCGCTAATACATTAAACAATAGAAGACCTACAAGAACACTTAAACAAACTCAACATCTCAGGCACAAAATACAGCATGAAAATCAACATCAACAAAACAGAAGTCATGAATGTCGCCAAAAATAAACAGAACATCAACATAACTATAGAAGGCAGACAACTAAACAAGTAGAGGAATTCAAAAACCTAGGAAGTTAAACGATAATTCTCAAACAGCAGAGATAGAATCAAGATGCAACAAAGCTTGTCAAATCATCGGACAGTTATCACCACTATTGTCCAACAAGGAAATAACTCTGGAGGCAAAACGAGCACTATACAATACAATCTTCATCCCAACGTTGTGCTACCAATGCCAGACCTGGACCCTAGATGCAAGAACAATAATAAAAATAACCTCTACAGAGATGAAATGTGTTAGACGAATGACAGGAAACAGTCTGAGAGATAAGATCAGAAATGAAGAACTGAGAAAAAAGCTAGGAATAGCCCCCGCCATAGAATATATAAGGAAACAACAGATAAAATGGTTTGGCCATGTGACAAGGCAGAAAGAACAAAACACAACACAATGAGCCTTCAACACACGTGAGAACACCAGACCCAAGGGTCGACCACGAAAAAGATGGGTCGATGGAATATTAGAAGCACTAGGAAACATAACAGCAGCAGAGGCGAACAGAAGAGCAAATGACCGCAAATTATATCTCCCCTCGACGCTGAAAGGCAAATGAGGAAGGAAAGAGGAATAAGAATCATGATTTTTTGGCCATGTAATGAGAAGAGAACAATTGGAATATATTGTAACAACTGGGAAAATTGAGGGACGAATAGATAGAGGGAAGCAAAGAGAAAAGATACCAGGCAGCTTAAGAAAATGGCTTGGCAGAAGGTCAACAACAGAAATGATTTTTTTAAAATTGTCGAGATCAAAAGTTGGGGAGAGACATGACCAACATATGCCAGCAGTTTTGGTACTGGATGATGAAAGTCCTGAGGGACTGAATTTTGCATATATATCACTTTTTCCTATATGGTGCAGAAACATGGACATTAGACAAGAGAACAGAAAATTGAAGCCTTTGAAATGTGGATATATAGAAGAATATGTGGAATTGGATGAAAGGATAAGAAAACAAACAAAGTCTTAAAACAACTAAAAATGAAAAGAGAACTACTGAACACAATTCAACCAAGACAAATGCGATTTTTGGGCCATGTTAAAAGACACAACAGCCTACTAAAAGTAATCCTAAAGGGGAAACTACAAGGTAAAAGAGGCAGACCAAGGCTAACATGAACGAGTAACAACAAAAGATGGACAAACCAGCCTATGACAACCCGCACCATCAAAGCAAGAGACAGAGCAGAATGGCGCTCCATGGTAGCCAACCTTCGTTGCGGAGATGGCACTCGATGATGATGATGATGATGATCACTTTTTCATCTTTCACACCAGTAGCTTCTTCATCTTCAGCGATCAGCTGTTGCTCTACATTTAGACCAGCTTGGCTCACGGAGAAGACGCACCAGTTTTGAGGTTAGCACCAGTTCCACATATCTTGTCGGGACCATTTGTTTAACTGGACCTTTTTAATCTTCGTTTTCCCGAGAGGGCTTGACTACGAATCCCAGGGACCAGGGGAGGGTAAAGCCACAGAGAAATTGAATTAATTTTTTTTTTAAATTTTATTTTAAAAAATTGTTCACTGTTTGTGATGGGAAATCAAACCCAAGAACGGCGCACCTCCCAGCACCAGAGCTGGAAGTTGTCAGTGACCCACAGATGATGGCTTGCGCCAGGATCGGTGAACCAAAACCATCCAGACCCTGCTCCACCTCTCCGGGGTGCCTCCAGTAACAGACTAACCTGTCTAGTCTGGCCAAGCGAGCAGGGATGGAAGAGGGAAGACAACCCGGTACTCAAAAATGTGCTGATATTGTCGGGTGTATTGGGCCGAAAGACGCAAATATAACAGTTATACTGCAAACCACAACACAACACAGGCACACTTCCACTTAACATCCTTTTAAGGACGGATGACGAAGAGGAATTCTACAGTCTACGAATACTCTAGAATACTTTAGTCATCGGGCGAACATAAGCAGGAACTTCATGTCCAGAGGCAAACATATTACCTTTTACCACCCATTGTTCCTCTCTTCTCTTTCCCCCCCCCCCCCAATTACAAGTAAATTGGCACATTTTTCAAGAAATTCAACCATCTATTGCAAGCAATATTATTTTTTATTTTTTATTTTTGTCACATGCATTTTGACATATTTTAAGGCTTGTTACATTTTATCCCTATTTTAAAAAATACATTTCAGAGTTTGGTTCAAGTGAGAGATGGAATGGACCTGGCACAGTCTTTGCGCAATTGTCTGAGGGTACATCTGGCAACTGTGTTTACAGCAATCAATTCTGACAGTTCAGGTATGTTGAGACAGTAACTGCCAAGTTCTTAATGACTTAAGACGTACTAACAGGCCATATTCATTTGGGACAATGTGTGTTATGTTCTGACCATCATGAGATGAAAGGCTTGTGGTTTCAAGACAGACTTGTGTGTGTTGACGAGGTTCAATATTGGAGGTTCGCTGAAGACTAGCTCATCAGTAGGCTGAAACGTTGGGGATGAAAGTGGGTCTGTGTCAACATTGAGACCTCGGAAGTTGTGCTGGTTGTCAACATTAACCCTAGATTACGATACCTATCTGTGACTGACGTGTTTACGATACCGTAGTAAAAATTACTACCACTTAAATGTAACGTTAGGAGCTCTAAATATAGTATTTTCTTTGAACTTTTGACACATAGCTGTGTGTTTACACTAGGAGATTCACGGAGACTCAGGTTTCCTCTCTTAGGTTGATTTATGAACTGAAATTTGATAACAATGGACCGAACATGTTACAATGTCTATTGGTATGGTCACTAAGTCACTATGTTCAGCCACCATATAGCATTATTCGCTGGGTTTCCAGAGTCACACACGTGTTGTCAGCCGGCAACCTGGGAAATTTTCCTGGTCATGGCAAAAAAAAAAAAAAAAAAAAAAAATTGAAAAACTAACAATTTCTAAAAAATTCATGATTTTTTTTCGCATTATACAATTGTATTGCATGAAAAGGCAAAAAAAACATCCTTTATAAATAGAAACAAATCTAACACTCAAGGGTCACCAGAAGTAGTATTTAGGGAGGTACACACTATTATGTCATCACACATTAAGGTATAAATCATGAAAGTTGTGTTGGTTGTCAACATTTACGGCACAAATAATGAAAGCTGTACTGGTTGTCAACATTAAGGTACAAATAATGAAAGTTGTACTGGTTGTCAACATTAAGGTACAAATAATGAAAGTTGTACTTGTTGTCAACATTTAAGGCACAAATAATGAAAGTTGTACTGGTTGTCAACATTAAGGTACAAATAATGAAAGTTGTGTTGGTTGTCAACATTTAAGGCACAAATAATGAAAGCTGTACTGGTTGTCAACATTTAAGGCACAAATAATGAAAGTTGTACTGGTTGTCAACATTAAGGTACAAATAATGAAAGTTGTACTGGTTGTCAACATTAAGGTACAAATCATGAAAGTTGTGTTGGTTGTCAACATTTAAGGCATAAATAATGAAAGTTGTGCTGGTTCTCATCATTAAGTTACAAATCATGAACATTCTGGATGTGAGATCCCAACAGCAGGGACTGAAAATATAGAAATAAGACCAAAATTATGAGCATTAATCCAGTTGGCAATAAGCAAATAACAAAAAGTCAAACACCTCTACCAGACGCACAATCTTACATATATCTGGGCAGTAATATAGACAAAGAGGGAGGAACAGAGAATGATACGAAAATAAGGATATAAAAAGCAAGATCCTGTGTTTAACTAGGAAGCATGGAAATCCAAATAAATTAGGTTAAATACAAAATTAAATATTTTCAACTCCACTGTTAAGTCAGTACTATATTATAATATGGCTGTGAAATATGGGGAATAACAAAATTGACAATCATGAAGATCTATCTATCTATTGACCTGTTGAGCCGTAGCTGGCCCATAGGGCATAGACCCAGATACTCTTTCTCTTATCTAAATTTTTATTCTAGCAGTTTTCAATCTCTGTAAAGATATTTTATCAAATCTCACCATTTGTCCCTGTTCTGTGCAAGCAGCTCTATCTCAATGAGGGAGCCAATTCCTGCCGCTCTTGCCTCTCTGATCAATGTTCTTCTCATTGTCTCTCTGGGTCTGCCTCTTTTCCTCTTACCTGTTTCCCATATGGTGGCTTGCTTTGCTATTCGGTTATTATCTCTCCTCATCACATGTCCAACATATGACCATCGTCTTTTCTTGATTACTGAATATATTAGTGGTAGATTAGCGATTTCTCTAATTTCCTCATTTGTTTTGAATTTGTTCCATGCTATACCAAGTACCTTCCTAAGATAATTATTTTCGAATGCGTTCAACTTTGTTTCTATGTCTCTTGTTGTTTTCCAGCTCTCACATGCATACATATGGTTAGATGGCACATTTTATTTGAACAGTCTAAGTTTTGAGTTTGTGTTGATGAGTTTTGGTTTCCACAACTTTTCAAGGCTTCTGAAAGACATTGCTGCTTTAGCTATTCTGATTCTAATTTCTTTGCTTGTATCCCCTTCCCGATCAATGTGACTTCCAAGATAGATAAAAGTGGTCAATCTCTTACACTGGTTTGTTCTCCATGTATATTCTGTCATCTGTTGGAATTAAGCTTTTCATGACTTATCTCAAGCCCAATTTTTCTGGCTATTGATGATAGTTCATTTGTGTTTTCCTGCATCGTTTTTATCTGACTGCTGATGAGAACTATGTTTCATCAAAGTCAAGGTCCTCCAAATTGTCTCCTTGTATCCATTTGATGCCTTTGTTACCAGTGCAGCGTTTCTTCATTATGAAGTCCATAACAACTCCAAATAACAAGGGCGATAAAATACATCCTTGTTTAACCCCAGTTTCTATTGGAAAACATTCGCTCAGTCCTTCCTCTGTTCGAACTGCACATGTGTAACCATCATACATGTCTTTGATAATATTTATGATTTTTTATGGTAAGCCATATTGCTTCAGACTTTTTCCACAAAGAATCTCTATGAATACTATCAAATGCTTTTTTGAAATCGATGAAGTTAAGTACAAAAGGTTTTTGCTTTTCAATGTGTTCCTCCAATATAAGTCGTAAAGTGAAAATGTGGTCAAGGCAGCTTCTCCCTAATATTATTAATAGATGCTTGCACAAAATAAAAGGATTGAAATGGCAGGACAAAATCACTAGCAGAGAATTATGGAAAAGTACCAGCCAAATACCAGTGGATAAAGAGATACAATGGAAATGATGGTGCTGAATGGGGCACACACACACACACTGCAGAAGTAAATTGAGAGTATTATATGACAGGCCATTTTTTGGAAACCCCCAGGGGAAAGGACAAAGAGGAAGACCAAAATATTCTTTGAGAAGACAGATGGAAGCACAGATGATGATGATGGGGATAACATGGAATGATCTTACAAGAGTTGCAAGAAACAAAACAGCTGGGAAAGTGTTTGTTGAAAACCTATGCTCCACAGGGAGTTGAGAGTGTTTGTTGAAGACTTATGCTCCACAGGGAGTTGAGAGTTTTTGTTGAAGACCTACGCTCCACAGGGAGTTGAGAGTGTTTGTTGAAAACCTATGCTCCACCGGGAGTTGAGAGTGTTTGTTGAAGACCTATGCTCCATGAGGAGTTGAAAGTGTTTGTTGAAGACCTATGCTCCATATGGAGCTAAAAAGTGTTTGTTGAAGACCTATGCTCCACAGGGAGTTGAGAGTGTTTGTTGAATGCCTATGCTCCACAGTGAGCTGAAAGTGTTTGTTGAAGACCTATGCTCCATAGGGAACTGAAAGTGTTTGTTGAAGACCTATGCTCCACGGGGATCTGAAAGTGTTTGTTGAAGACCTATGCTCCACGGGGAGTTGAAAATGAAGAAGAATGGAAGTTGTGCTGGTTATCAACATTGTAGTTCAGCCTATAATAGTTTCTTTGGTTATCAAGTGTGCATATGTGTATGAAGAATAAGAAATGTAGAAAAATATATTTCTGTTTCTCCGTCTATCATCTTCATTACATCCTGTGTATCTCTTTATTTGGTGCACCGATTGTCCCTGTCAGTGTGTCTGTCTACCAGCTTCATTACATCCTGTGTATCTCTTTGTTTGCTGCACCGATTGTCCCTGTCAATGTGTCTGCCTATCTACCAGCTTCATTACATCCTGTGTATCTCTTTATTTGCTGCACCGATTGTCCCTGTCAGTGTGTCTGTCTATCAGCTTCATTACATCCTGTGTATCTCTTTATTTGGTGCACCGATTGTCCCTGTCAGTGTGTCTGTCTACCAGCTTCATTACATCCTGTGTATCTCTTTGTTTGCTGCACCGATTGTCCCTGTCAGTGTGTCTATCTACCAGCTTCATTACATCCTGTGTATCTCTTTATTTGCTGCACCGATTGTCCCTGTCAATGTGTCTGCCTATCTACCAGCTTCATTACATCCTGTGTATCTCTTTATTTGCTGCACCGATTGTCCCTGTCAGTGTGTCTGCCTATCTACCAGCTTCATTACATCCTGTGTATCTCTTTATTTGCTGCACCGATTGTCCCTGTCAATGTGTCTGCCTATCTACCAGCTTCATTACATCCTGTGTATCTCTTTATTTGCTGCACCGATTGTCCCTGTCAGTGTGTCTGTCTATCAGCTTCATTACATCCTGTGTATCTCTTTATTTGCTGCACCGATTGTCCCTGTCAGTGTGTCTGTCTATCAGCTTCATTACATCCTGTGTATCTCTTTATTTGGTGCACCGATTGTCCCTGTCAGTGTGTCTGTCTACCAGCTTCATTACATCCTGTGTATCTCTTTGTTTGCTGCACCGATTGTCCCTGCCAGTGTGTCTGTCTGTCTATCAGCTTCATTACATCCTGTGTATCTCTTTATTTGCTGCACCGATTGTACTTGTCAGTGTGTCTGCCTGTTTCTATTTTGTTTCTATTTCTCTTTTCAGGACCTCAAGGAGACTTTGGGATCTACATGTATTCTCTCTGGATGAAAATGCTGGCAGACTCCATTGGACTGTGCATCTATTGCATACAGGATGGTCGAATTGGCTTTTCAAATATGGTGCAAAATTATATGGTTGGTTCTCTTCTTTTGCATTTTTTTTTTCTCAAGCCAGTGAAGGAACTGGGTGGTTTGAGGTAGGACTTTGGCCTCTGGACAAGAAGTTCCTAGATTCAAATTCCAAAAAAATGGAAGTTTTTCATATTAAATCTGTGGATTCTTTACTAAGGTTATGGTTAGTCAGAGGCCTTGGTATCTACTCAAAAACGAGGTCCCCGTCATAGCTGCTGCAGCACAACCAAAAGACATAACGCCAGGTGGCACCAAAAGTGAATACAGCTGAACTGTCCTTCATCATATGATATCATTATTCATCGTAAGTTTTCGGAATATTGAACCATGATCCGAATGGAAAGCACAGCTCACGATGTGCACAGAGCACTAAAACAGCAAGCTGGACTTGGAATATGAGGAAACTGTAACAAGGAACTGCCGCCTATCCATCTTATTGACCAGAAGTTAGTAGATTCTTTGTGACTTTACCTTCCTCTGGGTAGTGGAGTTGCATGTCTGACCCTCTTTGAAAATGCCAAAAAACAAGAGGTCGCATATGCACCTGAACATTGGCAGTGAAAAGTCAAAAGGAGAAGGCCAAAAATTGTTAAGCAAATTTCTCTTCTACCTTTCAGCTCCCTGTGGAACATAGGTCTTCAACAAACACTTTCCAAGCAGTTCTGTTTCTTGCATTCTTTTAAGATCATTCCATGTCTTCCCCATTATATCTGCTTCCATTTGTCTTCTTCAAGAATTCCTTGATCTTCCTCTTTATTTTTTTCCCCTGGGGATTCCAAAAAAGGGCCTGTTGTGTGAAATACTCTCAGTTGGCTTCCGCAGTGTGTGTCCTATCCAGCGCCATTGCCTTCGCTGTATCTCATCCTCTGGTATTTGACTGGTACTTTTCCATAATTCTATGTTAGTGATTTTGTCCTGCCATTTCCTTCCTTTTATTCTGCGTAAACATCCATTAATGAAAGTCTGTATCTTCAATATTGTCATTTATGTCGTTTTCCATGTTTCACAGGCATATAAGACTGACTTAACATTGGAGTCAAGCCTAAATGTTCAGATATTGTGGTTTGGCATAAATTGGTAACACTATAACTCCTTGCCCACTTAATGGGTGATTGTAAGAGGAAAGGAACTAGTGGGAAGTTTCTTGTTTACATTGTGCCAGAATAACTGCTGGGTGCTGCCAGGAAAAAAAAAACTGATTAACACACAAAATTCAGTTCCTAGTCTCTAGGGACTTCGTCAGAGGTAAAAGTTGGCGAACGCAAAAAAATAATAAAAGAGAACTGCTGGGTGTTAAGTGTGCTTCATTGCTATCTTTCTATAGTCTGCTGGTAGGTAGTCATAATGGTAAAGTACGAGACTTGAATTGGCGTCTTAGCACATGAGTTTTCGCCCATATGTGCTCGGCCGCCTATCCAGAAGTGTTCAGAGACTTCTGTATAGTGTCGCTTCATGCATCGAAACTCACGATGCGAGGCGGCATTCCTTGCCGCCATGTGCATGACAAGAGGACAGATGGGAGAGAACAATTTAATTGTCACATTTTAAAATAATCCTGGGGGACTGGTTGGTCTCTAGGCAAGACGCCGGCTTCGAGACAGAGAGGTTGTGGGTTCAAATCAAGGCTGCACCAGTTGGGATTTTTATTTATGATTTCTCTCTGCGGTAACTACCCCTGGTCTCAGCAGTGAGGCCCGGCCTGAAATGTCAATTAATCATTGATGGAAAAATTATTAGTACCTCCAGAGTCAGAGTTATCTGCCTGTGCGACGAGGGACCTCTGTGCACATGGCTGCAAGGGAAAAACGGATTAACACGCAAAATGCATTTCCTAGTCTCTAGGGACTTCATTAGAGGTAAAAAAGCTGTCAAACGCTTAAAAAAAAAAAAATCCTCGCCAATTATATTGCATAATACCTCCTCTGATGAGCTATAGAGATATGTGTCTGAATTACCTGACCATTTGTGAGGACACTTGTATTCCTTGGGCAAGTTGCTTTTGTTTTTTTTTTTTTTTTGTTTGTGTTCGTCAGCTTTATATCTATTGCAAAGTGCCAAGGGCAGAATTTTGCGTGAATATCCATTTTTCACATTGGCAGCTGTGTGCTCAGGTGTCCCCCGCCATACAGGCAGATAATCTCCTACTTTAGAGGTACTCCTATATTTTTATCATTGAAAGTTTACAGGCAGATAATCTCCTACTTTAGAGGTACTCCTATATTTTTATCGTTGAAAGTTTACAGGCAGATAATCTCCTACTTTAGAGGTACTCCTATATTTTTATCGTTGAAAGTTTTAACATTTTGGGTAGATTTTCCCTATTAATTTTGCCCGGCCAGCAGCCATTTCCAACAGCCAAGGGTTCTTTAACGTGCACAGAATGCACACAGGGCCTTCTCTTTTTCACCATTTTCCGAGAGGGCTAGACGTCGGATCTCACTACCCAGAGACCAGGGGAGGGTAAAGCCATGGATTCGATTTTTTAAATATTTATTTTATTTTTAAAATTATTTTCCATCTCCTGTGGTGAGAATTGAACCCAGGCCTTCTTATCTAGAGGCCAACATCATGCCTCTAGGCCCCGGGGCCCCCTCCTCTTTTTTTTTCCTGGCAGGTTGAGAAAGTAGAATCTGTGTTTGCGGTCTGAATTGTTTGCTGATCTCTTCATTTATGGGGAAAATTTGAAGTAATTGGACTTGTTGTTTCAGCCTCGGATGACACAAGGTATGAGTCCAGCAATCACTATATGGATGACGACATCCCTGCAGGATATTCTAGAATCATTCCATCAGAACCATCCAGTGACTGAATCAGACATCACAAATTATCTTGTCAGGCGGCCGGAAAGGTGAGATAAGGCTTTTAAACATGGTAGATGAAGCATACGTTTGATTCAAATAGAGAAGATAAAGCATTTAAATAGAGGTGATACAGCATTAAAATAAGGGAGATAAGCAACCAGATAGGGGAGATAAAGCTTTTATAAAAGGGTAGAAGTGTTCACTTGATTCAAATAGAGAAGATAAAGCATTTAAATAGAGGTGATACAGCATTAAAATAAGGGAGATAAGCAACCAAATAGGGGAGATAAAGCTTTTATAAAAGGGTAGAAGCGTTCACTTGATTCAAATAGAGAAGATAACGCATTTAAATAGGGGTGATACAGCATTAAAATAAGGGAGATAAGCAACCAAATAGGGGAGATAAAGCTTTTATAAAAGGGTAGAAGCGTTCATTTGATTCAAATAGTGAAGTTAAAGCATTTAATTAGAGGTGATAAAGCATTATCTAAAGGGAGATAAACAAACCAAGTAGAGAAGATAAACTATTTAATTAGTGGTTATATTGCATTAAAGTAGGAGAAATAAGCAACCAAATAGAGAAGATATCATCGATGGGGATTGTTGGGAGACCACTGATACGCTTCATCAACTTTCTCCATCTTTACCTCTGTCATTCTTTAGGACTCTTCAAAGTCAAGGTCTATTTTTTCTTTGATGTTATCTTCCCATCTCTGCCTACCTCTCCTTCTTGCTCCTTTCACACAGTTCCGTGCAGAATAATCTTTTCTAGACTAAAAGATACATGGACAAATGATCGTTTCATTTCTTCACAAGACTATGATACTGACATTCGGACGACCCGTGTTCGATTCTCACTGGAAGCAGTTTGAGTTGTACTCATGGTTGGAAAAAAAAAAATACCCCCATGGTCAGCCCAGCCATGCTGGTAGAAATGGGTACCAGGGTAGTATTCTGGGAAGGTGAGAAAAATCCGCCTTTCATCATGAGTTTTGATGCTTGAAGCGACACTATCCAGAAGTTTCCGAACACTTCTGGATAGGCCGCCGTGCACATATGGGTGAAAACTCACGTGCTAAAATGCCGATTCAAGTCTCGTACTTTATCTTTGCCTGACATAACTGTAATAAAACTGTTATAAAATTAAATGTTTTGAGAATTTGTCTAAATTAGGTTATATGAAATGATGACATGTTACTTTTCTCCCATCACACTGGCTTCAGAATGTATTATCTTTATCACCTACATCCGCAGGTCTGCTTCTGCCTCACTGCAAGGGGATGGCCATACTGAGTCTGTGGCTGTGTTAAATAATGTGTCTCCAAGAGTTACTCTACCTGCCGGAGATGAGGGAGTCGTGCCATCTGGTGAGTTGGGAACCTTGTCTCCAGGACCCATGGACACAACAGAATCATCTCCTTCACAGCTGTCAAGGACAAAGGTGAGTTTGTTTATATTCATTTTAACTTGTCTTTTCAAGTGAACATTTTCAATTAGTGTTATTATCATCATGTGCCATACCGGTTGGCATATGTGATCACGTCCCTCCACAATCTTCTATCCACAGTGCATCGTATCAGTTCTGTTGTTGACTGTTTTCCGTGCCATGACACCAAACTATCCAGTATTTTCTCTCTTTCCTTTTATTTTGCCAGTTGTAACCAAGTATTCCAATTTTCCACTACTCATGATGTGCCCGAAAAATGTTGATTGCTTCTTTCTGATGTTTTTTAAGAGCTCCCTTTTTGTGTTGGCCTCTTTGAGAACTTCCTCATTGGTCTTTTCAGCTGTCCAGGGAACTTTCAACATTCTTCTGAGAAAGCCCATCTCTGTGGCCTCTAATCGTCTTTTCATTTGTTTGTCTACTGTCCATGATCCGCATCCATAGGTCAGAATTGGTTCTATATAGCACCAATGAATTCTCTTTCTCATTTTTATTGACATAGATTTGTTGCATAAGATATTTTGTTCATTTTCTGAAATGCTATTTTGGCCTGAGCTATTCTGCTTTTTATTTCTGTGGTGCATCTCCCATCTGATGTTATTATTGTGCCTAAGTTTTTGAAACGTTGCACTTGTTTGTTAATTAGTGTTATACCAATCTTAAAACATGTCCCAGCCACTCAGTCATTGTTGTATTTTTTATTATCTTGTCTTAGTCATTTTTATACCCACTATGTTTTACTTGTCTCGGTCAGTGTTGTGTGAGTTTTTTTAACTTGTCTCGTTCAGTGTTGTGTGAGTTTTTTTTAACTTGTCTCGTTCGGTGTTGTGTGAGTTTTTTAACTTGTCTCGGTCAGTGTTTTTTTTTTCGAGGTTTTTTAACTTGTCTCAGTCAGTGTTGTGTGAGTTTTTAAACTTGTCTCGTTTGGTGTTGTGTGAGTTTTTAAACTTGTCTCGTTCGGTGTTGTGTGAGTTTTTTTAACTTGTCTCGGTGAGTGATGTGTGAGTTTTTTTTAACTTGTCTCATTCTGTGTTGTGTGAGTATTTTAACTTGTTTTGTTCGGTGTTGTGTGAGTTTTTTAACTTGTCTCGTTCGGTGTTGTGTGAGTTTTTTTTTACTTGTTTCGGTCAATGTTGTGTGAGTTTTTTAACTTGTCTTGGTCAGTGTTGTGTGAGTTTTTTAATTTGTCTCGGTCAGTATTATGCTCACAAGCAGCAGACATAAATCCAAGATGCAACAAAGCTTGTCAAATCATCTTACAGCTATCTCCACTTCTATCGTTCAATTATGAAATAACTAGAACTAACCTAATTTTGCTCTAGAGGCAAAACGAGCACTCAGTAATACAATCTTCATTCCAACATTGTGCTACCAATACCAGTCCTAGACCCTAGATACAAGAACAATAAGAGAAATAACCACTACAAAGATGAAATGTGTTAGACGAATGACAGAAAACAGCCTGAGCGATGAGATCATAAATGAAAATCTGAGAAAAAAAACTATGAATAATTCCCCACCATAGAGTACATAAAGAAACAACAGATAAAATGGTGACCACTTGATAAGGTAGAAAGATCAAACAACACAACAAGCCTTCAATAAATGTTGTGAGAACGACCTATATTATTTTTTTAATTGGCGTTTTTTTTTTTGGGCATTAATCCAAGGGGTATCTTGGTCTACACCCTTTGGGCCAGCTATGGCTTGAAAGGTCAATAGATAGATAGTTTAATCCAACAGCAATGAAAACCACTTAAACACTCAGGGGTGACCAGAAGTGGTAAGTAGGAAGGTGCGCAAAGAGGGTAGTGTGTGATCATGGAGAAATATCAAATTTGGAGGAATTTGTATTTTGCTGCTGTAATTGTAAAATATACTGTAATTTGAATAGCCCCTGCCATAGAATATATAAGAGAACAACAGATAAAATGGTTTGGCCACGTGACAAGGCAGAAAGATCAAAACACAACACAATGAGCCTTCAGCAAACGTTGTGAGAATACCAGACCCAAAGGTCAACCACGAAAAAGATGGATCGATGGAATATTAGATGCACTAGGAAACATAACAGCAGCAGAGACGAACAGAAGAGCAAAAGACTGCAAATTATATCTCCCCTCGACGGTGAAAGGCAGATAGGGAAGAAGAAGAAGATGCTGTAATTTTTACTACGGTGTGGTAATCTAGAGTTAAAGAAACCATGAGAGGCAAAGTCGCCTCCCAGCAGCAGAGCTTGAAGTTATTATCGACCCACAGCTGATGGCTTGCGACAGGATCGGTGAACCAGAACCATCAAAACCCTATTCCACCTCTCCGTGGTGCCTCCAGTAACAGACTAACCTGTCTAGTCTGGCCAAACAAGTAGGGATCGAAAAGGGAAGACAACCCGGTACTCAAAAATAACATGCTGAAGTCGGGTGTGTTGGGTCGAAAAGTGCAAATATCAGTTTTACTGCAAACCACAACACAACGCACCCACTTAATGTCCTCTTAAGGGAGGATGATGAGAAGTTGTATTCCTTTAGTCTTCGGGCGAACGCAACCAAGCAAGCAAAGAAACCATGGATGTGAAAAGCAAAATTTCCACCAAGGATTTCAACCAAATAACATTTTTGTTCAAGAGCTGACATCTTCCCTAGACCAACCAGCTAATTTGTCTGTATTAACAAATGCTTTCATTCTTTTTCACCCAGGAACCCAGCTAATTTGTCTGTATTGACAAATGCTTTCATTCTTTTTCTCCCAGGAACCCAGCTATTTTGTCTGTATTAACAAATGCTTTCATTCTTTTTCTCCCAGGAACCCAGCTAATTTGTCTGTATTAACAAATGCTTTCATTCTTTTTCTCCCAGGAACCCAGCTATTTTGTCTGTATTAACAAATGCTTTCATTCTTTTTCTCCCAGGAACCCAGCTAATTTGTCTGTATTAACAAATGATTTCATTCTTTTTCTCCCAGAACCCAGCTATTTTGTCTGTATTAACAAATGCTTTCATTCTTTTTCTCCCAGGAACCCAGCTATTTTGCCTGTATTAACAAATGCTTTCATTCTTTTTGTTTCAGGTACCCAGAACAATCCCAGAAGAGGAAACAGATGGGCTTGAAATATTTGAAGATGCCCAAGAGTGCTTCTCTAACCGCCCTCATCAAGCACGCCCTAACACAATATCCACACAAGCAAATCACACAGAGGGCGCTGTGGGTGGAAGTGATGATGTCAGAAATGGGAGGAGCACTGATGATTGGCAGTCTGTCATACCACGGGTAGTTAAATTTTATTCTTTGTTGTATTCATCATTGATGTGGGGGACTGGTTGGTCTCAAGGCAAGACATCAGCTTCGAGACACAGAGGTTGTGGGTTCAAATCCTGGCTGCACCAGTTGGGATTTTTATTTATGATGTCTCTCTGCGGCAACTACCCCTGGTCTCAGCAGTGAGGCCTGGCTTGAAACGTCAATTACTCATGGACATAAAACATGTGAGTACCTCCGAAGACGGAGTTATCTGCCTGTGCGGTGAGGGATCTCTGTACACATGGCTGCCAGGGAAAAACGGATTAACACGCAAAATTCAGTTCCTAGTCTCTAGAGACTTCATCAGAGGTAAAAAAAAAATGATGTCATATTAGAACATTAACAAGCATTGTAGGTTTAACACATATGCTACCAAGGGGTTTTACGCGCTGTTGCCTCTCCGTTTTTTCTGAATTAAACATTTTACTTAACAGCGAGAACATAAATGAAAATTTATCTCCTCTCTCTCTGCGATCAGGACTCAATCAGAGTAGGACTCCAGACTCTCACACGTAGACAGCTGTCTGTTTAAGCCTGTTAGATCCACTCCGATTGAATACTTGTTAAAACGTTGCACTGTGTTCTGCGCCAGTAGCCCAGTGCATCCGATTTCAGCCAGCATTTTGTTCAGGTTTGCTTTCCTTAACCTTTATTTGTCCCCAATCTTCCTTCAAGGCAGCAGATGATCTTTTCTGTAGGGGGATTGTGCCCTTAGATGGTCGGCCCTCCCAGGTTTACGAGCACCATCTGCCCGAGTCATTAGAGGTGACTAACACAGACACGCGACTTGGAATATGAGGAAACTGCAACAAGGAACACCTTTCATGCACAGCCCTCAATTGTTCCTGCCACCATCCCCATATACGGGTAATTCACATTCTCCTGAAAACGATGATCATCGTAGCACCTGATGATGCCAGGCCATCATTGTTGACTCCAACTCCGAACATATCGTTTGACGCAAGTTATTTACATGTTACAACGCATTAATGTGATTAGCTCCTCTAGTCAGAAGAAGTTTTATCTCTTTAGGGAATTTTCACCATGTTTCGTTCGTTGTAGGCTGCATTGACTAGAGTAATCGTGAAAAAAAAATGTATCTAAAACTGACGGTTCTGACAGTTTACTCAGGTAGTTGGAAAAGGTGTTAAATAAGAGAAATACAAGGTTTTAATAGAAATATCGGTGGAAATGTTGGCTACAAGAGCCTCATTATCAGCTCATGGTACGGAATTGGTTAAGAAAGAACTTTTATCTCCTAAAATGTTCTTATTAATACCAGAGACTCTTATTCATTTCGTAAAAAGTAAAGTGCCCTGTCACGCCAAGTGGCGTATATGGTGTTAGTGACCATAAATTTTACAGACCGTCGGCACATGATTTTTGGGGTAATGTGGTCGGTATTACGCCCGTGCCGCTTTACTTTCCCAGAAAAAAATCTGGTACCCAATTATGGCTGGGTGAACCTAGAAGCCGTCGGTTGGAATCGAACCCTGCCTCTTGTCCTTGGTAGTCCAGTTCCCTAACCACTGAGCTATCACGGCTCCCTTATTATTTCGTGACTAACTCTTAATAGGAGTCTTTTTTTTTTTTTTTTTTTAAGTGATTTCTGTTTAGTTTCATCTTAGGCTCTTTCTCTTCTGAATCTTTATGAGGTGAGGTTCTGCTGTTAGCTTGTGATAAGTCTCCATACTTTTATTAAATCTCATTTAGGACAGCACATTTTTGCACTCACTGATCTGGTAGCACTTTGGTTCTGTTCTCTCATGCCTCAGCTAATAAATCACTGGCTAAATGCTCTTTAAAACAGCATACCATATCTGCTCCGCCACCTTTTCCAGCAACCATTGAAGTGTTCGTCACTGATTGTCCAGTCTTGCGTTGAATGACCGTGTTATGTTACTTTCCGTTGAGATTGCTTTTTCTACTATCATCATTGTGGTACCACATTTCATCATTCCTATTATGTATTTGTTGTCCTCCACTCTCTGCAACAGCCATAACCATGTCAGCTTTGCCAATTTTGTTGTCCTGCCCTCTCTAAGTCATTGCCATGTCAGTTTTGCCAATTTTGTTGTCCTGCCCTCTCTAACAGCCATTGCCATGTCAGTTTTCCCAATTTTGTTGTCCTGCCCTCTCTAACAGTCATTGCCATGTCAGTTTTACCAATTTTATTGTCCTGCCCTCTCTAACAGTCATTGCCATGTCAGTTTTACCAATTTTGTTGTCCTGCCCTCTCTAACAGTCATTGCCATGTCAGTTTTACCAATTTTATTGTCCTGCCCTCTCTAACAGTCATTGCCATGTCAGTTTTACCAATTTTATTGTCCTGCCCTCTCTAACAGTCATTGCCATGTCAGTTTTACCAATTTTATTGTCCTGCCCTCTCTAACAGTCATTACCTTGTCAGTTTTACCAATTTTATTGTCCTGCCCTCTCTAACAGTCATTACCTTGTCAGTTTTACCAATTTTATTGTCCTGCCCTCTCTAACAGTCATTACCTTGTCAGTTTTACCAATTTTATTGTCCTGCCCTCTCTAACAGCCATCGCCATGTCAGTTTTGTCAATTTTGTCGTCCCCTTTAACAGCCATCGCCATGTCAGTTTTGTCAATTTTGTTGTCCCCTTTAACAGCCATCGCCATGTAAGTTTTGCCAATTTTGTTGTCCCCTTTAACAGCCATCGCCATGTCAGTTTTGCCAATTTTGTTGTCCCCTTTAACAGCCATCGCCATGTCAGTTTTGCCAATTTTGTTGTCCTCTTTAACAGCCATCGCCATGTCAGTTTTGCCAATTTTGTTGTCCCCTTTAACAGCCATCGCCATGTCAGTTTTGCCAATTTTGTTGTCCCCTTTAACAGCCATCGCCATGTCAGTTTTGCCAATTTTGTTGTCCCCTTTAACAGCCATCGCCATGTCAGTTTTGCCAATTTTGTTGTCCCCTTTAACAGCCATCGCCATGTCAGTTTTGCCAATTTTGTTGTCCCCTTTAACAGCCATCACCATGCCAGTTTTGTTGTCCCCTTTAACAGCCATCACCATGTCAGTTTTGCCAATTTTGTTGTCCTCTTTAACAGCCATCGCCATGTCAGTTTTACCAATTTTATTGTCCCCTTTAACAGCCATCGCCATGTCAGTTTTACCAATTTTATTGTCCCCTTTAACAGCCATCACCATGTCAGTTTTACCAATTTTATTGTCCCCTTTAACAGCCATCACCATGTCAGTTTTACCAATTTTGTTGTCCTCTTTAACAGCCATCACCATGTCAGTTTTACCAATTTTGTTGTCCCCTTTAACAGCCATCGCCATGTCAGTTTTACCAATTTTGTTGTCCTCTTTAACAGCCATCACGATGTCAGTTTTACCAATTTTATTGTCCCCTTTAACAGCCATCACCATGTCAGTTTTACCAATTTTATTGTCCCCTTTAACAGCCATCGCCATGTCAGTTTTACCAATTTTGTTGTCCTCTTTAACAGCCATCACCATGTCAGTTTTACCAATTTTATTGTCCCCTTTAACAGCCATCGCCATGTCAGTTTTGCCAATTTTGTTGTCCTCTTTAACAGCCATCACCATGTCAGTTTTACCAATTTTATTGTCCCCTTTAACAGCCATCACCATGTCAGTTTTACCAATTTTGTTGTCCTCTTTAACAGCCATCGCCATGTCAGTTTTTGCCAATTTTGTCGTCCCCTTTAACAGCCATCACCATGTCAGTTTTGCCAATTTTGTTGTCCCCTTTAACAGCCATCGCCATGTCAGTTTTGCCAATTTTGTCGTCCCCTTTAACAGCCATCACCATGTCAGTTTTGCCAATTTTGTTGTCCCCTTTAACAGCCATCGCCATGTCAGTTTTTGCCAATTTTGTCGTCCCCTTTAACAGCCATCGCCATGTCAGTTTTGCCAATTTTGTTGTCCTCTTTAACAGCCATCGCCATGTCAGTTTTGCAAATTTTCATGTACAGTTAGGAAGAGAAGATGGACATGTATCTGGAAAGTGTTTAAAGGGAGGAGATAACAAAACAATTCCAAAACAGCCTCTTTTATGGGAAACATGATACAGGAAAAAAGAGGAAGACCTGGAGAAACACTGATAAGAGAAGCAAAGTTGGCCAGCATAGACTGCAGTTTGGTAGCAAAGATCAAAAGACATGTAGAGTCTAGAACTTCTGTCCTTTGTGTATAATTTGGTTTGAAAGGACTATAGATAGTAAGCGTTGCTTCTAATCCTAAACTATACTTAACAAAAAGTGGGTAATTTCCTAATTTAAACACATAAATTATTTCATAGAAAAGTCTAATCTCCCCTATGTTTGAAACAAAACTACAGGGTTTTCAAATAATAAAAATTATGTTATGGTTTGTGTTTAGTGAGAGTACTTTACCCTGGCGTCGTTTTTCTTTTCTCCGTGATAATGACAAATTAGAGAACCACCGAATAAAGTGTAATGTTACTCCAGGGGGTATTACTCTCCAAATTAAATAATTAATGTGCTGAAACTAGGATTTTACCTAGTTTAATATTAATTTCTTTCCTAAGGACTGGATTCCTGTGATTAGCAGAGACATTGTGAGACAGCAAAATCAGAGACCACAGCCGCCACACAGCGATGCATATCTACAGGGACTCCCTGCCAAACGGAGACGGGTATGACATTATTTATCAATATTATTATCATTGATTTATCAATATTATTATCATTGAATAATCAATATTATTATCATTGATTTATCAATATTATTATCATTGATTTATCAATATTATTATCATTGATTTATCAATATTATTATCATTGATTTATCAATATTATTATCATTGATTTATCAATATTATTATCATTGATTTATCAATATTATTATCATTGATTTATCAATATTATTATCATTGATTTATCAGTATTATTATCTTTGATTTATCAGTATTATTATCATTGATTTATCAGTATTATTATCGTTGATTTATCAGTATTATTATCATTGATTTATCAATATTATTATCTTTGATTTATCAGTATTATTATCATTGATTTATCAATATTATTATCATTGATTCATCAATATTATTATCATTGATTCATCAATATTATTATCATTGATTCATCAATATTATTATCATTGATTTAACAATATTATTATCATTGATTTATCAATATTATTATCATTGATTTATCAATATTATTATCATTGATTTAACAATATTATTATCATTGATTGATCAATATTATTATTATTGATTTAACAATATTATTATCATTGATTTATCAGTGTTATTGTCATTGATTTGGCAAAAGACTGCAAATTATATCTCCCCTTAACGCTGAAAGTAAATAAGGAAGGAAAGAAAAAGAATAATTAGAAACTCCTTAACAAAAGCCATGTTAGTGAAGTTGTTAGTGTGCGCGTCTGCTGTGCTGGTGGGTCAGGGTCGACGTCTCAGTGTGGCAGGGATTTTTTTTCTCTCTTCATTTTCAGACTAATATAGCTTCGGATTTCGTTCATCAAAATATGGGCACAAGAAATGTGCTTTGGAAAAGACGGTTAGCTTGGTGTGGTGCTGACCACATTACTCCTAAATCATCATCAAGTACAGTGGCAACTGGCATAGGTGATCATGTCTCTCCACAATTTTCGATCTCGGCAGCTATTTATCATTTCTGTTGTTGACCTTCTGCCAAGCCATTCTCTTAAGCTGTCTGTTAATTTTTCTCTTTGCCTTGTGGGTGAGACTTTTTAGTCAAAGGCTAGCGGAGCCAACCGTAAACAAACCGACGGAAGGCTACAGAAAACCTCCGTCATAATTTCTTTGTACAATCATGAATCGCTACTCCTAAATACGTCAGTAATAAAGAAAAGTATGGGTATAGACCCTCACGTATGCCACAAAGGGTGGAGTTTGACTTGTTTTATACCTTGCAGCTCCTCTTGGAACAATGGGCCGCAACCATATCCTGCTAGCAAACCCATTTCTGTGCTATCTTGCTTGCTTCCATTCGCCAAATGACTAAAGTACATCTCTTCGTCATCCACCCTTAAAAGGATGTTAAATGGGCGTGTCTGCATTGTGTTGTGGTTTGCTGTATAACTGTGATATTTGCCACCTTCAGCCTAATACATTCGACTTCAGCGTGACATTTTTTGAGTGCCAGGTTGTCTTCCCTCTTCGATCTCTACTCGCTTGGCCTGACTAGACAGGTTAGTCTATTACTGGAGGCACGACGGAGAGGTGGAGCAGGGTCTGGATGGTTCTGGTTCACCGATCCTGTCGCAAGCTATCAGCTGTGGGTTGCTGATAACTTCCAGCTCTCCTCATCTCTAACATCAAACTTACTCCATCAAGCTCACTTCAGACCTCCCTCTAACCTCTCACATCAAACATCCTCATCTCTAACATCAAACTTACTCCATCATGCTCACTTCAGACCTCCCTTTAACCTCTCACATCAAGCATCCTCATCTCTAACATCAAACTTACTCCATCAAGCTCACTTCAGACCTCTCTCTAGCCTCTCACATCAAACATCATCATCTTTAACATCAAACTTACTCTATCAAGCTCACTTCAGACCTCCCTCTAACCTCTCACATCAAACATCCTCATCTTTAACATCAAACTTACTCTATCAAGCTCACTTCAGACCTCCCTCTAACCTCTCACATCAAACATCCTAATCTTTAACTTCAAACTTACTCTATCAAGCTCACTTCAGACCTCCCTCTAACCTCTCACATCAAACATCCTCATCTTTAACTTCAAACTTACTCTATCAAGCTCACTTCAGACCTCCCTCTAACCTCTCACATCAAACATCCTCATCTTTAACATCAAACTTACTCTATCAAGCTCACTTCAGACCTCCCTCTAACCTCTCACACCAAACATCCTCATCTTTAACATCAAACTTACTCTATCAAGCTCACTTCAGACCTCCCTCTAACCTCTCACATCAAACATCCTCATCTTTAACTTCAAACTTACTCTATCAAGCTCACTTCAGACCTCCCTCTAACCTCTCACATCAAACATCCTCATCTTTAACATCAAACTTACTCCATCAAGCTCACTTCAGACCTCCCTCTAACCTCTCACACCAAGCATCCTTACTTCTAACATAAGCATTCTCATCTCTAACATCAAACTTACTCCATCAAGCTCACATCAAACTTACTCCATCAAGCTCACATCAAACTTACTCCATCAAGCTCACATCAAACTTACTCCACCATGCTCACATCAAACTTACTCCATCAAGCTCACATAAACTTACCCCATCATGCTCACATCAAACTTACTCCATCAAGCTCACATCAAACGTACTCCATCATGCTCACATCAAACGTACTCCATCATGCTCACATCAAACGTACTCCATCATGCTCACATAAACTAACTCCATCAAGCTCACATCAAACGTACTCCATCAAGCTCACATCAAACTTACTCCATCAAGCTCACATCAAACTTACTCCATCAAGCTCACATAAACTTACTCCATCAAGCTCACATCAAACTTACTCCATCAAGCTCACATCAAACTTACTCCATCAAGCTCACATCAAACTTACTCCATCAAGCTCACATCAAATTAAAACACAAACCAAACTAAAAATAAACACCATCGTCCCAACATTTAAACATGTACTTATTTCCCTTAGATGATGACCCTGGAGCACGCCGTAGAGGTAGGAAACATGCCCTTGTACCTTCCATCATCTCTGACACGAGCGGCCCAAGCAGCAGATGTTGAACCAATCAGCAGTGAGGAGAACATGGCCCGAGAAGCAGCCGATGACCTTGACCTGCAGGCTGAACTCGAGAGAGAGGTCACCAGGGTTTTATCCGCTAGAATCACATCTGACCAGGACTTCAGCTCTGAACGGTTTCCAAATGCAAAAGAGTACTTTCATAAATCCAGTCGTCGCTAGTCACGATTTACTGGACAATATATCTGTAAATTTTATGAAAGCTTGTGGAGTACCATATTCTTATGTCGTACTAGGTCTGTAAAATATTTGTACATATATATGGCTATTACGAATACCAATACAAGATGCTGTAGAAAATACTAACATATTTTTTTTTCATGTTTTGGTAAAAGTAGTTCTCATAAAAATAGTTCCCAACTCTATTGCAGTGCAATATGTAAAGGTGTGTTGTTAGGCAACATATCACATTATAAGGGATTAAGATGTGCCAGTGTTGTTATTTGCCCAAAGTCTGTCACTTATTTTCTGTTTACATCTGGGTTAGTCAGTGCAGGTCTTTCGAGTAGTAAACTTTTCATTCCTGAATAATGAAGCTATAGCTACAACACTATACAGACACTGGAGATTTAACAGTTGATCTTTCAATAGTGAAGCTATAGCTACAACACTATACAGACACTGGAGATTGTAACAGTTGATCTTTCAATAGTGAAGCTATAGCTACAACACTATACAGACACTGGAGTTTGTAACAGTTGATCTTTCAATAGTGAAGCTGTAGCTACAACACTATACAGACACTGGAGATTGTAACAGTTGATCTTTCAATAGTGAAGCTATAGCTACAACACTATACAGACACTGGAGATTGTAACAGTTGATCTTTCAATAGTGAAGTTATAGCTACAACACTATACAGACACTGGAGATTGTAACAGTTGATCTTTCAATAGTGAAGCTATAGCTACAACACTATACAGACACTGGAGATTGTAACAGTTGATCTTTCAATAGTGAAGTTTTAGCTACAACACTATACAGACACTGGAGATTGTAACAGTTGATCTTTCAATAGTGAAGCTATAGCTACAACACTATACAGACACTGGAGATTGTAACAGTTGATCTTTCAATAGTGAAGCTGTAGCTACAACACTATACAGACACTGGAGATTGTAACAGTTGATCTTTCAATAGTGAAGCTATAGCTACAACACTATACAGACACTGGAGATTGTAACAGTTGATCTTTCAATAGTGAAGTTATAGCTACAACACTATACAGACACTGGAGATTGTAACAGTTGATCTTTCAATAGTGAAGCCATAGCTACAATACTATACAGACACTGGAGATTTTCCCAGCAAAATGTCCAATTGTACGAAAATTTTGTTTTGAAGCTGTCATTTTTATGACGCTGTTGTAATATAGGCTTACGGTTGTTAACATTTAAAACCAGTTTTGCCTAATTTATTAACGGACCTTGTTGGGGTCTTTTAAAAAATGTCTTTCTCTTTGGCTTTCTCCTGAGAGTTGCTTCTCCTGAACTCCTAAAAGAACTTAAAATGGCTGTAGATGCATTTGGTTGTTGCTGTTGTTTCACACGGAAACGTTAGTTAATTTGTTCTGTTTTTTTGGGGGGGGAGTCTTTTTGGAAAGATTAAAAATACATAACCTTATATAAAACTTTGAAATGAAAATGTTAGAATCTACCATTTCCTGTGCAAGAAACAGGAAACACCAGCAAACTTTGTGACTTTCATGTTGAAGAGTTCCTAGCAACTGGTGTCATGTAAAGTTTTGCCAGAATGAGATGAATCAAAAATCTACACATGGAAAATGGCATATATAGCAGCCAAATTATTAAATGAACAAAACTAAACAGATCAAGGAAATGTATTTATGTGTTCAGTATTATGTTTAGAAACAAGAAAAAGAGTACTTAAATGTTATGTAGAGCCAGTCTTAACATATGGATATGAATCATGGACAATAGGACAACAGACAAGAAAATCACTTGAGTCTGTAGAAATGTGGTTTTACTGCAGAATGTTGAGGATACCATGGACAGCTAACAAGAGTAATGAAAATGTTCTGAAAGAAGTCAAAGCAAAAAGAGAGCTAATTTCCAATATTAGGAAGAAACAATCATCATTTTTTTACCATGTAATGAGAAGAAAACAACTGGAATATATTGTAACAACTGAAAAATTGAGGGACGAAGAGATAGAGGGAAGCAAAGAGAAAACATACCAGACAGTTTAAGAGAATGGCTTGACAGAAGGTCAACAACAGAAATGATAAATAACTGTCGAGATCGAAAGTTGTGGAGAGACATGATCACCTACGCCAGCAGGCCCGGTACTTGATGATAATGATTACGTTTTAGAAGTTTAACAAAAATAATACTTAGGCAGAGCAGAATCAGGCTGCAGTGTTTATCAGTTTTTAACATTCCCATTATGAGTCAAGCTTGGCTGATCTTTTTGCTACTCCTTCCACTTGCCAGTATTTTCTACAGCATTGAAGTAAACAAATACCAGCTCTTGTAAGAAATGGTTTAACATTTCTGAGAATTTACCGATCATTCTTAGAAAATGTTTTAATAATAATAATAAAACTAGTGCAATTTGTGTACGTTTTATCATGCATATGGATATTCTAGTGTGGTTTGACTTTGTGTGTCTTATCTTCTTTATTTTATTACATGAGTACTTTATAGTAAGTTGGAAGATAGCAAGAATTATGGCAGGTTTGAAGGCAGTGGTAAATTGTCATGAGAACATTTGTAAGAATAATGTTGATATAACTTAGGTCATTTTGTATGCAATAAATGAAATTGCCTGGAGAAGATACTTTGTGATTCCATATGAAACAGAATCTCTAAGAAGTAATTGTTTGACGCAAGTTATTTACATGTTACAACTCATTAATGTGGACTGCTCTGTCAAGTCAGCTGAAGTTTTATCTCTTTAGGGTATTTGCACCGTGATTCGTTCGTTGCAGGCTTCGTTCACTAGAGTAATCAGGAATCTGGGCGCTGCCATTGTTGTGTGTGCTACGTCATCATAATGGCTCATTGTATACCCCTAGACCGACCATATGATAATCTTACGGTCTGTTGTTTTATGTGCGACGGGGATAATCTGACGACTGTGTTTTATATGTTCGGAATTGGAGTCAAAAACTATGTCCTAACATCATCAAGAGCTATACATTTTAAAAATATGACGATCATCATTTTCAGGAGGATGTGAAATTCCAGTCAATATGGTGGATAGGCGGCAGAGTGGAGCTAGGAGCTACTGAGTTAGGTGCTCTGTGCACACCGTGAGCTGTGTGTTTCATCCGTTTTGATCATGTTTTGATATTCCAATTGTTTACGCTGAATGATGATATCGTATGACAGGGAACAGTTGCTGTGTTCACTTTCTGTGCGGTTTTGTCTTTTGGAGTGTGCTGAGACTGCTATGATGGGGACTACAGCTACCTTTCTTTGTTTGGGAGATGAGACATTAATTTGGATGTTTCCACTGGCACGGGCGGTTGAGCAATTATGGATTTTAATTCGTTTGCAGTGATACTGAGGCCTTCCATAACCAAACAACCAAATAACTCTAAGAAGCAGAGAGAGGAAAAGAAGAACTTGAGGCAGAACTTAGAGTTTGATGGAATGATGGGGGGCTTGGTGGTATAAAAGTAGGATGTCAACCTCTGGACAAGATGGTCATGGTTTTATTCACACTACAGGCCGGCGGGCATGAGATCCGATATCTAGAACTCTGTGAGTAGTGAGATCTGATAACTAGCACTCTCTGAGTAATGAGATCCGATATCTAGCACTCTCTGAGTAGTGAGATCCGATATCTAGCACTCTCTGGGTAGTGAGATCCCATATCTAGCACTCTCTGGGTAGTGAGATCCCATATCTAGCACTCTCTGAGTCGTGAGATCCGATATCTAGCACTCTCTGAGTCGTGAGATCCGATATCTAGCACTCTCTGGGTAGTGAGATCCCATATCTAGCACTCTCTGGGTAGTGAGATCCGATATCTAGCACTCTCTGAGTCGTGAGATCCGATATCTAGCACTCTCTGAGTCGTGAGATCCGATATCTAGCACTCTCTGGGTAGTGAGATCCATATCTAGCACTCTCTGGGTAGTGAGATCCCATATCTAGCACTCTCTGAGTAGTAAGATCTGATATCTACCATTTTCTGAGTAATGAAATCTGATATCTAGCACTCTCTGGGTAGTGAGATCCCATATCTAGCACTCTCTGGGTAGTGAGATCCCATATCTAGCACTCTCTGAGTAGTAAGATCTGATATCTACCATTTTCTGAGTAATGAAATCTGATATCTAGCACTCTAGGGAGGGGGGAAATGACGTCACATGTGCACCCTTTGCAGTTAAAATTAAAAAGAGATGGCTATAGGCTGCTGCCCAGGCAAAGAACAAAAACTGTTAAGCTAATCTATCTATGCAGGTGGATGTGTCGGGCCGTAAGATGCAGATAATCACAACTGTGTGCAGTTTGTGCCCATAACCTGTCCGCAATAGCTCAGTGGTTAGTAAACTGGGCTACACAGGACAAGAGGTCGGGTTCGATCCTGATCGACGGCTTCCAGGTTCACCCAGCCTTAAATGGGTACCAGATTTTTTTTCTGAGAAAGTAAAGCGTCACGGGAGTAATAGCAACCACATTACCCCAAAAATCATGTCCCGAAATGTCTGTAAAATTATGGTCATTAACACCATATTCCCTATATGCCACTTGGCATGTCGGGGCTCTTTACTTTACTTCTTTTTACAACATGTGCACACACACTTAATGGGTGAACACTAAGAAGGAGGAGTGATGGAACAACAAATCCAAATAATTGAAGAATGATTGCTCTGACTGCCATAAGAGAGGAAAGTATATGCAATTTCTTTTGATGCTTTTATATGATTGTAAGAAAGAGAGAGACAGTTTGTTTTTTTTTCTGTTCGCCAGCCTTTTACTTCTGATGAAGTCTCTAGAGACTAGGAACTGAATTTTGCGTATCTCTAGAGACTAGGAACTGAATTTTGCGTATCTCTAGAGACTAGGAACTGAATTTTGTGTATCTCTAGAGAGACTAGGAACTGAATTTTGCGTACTCTAGAGACTAGGAACTGAATTTTGCGTATCTCTAGAGACTAGGAACTGAATTTTGTGTATCTCTAGAGAGACTAGGAACTGAATTTTGCGTACTCTAGAGACTAGGAACTGAATTTTGCGTATCTCTAGAGACTAGGAACTGAATTTTGCGTATCTCTAGAGACTAGGAACTGAATTTTGCGTATCTCTAGAGACTAGGAACTGAATTTTGCGTATCTCTAAAGACTAGGAACTGAATTTTGCGTATCTCTAGAGACTAGGAACTGAATTTTGCGTATCTCTAGAGACTAGGAACTGAATTTTGCGTATCTCTAGAGACTAGGAACTGAATTTTGCGTATCTCTAGAGACTAGGAACTGAATTTTGCGTATCACTAGAGACTAGGAACTGAATTTTGCGTATCTCTAGAGACTAGGAACTGAATTTTGCGTATCACTAGAGACTAGGAACTGAATTTTGCGTGTTAATCTATTTTTCCATGGCAGCCGTGTGCACAGGGGTTCCTCGCCACACAGGCAGATAACTCTGACTTCAGAGGTACTCATATTTTTTCCATCAATGAGTAATTGACGTTTCATGCCGGGTCTCGCTGCTGAGACCAGTGTTGGTTGCTGCAGAGAGAAATAATAAATTAAAATTCCAACTGGTGTAGCTGGGATTTGAACCCACAACCTCTCTGTCTCGAAGCCGGCGTTTTGCTTCGAGACCAACCAGTCCCCGAGAGACAATTTAATTGGTACTTTTGACTTTCTGAATAGACTTTAGCGAGAAGTGAAAAAGAGGGCCTGAAGTCAAGGTGCACAACCAGGGGTGACTGAGATAAATAGTGTGGCCCAGCATTGGGAAACCCTGGGCAAGATTAAGAATCACAGACTCAGCAAAATAGCTAGATATTACTCCTCATATGTGTCACAGCATGGCATGTTGGTCAGTGATTGCTTTCCTTTATCATAAAGAGAAATAAAAAAAATATGTACTTGACCCCTCTTTTTTTTTTTTAACGTTCACCAACTTTCACTCCCAGCGAAGTCCCTAGAGAATCAACCATTCTTCCCAGGCAGACATGTGTACAAGGGTCCCTCGCCACACAGGCAGATAACTCCGTCTTCGGAGGTACTCATATTTTTTTCCGTCGATGAGTTACTGATGTTTCAAGCTGGATCTCACTTCTGAGACAAGGAGTGGTTGCCACAGAGAGAAATCACAAATAAAAATCCCAACTGGTGCAGCAGGATTTGAACTCACAACCTCTCTGTCTTGAAACCAACCACTCTCCCTGCTTGACCCATTAAAAAGTTATTGAAATTGGTTTTTGTGGTTTTGCTTCATATGTGAATCACAAAACACAAACAATGAAAGATCATCCACAGCAGTAGAGAACGTGGTGAAAAGCTAAAAAAAAAAAAAAAAAATACTGTATGGCAAATGGCTAAAATGTTTTCAGCAATTAGAGTACAGTATGGCAAATGGCTAAAATGTTTTCAGCAATACAGTATGGCGAATAGCTAAAGTGTTTTCAGCAAATAGAGCACAGTATGGCGAATCGCTAAAATGTTTTCAGCAATTTGAGTACAGCATGGCAAATGGCTAAAATATTTCAGCAAATAGAGTAAAGTATGGCAAATGGCTAAAATGTTTTCAGCAAATAGAGTAAAGTATGGCAAATGGCTAAAATGTTTTCAGCAAATAGAGTACAGTATGGCAAATGGCTAAAATGTTTTCAGCAAATAGAGTACAGTATGGCAAATGGCTAAAATGTTTTCAGCAAATAGAGTACAGTATGGCGAATGGCTAAAATGTGTCTAGTAAGAAAAAGACAGTGTAGGAGAAATCTGATAAATCAAGAATTAAAGAAATTGTGTAGGAGGACATCAGGAAAATAATGTATGGGTTAGAGAGCAAATGCAAAGTTAGCTCTTAGATGGAACTAGCGGAGATAGGGTGGTGTAAAGTTAACACCTCAGACTCTGGGCAGGACGGTCATGGGTTTGAATTCCACCACAGTCAGAATGTTTTACTTCAAATCCATGATTCCTTTATGGCTTTACTCTCCCCTGGTCCGTGGTTTCTTCATGACTTTACCCTCCTAAGGTTCATGGTTTTATCATGGCTTTACCCTCTCTTGGTCCATGGTTTCTTCATGGCTTTACCCTCTCTTGATCCATGGTTTCTTCATGGCTTTACCCTCTCTTGGTCCATGGTTTCTTCATGGCTTTACCCTCTCTTGATCCATGGTTTCTTCATGGCTTTACCCTCTCTTGATCCATGGTTTCTTCATGGCTTTACCCTCTCTTGATCCATGGTTTCTTCATGGCTTTACCCTCTCTTGGTCCATGGTTTCTTCATGGCTTTACCCTCTCTTGATCCATGGTTTCTTCATGGCTTTACCCTCTCTTGATCCATGGTTTCTTCATGGCTTTACCCTCTCTTGATCCATGGTTTCTTCATGGCTTTACCCTCTCTTGATCCATGCTTTCTTCGTGGCTTTACCCTCTCTTGATCCATGGTTTCTTCATGGCTTTACCCTCTCTTGATCCATGGTTTCTTCATGGCTTTACCCTCTCTTGATCCATGGTTTCTGCATGGCTTTACCCTCTCTTGATCCATAGTTTCTTCATGGCTTTACCCTCTCTTGATCCATGCTTTCTTCATGGCTTTACCCTCCCTTGGTCCATGGTTTCTGCATGGCTTTACCCTCCCTTGGCCCATGGTTTCTGCATGGCTTTACCCTCCCTTGGTCCATGGTTTCTTCATGGCTTTACCCTCCCTTGGTCCATGGTTTCTGCATGGCTTTACCCTCCCTTGGTCCATGGTTTCTGCATGGCTTTACCCTCCCTTGGTCCATGGTTTCTGCATGGCTTTACCCTCCCTTGGTCCATGGTTTCTGCATGGCTTTACCCTCCCTTGGCCCATGGTTTCTGCATGGCTTTACCCTCCCTTGGTCCATGGTTTCTGCATGGCTTTACCCTCCCTTGGTCCGTGGTTTCTGCATGGCTTTACCCTCCCTTGGTCCGTGGTTTCTGCATGGCTTTACCCTCCCTTGGTCCGTGGTTTCTGCATGGCTTTACCCTCCCTTGGTCCATGGTTTCTGCATGGCTTTACCCTCCCTTGGTCCATGGTTTCTGCATGGCTTTACCCTCCCTTGGTCCATGGTTTCTGCATGGCTTTACCCTCCCTTGGTCCATGGTTTCTGCATGGCTTTACCCTCCCTTGGTCCATGGTTTCTGCATGGCTTTACCCTCCCTTGGTCCATGGTTTCTGCATGGCTTTACCCTCCCTTGGTCCATGGTTTCTGCATGGCTTTACCCTCCCTTGGTCCATGGTTTCTGCATGGCTTTACCCTCCCTTGGTCCATGGTTTCTGCATGGCTTTACCCTCCCTTGGTCCATGGTTTCTGCATGGCTTTACCCTCCCTTGGTCCATGGTTTCTGCATGGCTTTACCCTCCCTTGGTCCATGGTTTCTGCATGGCTTTACCCTCCCTTGGTCCATGGTTTCTGCATGGCTTTACCCTCCCTTGGTCCATGGTTTCTGCATGGCTTTACCCTCCCTTGGTCCATGGTTTCTGCATGGCTTTACCCTCCCTTGGTCCATGGTTTCTGCATGGCTTTACCCTCCCTTGGTCCATGGTTTCTGCATGGCTTTACCCTCCCTTGGTCCATGGTTTCTGCATGGCTTTACATGCTGGTCTCTGTGTATCTGCTTTCTCAAATAATGGGGGTAAAACAGTAAGTACCTGTGTGCACATTAATGAAGCCACAACATTACAAGTTTAAAAGAGTAAGTTAAAAATTGTCCCTTCCCTGGCTAAACTGTTACGCCACAAATTTGCCCGTGCCAAAGATAGATGTGTCTTGCCGTAAGGTGCAGGTAACACAGCTATACCATGAACTAGCGACACAATGCATCCATGCCTACAAAATGGGTAAATTCTAAGAATATGAAAATGGTATTGAAATCAAAAGCAAAATAAGTTAATGAAGAAAAAGACAGCATCTAAAAGATACAAGAAAATTTATCAATTCGTTTGAAAAACAAAATCATGCAAACTATCTTCTTTGGATGATTGCTGTTATCTGTTAATTTTTTGTGTGCATCTCATTGTTTATTTCTTTCTAGCTTTGCCTATGTTTTCCTGAGGTTTCTATGTATTTGAACTTTGACATTTTATTAAAAGTGATTGATTGGTTGGTTATCAATAGTGGATCCAGGAGCTGATCTGTCCTGGTGATTTAGTGAGTGTCATGCTTTTTTGTGTTTGTTGCTTTCTATGCTGGGTTTTCCTGATTATACATGCCTAGGCCAGAAAAAGAAATGCTACACCAGTGTGGAACATAAGTTAACAGCTATATAACACCAGTGTGGAACATAAGTTAACAGCTATATAACACCAGTGTGGAACATAAGTTAACAGCTATATAACACCAGTGTGGAACATAAGTTAACAGCTATATTTACCAGTGTGGGACATAAGTTAACAGCTATATTTACCAGTGTGGGACATAAGTTAACAGCTATATTTACCAGTGTGGAACATAAGTTAACAGCTATATTTACCAGTGTGGAATATAAGTCAACAGCTATATTTACCAGTGTGGGACATAAGTTAACAGCTATACCACGCCAGTGTGGGACATAAGTTAACAGCTATATTTACCAGTGTGGAACATAAGTTAACAGCTATATTTACCAGTGTGGAACATAAGTTAACAGCTATATTTACCAGTGTGGAACATAAGTTAACAGCTATATCACGCAAGTGTGGGACATAAGTTAACAGCTATATTTACCAGTGTGGAACATAAGTTAACAGCTATATTTACCAGTGTGGAACATAAGTTAACAGCTAAATTTACCAGTGTGGGACATAAGTTAACAGCTATATCATGCCAGTTTGGGACATAAGTTAACAGCTATATTTACCAGTGTGGAACATAAGTTAACAGCTATATCATGCCAGTTTGGGACATAAGTTAACAGCTATATTTACCAGTGTGGAACATAAGTTAACAGCTATATTTACCAGTGTGGAACATAAGTTAACAGCTATATCACGCAAGTGTGGAACATAAGTTAACAGCTATATTTACCAGTGTGGAACATAAGTTAACAGCTATATTTACCAGTGTGGAACATAAGTTAACAGCTATATCACGCAAGTGTGGAACATAAGTTAACAGCTATATCATGCCAGTGTGGAACATAAGTTAACAGCTATATTTACCAGTGTGGAACATAAGTTAACAGCTATATTTACCAGTGTGGAACATAAGTTAACAGCTATATCACGCAAGTGTGGGACATAAGTTAACAGCTAGCTATATTTATCAGTGTGGGACATAAGTTATCGGCTATATCATGCCAGTTTGGGACATAAGTTAACAGCTATATTTACCAGTGTGGAACATAAGTTAACGGCTATATCATGCCAGTTTGGGACATAAGTTAACAGCTAGCTATATTTACCAGTGTGGGACATAAGTTATCGGCTATATCATGCCAGTTTGGGACATAAGTTAACAGCTATATTTACCAGTGTGGAACATAAGTTAACGGCTATATCATGCCAGTTTGGGACATAAGTTAACAGCTATATTTACCAGTGTGTGACATAAGTTAAAGGCTACATTACGCCACTGTGGGACATAAGTCAACAACTATTTTACGCCAGTGTGGGACATGTTAACAGCTGTGTTACATATTTGGGGCGTAGTTGACGGCTATGTTGTGTGGGGTACAGGGCATAAGTTAACAGCTGTGATATGCCTGTGTGAGGCATAAGTTAACAGCTATGTCACAAAAGTGTGGTACATAGCAGCAATGTTACATCAGTGTGGAGCATAAGTTAACAATCATGTTATGTCAGTGTGGAACATAAGGCAGAATAGCTGTGTTACATTTAAATGGAACATAACTTAGCAGCTGTGCTACATCTATATGGGACATAAGTTAGCAGCTGTGTTACATCTATATGGAACATAAGTTGGTTGACAGCTGTGTTACATCTATATGGAACATAACTTAGCAGCTGTGTTACATCTATATGGAACATAAGTTGGCAGCTGTGTTACATCTATACGGAGCATAAGTTAGCAGCTGTGTTACATTCTATATCTGGCATAAGTTAGCAGCTGTGTTACATTCTATATGGGGCATAAGTTAGCAGTTGTGTTCTGCTCCAAAAAAAATGTTAACCTAGGCAAGACTCACTTATTCTCCACTCCCTGTTTCCTGCTAGTTATACTGGCCATTCTTTAGGCATTTAAGACAAAGAAATCATCACTTCCTGAGCCACATTGTAGTCTCCCTCCTGTCTGGTTCTGTACACTACCTTTTTTTTTTACTCATTCCTAGCTACGCAGAGTACATGCATTTTGAATAATAGAGCACGAATGTGTAGTTTTACTATAACTCATAAATCCTTAACTTATAGTAAAACAACACCAGGGCTAAAATTAAGAATAGCAAAATATTATGTCTTCTCAACATTCCTATATGGTGCAGAAACATGGACATTAGACAAGAAAACAGAACAGAGAATTGAAGCCTTTGAAATGTGGATATATAGAAGAATAGGTAGAATTGGATGGAAGGAAAAGAAAACAAACGATGAAGTCTTAAAACAACTAAAAATAAAAAGAACTACTAAACACAATTCAAACAAGACATGCTATTTTTGGGCCATGTTAAAAGACACAACAGCCTACTAAAAGTAATCCTGGAGGGGAAAATACAAGGTAAAAGAGACAGACCAAGACTAACATGGACGAGTAACATCTAAAGATGGACAAACCAGCCTATGACAACCTGCACCATCAAAGCAAGAAACAGAGCAGAATGGCGGTCCATGGTAGCCAACCTTCGTTGCGGAGACGGCACACGATGATGATGATAGTAAAACTACTCAAATAGACATTTTTCTGTATCCTAATGTCTCCCATGTAAAAGCCTGTTTTTAAATTTGCTTGTTGTCTCTTCTCAACACATACACATATTATGTCATTCTTCTCTTCATAAATGTAGATGAGATGTAGATGTGGGACATAAGTTAATGATAATCATCATGATATTCCAATTGTTTACGATGAATGATGATATCATATGACAGGGAACAGTTGGCCGTGTTCACTTTCTGTGCGGTTTCGCTTTGTCTTTTGGCGTGTGCTGAGACTGCTACGATGAGGACTACAGCTACCTTTCTTTGTTTGGGAGATGCGTTAGTAATTTGGATGATTCCACTGGCACGGGCAGTTGAGCATTTATGAATTTTAATTCATTTGCAATGATACCGGGGCCTTCCATAACCAAAGATCCAAAGATGAGATTATTGGTTGCATGGCCATTTCTCTTATCTCTATATTACCCTTGAATTCATTCATTGATACACTAGACAAAACTATATGGGCCACTGCAAGAATTACAAAAGATTGTAAAATTTATACAGGAAACGACATTGCAGATATAGACAATACTTCAAGCGAACAAACGATAGATAGATTCATTGATACACAGACTATCCTGCTTAGGTATTTGTCTTCAAAAGCATTCAGTTTATTTTGTTCTCAATCTCTTCTGTTGTTTTCCAGCTTTCACATGCCTAGGTCATTATAATAGTAGATGACCCACATTATGGTGGTAAATAGAGACATACAACATAACCGATATCAAGGTAACTAGAGAAAAGGTGAAAGGGAGATTACAGATACCAGGGATATGTAATGTATGGCCCTTTTCGTCTTGTCAGACTGTCTAGTGGAGGTTATTGTGTATTATTTTGAGGATTTGTTTTCATCGAACAGCTTCTCTCGTGGCTTTTTCTACCATTATTTGACAAACACACACGGCCACAGAATGAACACGTCAGGCCCACTGATCCACAGGGTTTTCCCATCCTTTTTCATGAGTCTTTTCTCTTCTAAGTTTTGCCTTAGCACAGTCTCAAATGATGTTATACCATTCCTTATACATGCTCTCCATGATGTGCGATCACTTGCCAGATGTTCCCTGTTATTTTCACAGATGAAGTCATTCAGAGATGATTTGTCGAAGGCATTTGTGAGATCCGCAAAGGCAATATAGAGCAGCATATTTTGTTAAACATACTGTAGTGTTGTGATATACATCACCCAAAAAAATGTCATGGTGAAAAAGTGATCACTAATACCATATTAGTAAAGAATTGTAACTCTGTGACCTTCCAGGCATGTCGTAAGAGGTGACTAAGGAGATTGATTGATGGCTTGACAAGCTGTCATTGTAAAAAAGTATTGTTATGGAAACAGAGCCGTAGATTTTAGAAGCAGTGATCTCTGCAATATGTGCCATTTTGGCATGCAAGGTTTTTGTTTTTGAGATTGTGGTTCTGCCCTATGTGCCGTCTTCGGCTCGAAAGGACAATAGACAGATAGAATACCATATTCCCCATACTCCTGGCAAGGTGTGGAGTGACGCTTGCTTTACTTGGTGGACGGCATCTGATCAGTGTGGTCAACCAACCATCTGTAATTGTACACTTTCTCATTATGTTCTATTTTATTTGTTGTTGCCTGTTTTTTATTTTGGAAATAATGAATGTACAGTTAATATACTAATATATGTCTAAAAATACTTCAGCTGTTATTGATGAATTTAATTATAACAATGTAAGATAATGATGCCATAGGAAAACTTAATTGAAACATAGGAAGACAAGGTTTGTCATGGAACCCACAGAGAAAGAGAAAATGGGGAAGGTCCAGTGGTGCTTGGAGAAGAGTAACCACAAAAGCTCTTAAAAGATTGGTCATCACTGGAAGGAAATAGAGAAATATTTCCATGAATCGGGAAGGATGTTGAAGCCCTGTCGATTGTCTGACCCCTACAAGGAAGGGCTTTGACTGATCCAGTTATATAGGAGACATGTGGCTGTGTTTATCAGACTGGTTGTGTGACAATCAAGCAGATGTCAATTCCATTTTCAAAAGTGTTTTCTGTTTTTCATTCTTCTTCTTCCTTCCTCACCTGCCTTTCAGTGTCGAGGGGAGATATAATTTGCAGTCTTTTGCTCTTCTGTTGACTTCTGCTGCTGTTATGTTTCCTAGTGCTTCTAATATTCCATTGATCCTTCTTTTTTGTAGTCGACCCTTGGTTTTGGTATTCTCGTAACATTTATTGAGGGCTCGTTGTGTTGTATTTTGATCATTGTCTTGTCACAGTGACCAGACCATTTTTTCTGTTGTAAGTAAAGAGCCCCCGTCACGCCAAGGGGCGTATAGGGAATATGGTGTTAGTGACCATACTTTTTTTACAGACCTTCGGCACATGATTTTTAGGGTAATGTGGTCAGTATTACGTCCGTGCCGCTTTACTTACTCAGAAAAAATCCGGTACCAATTTAAGGCTGGGTGAACCCGGAAGCCGTCGGTTGGGATCAAACCCTACCTCTTGTCCTTTGTAGTCAGTTCACTAACCACTGAGCTATTGCACCTCATTTTTTCTGTTGCTTCTTTATATATTCTATGGCGGGGTCTATTTCTAGCTTTTTTCTCAGTTCTTCATTTCTGACCTTGTCTTTCAAGCTGTTTCCTTTCATCTATCTAACACATTTAATCTCAGCAGAGGTTATTTTTTTTTTATTGTTCTTGCATCTAGGGTCCAGGACTGGCATTGGTAGCAGAACACTGGGATGAAGATTGTATTGTAGAGTGCCCGTTTTACCTCTAGAGTTATTTCCTTGCTGGACAATAGTGGCGATAGCTGTCCAATGATGATTTGACAAGCTTTGTTGCATTTTGAGCCTGTCTCTGCTGTTTGTGAATTGTAATTTGTCACTAGACTTGTTTTCATTCATCAAGTGCTATCTCCACAGCGAAGGTTGGCTACCATGGAGCGCCATTCTGCTGTCTCTTGCTTTGGTGGTACAGTTTGTCATAGACTGATTTGTCTGTCTTTTGATGTTACTCGTCGATGTTAGTCTTGGTCTGCCTCTTTTACCTTGTATATTCCCCTCCAAGATTACTTTTAGTAGGCTGTTGTGTCTTTTAACATGGCCCAAAAATCACATTTGTCTTTTTTGAATTGTGTTTAGTAGTTCTCTCTTCATTTTTAGTTGTTTTAAGACTTCGTTTGTTTTCTTTTCTTTCCATCCAATTCTTCCTATTCTTCTATATATCACATTAAAAAGAATTTAAATCTCTGTTCTGTTTTCTTGTCTAATGTCCATGTTTCTGCAGCATATAGGAATGTTGGGAAGATGTAACATTTCGCTATTCTTAGTTTTAGACCTGGTGTTATTTGTTGTGATGTTAGTATGTTCTTCATAACATTAAAATTACTTTCTGTCATTCCTATTCTTTTGTTTATTTCAGTTTTCCATTTTCCATCACTGGTTATAGTATGTACAAGGTAGTTGTAGTTCTGAACTGTCTCTAGGTCTATTCCTTCAATTTTGATATCCACTTGTAGGTTTTGGGTATTTTCTTTGTTTATGATCATAGTCTAGACTTGTTAGGTATTTGAATTCCTCTACTTGTGTTTCCTATTGGAAGTGAAACAGAATCCCCCACCATACATTCTCAACACTGAGGCTGGACTGAACAGGTGAACTTTTTCTTCAGCAAACTCGAGCAGATTCTTTTTATTCCTTTATTATATATATATTTTTTGGGGGAAATAAAGCTATTCCAGAAATACTCTTATCCTCATTTCTAATTTTTCCCCGTACGTTTTTCTATGAAACTGTCCCCCCCAAATATTCTTTATTCCCTTATATTTTTTTTCTAGTTCTTTTTTTAAATTAAATTATTCCCCAAAATGTTCTTCATTCCTTCTTTTCTTTTTTCTCACTTTTTTTTTTAATTTGTTCCCCAAATAGTCTTTATTCTTTCTTTCCTGTTTTCCCACTTTTTTGTTGAATTAGTAAAAAAAAAAGAAGTAAAGTAGCCCCGTCACGCCAAGTGGCGTATAGGGAAATATGGTGTTAGTGACCCTATATTTTACAGACACACATGATTTTTGGGGTAATGTGGTCAGTATTACGCCCGTGCTGCTTTACTTTTCCAGAAAAAATCTGGTACCCATTTAAGGCTGGGTGAACCCGGAAGCCGTCGGTTTGGATCGAACCCTACCCCTTGTCCTTTGTGGTCCAGTTCACTAACCACTGAGCTATCGCGGCTTTTTTGTTGAATTATTCCGCAAATATTCTTCATTCCCCCACCTTCCCAATTTTGTTTTTGGTAAACTATCCCCCATGTATTCTTTCCTAATCTCCATGCATAGATCTGAAACACATTCAATTACTGTCTTATCTTCCAGCATGCACTAACCATTTCCCTCCGATACAAGCACCTGTATTTTCTCACTTCTTAATACATTATTATTTATAATTATGAAATGTGGGTTTGAATCCTGACAGGGTCAAAAGTATTTTCTTTCGGGAGTGAGATACAATCTCCATCCCAACGTTGTGCTACCAATGCCAGTCCTGGACCCTAGATGCAAGAACGGGGGACTGACTGGTCTCGAGGCAAGACACCGGCCTCAAGACAGAGAGGTTGTGGGTTCAAATCCCAGCTACACCAGATGGAATTTTTATTTATGATTTCTCTCTGTGGCAACCACCCCTGGTCTCAGCAGTGAGGCCCAGCTTGAAACATCAATTACTCATCGACTGAAAAGATATGAGTACCTCCGAAGTCAGAGTTATCTGCTTGTGCGGCGAGGGAAAAATGGATTAACACGCAAAATTCAGTTCCTAGTCTCTAGGGACTTCATCAGAGGTAAAAGCTGGTGAACGAAAAAAAAAACAAGATACAAGAACAATAAGAATAATAACCTCTATGGAGATGAAATGTGTTAGGCGAATGACAGGAACCAGCAGAAAGATCACAACAACTATTCAATAAACATTGCAAGAACACTAGTCCCAAGGAAGGGTGGACCACAGAAAAGATGGATTGACTGACTATTAGAAACACTAGGAAACAGCAACAGAAAAGCAAAAGACCACAAATTATATCTCCCCTCTACACTGAAAGGCAAATAAGGAAGGAAATAAGTAGAGGAGTGAGATAAAACCTCAGACCACAGCACCTCGTGACGACTACTCAAGACAAGGTTTTCGCTCCCCTGACAGACTCCTGTAATGGGATAATGGTGTAGAGAGTTTTTTTTATTTTTTATAATTGTGTTACGGCAACTCTTAACTTGTAAGGAAATGATGTCAGTGATAATAAATTACCAGTGTTTGTGTTTAGTTCTGATATACCATATCTGTGTGTATATTTACTGTGCTGTTTACTTTGCCTCAGTTTTCATAAACCATATTTGTGTATGTATTGTGTTGTTCGCTTTGCCTTAGTTCTCATAAACCATATCTGTGTATATATTGTGCTGTTTACTTTTTCTCAGTTCTCATAAACCATATATGTGTATATATTGTGCTGTTTACCTTGCCTCAGTTCTCATAAACCATATATGTGTGTGTATTGTGCTGTTTGCCTTGCCTCAGTTCTCATAAACCATATATGTGTATATATTGTGCTGTTTGATAATAATCGAATAGCAAAGCAAGCCCTCATATGGGAAACAACAGGTAAAAGAAAAAGAGGAAGACCCAGGGAGACACTGAGAAGAACATTGATGAGAGAGGCAAGAGCAGCAGGAATCGGCTCCCTCAATGAGATAGAACTGCTTGCACAGAACAGAGACAGATGGCGAGATTTGATAAAATATCTTTAAAAGAAACTGCTAGAACAAAAATTCATATAGGAGAAGGTGTATCTTGGTCTACGCCCTATGGGCCGGTTACGGCTCGAAAGGTCAATAGATAGATTGTGCTGTTTACCTTGCCTCAGTTCTCATAAACCATATGTGTGTGTGTATTGTGTTATATACCAGGGATATGTAATAAGTGTAAGAAAATATAGAGAAATAATAGACGGAATAGAGGTGGCAAAGAGTACCTTTGAAGGTCATCATCATCAAGTACCATACCTGCTAGCATAGGTGATCATGTCACTCCACAATTTTCGGTCTCAACAGTTATTTATCATTTATGTTGCTGACCATCTGCCAAGCCATTCTCTTAAACGTGTATCTTTTCTCTTTGCTTCCCTCTATCTCTTCATCCCTCAATTTTCACAGTTGTTACAATATATTCCACCTGTTCTCTTCTCATTGCATGGCCAAAAAATAATTGTTTCTTCCTAAAATTGGAAATTAGCTCTCGTTTTGCTTTGACCACTTTCTGAACATTTTTTATTACTCTTCTTATCTGTCCATGGTATTCTAACCATTCTTCTGTAAAACCACATTTCTACAGCCTCCAGTGATTGTTTTGTCTGTTGTCCATGATTCACATCCATATGTTAAGACTGGCTATACGTAACATTTACAAACCCTTTTTCTTGTTTTTATTGTCAAAAATAGATTGCACATTATCTTCCTCATTTTTTGGAAAGCTGCTTTTGCCTGAGCCATTCTAAATCTCACCTCCATTGTACATCCACCATCTTCTTCTTCTTCGATCATGGCTCATTCAGACTAGCACTCTGGACTCTCTTATGAAGTCAGCTGTCTGTTTCAGTGATTCGATTGCCCCGTATAGTTTCTCTTCCAGGGAGGTGGGTGTGGACCACATTGTCCTCAGGTTTTGTGTACTGGGGACAATCCTGTAGAACGTGTTCTGTTGTCATGTTATCCAGGGTACAGTGTAATTGGCTGGTAGTTCCTATTTTGAGTTGGTAAACATGTAGTTTCTCATTCTGTTATGGCCAATGTGTAGGCGAAGTATGATGACTTGATCCCTCCTTGATAGTTGGAGGTATCCATCCCTCTTGTTATACTTTTGGTGTTCTTGTTTCCATTTTTCATGGAACTGCCTTTGATGATGGATTTGGCTTCATTGTAGCTGACCAAATGGTTCTCTTCTTCTATCCTTCCTCCATTGCCGTTGGCGTCGAGGGGAGAAACAATCTGCGATTCTTTACTCTTCTATTGGCCTCTTCTGATGTTATTCCGCCTAGTGACTCTAGTATTCCCTTTATCCATCTCTTTCTCGGTCTTCCTCTTAATCTGGCGTTTTCCTAGCGTTTATTTATGGCTCTTTGAGTCATTGTTAGTTCTTTTTGTCTTGTTATGTGGCCGAACCAATTTATCTGTTGTTTCTTTATGTATTCGATGGCTGGTTCAATTTCGAGTTTCTTCCTCAGGTCAGTGTTTCTTACTCTGTCCCTTAAGCTGTTTCCTGTCATTCTTCTGACACATTTCATTTCCATAGTCGTTATCTTTCTTATTGTTCTTGAGTTCAGCATCCAATTCTGGCACTGATAGCACAGAGTTGGTAGAAAAATTAATTTGTATATTGCCCTTTTTGCTTCCGTAGTTATTGCTTTGTTTTTCAATAGTGTTGATACTTGGGATACTTTGTTACACCTTATATCTATCTCTGTCTCTTGGTTATTGTCTTGTGTTAACGTGCTACCCAGATATTTAAAACTGTCTACTTGCTTCAAAGTCGTATTATCTATTATGATGTTTAGTTTTTCTTTCTTTCTCGCTATTGCCATTACTTTGGTTTTGCTTATGTTGATCTTCATGTTGTATTGTTTACAAGTGTTGTTTAGCCTGTTGATATGTTCTTGTAGGTCCTCGGTTGTTTCATGTATCAGAACTTGGTCGTCTGCAAATAGTATTTCATTTATTTCTTCCTCTCTTCTGTTGTTTTCTGGTACGTTAATCTCTCTCCCTCTCTAGCTAGTTTGTCTGCACATTCATTTCTCTGTATATTACAGTGTGATGGTATCCACTGGAAGTGTCTACCAACTGAGATTAACATTGTTCATGAAGAATATTCTGCCATCTAAACTGATAAACATCAAATCTAAAACTGGAGGACTGGTTGGTCTCAAGGCAAGATACTGGCTTGTGGGTTCAAATCCCAGCTGCACCAGTTGGGATTTTTATTTCCGATTTTTCTCTGCGACAGCCACCCCTGGTCTCAGCAACGAGGCCCGACTTGAAACGTGAATTACTCATGGACGGAGTTATCTGTGATCATGGCTGCTAGGGAAAAAATGTGATTAACACGCAAATTCAGTTCCTAGTCTCTAGGGATTTCGTCAGAGGTAAAGGCTGGTGAACGCAAAAAAAAAAAAAAAATCTAAAACTAAGAATAGTGAAAAAAAAATCTAAAACTAAGAATAGTGATGCCGGGACTCAGCCAATCAGTTCGACTTAAGCAAAATTCGTCTTATCCTAGTACGGCTTAAGTGGACTCGACTGTATTTTGTTTCTGATTAACACGTGAGAGAATCCGAGAGATTGAATTATATGTGTCTCATCTAGCCATTGTCCAATCTAACCAAAGATGGTGCGCATTGGACAAATATCCTAGGCTCTCAATGTTCTGCAATATTTGTTATCATGTGTCTGACCTTGTAGAGAACCTGCATTGTATATCAGCACATGTCCCTTGTTGAGAGTGAAGCTGCTCAATCCTAGCAATGAATGCCTGCTGTTGTTGCTTCTTGTGTCTGTGTTCTTTTTTAGTGCTTTTCTAGGTGTTTTTTTATTTTTACATTGTACTCTCTGGTCTCATTTGTAGACTTAGAAACCAACTAAACATGTTCTACAGGATTGCCCCCCCCCCCCCCCCCCCCCCACACATACAGGCCTGAGGACAATGTGGCCCACACCCACCTCCCTGGAAGAGAAACTATGGGTAACCGAATAACTTAAACAGACACATTGCTGCCTTCATAAGAGAGTACAGTGTACTAGTCTGAATGAGCCATGATCATCATCATGTGCCATACCGGTTGGCGTAGGTGATCATGTCCCTCCTCAATCTTCTATCTACAGTGCATCGTATCAGTTCTGTTGTTGACTGTTTTCCATGCCATGACACCAAGCTATCCAGTATTTTCTCTCTTTGCCGCCCGCGATCTCTCTTTCCTTTTATTTTGCCAGTTGTAACCAAGTATTCCAACTTTCCTCTTCTCATGATGTGCCCGAAAAATGTTGATTGCTTCTTTCTGATGTTTTTTAAGAGCTCCCTTTTTGTGTTGGCCTCTTTGAGAACTTCCTCATTGGTCTTTTTAGCTGTCCAGGGAACTTTCAACATTTTTCTGAGAAATCCCATCTCTGTAGCCTCTAATCGTCTTTTGAGCCATGATCAAAGAAGAAAATTTGTGTTCTCTTCTCATCATATGACCACCTTCTTCTCTTGATTATAGATGATGTTGCATCCATGACCATTCCTCTTATTCCCACACTAGTCTTGAATCCACTCCATGGCACAAAAACTACTTCCCTAGAGGCGTTTGTTTTCAAAAGCGTCATAATTTGTATTATGAGTAAGACTGCAAAAAAATTAAGTTAATGCCTTCTTTCCTTCCTCATTTGCCTTTCAGTGTCGAGGGCAGATATAATTTGCGGTCTTTTGCTCCTTTGTTCATCTCTGCTGCTGTTATGTTTCCTAGTGTTTCTAATATTCCGTCAATCCACCTTTTTCGTTCTCGACCCTTCGGCCTGCTGTTCTTGCAACGTTTATTGAATGCTTGTTGTGTTGTGTTTTGATATTTCTGCCTTGTCACATGGCCAAACCATTTTATATGTTGTTTCCATATATATTCTATGGCAGGGGCGATTCAAATTACAGTATATTTTACAATTACAGCAGCAAAATACAATATGGCGGGGGCTATTCCTAGCTTATTTCCTCAGTTTTCTGATTTTATCTTTCGGGTTACTTCCTGTCATTCGTCTAACACATTTCTTCTTAGTGGTTGTTATTTTTCTTATTGTTATTACTGTTGTCTGTTATTGATTCCTTTGATATGTGAATTTAGAGAAAAAAGAGCGAACAGAGAAAAAAAAAACCAATATTAATGTCTCCTAAATCAACAGAAAATGGATTATTAAATGCAAGCAAAACATATGAGATACTTTGGATATAGGAAAAGGGCATGAACTGAAAATAATCAGGAAAAGAATTGTACAGGAAAAAAAGAGGCGGACTGGGATGTTAGCTGTAGACATGTGTGTACAGTAAGAGATTTAGTAGATAAATACCTTCTGGGATCTGCATAAACTTGTAGGTGTCAATTTGAAAAAGGAAGTATCCAGTCTTATGAGATGGTGGGAGCCGTGATAGCTCAGTGGTTAGTGAACTGGACTACAAAGGACAAGAGGTAGGATTTGATCCCAACCGACGGCTTCCGGGTTCACCTAGCCTTTAATGGGTATTGGATTATTTTCTGGGAAAGTAAAGTGGCACGGGCGTAATACCAACCACATTACCCCAAAAATCATGTGCCGAAGGTCTGTAAAATTTATGGTCACTAACACCATATTCCCTATACGCCACTTGGCGTGACGGGGGTACTTTACTTTTACTTATGAGATGTTCTATAGCCACCTAATTTTGTCCTGTGTAGTTCTTTATCTCACTTATATAGCTTGTTATCTTTCTTCCAACTTGAATATGTCTCAATAAGTCACTGTAAAGAGCCCCGTCACACCAAGTGCCGTATAGGGAATATGGTGTTGGTGACCACTGTTTTTATAGACCTTCAGCGCATGATTTGTGGGGTAATGTGGTCGGTATTATGCCAGTATCATTTTACTTTCCCAGAAAAAAAATGTGGTACTCATTTATGGCTGGGTGAACCCAGAAGCCATCATTCAGGATCAAAACCAGCTTATTGTCCTGTGTAGTCTAGTTCACTAACCACTGAGCTGTCATGGCTCCCAGGAAGTCACTGATTTATTAAAAATTGCCATCATTATATCTACAGTTTGCCCTCGGATGGGAAAAAGTTGAGGTTTTGATTTTTTAGAACTCTTCTGCTAGAGAGACAGTTATTTACACAAATGAATCTTTTATTTGGCATGTTCAAAGCTTGTGGGCTTTCACAGCTCATGTTGGTGGCAGAACTGCGAAGAAAGACAGTAATGCTTTCACAATGACTACAAGTAGTTTGACCATGGAAGTTATGGCTGTTACAATAGCATTGGCATGGCTTGAGACACAGCATTATACATGCGTGTTTCCTCAGTGACTCAATGAATATGCTCAAAAAGATTGTAGCTGGCTGTGCTCCATGGCAGTCTGCGGGGATCTATTCTAATTGTCTGCTTCATCTTCGTGCCAGGGCATGCGGGTGTAAACAGTATGCTTGCTTGTGTTCGCCCGATCATTATGAGGGAGGTAAAGAATAGTTACACTGTGACCTTCCAGGCATGTCATAAGAGGCGACTAAGGAGGTTGATCGATGGCTTGACAAACTGTCATTGTAAAAAGTATTGTTATGGAAACAGCGCCATGGATTTTAGAAGCAGTGATCTCACAATATGTGCCATTTTGGCACGCAAGGTTTCTGTTTTTGAGATTGTGGTTCTGCCCTATGTGCCGTCTTCGGCTCGAAAGAACAATAGATTGACTAGAAAATTCCTCTTCATCATCCGCCCTTAAAAGGACATTTAGTGGGTGTGTCTGCGTTGTGTTGTGGTTTACAGTATAACTGTGATATTTGCGCCTTTCGGCCCAACACATCCGACTTCAGCACAACATTTTTGAGTACCGGGTTGTCTTCCCTCTTCGATCCCTACTTGCTTGGCCAGACTAGACAGGTTAGTCTGTTGCTAGAGGCACCGCGGAGAGGTGGAGCAGGGTTTGGATGGTTTTGGTTCACCAATCCCGACGCAAGTCATCAGCTGTGGGTCGCTGACAACTTCCAGCTCTGGTGCTGTGAGGCGCGTCTTCGTCTCCATAAAAACAGTATAAAATGTGCTGACAGGCTTGCCAGTTTGGCTGATATTGAGTGCGGAAGGGCAATGGACTGCTTTCACATTCTGATTGCCCTCAGGGACACTGGATGTAGAAAGAACTCAAAAATTGACCCTGAAACCGCAGCTATAATCAAACATCACAAATATCATGTCAAGGTGGGAGATGCCAGATGCGAGCACTACGCAGGAATCCAAAGAAGACTTGTCAACCAACACAACACAGGTGCTGTTAGTCACCACACGTTGAGGGATATTCTGAAGAGATCTGAGCACTTATGGGCTTGTCCGATGTGCAGTGAGGATGAACTGTTGACTAAACTAAAATATATATCTTCTGTATCTATGTATCGTATCTTCTAAATCTTTAACGAATTGTGTTCTCACTATTTTGAATCTTGCAATCCAGTTTATCTGTCTTCAGACAAATAATAATAAATAAATATTATTATAGAGGGAAACATCCGAGGCGATAATCAGCGAATCAATTCAGAGAAAGAGGTACTGTTGATTATTTGTAATTTTTCCCCGAGTGCTGTAAACATACCTCTTCTTCTATCTGTCTTCATTATGCCTTTGTTTAGGGCTGTTTCTTTAATTTCAGGTTTTTTTTTCTTTTTAACCATCATGCATAGCAGCAGTTTTTTTTTAGTTGTCTCTCCTGGAAAAAAGTCTTACCAATTGACATGGTTTTTCTACTGTGGTTTATATCAATGTTACCTTGTCATAATTAACATTTGTTTATCATTCATACTTTAGTTCGTTGCTAATTTGTGTCTTTTAAAGAAAATAAAATGCACATTTCTTCTATTATACAATCAATCAACAGCTGCTGCACAGTCAGAACAGGAGCAGTTTACACAGACCACTTCAAAGTTAGATCAGGTGTTAGACAAGGGAGTGTACTATCTCTCTCTACATACATGGACTACATATGCAAGGTAAGCCAACCCATCAGACAGAGGAGATAAACGAGCTTCTATTTGCAGACAATCAGGCACAAATACATGGAAAAATAGAAGACCTTCAAGAGCACACAAAATACAACATGAAAATCAACAAAACAGAAGTCATGAATGTCGCAAAAGAGAAACAGGACATCAACATAACTATAGACGGCAGACAAATAAAACAAGTAGAGGAATTTAAATACCTAGGAAGTTTAGTGACAATTCATGAACAGCAGAAATAGACTCAAGATGCAACAAAGCTTGTCAAATCATAGGACAGCTATCATGACTATAGTCCAACAAGGAAATAACTCTAGAGGCAAAACGAGCACTATACAATACAATCTTCATCTCAAGAACGACAGTTCTGGTTCATCTGATTGTGCTACCAATGTCAGACCTGAACCCTAGATGTAAGAACAATAAGCAAATAACCTCTACTGAGATGAGAACTAATTTCCAATATTAGGAAGAGACAATCATCATTTTTTGGCCATGTAATGAGAAGAGAACAACTGGAATATATTGTAGCAACTGGAAAATTGAGGGACGAAGAGATAGAGGGAAGCAAAGAGAAAAAATAACAGACTGCTTAAGAGAATGGCTTGGCAGAAGGTCAACAACAGAAATTATAAATAGCTGCCGAGATCGAAAATTGTGGAGAGACATGATCACCTACGCCAGTAGGCCGGTACTTGATGATGAGATGAAATGTGTTAGACGAATGACAGGAAACAGCCTGAGAGATAAGATCAGAAATGAAGAACTGAGAAAAAAGCTAGGAATAGCCCCAGCCATAGAATAAATAAAGAAACAACAGGTAAAATATGACATGGCAGAAAAATCAAAACACAGCACAAGCCTTTAATAAACGTTGCAAGAACACCAGACCCATTGGTTGAACACAAAAAAAGTAGATTGACGGAATATTAGAAACACTAGGAAACATAACAGCAGCAGAGGTGAACAGAAGAGCAAAGGACCGCAAATTGTATCTCCCCTCAATGCTGAAAGGCAAATGAGGAAGGAAAGAAGAAGATACATTAGAGTAGACAGACATAGAGTTTGGTCTTGTATTATATTGATGTCGTTGTTCAGTGGTACATGACCACCTAAAAGATGGTGGTTTGGTATCTTGTCCTGTAAAAAAACCTAAAGATCTACAACAATTACTTAATGTAATAAACATGACAAGCAAAAAATATGGACTAGATATGAATATCAAAAAGACTAAAACTATGATCATAAACAAAGAAAATTTTCAAGATCTACAATTAAATATCAAAGTTGAAGGAATACACCTGGAGACAGTTCAGAGCTACAACTACCTGGGCCATACTATAGCCACTGATGGAAAATGTACATCTGAAATAAACAAAAGAATAGGTATGGCAAAAGGTAATTTTAATGCCATGAAAAATATACTAACATCAAAACAAATACCACCAGAGCAAAACTAAGAATAGCAAAATGTTACATCTTCTAAATATTCCTGTATGGTGCAGAAACATGGACATTAGACCAGAAAACAGAAAAGAAAATCGAAGCCTTTGAAATGTGGATCTATAGAAGAATAGGTAGAATTGGAAAGACAAGAAAACAAATGAGGTTTTAAAACAACTAAAATGAAAGAGAACTACTAAACACAATTCTATCTATCTATTGACCTTTCGAGCCGTAACCGGCCCATAGGGCGTAGACCAAGATACACCTTCTCCTATATGAATTTTTGTTCTAGCAGTTTTCTTTTAAAGATATTTTATCAAATCTCGCCATCTGTCTCTGTTCTGTGCAAGCAGTTCTATCTCATTGAGGGAGCCGATTCCTGCTGCTCTTGCCTCTCTCATCAATGTTCTTCTCAGTGTCTCCCTGGGTCTTCCTCTTTTTCTTTTACCTGTTGTTTCCCATATGAGGGCTTGCTTTGCTATTCGATTATTATCTCTTCTCATCACATGTCCAACGTATGACCATCGTCTTTTCTTTATTACTGAAGATATTAGTGGTTGATTGGCGATTTCTCTAATTTCCTCGTTTGTTTTGAATTCGTTCCATTCTATACCAAGTATTTTCCTTAGACATTTATTTTCGAATGCGTTCAACTTTGTTTCTATATCTCTTGTTGTTTTCCAGCTTTCACACGCATACGTAAGGGTTGATAGTACATTTGATTTGAATAGCCTAAGTTTTGTGTTTGTGCTAATGAGTTTTGATTTCCACAACTTTTCAAGGCTTCTGAAAGACATTGCTGCTTTAGCCAGTCTGATTCTAATTTCTTTGCTCGTATCCCCTTCTCGATCAATGTGACTTCCAAGATAGATGAAGTGATCGATCTCTTCTACTGGTTTGTTTTCCATGTATATTTTGTCACTTGTTGGAATTAAACTTTTCATGACTTTAGTCTTTTCATGATTGACCTCAAGCCCAATTTTGCTGGCTATTGATGATAGTTCATTTGTGTTTTCCTGCATCGTTTTTATCTGATTGCTGATGAGAACTATGTCATAAGCAAAGTCCAGGTCCTCCAAATGGTCTCCTTGTATCCATTCGATGCCTTTATTACCAGTGCAGCATTTCTTCATTATGAAGTCCATAACAATTCCAAATAACAAGGGCGATAAAATACATCCTTGTTTAACCCCAGTTTCTATTGGGAAACATTCGCTCAGTCCTACCTCTGTTCGAACTGCACATGTGTAACCATCATACATGTCTTTGATAATATTTATGATTTTTGATGGTAAGCCATATTGCTTCAGAATTTTCCACAAAGAATCTCTATGAATACTATCAAATGCTTTTTTGAAGTCGATGAAGTTAAGTACAAAAGGTTTTTGCTTTTCAATGTGTTCCTCCAATATAAGTCGTAGAGTGAAAATGTGGTCAAGACAGCTTCTCCCTTTTCTAAACCCAGCCTGTTCTTCACGCATTACTGTATCTATTGAATCCTTTATTCTATTTAGGATGATTTTACAGAATAATTTTGAGGCAACTGACAAAAGTGTCACGCCTCTCCAATTGTTACAATCTCTAAGATTGCCCTTTTTTGGGATCTTAACAATGATTCCTTTTTTCCATTTATGAGGCGTCTTCTCTGTTTTCCAAATGATGTTGAACATTTTTTGGAGATGTATTAAATTATGGCTATCAATTGCCTTGAGGATCTCAGCTGTTAACTTATCCTCTCCAGCAGCCTTGTTATTGGTCATTAGCTTTAAGGTGGTTTCTATTTCACTCAAGGTGAAGTCATCTAAATTTACATCTAATTCTGCTGCTGGTGTTTCAGCTTCAAAATCTATTAAACTGTGAGGTAGTGGACGGTTAAGAATTTCTTTGAAGTGTTCCGCCCAACGGGCTTTTATGTCTGCGCTTGTTGTTAGCATTAATCCAGATTTGTCTAGAATTGGTGTTCCACTGGATGTATAGGTGTTTGTCAGCATCTTTAAACACAATTAAGACAAGACAAATGAAATTTTTGGGGCATGGTAAAAGACACAACAGCCTACTAAAAGTAATATTGGAAGGGAAAATACAAGGTAAAAGAGGCAGACCAAGACTAACATGGACGAGTAACATCAAAACACTCAATGATGATGTCATCCTGGTGAGTTTTGGACTCATCGCGCATTTAGAAAGTTCTCTCCCTGTTTTTTCCAAAGCCCACACATTAAGCTAATCTCTACTGGTGGAGTTTGATTTCCTCGGCCGTGCCTAAAGATATGTCGGTATGAAATTTCGGTATGTCTGGATCCTCTCTCTGTATCTTCTTTATTTCCTGAGAGCTGTGTGAGTTCTGGTTTGTTTGTGTTACTTCCTAGGGCCTGCAGAGTTGATTTGGAATCAGTAAATATGACTATTTCTTTTCTTTGATGGTATGGTATCAAGCACAGTACTCAGATGGTAAACTTTTTCTTTGACTTATTTCAGACTGTCTGTCTTAGTCAATGTTGTCTCTTCTAGAAAAATGTCTTAATGTTGTCTCTTCTGGAAAAATGTCTTAGTGTTGTCTCTTCTAGAAAAATGTCTTAATGTTGTCTCTTCTAGAAAAAATGTCTTAGTGTTGTCTCTTCTGGAAAAGTGTCTTAATGTTGTCTCTTCTGGAAAAGTGTCTTAGTGTTTTCTCTTCTGGAAAAATGTCTTAATGCTGTCTCTTCTGGAAAAATGTCTTAGTGTTGTCTCTTCTGGAAAATGTCTTAGTGTTGTCTCTTCTGGAAAAATGTCTTAGTGTTGTCTCTTCTGGAAAAGTGTCTTAGTGTTGTCTCTTCTGGAAAAATGTCTTAGTGTTGTCTCTTCTGGAAAAATGTCTTAGTGTTGTCTCTTCTGGAAAAATGTCTTAGTGTTGTCTCTTCTGGAAAAATGTCTTAATGCTGTCTCTTCTGGAAAAATGTCTTCATATTGTCTCTTCCAGAAAAATGTCTTCATGTTGTCTCTTCTAGAAAAAATGTCTTCATGTTGTCTCTTCTAGAAAAAATGTGTTAATGTTGTCTCTTCTAGAAAAAATGTGTTAATGTTGTCTCTTCTAGAAAAAATGTCTTGTTCAATTAATCAATCTCTAATGAGGTGTGTATCAATATTTCCTTCTCATAATTGCAGTCCGATCTGCCATGCTACTTCTGTATAGATTGGGTTTTAGTATGAGGGAGGCAGAACACAGACATTAAGGAGGATATAAGAATGAGTTTAACTAGGTAGCAATGCTAACTGCACCATTATTCTGGAATCGTTTATCTAGAGATTCGAGCCACATGGTTAATTATAGTTCGGGGTGAGCTTGATTGTACAAAGTAATCATGAGTCATGCAAGTTACATCTAACAAATAGTTAATCTATTATAGGGGGTTAAGGTAAAGAAATGCGATAGCTCAGTGGTTAGTGAACTGGACTACAAAGGACAAGAGGTAGGGTTCGATCCCAACCGACGGCTTCTTGGTTCACCCAGACTTTAATGGGAACCGGATTTTTTTCTGGGAAAGTAAAGCGGCACGGGCATAATACCGACCACATTACCCCAAAAATCATGTGCTGAAGGTCTGTAAAATTTATGGTCACTAACACCATTTTACCTATGGCGTGACGGGGGTACTTTACTTTTTATTTTTTTTAAGGTAAAGAAATGCACATGAATGCATACAAATGTAAAGCTGCAGTAAAGCTGAAGGGAGAATTGAAAAAATAAAGAAAAAATGGCATAGCAAAAGCTTTACGTGATTGATACACACAGATTTGAATGATGTTTTGGCTCAATAGGCCTTCAACAGGAACAAACAAACAACACGCACACAGAGATATGTATGTAAATAAAACTAATCCTACATAGCTTAATCTATTTTATCTGTTCTGTTTTAACATGACTTTTAGATATCAACACTGTTGTACATATTTAATTGTTGTCAACAAAATCATGTGTTTGTGTCTCATTAAAGACTTCATATTCTCAAATGTTTGAATAAAGAAACATTTTCAAATACCAAAGTTCAAGCCTAATTTTTTGTGGTAAAGTTTTGCCGCCTTGCCGGTATGTGTTTTGACAGTATCATCACCATCGAGAGCAGTCTCCACATCGAATGTTGGCTACTGTGGGGCGCCATTCCGCTGTCTCTTGCTTCATGGTTCAGGTTGTCATAGGCCGACTTGTCCATCTTTTGATGTTGTTCGTCCATGCTAGTCTTGGTCTGCCTCTTTTACCTTGTATTTTCCATTCCACGATTACCTTTAGTAGGCTGTTGTGTCTTTTAACATGCCCCAAAAAGATATGAACAAGTTATTATACGCCTCAGAACAGGACACAATCGACTCCATAGTCACAAGCATACAAAATTCAAGATCGGCACACCAACTACTTGTACATGTGGACAGGCACCCCAGACTGCTGAACACATACTTCAAAACTGCACTGAATATAGTGGACTGAGAAAAATCCATTGGCCCATAGATACAACACTAAAGACAAAACTATATAGGTCACCGCAAGAATTACAAAAGACTAAAATTTATACAGGAAATGACATTGCAGATATAGACAATACTTCGGGCGAATGAAAGATAGATAGATGCCCCAAAAATCTCATTTGCCTTGTTTGAATTGTATTTTGAAATGGTATTTGATTAAATAAATAAATCGACCGAGGAAATGACAAATGTGGGGGACACTAACAACATATGTAGTAAGCCAACATCTAACCAATCTAATTAAAAGTCTCTACATCAACAGCAGCTGGCTACACAGATCACTTTGAAGTTCAAGAGTAAGACAGGGGTGTCAACTATCTCCCCTATTGTTTATTACTTACATGGACTATATATGTAAGTGAGCCAACCCCTCAGACAGAAGAGATTAACAAGCTTCTATTTGCAGACAATCTAATACATGATAAAATAGAAGACTTCATCACCATCAAGTACCAGACCTGCTGGCGTAGGTGATCATGTCTCACTACAACTTTCGATCACGAGTTATTTATAATTTCTGTTGTTGACTTTCTGCCAAGCCATTCTTTTAAGTTGTCTGGTATCTTTTCGCTTTGTTTCCCTATATCTCTTCGTCCCTTAAAATTTTCCCAGTTGTTACAATATATTCCAGCTGTACTCTTCTCATTACATGGCCAAAAATTATTGTTTCTTCCTAATATTAGAAATCAGCTCTCTTTTTACTTTGACCTCTTTCAAAATGTTTTCATTACTCTTCTTAGCTGTCCATGGTTCTCAACATTCTTCTGTAAAACCACATTTCTACAGACTCCAGTGATTTTTTAGTCTGTTTTCCCATTGTCCATGATTCACATCCATATGTTAAGACCGGCTATACAAAAAATTAAAGAACTCTTTTTATTATTTTTATTGTCAAAAATAGATAGCACAGTATCTACCTAATTTTTTAGAAAGCTGCTTTTTCCTGAGCTATTCTGCATCTCACCTCTGTTATTGGGTGTCCGGTTAGCGCAATCGATAGGCGGTTGGCTTACCACGGCAATAGCCGGGGTTCGTACCCTGGCGAGGACACCTGGGTTTTGCTAATTCCCTAAAAATTAGTACCTCTGAAGTCGGAGTAAATCTGCCTGCATGGCGAGGGGCATCCTGTAATGGGATAAAACAGACTTTACACGCAAAATTCAGTGGGTGGGACTTCGTCAGAGGTCAAAGCTGACGAGAACGAACGAACCTCTGTTATACATCTACCATCTGAGGTTAACATTGTTCCCTGATATTTAAATTCATTTACCTGCTTTAATATTGTCCACTTGTCTTTATTTTACATTGCAGTAAAGTCTTTTTCTTTGTTGTTACCATTACTTCTGTCTTTACTATTCCTTTATCTTTGCTTTCTTTCACTATAATGTCCAACATTTCCTGAAACTCATTTTAGCTGTTAGTGATTACGACTGTATCATCAGCATACCTTAGATTATGTATATTATGACCTCCGATTGTTATCCCAGGCATGCCCCTTATGAAACTCAAAATAATCACAGTACACATATTAAATAAACACCTTTTTTTATCTGTTGAAACATTCCCAATTAATTTCCAGTTCTTATGGCTGATGTTTGTTGCCAGTACATGTTCTTTATTATTCTTAGATCTTTGCTGTCTATGTTAATGCTTTCTAAAATTGTGATTATTTCTTGGTGCTTTACTTTGTCAAATGCTTTGATATAATCTATGAAACATAGTATAGATCTGTTTTCACATCCACGGCTCTTTCTACTAAAGATCTTATGGTGTATATTAGGCATTGTTCGTACCTTTACCTCGAAAAAAACCACACTGTTCATCACTATTTTCTGGACTGATTTTGTTTTGCACTCTTTGCATGATGATTCTTAGTGATATCTTAGTCATGTGACTCATAAGGCTTATTGTACGATGGTCATTGCATTCAATGGCACCAGATTTCTTTAGTGGCTATGAATATTGATTTTAGCAGGTCGTCTCGTATATATCCGCTGTTGTAGATGACATTCAATATTTTTGTTATTTCTATTCCAAAATCACCATAAATATAAATCTATCTATTGAGCTTTCGAGCCGTAGCCGGCCCATACGGCGTAGTCCAAGATACTTCTCTTATCTAAATTTGTATTCTACCAGTTTTCAATTCTTTTAAAGATATTTTATCAAATCTCGCCATTTGTCTGTTCTGTGCAAGCAGCTCTATCTCATTGAGGGAGCCGATTCCTGCTGCTCTTGCCTCTCTCATCAATGTTCTTCTCAGTGACTCTCTGGGTCTTCCTTTTTTTCCTCTTACCTGTTTTTTCCCATATGAGGGCTTGATTTGCTATTTGGTTATTATCTCTTCTCATCACATGTCCAACATATAACCATCGTCTTTTCTTGATTACTGAAGATATTAGTGGTTGATTGGCGATTTCTCTAATTTCAATAAATTGAATTCGTTCCACGCTATACCAAGTATTTTCCTTAGACATTTATTTTCGAATGCGTTCAACTTTGTTTCTATGTCTCTTGTTGTTTTCCAGCTTTCACATGCATACGTAAGGGTTGATAGTACATTTGATTTGAATAGTCTAAGTTTTGTGTTTGTGCTGATGAGTTTTGATTTCCACAACTTTTCAAGGCTTTTGAAAGACATTGCTGCTTTAGCTATTATGATTCTAATTTCTTTACATGTATCCCCTTCTTGATCAATGTGACTTCTGAAAGACATTGCTGCTTGAGCTATTATGATTCTAATTTCTTTACATGTATCCCCTTCTCGATCAATGTGACTTCCAAGATAGGGATTAAGTGATTGATCTCTTCCACTGGTTTGTTTCCCATGTATATTTTATCGTCTGTTGGAATTAAGCTTTCATTGACTTTATTCCTTAGTCTTAGGGGTTAAGGCAAAGAAATGAAAACAAAAAAAATAATACAACATATTTCGATTATTTTTGTTTTGGATGTTTCGTTACTGGCTAGCTATGTAGGATTAGTTTTACTTACATATCCGTGTGTGTTTATTTTGTTTATTCCTGCTGAAGGCCTATTGGGCCGAAACGTCATTTAATCTGTGTCGTCCACTAATCACGTAAAGCTTCTAACATACCATTTTTTTCCATTTTTAAAATTTTTCCTTAGTCTTAGTTTTGTTAATGAAAGGTAAATATAAATAGGTAGTTAAAAAATTAGCATTGATATTTCACATTAATCCAGAATGTAGGGAGTATTAGAGGATGGGACAACATATTTGGTGATACATAAATGGGGGGCCTCGGTAGCCGAGTTGGGAAAACCACCTGACTGGACTACCGACATTCGGACAACCCATATTCAATTCCCGCTGGGAGCAGTGTGAACTGTACTCGTCGGAAAAAATAAAAAATACCCCCATGGTCGACCCAGCTGTTGGCAGAAATGGGTACCATGGTATTACCCTGGGAAGGTGAGGAATGTCGCTTCACATCTGAGTTTCGATGCTTGAGGCTACACTATACGGAAATATCCAAACATTTCTGGATAGGCGGCCGAGCACATATGGGTGTAAACTCGCGTGCTAAGACGCCCGTTCAAGTCTCGTACTTTACCTTGGTAACTTCAATGTGAGAATAACAACAATAAAACAGAGTAATCATAAAAATAGGAGCCACGACAACAAAGAAATAAGAATAATCAAGTAATATAACACAAAGAAGAATAACAATTGAATGAGTTTTTATCTTTTTATTGGATGATCATGGCTGAGTTTAGAAAGCCCTGGGGATAAAAATAAATAATATCAATCATATTGGATGGTAAAATATCTGAGGTTTCAAAGTGTAACTCTTTCTAAGATAATGTGTGTTATTATCACACGAAATTACTGTGTTACTATCTATCTATCGACCTTTCAAGCCGTAACCGGCCCATAGGGCGTAGACCAAGATACACCTTCTCCTATATGAATTTTTGTTCTAGCAGTTTTCTTTTAAAGATATTTTATCAAATCTCGCCATCTGTCTCTGTTCTGTGCAAGCAGTTCTATCTCATTGAGGGAGCCGATTCCTGCTGCTCTTGCCTCTCTCATCAATGTTCTTCTCAGTGTCTCCCTGGGTCTTCCTCTTTTTCTTTTACCTGTTTTAACTATTACCTCTCTTTATTAATAAAATGCTATTTTATTATGCTAATGTTACCAATTAAGTGGTAATATTTTGTACTAAAACCTGTATGTTACCAGGGCCTCATTATGAGGGAAGTAAAGAATAGTGACACTGTGACCTTCCAGGCATGTATAAGAAGTGACTAAGGAGGTTGATCGACGGCTTGACAAGCTGTCATTGTAAAAAGTATTGTTATGGACAGAGCCATAGATTTTAGAGCAGTGATCTCTGCAATATGTGCCATTTTGGCACGCAAGGTTTCTGTTTTTGAGATTGTGGTTCTGCCCTATGTGCTGTCTTTGGCTCGGAGGGACAATAGATAGATTTTGTACTATGGAATGTAATGAAACCGCTACAGGTAAGTTTCATAATTAAAGGTTAACAACTTCCAGTCAAGCCTACGTATTAATGGGGTTTTTTTTTCTTGAATAGGTGGCGGTGTGTTCAACCCGTATGTGAAAAGTCTGTGATGGTGGATGGGGGCGGAAGAATTAGAAATAATCAACGGCCTAGAAAGCGAAAACAGCAAAGTGTGTGGTACACATGAGGCATATTCAGAACACAAAGATGAATATGGCAGACCACCGTGAAAGAGATTGGAGCCTCATCACGTAACATTCTAAAGAAAGCCATGGAGAGAAAATTGGATGGAAAGAAAAGAAAACAAACAAAGTTTTAAAACAACTAAAAATTAAAAGAATAAACATAATTAGAGCAAGACAAATCAAATTTTTGGGTCATGTTAAAAGACACAACAGCCTAATAAAAGTAATATTGGAAGGGAAAATACAAGGTAAAAGAGGCAGACCAAGATTAACATGGATGAGTAACATCAAAAGATGGACAAGTCAGCCTATGACAATCTGCAACATCAAAGCAAGATACAGAGTGGAATGGCGCTCCATGGTAGCCAACCTTCAATGCGGAGACGGCACTCAATGATGATGATGAGGTGACACATTGCCAGCTTCCAGTCAGGTCGAATACTGCATTTGGCCCAGTGAAAATAGTATTAGATGAGCAAGTGGTTGACTCTTTGCCAACATTAGGACATACAGAACAGAAGATATGTACACCAATGAAGCAAGCTGTTAGACATAGTGAGTTGCTCACGAGACAAGTCAGTCAGAATCAGCAAGAGATGTGGATTCTACGATACAAACAGAGAGCCAGAGATGGTCAGTTAAAGATAGAAGACAAGAGTTTAACAAGCATGTAGTATTTAGCTAGAGTTCTCACGGCACACATCTCCTGAAATAGCAACTGTTGTGACAATTAGTCAGTTATTCTAGGCTATATTTATGTTCTATAGAAATTAATCATCTAAGACAACTGTAGTGACAATTAGTCAGTTATTCTAGGCTATATTTATGTTCTATAGAAATTAATCATCCAAGACAACTGTTGTGACAATTAGTCAATTATTCTAGGCTATATTTATGTTCTATAGAAATTAATCATCCAAGACAACTGTTATGACAATTAGTCAGTTATTCTAGGCTATATTTATGTTCTATAGAAATTAATCATCCAAGACAACTGTTGTGACAATTAGTCAATTATTCTAGGCTATATTTATGTTCTGTAGAAATTAATCATCCAAGACAACAGTAGTGACAATTAGTCAATTATTCTAGGCTATATTTATGTTCTGTAGAAATTAATCATACAAGACAACTGTAGTGACAATTAGTCAATTATTCTAGGCTATATGTTCTATAGAAATTAATCATCCAAGACAACTGTAATGACAATTAGTCAATTATTCTAGGCTATATGTTCTATAGAAATTAATCATCCAAGACAACTGTAGTGACAATTAGTCAATTATTCTAGGCTATATTTATGTTCTATAGAAGTTAAAATCCAAGACTCCGCCATGCAAACTAGTCACAATATTTAGTTTGTCGGTAGTCCCATTATGGCTTTGGCAAAATCCAGCTCTCACATGAGGGTGTTGATGTTAGACAGTCTTACCTACAAACCACCCATAGTCTCCATTTATCCTCATGTGCTGATTTAATACAATTTCACTTCCAAATCTTCAATTATCACTTGACAGATTCTAACAGCAAAAATTCAAAGTAACGGGAATGTGACAAAAATAAAGATGTCAAAAATGTATCATCTAATTTATCTACAATGAGCACAGTGTAGATGTATTCAAACATTTACAATAAGAATGAACTTAAACATCACATTGGAAGGAAAACACTTATTTCTTTTATTACAAATTGAGTTATTTGCAGTCATCATCATTGAGTTATTTGCGGCATCATCATTGCACTCCAAACATGTCCATAGGTGCTCAGATCCCCTCCTCAGCAAGTCCTGCAGTGTCCAGCGACTGACGACTCCAGTTCTTTGTTGGTTGATAAGTCTTCTTACACGGCCACTAAGTTTATCATTTCTTGCTGTGCCCATATTAACTCACTTTCCATCATCCGAAGAGTGATGTGGATCTGTGTTTGTCAAAGTCCTGTGCTCTTCCCACATCTCGGAGGGCATTGATGATGTCCGCCCGATCCATTGGTTGCCCGTCCTCAACGACAGCGCAGCTAGCCAACCTGTCCACTCTTTCATTTCCCCGTACTCCCGCTCGTCCAGGGACATAGACAAAAGTGACCTTACGTATTTTGGACTTCTGCAATGACTCTACCCATTGCATGCGTACAGAGCCTGCCTCCACTTATTTTATTACAAATAAAAACTTGAAATAAAACAACAAATCAAACAAAAGTCACAGAGACTTACTTTGCTATGATGGCATCTCGTTTGCCCAGCCTGTTCAATGAATCATCAGATTCTCCCTGTGGTGTGCAAAACAAATAACAGCAAGTTAGTTTAACTTAGTCATCTCTCTAACTGGCGATAAGAAACAAAATACCAAATATTAAACTGCAAAATTTACTTCCCCCGTGTTTAGATATTACCCTACATTCAGAACTTTCCCCCGCTGCCTTGCCGCTATAACAATTATTATTTATATAATGCAGCTGACAATGTCCTGTCTGTTGTTTCAGTTTATCTAGCAAATTGCTAAAATAACAATTGCCACCTAATAGCCCAGTGCTGAAGACTTTCACTTTTACTGGCACCGCGAGAACAAAAATATGTTTCAACTTCGAACACAAATTTTAAAAAATTGAAGTATCAAGTTTCCGGTGTCATAGCAGCTTCGTGTAGTCGTTTTTTATAATTCGGCAATTGCTGATGTATTTAAATGATTTACGCGACAGTCTAGTTGTGAAATTATGTGTTGCTATTCCCCGTTTGGTGTATGTTTTACTTCTGACGTGTGGATGAACTGTGATTACCGATATTCAAGTGGAATATGATTTATTCTTCTTTGCGTCGTGTGTTCGCTGTTCGATAGGCAAGCACATGGTTCGACAAAAATGTCGCTGGCATGGGTGTGTTCAACCCAAAAGTCAACTTCTACCCACCAAAATTATCCAAAAAAAAGTTATGACTTTCACTTCTACCCACCGAAATTATCAAATTGTATAGAAACAAAGATTCTTCTGCGACCATGGCTCATTCAGAGTAGGATTCAAAAACAAAGATTTAAAATGTTAATATGAGAGATAAAATGCGGTAGATTAGGTGGATTGTAAAGTAATATCACTTATGAACACCAGCCCTCCGCAAGCACAAAAACATAAGAGCTCAGGTTTACACATTTAACAAAATTAGAGCTACCTAAAAAAAATTATGACTTTCACTTTTACTCACAGAAATTATTAAACTTTACCGCTGTATAAAAATAAAAACCTAGATACAAAACGTTAATATGAGAGATTAAATATAAATGAAGCGGATTGTAATATGAAAAATATAGTCCTGATAAAATTTTCCTGGTAGCAGCAGACTAGACACACATGCATAAAAATATGGTACATGTTTTAAAGAGTAAGTGTTATAATAAATTCAAAATCAATTAAACTTTTATCAGCGGCCACAAAGAGAATAGACATTGAACAATCAGAAGTTTTTGTGTTTCACAAACATTTTGGCTGGACACATTGAAGAATTAGGACACTTACCATGCGCCTGATTGCACCACAGATTGCATATGTCTTGTATGCTCCTGTCATTCTGCCAGTGGTTTCATCAACCTACAACACATAATCATTTATTAAATAATTTAATTACATACGGTTGTGGGTGTTGAGCTACTAAAGTCTACTGGTTTATTCAGAATAAAATGAGATGCTATGTTTATAATAATCCACATGTCGCTGCTTGGTCTTGAGGCAAGACGCCAGTCTATAGAGAGAGAGGTTGTGAGTTTAAATCCCGGCTGCACCAGCTGGGATTTTTATTTGTGCTTTCTCACTGTATCGACCACCCCTGGTCTCAGCAGCAAGGCCTGGCTTGAAACGGTATTTACTCATTGACTGAAAAAATGAGCACCTCCAAAGACAGAGTTATCTGCCTATGCGGCAAGGACTCCTGTGCGTATAGCAGACGTAAAATTCAGTTCTTATCCTCTTGGGACTTCACCAGAGGTGAAAGCTGGCGAGACAAACCAGTCCCCTGTTTGCAGTTTATGATAAAGGAAGACCCCTTGTCGCCTTGTTACCAGAAGTTGCTAGTCTGCTGTTTATTAAAGTGACTAATTTTTTAGAGTTTTGCCACAGGACTTTTAATTAGAGGGTTTTAGAAATAAAAGACAAGTATCTAGTGCAGCTTTCATATTTTTAATATTTAATGGTTAGGTTATTTATTTCAGCCCAATTAGAAAATACCCTTAACTCCTTCAGCCCTAATGCACCGTTTTGCGCCGTTTTAGTGTGTTCCGTTAAAACTGGCTCGGAACGCATAGTTTTTGAATTAAGCCGGTTATAAGAACTCTTCTGTGTGAAAGAATAGTAAATTTACTATCATTTCCGTCAAAGAACCACGCTTGGAGCTTGTTATTATATTTAGAAATCTTTGTTTGAAAATCGGTGAAAAAAATTGTGATCGATGGCTTTTTCAACTTCATTTCCGGGTTCATCTTCCAGTCTCCAAGATGATATTGTGGAATTAGATAATGATTTCCACGAAGATAATGCTGAGAGTGACTTAGAAAATGTTTTGCCGTGTCAGTTTAGTAGTGATAGTGAAAGTGATTCTAGTGATGGACATCATGGCGATAATGTAGAAAATATAGGTCTAGTGGGCGTGGATGTTGATGGTTGGAGCGATGTAATTTCTTCTGTCAAAGTCGAGGATTTCCTTGGTGTACCAGGGCCTATGCACAATCTTGATGCAGGTGCGAGCCCATATGATTATTTTAGTTTGATTATTGAAGAATCTTTCTATCAGTTTGCTGCTGATCAGACTAATTTGTATGCAACTCAGCGTGCTGAGCGGACTGGGAAAGAAGATCAATACTGGAGCCCAGTTTCTGCTGCTGAGATAAAACTTTTTTTGCATATTTACATTGTTATGGGCATTCACACCTTGCCTGAATACACTATGTATTGGAGTACTGATGATCGTCTTGGTGTGCCAGGGGTGTCTAGTTGTATGGGAAAATCAAGATTTGAGAAGATTTCTCAATATTTTCACCTAAATGATGCCAGTAAACAGCAGCCAAAGGGTCATGTAGGCTATGACCCCCTATATAAAGTTAGACCATTATTGGATATGGTCAGAAAGAATATAGCATCTATTTATTCCCCTGGCAAAAACATCAGTATTGATGAAGCAATGATTGCTTACAATGGTCGCCTATCTTTCAAACAATACATCAAGGTAAGCCGAATCCCTGGGGCATCAAAGTTTGGTGTATAGCAGATTCATCAACGGGATACTTACTTGATTTTGATGTTTATGTTGGCAAAGTAGCTGAACCAATGCCCATGGTTCAGGGCATTATGTCGTGACAAAGTTAGGCAGACAATTTTTTGGTAAATACCATCACTTTTACTTTGACAATTATTTCTCATCGCTCCAACTTACCAAAGATTTGCTCGTTGAGAGAACATATTCATGTGGAACGATGAGAGCAAACCGCAAAGGCTGGCCAGCTGCCTTCAAGCCCAAAGCCACTAAAAAGTTGAAAAGGGGGGATGTGCAGTTCAAGCAGCAGGGAAATGTTGTGGCTATGGTATGGAAGGATAAGAAAGTTGTCAGTTTGATCAGCTCTAACACTACGTCAGGAATGACACAGGTCTCAAGACGTACCGCAGGTGGCCGAGAGGACGTTCAGATACCAACTCCAGTGTCTGTCTATAACCAGTTCATGGGTGGAGTGGATAGGTTTGACCAGCTTACTTCCTACTACCCTGTTGGAAGGAAGTCTGTAAAATGGTGGAGGTATCTGTTTCGTTTCCTTGTGCAAACAGCGATTGTCAATTCATGGATAGTGTATTCTTGCTCTCATCGCCCACACCCTAAGTCAAAGGATAGTTCCCAGTTATCCTTTAGACTCAGTTTTGAGTTCAGATCTCCTGAAGGGCAATATTTGTAGGAAAAGGAAGTCATCCCAGCAGCCCTTGACTTCAGGTGTGGGTACAAGTAGTCTCAATGAGCATAGGATGATTCGGATGCATGGCCTAAAAAAAGTGTGTTATTTTTGTGCGAAGTCGGGTCATTCTGGCAAACGACCACATGCGACTGTTTTTGGCTGCAGTCTGTGTCAAATTCATCTGGGAAAGGGGGACTGCTTTGCCAAGTATCATGCGGAATTGAACCTGTGATGTCCGGTGAGTAAATATTTTTTTATTTAGCATGTATATGCTTTTTTTTCACACAACTTTTGTGATTTCTCCAACAAATTTTTTTTTTTTTTTGTTCGACTGATTTTATTTCTTAACTGTAAACAAACGAATGATCGCATTGTGATAAGTCTTGGTTTTTATTAATTGCGTTCAATTCTCCTTTTAAGTTATAATTATTAATTTTTTAAGTGTAGCCGTTATTTTACAAACGCGTTTTAAAGTCGACATGTCACATTTTTTGGTGGAGTTATTTCCCTTTTCTTAAGATCCATAGAGTTAAAATTCACCGCGTTAGCTCAGTGGTTAGTGAACTGGACCACAAAGGACGAGAGGTAGGGAGGGTTCAATCCCACCCGATGGCTTCTAGGTTCACCCTGCCTTTAATGGGTACCGGAGTTTTTTTCTGGGAAAGTAAAGCTGCACGAGCATAATACCGACCACTTCTACTTCATCTTTGACTTGTCCATGTTTGTGAAGTTTTTTTCGGCTTATTTTTTTTTTTTTACAGTATGGGATAGCCAGTTCCATGCCCAACCCTCCTTTCTGGCCTCTTACGAACATGCCTGGTTGGGTACAGCGCCACTATTCTTTACTCCCCTTTCGGGCCCCAGTAGCGCACGGGCAAATACTGACCACATTACTCCAAAAATCATGTGCTGACGGTCTGTGAAATCTATGGTTACTAACACCATATTCCCTATATGCCACTTGGCGTGACAAGGAACTTTACTTACTTAAAATTCGGCCAGTTAAAATGACCAGTTTATTAATCCAATCTACCTTACCAAAATGGTAAAAAAGCTAAAACTAATTTCCACTATTTAGGACATAAAGAAACAACAGATAAAATGGTTTGCCCATGTGATAAGACAGAAATACCAAAACATAAGACTACAATACAGGTTGCAAGAACACCAAAACCAACAGCTGACCAAGGAAAACGTGGACTTATTGAATATTAGAAACATAACAGCAGGTGAGGCTAACAGAAGAGTAACATACTGTAAGCTATATCTTCCCCTGACGGTGAAAGACGAGAAAGGAAAGAAAATATCTAACAAATCCCAAATTTTTGCCACAAATGTACCTATAATCAGATTGGCAACATACTTACCTCAGCTATGTTGATCTGAATGGAGGCATGATCTTTAGCATTAATGATGCGATTACTTGCAGAGCTGTGAAATTAAAATAATTAACATTTTAAAATGAATTTATTTATTTGGTAAATTAATTAATTGTATTACTGATTAGATTTCCTGACCTGTGTAGAAAGTATGGTAGAAACGTGTCTTTCTAACTTTAAATTTTTAGCGATTATTTTAAATATTTTTAAAAAATAACTAAATAAATTTTATGACCTGAATTTAACCACACAGGGGTTGGACATGTTACAATGTCTATCGGTACGGATGTCGTAAGTCCGTCAGTATCATATCATGTTCGGTTATCTATGAGTCATGAGGTACTTTTATCAAATATTTAACTCTTTCAGTACCAAAGGTTTTTTTTTTAATAAATTAAATTTAGCAGTAGAGATTTCAGAGACAAAATTGTTCATGTTTTTAAATACATGTATTAATCTGATTATATTTACCAAACACTCAAACATAGTTAGAAAGAATACATTTTTTTAGATAACTAAATACTCACTGAATTGAATTATTATATTTCACCAGTGAAGATGATACATGACCTATAAAATGATGGTTTCATAACTGATTACACTTATCAAATTCAAACTGAGAGTAACGCACTGTTGTGCAGCTAAACATGAGGCGGTGATTGAGAAAATCATTACATATTTAACTAATAACTTTTTAAACTAAAATACTAAAATAATTAATTAATTAATTTCTGACCTACCATTTGCGCGGAATTAGAAGATCAACGAATTCTCCTGCGTCGTTCTGCATTGTGGTAGTTTAGCAGTGTCTGAAATATAGAAACAAGAACAATAAGATATGGAATTAATCGCCAAATACCACGGCAAATAATAAAATAGAAGGAGACTTGATGATACAGACCTCGCCGTCTCGGACCAAGGGAAGCAAAGACCGGATATGCCATAAGATCGACCACACGACGGGTTAAAATTAAAATAACGGTGTCCAGGTTGGGTTTTTATTTTGTTTTCATTTCTCCAATAAAATTTACAGAATACCTCTTGTGTACATAGTTTCAAAGCTTGTCAGATCGTTGGACAGATGGTATTACCGCTGTCCAACAAGGAAATATCATCACCGTTGAGTGGCGTCTACATATCGAAGTTTGGCTGCCATGGAGCGCCATTCCGTCATGTCTCTTGCTTTGATGGTGCAGGTTATCATAGGCTGATTTGTCCATCTTTTGATGTTACTCGTCCATGTTAGCCTTGGTCTGCCTGTCTCTTTTACCTTGTGTTTTCCCTTCCAATATTACTTTTAGTAGGCTGCTGTGTTTTTTAACATGCCTCCAAAATCTCATTTGTTTTGTTTGAGTTGTATTTAGTGGTTCTCTTTTCATTTTTAGTTTTAAGACTTCATAATTTGTTTTCTTTTCTTTCCATCCAGTTCTACCTATTCTTCTATAAATCCACAATTCAAAGGCTTCAATTTTCTGTTCTGTTTTCTTGTCTAATGTCCATGTTTCTGCACCATCCAGGAATGTTGAGAAGATATATTATTTTGCTATTCTTAGTTTTAGCCCTGGTATTATTTGTTTTGATGTTAGTATATTTTTCATGAGGAAGTTCTCAAAGAGGCCAACACAAAAAGGCAGCTCTTAAAAAACATCAGACAGAAACAATCAACATTTTTCGGGCACATCATGAGAAGAGGAAAGTTGAAATACTTGGTTACAACTGGCAAAATAAAAGGAAAGAGATATCGCGGACGACAAAGAGAGAAAATACTGGATAGCTTGGTGTCATGGCACGGAAAACAGTCAACAACAGAACTGATACGATGCACTGTAGATAGAAGTTTGTGGAGGGACATGATCACCTACGCCAACCGGTATGGCACATGATGATGATGATATTTTTCATGGCATTAAAATTACTTTTTGCCATTCCTATTCTTTTGTTTATTTCAGCTTTAAATTTTCCATCACTGGTTATAGTATGTCCTAGGTAGTTGTAGCTCTGAACTGCCTCCAGGTCTATTCCTTCAACTTTGATATCCACTTGTATATTTTGATTATTATCTTTGTTTATGAACACATAGTTAGTCTTTTTGATATTCATATCTAATCCATAATTTGTGCCTGTCATGTTTATTTCATTAAGCAATTGTTGTAGATCTTTAGGATCTTCTGCTAGTAGTACAGTATCATCAGCATATCTTAGGTTATTGATTATCTTTCCATTAATGTTTAGGCCTATCATCTCTGTGGCGTTTTTAATGATTTGCTCAGCGTATAAGATTGAACAAGCTTTGTGATATTTCTGTCTTCCTTCTCTTGTTATATCAATATGTGTAGAATTCTCTTTGTTGTAATTTATTATTGCTGTTTGCTCCCAGTAAAAAGTATATATTACTCGTATATGTGTGTCATCTAGATGTAGATCTTTCCGGCAGTCTATAAGTTGTCTATGATATATTCTGTCAAAAGCTTTGGTGTATTCTATAAACTATCTTTGCGACACATATTACCATTGCTGGTGTTTGTCGGGGAGCAACGAAAGAATAAGAGGGATAAAGGCCGCTTGGTCAAGCAGTATCTACGACGTGTGAGACTCAGGATTTTTATTTCACCCCTGATAGAAAAAAATTCTTTCTGGTGTACTCTATGAAGAAAGCATATATCGATTTGTTTGCTTCTTTGTACTTTTCGATTAACGTCCTCATGCAGAATATGGCTTCTTTTCCTAAATACAAATTGTTGTTCTTGTAAGGCAATATAACTAGAGACACTACGGGCACTGTACAACACAATCTATTCAATCATCCTCCCAACGTTAGGATACCTCTGTCACAGCTGGTCATTTTACTCAAGAACAATATAGACAAAATAACGCCGATATCGGTTTCATGTACATGCATATAATATATGAGTGTGTGTGTATTACTTACGTTTTACGAGTTGGGCTCTGTTATTTTCTATGTTTTGCATTTACCCTCTTGCGCATATACTTCTTCTGCTACTGCAGCGCACACACGGGTTTTTTTTTCCCACGGCTTAACTGCCTCACACCCCCCCCCCCTTTTTTTTTCCTCCATTTTTTTTAATTTTAATTTTTTTTTTTTTTGCGTTCGCCAGCTTTTATCTGACGAAGTCCCTAGAGACTAGGAACTGAATTGTACGTGTTAATCCATTTTTCCCTGGCAGCCGTGTGCACAGGGGTCCCTCGCCGAACAGGCAGATAGCTCCGTCTTTGGAGGTAGTACTCATATTTTTTCCGTCCATGAGTAATTGACGTTGCAAGCCGGGCCTCGCTGCTGAGACCAGGGTGGTTGCCGCAGAGAGAAATCATAAATAACAATTCCAACTGGTGCAGCCGGGATTTGAACCCTCAACCTCTCTGTCTCGAATCCGGCGTCTTGCCTCAAAACTAACCAATCCCCCTTCCCCGGAATTTAGAAAATACAAGAAAATGATCAAATCTAGTTATTCAATTTGCAATACTCGTTACAAAACAAAAATATTAATGGTTGTAAGATAATGAGAATTATAACAACAATAAACATGGACAAATATGAATCTTATATAGTTTTTAGCAACGGAAATCAGACATCTCAACCTCTCTGTCTCGAATCCGGCGTCTTGCCTCAAAACTAAACAATCCCCCTTCCCCGGAATTTAGAAAATACAAGAAAATTATCAAATCTAGTTATTCAATTTGCAATACTCGTTATAAAACAAAATATTAATGGTTGTAAGATAATGAGAATTATAACAACAATAAACATGGAGAAATATTAATCTTATATAGTTTTTAGCAACGGAAATCAGACATAGGAAACAGGGCGCCCCTCGCAGGAGGCAGGATTGATGGACGCAGTCACATAGAAGTCGAGGAAGCTTGGCGGAACAAGAGACAAACGACCAAGACATGGCAGAAAGACAGAAAGAATGTCACTTTCAGAATTGTGTGAGGATGTAATGCTTGGAGAAGATTTCACATTCACAACCGATGTCATTCGTACAACACTTAAAAGGTCACACAACACTGCTCCTGGTGCAGATGGTGTTCGGTACGACGACATAGGCGGTTTAGCTGACGACGACTTGAAAAAACTGGCCAATGTGTTTATGCCAGCATTCATAGTGGCCAGATTAAGGAGGAATGGATACACATCTACTTACTACCGCTACCGAAGCCAAACAAGGACCATTCTCAGATCAGTGTCTACAAAATCATCACAATGGAGAACACTGCGGGCAAGATAAGCCACTTTTGTTGACCAAAAAAAAAAAAAAACAGTAAAAACATAAAGTAAAATAAGGACAATAGACAAATAGATAAAAAGACGATTAGATGCTACAGAGTTAGGATTTCTCAGAAGAATGCTGAGAGTTCCCAGAAAAAAAAAAAAAAGATTAATGTGAAAATCCTCAGTGTCCAACAAAAAGAGACAGCTCATAAAACACATCAGAAATAAACAATCAATATATTTTTGTGCACATCGTGAGAAGATGAAAGTTTAAATACTTGGTTACAAACTGAAAAAAAATACAGAAACAGAGATAGAGAAGATACCTTAGTGACAAACAAAAAACAAGAGAGAGAGAGAGAGAGAGAGAGAGAGAGAGATAGAGAGAGAGAAGATACCTTAGTGTCATGGCATGGAAGATCGCCAACAACAGAATGGATACGATGCACTGTGGATAGAAAATTGTAGAAGGACATAATCACCTACGCCAACCAGTATGGCACATGATGATGAAACATAAAGGTATAAGCTGTTTATCGGCGTCATAGCAATGGTATCAATACCAAATAATGATATGATGCTTAGTCACAAAGTGACAAAATGATTGAGACTATTGTCGCCTCCAGCATGAAAGAGCGATGGCGACATTCCTCCTTTTCCTCTTCTTCTCCTTTTTTTTTCCCCTCTTTCCTCTTCCCTTCCACATTTCCTTTTCAGCGTCGAGGGGAGATAGAATTTGCTTTTCTTTTCGCATCTGCTGTTGTTATGTCTCCTAGTTTTTTGTAATTTTCCATCAATCCATCTTTTTCGTGGTCAGCCCTAGGGTCTGACGTTCTCTCAACATTTATTGAAGGCTCGTTTTGTTGTGTTTTGATCTTTCTGCCTTATCATGTGACCAAACCATTTTTGTTGTTGTTTCTTTGTGTACTCTTTGGCGGGAACTATTCCTAGCTTTTTTCTCAGGTCGTCATTTCTGTTTTTTAACTCTCAGACTGTTTCATGTCATTCGTCTGAAACATTTAATCTCGTTAGTGGTTATTTTTATTATCGTTCTTGCATCTAGGGTCCAGGAGTGGCTTTGGTAGCCCACCATGGGAATGAAGAGTACAGAAATACAATTTATTTCCGATCTGTGATCGTAACCCTATGCTATAGTCATGGGAACGCCTTCGTGTAAGACACTGCTCACAATAGCTAATTTTTTAATTAGCTGAGTGGCAGTGTACCAAGCGTTCGGCTTCTCGTGGCAAGGCGCAGTGCCATGGAGTGCGGGTTCGATCCTGCTTCGGACCATATATTGTTCTTTGTTTTTTTCTGTTGTTGTTTATTTGTCATTTTTTTTCCGAGTGCACATATCTTTTCCTTCTATTATTCCCTTATATTATAGTGTCCGTTTTGCCTCTATATTTATTTCCTTGTTGGACAATAGTGTCCAATCATTTGACAAGCTTTGATGCATCTTGAGTCTATTTCAGCTGATTGTGAATTGTCGTTCTTCACTAGACTTCCTAGCTATTTAAATGTAATTGCCCGCAGTCCATTGTTATATTGATTTTCTATTTCTCTTTTGTAATATTCACGACTTCTGTTTTCTAGATGTTAGTTTTCCTGTTGTACGGAGTCACTGTTCCGTGAAGTCTAATTAATTGTTATTGAAGGTCTTCTACACACAAAGGGGGCTCATAAGAAACATCAGAAAGAAGCAATCAACATTTTCGAGCCCATCATGAGAAGAGGGAAGTTGAAATACTTGATTACAGCTGGCAAAATACAAGGAAAGTGAGATCGCGGACGACACAGAGAGAAAATACTGGATAGTTTGATGTCAGGGCTTGGAAACTAGTCAATAACAGAATTGATACGATGCACGGTGGATAGATGATTGTGGAAGTACACATCGCCTACGCCAACCAGCATGACAAATGATGATGATGAAGGTCTTCTATTTTTCCATGTATTAGTGTCTGATAGTCTGAGAATATCGTCGAAGTTTGTTACGTTGATCTCTTCCGTCTCCCAGGGGTTGGCTAAATTACACATGTAGTTCATACGTTGGACATGTGATGAGAAGAGATAATAATCGAATAGCAAAGCAAGCCCTCATATGGGAAACAACAGGTAAAAGAAAAGAGGAAGACCCAGGGAGACACTGAGAAGAACATTGATGAGAGAGGCAAGAGCAGCAGGAATCGGCTCCCTCAATGAGATAGAACTGCTTGCACAGAACAGAGACAGATGGCGAGATTTGATAAAATATCTTTAAAAGAAAACTGCTAGAACAAAAATTCATATAGGAGAAGGTGTATCTTGGTCTACGCCCTATGGGCCGGTTACGGCTCGAAAGGTCAATAGATAGATAGATAGTCCATGTGGATTAAAACTCAGGGAGATACTGTGCAATCCATTTTTGACATTAGAATCAAGAAAAAGAGCTCTTAAATGTTATGTAGAGCCAGTCTTAACATATGGATGTGAATCATGGACAATAGGACAACAGACAAGAAACTCACTGGAGTCTGTAGAAATGTGGTTTTACAGAAGAATGCTGAGAATACCATGGACAGCTAAGAAGAGTAATGAAAACGTTCTGAAAGAGGCCAAAGCAAAAAGAGAGCTAATTTCCATTTTTAGGAAGAAATAATAATATTTTTTTGGCGATGTAATGAGAAGAGGACAGCTGGAATATATTGTAACAAATGGGAAAATTGAGGGACAAAGAGATAGAAGGAAGCAAAGAGAAAAGACACCAAACAGCTTAAGAGAATGGTTTGGCAGAAGGTCAACAACAGAAATGATAAATAACTGTCGAGATCGAACGTTGTGAAGAGAGATGATCACCTAGGCCAGCAGGCCTGGTACTTGATGATGATGACGATGCGTCCTTGTAAGTAATAAACAATAGAGAGATAGTACGCAACCCTGCTACTGTTCTGACCGATCAGCTGTTGTTGATGTCATCATCATGTGCCGTACCGGTTGGCGATCATGTCCTTCTACAATCTTCTATCCGCAGTGCATCGTATGAATTCTGTTGTTTACTGTTTTCCATGCCATGACACCAAGCTATCCAGTATTTTCTCTCTTTGTCGTCCACGATCTCTCTTTCCTTTTATTTTGCCAGTTGTAACCAAGTATTCCAACTTTCCTCTTCTCATGATGTGCCCCCCCAAAATGTTGATTGCTTCTTTCTGATGTTTGTTAAGAGCTCCCTTTTTAAGTTGTTGATGTAGAGACTTTTAATTAGATCGATTAGACGTCCCTCGACTTTCCAATAACGTGAACTTTGGTCCTCGTTTTGTTTTTGGGAAAACAGCAGGTGTTTTTGGAAACCTCGAACGCATCAAATAATAACACCGGTTGCCTAATCGCCACTAGTCAGTGGCGTGTTCTTTTTCGAATACTTACTTAATACTTAAAACTTAATACTTTTTAGCAGTGGCGTATTCTCTATGTTGCCGCAGCTACCGCCAGTAGCCTTGAACATATTGACGAATTACAAAAAGAAATGATAATTTATTTTATTTTTAAAATAATTATATTACTAATTTTCGAATATTCTATTACACATTTCTTAGGCCAATATGATTTATTTGTTTTGGTTTGCAGTTATTAAAGCACAGTTTTCCTCTGGCCATTTTAACGTTTGAGAATGAAACCGAAACTACTCTACGATAGTGCATTGAAACCGCTAGTGACTAGAGGTACATTTCTCATCTATCGGCACTAGTAAATGAACGATCCTGACACTAAAAAAAAGGCAGCGAAAAGAATACGGCCGAAGCTACCTATACAGAATGCGGTTTCATGGGTTATTTTTAGCTCTAGCTAATTAGAAGCTGTAAAGGGAAAGTACGAGACTTGAACCGGTGTTTTAGCACGCGAGTTTACACCCATATGTACTCGGCCGCCTATCCAGAAATGTTCGGAGGTTTCTGTATAGAATCGCCTCAAGCATCGAAACTCAGATGCGAGGCAACATTCCTCATCTTCCCAGAGTAATACCCTGGTACCCATTTCTGCCAACGGCTGTGTCGACCGTGGGGGTATTTTTTATTTTCCAACCACGAGTACAGTTCACACTGCTCCCAGCGGGAATCGAACATGGGTTGTCCGAACGTCGGTAGTCCAGTCGGGTGGTTTTCCCATCTCGGCTACCGAGGCCCCCTAATGAAAATAGAAGCGTTACAAAGTGAAAGGGAAGCTATGTCTGATTACTGGACCTTCCTTACCTATTTATAACTACGTTATGCGCCATTTTTTTATATTTCGAGACATGTTCGTTCCAAACAAGACGGATAGAATTTACATATCATCATCATCATCATGTGCCATACCGGTTGGCGTAGGTGATCATGTCCCTCCACAATCTTCTATCCACAGTGCATCGTATCAGTTCTGTTTTTGACTGTTTTCCATGCCATGACACCAAGCTATCCAGTATTTTCTCTCTTTGTCGCCCGCGATCTCTCTTTCCTTTTATTTTGCCAGTTGTAACCAAGTATTCCAACTTTTCTCTTCTCATGATGTGCCCGAAAAATGTTAATTGCTTCTTTCTGATGTTTTTTAAGAGCTCCCTTTTTGTGTTGGCCTCTTTGAGAACTTCCTCATTGGTCTTTTTAGCTGTCCAAGGAACTTTCAATATTCTTATGAGAAATCCCATCTCTGTGGCCTCCAATCGTCTTTTCATTTGTTTGTCTATTGTCCATGATTAATTTACATATAAATAAGCAATTAAAAATGTAGTGATGTGATTAGCAAAAATTACTTCATGTTAGCCTACTGAATATAATGATGTGTTTAATTATTATGTCAGAGGTAGCCGAGACCCCAAAACCAGTATACGCCACTGCCTTTTAAGTATCTGAGTTGGCCGTATGCGCTAGCGTTTAGTTCTCGTGGCAAGACGCTGTGTCGCGGAGTACGGGTTCGATCCTGCTTTGGACCAACTATTGTTTTTTTGTTTTTGTTTTCTGTTGTTGATTATTTGTGTTTTTTTTCGAGTGTTATAAACATACCTCTTCCAATGAAATGATTCGACAAACAGATAACTGGAGTCGTCAGTCGCTGGCTGCTACGGGACATGTTGAGCAGGGGAACTGAGCGCCTATAGACATGTTGCGAGCCAGGAGTATTATGATGATAATCAATAAATAGCTCAATAATTGCGTTCATTTAGCGACCTACTAAGGGCGGACGAGAAACACGCGTAGTGGTGAAGTTACAGCATTACAGGAAGTACCTGATCAGATCTGTTTACTATCCTCGTGCCATCAATAGTTGAACACAGTCCAAAGCCCGGCTTAAAAAAAAAATCTAATCACATTCTTTTCCCTGTCCTCTAAGCTACATAACTAACTGTTCTTTTAATGTCCTAACACTGTTTTCCTACACCGCAGATGCTCTTAACAATTATTTGGTGTGCTTTATTTTTCTCTATTTAAATATCCAGCCTTTCTTAGCTGTTATGATCACATTTAAAAAGTACATTCGTAAACACAAACATAAACCCCTGCACCCACCCCTTCCACTTGTTATGAAAGTCAATCACTGTCAACAGATACGTGGCAGTAACAATCAAAAAGTTACAGATTAGCAACGTTACATTTTACACAGCCTTTTAGCTGCTCTTAATCATGTTTGATAATAAAATAATCGAATCATAAAATAAATGAAATGTATTATTACGCTACAATAATTATTATACACGAAAAGGTTAAATTTTAAAAAATTACTTTTCAATATAAATTAGATTTAATAAAATAAAAAAAAAGCGAAACGGAGGGAGGAGACATGATGAATGTAAGAATGATGAAGCGAGATAACTCTAGAAGTAGCAGCCGGAAGGAGATAGTAGCTTGACTTCCGCTCTACGTGGACTCGAGAGTTGAGCCTTGTTTAAGGTTTGGCAGATAGAAAATGCCGAAACAGAATGAATTAATGGATAAGGCGGAGGATATAGCAGACCAGGTAAAGGATGATTCTTAATAATGAAATGTTTCGCCTGTTTTCATTTTGAAAATAGTCTAATCTCTTGTCAAAGTATTTAAGAAAAAAAAGCATCACTGTACTGTAAACACTAGTCTAGTACTGAAGAAGTAGTGCAAGTGAGTTACCTGTTATCTTAGTCCATAGTCATAGTTATAAGTTATACTGTAAAGGTAGTAACTCTGAAGTCGGCAGCACCAGCTGCTGTACAATTCTATTCAATATACAAATGTTATGTTTCTGTTGTTTGTAACTCTGTAGTGTGTACTTGACTCAACTGTGTCACGTGTACTCAGACTGTAAAATAGCTGAGACTACTCATTATTACCTACTCATTAAGTTTTAAGTAACTAGAGACTGAAGTCAAAGAAGTGTAACTTTAAACTTTTTAAAAGAGTTAAGTCAAGTAAGTGTGTACTTAACAACGTTAAAAATACCTTTACTTTACGTTTACGTAGGGAACAGGCAAATAATTGCAATGCTGCTGTAAGGCTGGTAGACCTCAGTATTGTGTTGTGTTCCTTCCTTGTAAAGCTGTACCATACCTTGAAGTGAGTGCTTATCACACCCCACTACAGGCTCCCTCCGCTCCTTTACTTCACATAACTTTGTAACTATCTAAAAATCTAGTAAATATTCTAAAACACAGTAGTGAAGACTAACCGAACCGATGAAAATGACGAAGTTGGACCCGTTGGTCATATGCATATTGATATATTATTGGTGATAATCAAATAAAATCATATAATTGAAAAATGTTTTGGATCGTTCCGTTATGAAAAAGTGGAGGATATAGCTCTTGACAGTCTTGATAAGGTATCAGTAGAAAGGCAGCATTTTAGGTGAAAAAGCACCACACCAAAAACCAATTCAAGTGCTTCCTAAAAAAATATTAAAATAAAATCTGGGAATCAAATTGAATCTAGACCCTTCAACTTCAAATCAGTAGCGGTAGCGAGCTCACTACTAAACAGTCAACCGCGGCACAAGTTATGTGCAGGAGATGAAATGTCTTGTATATAATGTGTAGTATACATTGAAAGACTGAGGAGTCTAGGTGGAAAAGGGTCAGTTCGGAGTGCTTAGAGAGAAAAGCAAATCATCATGTATCATATGTGCTTCTTCACACAGCGCCTTGCAATGAGAAACAAACGCTAGAGCACATGCCCAACTAAGCTACCTAATTTTAATTTATTATTTGCCTCCAGTAGACTAAACCTAAGGAAACTACTATTCATGCTGTTTCGTCCTATTCTTTGTCTGCAATGCAAGTATTCCGCCCTATCCAGGGAATAGTTGTCTTAATAAGAAAATCATCATCGAGTGCCTTCTCCGCAACGAAGGTTGGCTACCATGGATCGCCATTCTACTCTGTTTCTTGCTTTGATGGTGCAGGCTGTCATAGATTGACTTGTCCATCTTTTGATGTTACTCGTCCATGTTAGTCTTGGTCTGCCTCTACCTCTTTTACCTTGTATTTTTCCTTCCAATATTACTTTTAGTAGGCTGTTGTGTCTTTTAACATGCCCCCAAAATTTCATTTGTCTTGTCTTAATTGTATTTAGTAGTTCTCTTTTTATTTTCAGTTGTTTTAAAACTTCATTGTTTGTTATCTTTTGTTTCCATCCAATTCTACCTATTCTTCTATATATCCACATTTCAAAGGCTTCAATTTTCTGTTCTGTTTTCTTGTCTAATGTCCATGTTTCTGCACCATACAGGAATATTGAGATGTAACATTTTGCCATATACATTTTGCACAATAAGAAAATACAGGTATACAATTTATTCCAGAGTTGTGTTTGAAACCTTATGCTATAGTCATGAGTACACATGTGTGAAAGACATTGCCAATGATAGCTATCTTTATAGGTAGCTTATTTGGATGTGTGCTCTAGCATTTGTTTCTTTTAGCAAGGCGCCATGTCGAGGAGTATGAGTTAGATCCTGCACCGGACTGTCAATTGTTCTTTGTTTTTTTCTGTTGTTGTTTATTTGTGATTTTTTTGCTGAGTGTTGTAAACATACCTCTTCCCCTGAAAATGATTTGCTGTCATGCCTCTAGGACACCCACCACCACCGCCAACATTCAATGAGTGAAGATAAAATTTAAAGAAAAAAAGTTTTTTTCAAATACATTTTTTGTTTCTATGTTATGTCATCATTCATTCAGTGCAATCTCCACATCAAAGGTTGGCTACTATGGAGCACCATTCTGCTCTATCTCTTGCTTTGATGGTGCAGGTTGTCATAGACTGACCTATCCATCTTTTGATGTTACTTGTCCATGTTAGTCTTGATCTGCCTCTGCCTTTTTAACTTGTAATTTCCCTTCCAAGAATACTTTTAGTAGGCTGACTTATCTTTCATGCTCCAGAAATCTCATTTATCTTGTCAAAATTGTATTAGTAGTTTTCTTGTATTGTATTGTATTATTCCAAACACTTTCGGTTATATTTCAGGCATTGCGCTATTCCAAACCACTTTCTCTTTTATATTTCAAGCATTGCACTATTCCAACCACTTTCTCTAATAATTCAGGCATTGTGCTAATCCAATCACTTTCTCTAATATTTCAGGCATTGCACTATTCCAACCACTTTCTCTAATATTTCAGGCATTGTGCTATTCCAACCACTTTCTCTAATATTTCAGGCATTGTGCTATTCCAACCACTTTCTCTAATATTTCAGGCATTGTGCTATTCCAACCACTTTCTCTAATATTTCAGGCATTGTGCTATTCCAACCACTTTCTCTAATATTTCAGGCATTGTGCTATTCCAACCACTTTCTCTAATATTTCAGGCATTGTGCTATTCCAACCACTTTCTCTAATATTTCAGGCATTGTGCTATTCCAACCACTTTCTCTAATATTTCAGGCATTGTGCTATTCCAACCACTTTCTCTAATATTTCAGGCATTGTGCTATTCCAACCACTTTCTCTAATATTTCAGGCATTGTGCTATTCCAACCACTTTCTCTAATATTTCAGGCATTGTGCTATTCCAACCACTTTCTCTAATATTTCAGGCATTGTGCTATTCCAACCACTTTCTCTAATATTTCAGGCATTGTGCTATTCCAACCACTTTCTCTAATATTTCAGGCATTGTGCTATTCCAACCACTTTCTCTATTATTTCAGGCATTGTGCTATTCCAACCACTTTCTCTAATATTTCAGGCATTGTGCTATTCCAACCACTTTCTCTAATATTTCAGGCATTGTGCTATTCCAACCACTTTCTCTAATATTTCAGGCATTGTGCTATTTCAAATATTTTCTGTTCTATTTCATGTATTGAACTATTTCAAACATTTTCTGTTATATTTCATGTATTGAACTATTTCAAACATTTTCTGTTATATTTCATGTATTGAACTATTTCAAACATTTTCTGTTATATTTCATGTATTGAACTATTTCAAACATTTTCTGTTATATTTCATGTATTGAACTAATTCAAACATTTTCTGTTATATTTCATGTATTGAACTATTTCAAACATTTTCTGTTATATTTCATGTATTGAACTATTTCAAACATTTTCTGTTATATTCCAGGTATTGCGCTATTCCAAACACTTTCTGCCCCACGTAGCACGCCTATGTCTAGTCTCCACATTTATAGAAGATGGCATTCGAATGTGGACACAATGGAATGAACAGAGAGATTATATGAATGTGTCTTGGTCCAGTGGGGTTTTCCTAGCAACAATGTTTGTGATTGTCAACATGTTGGGGCAGTTGGGTGGATGCGTCATGGTGCTGCTTCGACAGAAAGTTCCCATTGCCTGTGGTATTTTATTTGGCATCATTGCTTTACAGGTTTGTACTAAGTGTTTGTGGCCTTATGTTGATTTTCTTTATCAAATATGTTGAGACTTTATGATGATTTTCTATATAAAATATCTATCTATTGACCTTTCGAGCCATAGCCGGCCCATAGGGCGTAGACCAAGATACTCCTTCTCTTATCTGAATTTTTGTTCTAGCAGTTTTCTCTATCTATCTATCTTTCGTTCGCTCGAAGTATTGTCTATATCAGCAATGTCGTTTCCTGTATGAATTTTACTGTCTTTTGTAATTCTTGCATTGTCCCATATAGTTTTGTCTGTAGTGTTGTATCTATGGGCCAATGGATTTTCCTCAGTCTACTATATTCAGTGCAGTCTTGAAGTATGTGTTCAGCAGTCTGGGGTGCATGTCCATATGTACAAGTAGTTGATGTGCCGATCTTGAATTTTGTATACATAGCAGTTTTCAATTCTTTTAAAGATTTTTTTATCAAATCTCGCCATTTGTCTCTGTTCTGTGCAAGCAGCTCTATCTCAGAGGAGCGCATTCCTGCTGCTTTTGCCTCTCTCATCAATGTTCTTCTCAGTGTCTCTCTGGGTCTTCCTCTTTTTCTCTTACCTGTTGTTTCCCACATGAGGACTTGCTTTGCCATTCGGTTATTATCTCTTCTCATCACATGTCCAACATATGACCATCGTCTTTTCTTTATTACTGAAGATATTAGTGGTTGGTTGGTAACATATCAAATATGTTGAGGCTTTATGTTGGTTTTCTATATCAAATATGTAGAGACCTTATGTTGGTTGTCTATATAAAATATGTTGAGAGAGATGTTATGTTGGTTGTCTATATGAAATATGTTGAGACTGTTATGATTATGGAAGGTCCCAGTATCACTGCAAACGAATTAAAATCCATAATTGCTTAACCGCCCGTGCCAGTTGAGTCATCCAAATTACTATTTCATCTCCCAAACAAAGAAAGGTAGCTGTAGTCCTTATCATAGCAGTCTCAGCACACGGCAAAAGACATAAGGCGAAACCGCACATTAGGTGAACACAGCCATCTGTTCTCCATCATACGATATCATCATTCATTGTAAACAATCGGAATATCGAAACACGATCAAAACAGATGAATCACACAGCTCACAGTGTGCTGTTCAAAGACATAAGGTGAAACCGCACATTGGTGAACACAGCCATCTGTTCTCCATCATACGATATTATCATTCATTGTAAACAATCGGAATATCGAAACACGATCAAAACAGATGAATCACACAGCTCACAGTGTGCACAGAGCACTTAACTCTTAAATGTTATTTTTCTACGTCAAAAATGTTGAGACCTTATGTTGAATTTCTATGTCAAATATGTTGAGGCTTTATGTTGCTTTAATGTATCAAGTGTTTGAGCCATTGTTTGTTTTCTATGTGAAATATACTGAGGCTTTATGAAGCAAGCATGTTAGTTATTTCATTACTGAAAGGTGATGCATGTTGCATTCATCATCATCAAATTATTAACTCATTGAGGACCACATGTTGTCAATAAACCTTTATAATTTGACTCTGTCGAGAGATCATTTTTTTTTAGTTTTGTTCATACTGCTTGTACAACTTAAAGGTCGCAGTCTCTCTTTCTCTCTCTCCCCCCTCCCTCCCTCCCCCCCCCCCCTCTCTCTCTCTGTGCGATCAAGACTCAATCAGAGTAGGATTCCAGACTCTCTCATGAAGTCAGCTGTCTGTTCATGTGAATTGATTGCCCCATATAGTTTCTCTTCCAGGGAGGTGGGTGTGGACCACATTGCTCTTCTCAAAACTGTGTACTGGGGACAATCCTGTAGAACATGTTTTGTAGTCATATTGTCCAGTGTACAGTGGCATAGGTTGGTTGTACCTATTTTGAATTTGGTGAACGCAGTCTGAATAGTAAGACGACAGAAGTAATCGTCATTTAAAAAAACAATCATCCAAGACTTTATATCTTGTGTTCTCAGATAATGGCAGAAAAACAGAACCCATGTGTGCTCTGCACATGTTAAACAACCCCTGGCTGTAATAGTCCAAAAATGGTTGCAGTCTAGTCAGGAATTGTTAAATTAGATTACCACTCATGTTGAAGATGGATGTGTCAGAAAAATGCAGATATTGCAGTTTGCTGTTCATTAGTGGCACAATCCGTGACCACATAACATCATCATCATCATCATCAATTACCATGCGTGCTGCCATAGGTGATCGTGTCTCTCCATAACTTTCAATCTTGACAGTTATTTATCATTACTGTTGATGACTTTCTGCCAAGCAATTCTCTTAAGCTGTAAGGTATCTTTTCTCTTTGCTTCCCTATATTTCTTCGTCCCTCAATTTTCCCAGTTGTTAAATATATTCCAGCTGTTCTCTCCTCATTACATGGCCAAAAAATGATGATTCTTTCTGTCTAATATTGGAAATTAGCTCTCTTTTTGATTTGGCCTCTTTCAGAACGTCTTCATTACTCCTCTTAGCTGTCCATGGTATGCTCAACATTCTTCTGTAAAACCACATTTCTACAGACTCCAGTGATTTTCTTGTATGTTGTCCTATTGTCCATAATTCACACCCATATGTTAAGCCTGGCTCTACATAACATTTAAGAAATCTTTTTCTTGTTTCTATTGTCACAAATGGATTTGTAGAATCATTCTCAGATAATGGCAGGAAAACAACCCATGTGTGCTTTTTTTCCCAATGTTAAAAAACCCCTGTCCGCAGTGGTCCAAACATGGTTGCAGCCCAGCCAGGAATTGTTAACTTAGATAACTAATCATGTTGAAGATGGATGTGTCAGGCAGAAAGATGCAGATATTGCAGTTTGTTGTTCACTAGTGGCACAATCCGTGACCACATAACAGGTAAGGATAAAAAAGAAGAGATAACTTTTGCTGTAGACATTTTGTTATGAAGTTATATATTTTTTTTTTATCTATAACCAAAAAAGTGTGTATTTTGTTCTTCTTTGACATTTCAGACTGTTGCATATGGCATTATATGGGACATCAAGTTCTTGTTTAGGTACGTTCAAAACAACTTGTTTATTGTTTGCTTGCTTTCGCCCGATGACTACAAGAGTATACCTCTTCATCATCCGCCCTTAAAAGAACGTTAAGTGGGCGTGTCTGCGTTGTGTTGTGGTTTGCAGTATAACTGTGATATTTCCACCTTTTTGGCCCAACACATCTGACTTCAGCATGTTATTTTTGAGTACCGGGTTGTCTTCCCTCTTCGACCCCTATTCGCTTGGCCAGACTAGACAGGTTAGTCTGTTACTGGAGGCACCATGGAGAGGTGGAGCAGGGTCTGGATGGTTCATCGATCCTGGTGTGAGCCATCAACTGTGGGTCGCTGACAATTTCCAGCTCTGGTGCTGTCATTTATTGTTTATGGCAGTTTTAACATATTTTTCCTTTTATTCACTACTTTAAAGGGGGACTTGTTGTCTAGCTATATGTGCTACACAAAAGCATTTGACAACGTAATGCATGTGGAAATAATCAATGTACTAATTAAAAATTAAAAGACAATTAGAAGCCACAGAGATGGGATTTCTCAGAAGAATGTTGAAAGTTCTCTGCACAGCTAAAAGGACCAATGAGGAAATTCTCAAAGAGGTCAAAACAAAAAGGGAGCTCCTAAAAAAACATCAGAAACAATCAACATTTTTTGGGCACATCATGAGAAGAGGAAAGTTCCAGTACTTGGTTACAACTGGCAAAATACAGGGAAAGAAATTGCGGACGACAAAGAAAGAAAATACTGGATAGCTTGGTGTCATGGCATGGGAAACAGTCAACAACAGAACTGATATGCTGCACCGTGGAAAGAAGATTGTGGAAGGACATGATCACCTAATGCCAACTGATATGGCATATGATAATGATGATGCTTGTCTAGAGGTTAGTCATTGGCTTTTGGAGAGGAATGTCCTGGGTTCAAATCCTTCCATAGACAGATGTCAAGTGTCTAGCCCTCTCGGAAACCAGTGGAAAAACAGGCCGAGTGTGCGCTCAAGGACGCTACAGAACTGTTGCCTGTTAAAAGTAGGAAATAGTAGGTTAAAAATAGGTTGCGGCCCGAACAAAAATAGATAAGCAAATCTTCCCATGCCGATGATGGATGTGTCCAGCTGATAGGCGTAGCTGTCGTGGTTTTGTTGTAAATTAGCGACACAACACACCCATTTAATGGGTGAATGCTAAGAGGAAGAGACCTCATTATCTTCTGTTTGTTGTTCAAAATAAGAAATTTTAGTTTGGTGAAAAAATAATGTTTAGTTTAGGTGATACAAGATTTAGTTTTGGTAATACAAGAATGTTTGATTTTGGTGAAACAAAATTTAGTTTTGGTGATACAAGAATGTTTGGCTTTGGTGATACAAAAATGTTTAGTTTTGATGAAACAAAAATGTTTAGTTTTGATGAAACAATGTGTAGTTTTGGTGATACAAAAATGTTTAATTTTTTGAATCAAGTATGTTTAGTTTTGCTTAAATAAGAATGTTTAGTTTTAGTGAAACAAGGTTTAGTTTTGGTTTATCATCAAGTACAGGGCCTGCTGGTGTTGCTGATCTTGTCTCTCCACAATTTTCGATCTCGACAGTTATTTATCATTTCTGTTGTTGACCTTCTGCCAAACCATTCTCTTAAGCTGTCTGGTATCTTTTCTCTTTGCTTCTCTCAATCCCTTCGTCCCTAAATTTTCCCAGTTGTTACAGTATATTCCAGCTGTCCCCTTCTCATTAAATGGCTAAAAAATGATTGTTTCTCCCTAATATTGGAAATTAGCTCTCTTTTTGCCTTGGCATCTTTCAGAACATCTTCATTACTCTTCTTAGCTGTCCATGGTACACTCAACATTCTTCTGTATAACCACATTTCTACAGACTCCAGTGATTTTCTGTTGTCCTATTGTCCATGATTCGCATCCATATGTAAAGACTGGCTCTACATAACATTTAAGAACTCTTTTTCTTGTTTCTATTGTCAAAAATGGATTGCATAGTATCTTCCTCATTTTTTGAAAAGCTGCTTTTGCCTGAGCCATTCTGCATCTCACCTCTTTTGTACATCTTCCGTCTGAGGTTAACAAAGTTCCCAAATATTTAAATTCATTTACCTGTTGTAATATTGTTCCACTTGTCTTTATTTTGCACTGAGGTGATGTCTTTTTCTTTGTCGTTACGATTACTTCAGTCTTTTTACTATTAACTCTTTCCATACGGAAGCTTTTTATCGACGCAACGGAAGAGATTTCAGAGACAAAATTGTTCATGGTTTTAAGAATCAGTCTACATATTTATATTTATCTAACATATAACATATTATATATGAATTTTTAGATAATTGAACAAAATATTAGATTTCACCAATATCAAGATGATACAAGACATGTAAAAAGAATATGGTTTGATGGCGTTCACACTAATCAAAATAAGCGTGGCGCACAGTGCGGCGAAACATACGGAAAGAGTTAAGGCCCCTTATTTTTGCTTTTTTTCACTATAATCTCTGACAAGTTTTGGTTTCTTCTTCTTCTTTTTTTAGAATCTTCCTATTATTTGAGCACTGGCCTCAGGCAAGGTTACTGTTCTTGGAGACTTTCTCAACTTGTTTCTTCTTCTTCTTTTACCTTTCAGCTCCCTGTGGAGCATAGGTCTTCAACAAACACTTTCCAAGTCGTTTTGTTTCTTGCCATTCTTTTAAGATCATTCAATGTCTTCCTCATCATCTTCATCTCTGCTTCTGTCTGTTTTCTCCAAGAATTTCTTGGTCTTCCTCTTTGTCTTTTCCCCTGGATATTCCAAAAAAGGGCCTGTTGTGTAATACTCTCAGTTGGCTTCCGCATTGTGTGTCCTATCCAGCGCCATCATATTCGCTGTATCTCTTTATCCACTAGTATTTGACTGGTACATTTCTATAATTCTATGTTAGTGATTTTGTCCTGCCATTTCCATCCTTTTATTCTGCGTAAGCATCTTTTAATGAAAGTCTGTATCTTCATGATTGTCAAATTTGTTCTCCATGTTTCACAGGCATATAATAGGACTGACTTAACATTGCAGTTGAAAATTTTCATTTTTTTGTATTGAAGTTTTGGTTGACATGAATATAAATAATGCTTCTTTTCATCATCAGAAACTTAGCCCTGGCTGGCGGAGTGTTGCTTCTGTTAGCTGAAGACAAACATGAAGGCAAGTCCTTGTTTGCAGGTCTTCCCTCAACGGGGGAGAACAATCCCAAGCAGTACATGCAGCTGAGTGGTCGACTTTTGCTGGTTCTTATGTTCATTACGTTGCTTCGGTTTGAACTATCTTTTGTCCAGGTGAGAGCCAGCACGTACATGGTCTCATTTATCTCCCATATATCGCCATGTTGATTTCTCCCATAAAAGTGACAGTTCTTCACAAACTTATCACATATAACAATTTTGTCATTATAAAAGTTTTCTTTTTCATTCACACTCATTTCTTCTGTCTCGGCAACACCTGGGCTACTTGTGGTCAGTGACTTAAGTAAAGTAAACACCCCCATCACACCAAGTGGTGTTTAGGGAATATGGTGTTAGTGACTATAATTTTTATAGACCTTTCAGCACATTATTTTTGGGGTACTATTAAACCTGTGCTGCTTTACTTACCCAGAAAAAAATCAGTTACCCATTTATGTCTGGGTGAACCCGGAAGCCTTCAATCAGGATCGAATCCGATCTCTTGTCGTTTGTAGTCCAGCTCACTAACCACTGAGCTATCATGGCTTCTGGTCAGTGACTTATAGCTGATTTATTGCACCAGCAGCAGAGACAGTTTTAAATAGACTAGCCAGTATGGCCATGTGAATAAGAATCAATGAGCAAACCAATACTCAAATTACCATGCTGCAGTCAGATATGTTGGGCAGAGGTAATATGTCTACTTCTGGACAAGAAGATCCTGTGATAATTTTACACTTGAAATCTGTGGTTTCTCCATGTTTGTCCTTTGGGTAGTAAGATGCGATGTCTAGCCTTCTCAGATTGAGTTATTTGCGGGTCATCATCATTGAGTTATTTGCTGGTCATCATCATTGCACTCAAAACATGGCCATAGGTGCTCAGATCCTCTCCTCAGCAAGTCTTGCAGTGTCCATCGACTTAGACTCCAGGTCTGTGTTCGTTGATAAGTCTTCTTACACGCCCACTATGTTTCTCGTTTTTGGCTTTGCACATCTTAACTCCCATCTCCTTCATCCGAACGAGTGACATGGACTTATGGTTTGTCGAAGTCCTGTGTCCTTACCACTTCCCGGAGGGCATTGATGATGTCCACCCAATCCATTGGTTGACCATCCTCAACAAAAGCGCAGCTAGCTAACCTTTCAACTATTTCATTTTCCCGTACTCCCGCATGCCCTGGGACATAGACAAAGGTGACCTTACGTATCTTTGACTTCTGCAATGCCTCTACCCATTGCATATGTACAGAGCCCGCCTCCACTTTTCTTATCATGCTCATTGAATCACTCCATATACAGGTGTGGGTGTAGTCTTGTGACTCTAACCAGATGAATGTCTTGGTCACTGCCATCACCTCTCAGCTAACAGTGAAGAAAAGGGGAGAAATGAAAAAAATATAGTAAAAAAAACGGTATTGCTAAAATTTCACACAGTAAGTGTACATCACAAACCAGAATGATGTTTCGATGCAATCGGCCTTCAAAAGAAACAAACATACAACACACGTACAAATATATATGTAAAATAAAAAATAATGTAAAAAAATATAATAATTTTGGACTAGATTGAGAAATGAAAGGAAAATAAGAATAAAGGCTTCCCTATGTGTTCTAATGTGACGAGAACGAACGAAGAAAAGGGGTTACTGTGTGCACTCACACTTGTTAAAGAACACTCAGCAGTTAAAAGTCAAACAGAGTACGCCAAAATGGTCGCTCCCATGGGTAGTCTAGAGCAAGATGTTGGCCTCTAGACAAGAAGGTCCGATGTTCAATTTCACCACAGCCAGTGGGAATTTTTCTTTTCAAATCCGCTGTTTGTTTGTGGTTTTCCCTTCCTGTGGTTTCTCACCTGTTTTGAGGTCCAATTTCTAGTCCTGTCAGATGACGACGAAAAAAACAGGAGATCCCATTTGCATGCATTGAAGAACCATTGGTAGTTAAAAGTTGAAAAGAGTAGGCTAAAATGGGTGCTATCCAGGGAAATTGTTAAGTATATAAAAATGTATGGAGAAGACTCATGTGGTCATCACTAGTGTCATTTCCAGACAAGCAGGGGAATGCTTTGGTCTCGAGGCAAGATGCGGCTTTGAGACAGAGAGGTTGTGGGTTCAAATCCAGGCTGCACCAGTTGGGATTTTTATTTGGGATTTCTCTCTGCGGCAACCACCCCTGGTCTCAGCAGCGAGGTCCAGCTTGAAATGTCCATCATTCATGGATGGAAAAAATATGAGTACCTCCGAAGATGGAGTTACTGCCTGTGCGGCGAGGGACCTCTGTGCACACGGCTGCCAGAGAAAAACAGAATAACACGCAAAATTCAGTTCGTAGTCTCTTCAACAACAAAAAAATACCCATAAAAGCTCTATGGAGATGTCACAAGCCTTGAGTTGCTCAGTGAGTTTGAGTTGCCTTGAGTTGCTCATTAAGTTTGAGTTGCTCATTAAGTTTGAGTTGAGCAGCTTCATGTCTAAAAGTTTGTACGGAAAATTTAGATTTTCTCATAGAATTTGAAGTGTGTCTAAGCCATTTAATTTAAATCACATTAATTTTTCTTAAGCGGGCAATGGTAGCCTAGTTGGGAAAACCACCCAACTGGACTCCCGATGTTCGGACAACCCATGTTCAATTCACACTGGAAGCAGTATGAGTTGTACTTGTGGTTGGAAAAAAAAAATACCCTCGTGGTCGACCCCGCCACTTACAGAAATGTGTACCAGGGTAGTACTCTGGTAAGGTGAGGAATCTCACCTTACATCGTGTGTTTCGATGCTTGAAGCGACACTATCCAGAAGTCTCAGAACACTTCTGGACATGTGGGTGAAAAATTGCGTGCTAAGACACTGATTCAAGTCTCGTACTTTACCTTTACCTCTTTAATCTTCATTATAAAGTCTTTCTTCTCTCTTTAATCTTTGCCTCTTTTTTATTTTTAGGTTTAAAACTTTTTTGCCATAAAACCAATAATCTTTGGTTCTTTTTTTTCCCTTTCTAGATCCTGCAAAATTTAGTTGGCTCGGCTCTTATGGTCTGCATTGCTATAGGCTTCAAGACAAAGCTCTCAGCTCTCGTTTTGGTTGTTTGGCTAACCTGTCTAAACTGTTATTTTAACGCATGGTGGAATATACCCAATTTCCGTCCAATGAGAGACTTTCTGAAATACGATTTCTTCCAAACAATGTCAGTGATTGGTGGACTTCTGCTTGTAGTAGCGTATGGACCAGGCGGTGTCAGCATGGATGAGCATAAGAAGAAGTGGTAGTTAGGCAATTATTAATATTGTGGTATGTGTCTGTGGTATGTGTCTAGTATTCACAAGGCTGTTGTTACGTATACCATTATGTATGAAAGATACATCAACATATATATCTTGACTGGTGTGTTATTGCTTTAGCAGCATGCAAGCTCTTGGCCTTTAGCCCAATGCTGTGTAAGGTATTTGTGAGTGTTTAGTTAGGGCATGTGTTAAATATAGATCATTTTAATATTTCTGGCCTCATCTCATTCTTAACACTGTGCTGTAGATATATACCATGCTGTGTCCTTCAGGGCAGCAACATAGATTTCTTCACTTTGCTCTTTATTTAATGCCCCAAACCTGACGATTGCTGTAAGTCTCTGCCTCTTTTCTCTACTAATAAAAGTAAAGATCCCCGTCACGTCACTTTGCATATAGGAAATATGGTGCTAGTGCCTATAATTTTAATCGAATGCTGGCACATTATTTTTAGATCAATGTGGCTGTGCTGCTTTCTATCTATCTATCGTCCTTTCGAGCCGAAGACGGCACATACGGCAGAACCACAATTTAAAAAAACAGAAACCTTGCGTGCCAAAATGGCACATATTGCAGAGATCACTGCTTCCAAAACTTATCTGTTTTCATAACAATACTTTTTACAATGACAGTTTGTCAAACCATCAATCAACCTCCTTAGTCGCCTCTTATGACATGTCTGGAAAGTGTTGCTTTACCTTCCCAGAAATAATCAGGTACCCATTTAGCACATTCACTACTAAGGGGTTTACCATTACGTGCCCAGGAACGGCCACGAAAGGTTTTTTTTTTTAAAGAATATTAATATAATTTGAACATCTATCTATTGTCCTTTCGAGCCGAAGACGGCACATAGGGCAGAACCACAATCTCAAAAAACAGAAACCTTACGTGCCAAAATGGCACATATTGCAGAGATCACTGTTTCTAAAATCTATGGCTCTGTTTCCATATCAATACTTTTTACAATGACAGCTTGTCAGGTCATTGATCAACCTCCTTTGTCACCTCTTACGACATGCTTAGAAGGTCACAGTGACACTATTCTTTACTCCCTCATAATGAGGCCCCGGTAACACATTGGATGATATAATTTGAAATAACATTGAGAAAATAAATGAAAATGTATCTAAATCGTTCAGTTTGTTTGCATAATATGCTCAGTATGTTGGAAAAGGTGTTAAATAAGAGAATGACAAATATTTAGTGGAAATAATTGTTAAAACATTGAATTAATAAGTTCTCGCACTGGTTTCATGGTATAGAGTGTGTTACGGCTGGGTGAACCTGGAAGCCGTCAATCACGATCGAACCTGACATCTTGTTAATAGTAGTCCAACACTAAGTCTTTACTAGGCTACCACTTTTTTTTTGCTAGTTTCACATTTCGTAATAATTTTGGGTTTGCACCCAAAAACAATGGAGGCAACAGCTTTGGTTAATTAACTCGTGGATCCAAGATGACATCTGTCATCTGGCTCATTACCATATGACGGTCTGTGTGAGTGTTTATGAGTTGTTTTGTTTTAAACCTTTTCTTAGATAAATAAGCATTATTTTAATATTATCATACGCCAGACACACAAATATAAGGTAGTGGTCACAAGTTTGATTGCTTTTATAAAATTAATAGCTTGTGTTTTCTTCCTTAGACCCAATGCCAAATAGTAGTTACTACAGAAACCTATAAAGAACAGGAAAATAGAGTTGTGGTCCCTGTTATTATAAAATTGCGGTGCTGAAATAGAGTATATACAAGGCACAAATAAAATATATACAGATTGAGTGTGTAGATTAACAAAGTATGAAAATCATATGGAAAATGATAAAATAGACTTGTTATAGATATATACATTTATATTTATATAGATATATAATAGAAATAGACATTTCAGATTAACTTAATAATTATAAATAGGATCTGTTATGAATTTTATTCTATTTTTGGTGCTCTGTTTGTGCGAAAAGTTTCCTAAAAAGACTCTAATGTACGATAGTTTGACTAAATTATCACTTTCAATTTGAAGATAGTTCGATTAAGTCATGATTTTCAATTTGAAGTAAGTTTGATAAAGGAAATTAAGACAGTTAATTAAGGAAATTAAGATATATTAGACCACAATATATTAGACTTCACCACAACACATTAGACTTCACCACAACATTTTTGAGTACTGGGTTACCAGCCATCTTTGATTCGTGCTCACTTTTTCAGACTAGGCTGATTAGTCTTTCTCTAGAAGCACAGCGAAGAGGTAGAGTCAGGTCTGAAGGGTTCTGGTTGACCTATCCTGACATAAACCATCAGCTATGAGTCACTGACAGCTTCTAGCTGTGTTGCTAAGGGACTTCCTTTACCTCCTGACCATAATTCAAACCCATATCCATCACATTTGAAAAAATAACAGGGAATAATAATCTTCGATAATCTTCAAGCCCATTCATAGGCTTAGAATTTGAGAGGATTATTTGATTAATAACTGATTCTCAGACCTGGTTCCAAATATGGCTACATTTGAAAGCAGAAGATTTATTACATTTAATTTCTGTATAAAGTTAATTAACATTGATCAAAGAGGCAAGAGCAGCAGGAATCGGCTCCCTCAATGAGTTGCTTGCACAGAACAGAGACAAATGACGAGATTTGATAAAATATCTTTAGAATGATTGAAAACTGCTAGAATAAAAATTTAGATAAGAGAAAGAGTATCTGGGTCTATGCCCTATGGGCCGGCTACGGCTCGAAAGGTCAATAGATAGATAAAGTTAATTTCTCTGTTTGAGAAAGTCCACATGAACTAGTATAATAATTACAGCAGACAGTGTGCAGCAATGCAACAATTGATTTAGCGAGATGAGAAATAACAAGTGCCGATCACTGAGCACAGGAAAATGCTTCTTTAAATTATTATTTTTTTTTTTTCAATTTATTTTCTTTTTTGTTTGTTAATGGGTGGAATGGATATCTTTACTACACATTTTTATTTTATTTATTTTTGTTTTGAAATTATACTCCCTTTGTTGTTAGTCTACAATTGAAATAATTACAAACCTCTGATACGACTACTTGTATAACTGAAGGCGACAATTAATTGCATTTAATTTTTTTGTTGTTTATCCAAATCACATTTGTATAAATGCTAGTTCTTTTGTTCTTCATTTTCAAATTATTTTTGTCATGCGACACAATTTGGTTCTGGTTAGATGTTTGTGGTTTTTTTTCTAGAAGTCAGTATGTTGTCCTATCAAAATTTGTTACGTTATTGTCACTTCAGGTGCTGTCTCCTCTGCATCGAAAGCACTAATTGTGTCTCTAACATTGACTCATGCAAATCTTTCATAGATACTCGCAGGTATTTTTTTAAATCAGCATTATTATTAACTCTTTTCGTACTTTTCAGCGCTAATTACGTTACACCAATTTCAGGCAAATACGTTTCTATATAGTCTACATCACCCATTGCCTATTTAAATTTATTAACAATTAAATTTATTGTTAATTATTTAACGTCCGTTCTGTAAGGATTGGACAGAAAGATGTGTAGGTGAGAGTTAAAAGGTGAACATGGACAGAAAGATGTGTAGGTGAGAGTTAAAAGGTGGACATGGACAGAAAGATGTGTAGGTGAGAGTTAGAAGGTTGACATGGACAGAAAGATGTGTAGGTGAGAGTTAGAAGGTGGACATGGACAGAAAGATGTGTAGGTGAGAGTTAGAAGGTGGACATGGTCAGAAAGATGTGTAGGTGAGAGTTAGAAGGTGGACATGGACAGAAAGATGTGTAGGTGAGAGTTAGAAGGTGGACATGGTCAGAAAGATGTGTAGGTGAGAGTTAGAAGGTGGACATGGACAGAAAGATGTGTAGGTGAGAGTTAGAAGGTGGACATGGTCAGAAAGATGTGTAGGTGAGAGTTAGAAGGTGGACATGGACAGAAAGATGTGTAGGTGAGAGTTAGAAGGTGGACATGGACAGAAAGATGTGTAGGTGAGAGTTAGAAGGTGGACATGGACAGAAAGATGTGTAGGTGAGAGTTAGAAGGTGGACATGGTCAGAAAGATGTGTAGGTGAGAGTTAGAAGGTGGACATGGACAGAAAGATGTGTAGGTGAGAGTTAGAAGGTGGACATGGACAGAAAGATGTGTAGGTGAGAGTTAGAAGGTGGACATGGACAGAAAGATGTGTAGATGAGAGTTAAAAGGTAGACATGGACAGAAAGATGTGTAGGTGAGAGTTAGAAGGTGGACATGGACAGAAAGATGTGTAGGTGAGAGTTAGAAGGTGGACATGGACAGAAAGATGTGTAGGTGAGAGTTAGAAGGTGGACATGGACAGAAAGATGTGTAGAAGAGAGTTAGAAGGTGGACATGGACAGAAAGATGTGTAGGTGAGAGTTAGAAGGTGGACATGGACAGAAAGATGTGTAGGTGAGAGTTAGAAGGTGGACATGGACAGAAAGATGTGTAGGTGAGAGTTAGAAGGTGGACATGGACAGAAAGATGTGTAGATGAGAGTTAAAAGGTAGACATGGACAGAAAGATGTGTAGGTGAGAGTTAGAAGGTGGACATGGACAGAAAGATGTGTAGGTGAGAGTTAGAAGGTGGACATGGACAGAAAGATGTGTAGGTGAGAGTTAGAAGGTGGACATGGACAGAAAGATGTGTAGAAGAGAGTTAGAAGGTGGACATAGACAGAAAGATGTGTAGGTGAGAGTTAGAAGGTGGACATGGACAGAAAGATGTGTAGAAGAGAGTTAAAAAAGATAAACATAGCCTGCTGAATATCACTTTTGGATGCCATGAATGAGCAATGTAAACTTGAATGAATGAACATGTCAGGAGAACAGCCATGAATTTGGATGGATATGCTATCCACAATATTGGATATTTTGGCTGGATTTGCTATCCACAATATTGGATATTTTGGCTGGTATTTGCTATCCACATTATTGGATATTTTTGGCTGGTATTACAACTCAAATTAGTTAAGAGTCTGAAATACCCAACATCACTTGATGACGATTAATAACCTATAGCTGGTAAAGATCCAACCTCACCTCCCTACATTGGCCCTGGACTAACCAGTATGACCAAACAAGTTGGAATGTGAAGGGAAGACAACTCCTTTTCCGAAATTGCCAAGCTAAAGTTCGATGTTTTGAGCCAAAATTAACAGACTTAGCAGTACCATGGCACGATGCAATTAGGCTGCCTCACAGTTTTGTACGGGCGAATGACAAAGATGTCAAGTGAAAGCAGATGACAAAATTAATTTAGGCTTGTAAATTGCCAGATTTCTGAGGTAATAAATATTTATGCAATTTTTTTTTTTTTTTTCTTCTGTGACAGATCACGCAAACATCTGTATACTAAGACACACATCATGTAAATTTATTTACCTTTTCTGTATTACACTGTTTTTCTTGTTTTCATCAGAATTTTGTGAGAAATAAGCTTGTAAAGTGTGAGTATCTTTATAAATTGGTGAAATAAAAATGTAAAGTAAAGAGCCTTATCACACCAAGTGGCATATTGGGAATATGGTGTTAGTGACCATAGTTGTTATAGACCTTCGGCACATGATTTTTGGGGTAATGTGGTCAGCCCATGCCGCTTTACTTCCCCAGAAGGGGACTGGTTGGTCTCGAGGCAAGATGCCGGCCTCGAGACAGAGAGGTTGTGGGTTCAAATCCCGGCTACACTGGTTGGGATTTTTATTTATGATTTCTCTTTGCGGCAACCTCCCCTGGTCTCAGCATTAAGGCCTGGTTTTAAACGTCAATTACTCATTGATGGGGAAAAATATGAGTACCACCGAAGTTATCTGCCTGTGCGCCGAGGGACCCCAGTGCACACGGCTGCCAGGGGAAAATGGATTAACACGCAAAATTCTGTTACTAGTCTCTAGGGACTTCGTCAGAGGTAAAAGCTGGTGAACGGAAAAAAAAACCTTACCCAGAAAAAAATCTGGTACCCATTTAAAGCTGGGTGAACCCTGAGACCGTCGATCAGGATCGAATCCAACCTCTTAGCCGTTAGTTGCTTTGGTCTACAGATTACAGTGTATCTGTCATCACTATATTGTTTTATCTTCACATATCCACAAGGAGCTGCAAAGTGTTAGTGAAGTTAAAACTATATTACACACAGCATGTAATAGATACACTTTTATTATTTATTTATTTTACAAAAATTAAGGAACACACCATTTACAAGATCATGAAAACAGTAAAAGACAGTTGTGAATGATTTAGTCCTGAAAATATTTCACTTATGAAAATATGTTTGTATTTGAGTACTTTTTTTAAAGCATGATATAACCAGATTAACAAATGCATCTTAGTAAACACTGTATTTAGAAAATGTTACTTTTTGGATTTCACCCCTGATTTTTTGTTTTAGATTCATCTGGTTAAAGATTTTCATTTTTTTAAAAATTCTTTGCAGTGTAATTTTACCCTCCTAATTATGTAAATATATGTAAAGTTAATGAGTATCACGAGTATTTGCATTATCTTTGTATGTGTGTGTGTGATTGGTTCAAGACCTACTGTGCTGGATATTCACTAATATCAATTTTCCTTCTCGTCCATGGTAACATACCTACACAGTTTGTGGTATCGTGTTGGTCTATCTGTTTGTAATGGCACAGGACTTTGACGAGTCCATGTCACTCATTCGGATGAAAGAGATGGGAGTTAGGATTAGCACAGCCAGAAATGAGAAACTTGGGCGTGTAAGAAGACTCATCAGTCAACACAGAACTGGAGTTGTCAGTCGCTGGACACTGTGGGACTTGCTGAGGATGGGATCTGAGCACCTATAGACATGTTCGGAGTGCAGTAATATGACCTGCAAAAAAAAAATAACTGTCTAGGGCACACTGGTGTACACAGCAATGTAATAGTTGATAAGCTCGCTGGCACTGAGTGTGGCCTTTCTCTCGACAAAGAGGACATTGCTAAGTTTGTTCTTCACTCCTCATTAAGAGAAGATGAGGAGGATGGGTGGAACAAGGATGTATACATTGAGAGACTAGGGAAGATGGGTGGGACAAGGATGTATACATTAAGAGACAAGGGAGGATGGGTGGGACAAGGATGTATACATTGAGAGACTAGGGAAGATGGGTGGGACAAGGATGTATACATTAAGAGACAAGGGAGGATGGGTGGGACAAGGATGTATACATTAAGAGACAAGGGAGGATGGGTGGGACAAGGATGTTTACATTGAGCGACTAGGGAGGGTGGGTGGGACAAGGATACATTAAGAGGCTGAGCAGGATGGGTGGGACAAGGATGTTTACATTGAGAGACTTAGGAGTCTTACGGTGATAAAGGGTCTGGTCAATTCAAAGTGCTTAGTGGGGAAAAGCAGATGTGTCTACAATTATCTTACAATCAGTCTGCATACACTTTGAGAAATGCTGGAACATGTGGTGGAGCAGATATGGGGAGGGTTACCTAACTGCAATGAAATGATTCCATGAATGGAATGGAATAGAATTTGTGCTATCCACTGTCTTCTTTATCCTAATAAACTTTCTTGCTGTTGCAAAGTTCTCATTCTCTTAAATAAGTTTCTTTACGACTAAACCACTACATCATAGAGTGCCTGAGTGATTCAATGAGCATGACAAAAAAAAGTAGAGGCGGGCTCTGTACGCATGGACTGGGTAGAGTCGTTGCAGAAATCCAAAATATGTAAGGTCACCTTTGTCTATGTCCCTAGACATGTGGGAGTACGGGAAATGAAAGAGTGGACAGGTTGGCTAGCTGTGCTGTCGTTGAGGACGGGCAACCAATGCCCTCCGAGATGTGGGAAGAGCATATGACTTCGACAAACACAGATCCACGTCACTTCTTCGGATGATGGAAATGGGAGTTAAGATTGGCACCGCCAAAAATGAGAAACTTAGTGGCCGTGTAAGAAGACTTATCAACCAACATAGAACTGGAGTCGTCAGTCGCTGGACACTGGGAATTGCTGAGGAGGGGATCTGAGCATCTTTGGACATGTTCGGAGTGCAATGATGATGACCCGCAAATAACTCAATCATCGAGTGCCGTCTCCACATTGAAGGTTGGCTACCATGGAGCGCCATTCCACTCTGTCTCTCGCCTTGATGGTTCTGACTGTAATAGGTTGACTTGTTCATCTTTTGATGTTACTCGTCCATGTTAATCTTAGTCTGCCTCTTTTACCTTGTATTTCCCCTTCCAATATTACTTTTATTAGGCTGTTGTGTCTTTTAACATGCCCCTAGAAAGACACAACAGACAGGAGGTACTAGGTTCGAATCCCGCCACAGGTAGTTGTAACTTTTCACCTTGAATCTCTGGTTCTTCTGTGGTCCTAACCTCTCCTTACCTCTGGCTGATGAGATTGGATATCCAGATATTTTTGGATAATGGAGGAAAACAGAAGGTCTGATGTAGAATGTGTTAAAGAGAGTAGGTTAACATGGTCACTTTTTGGGCAAAGTTGATAATCAAATCTACCTTTGTAGATGTGTTTGATTTGACCATTGTCATTTTATATAGTCATTAAGTTAGGAAAAATTAATCACTTTTGGTTAAGGCTGACCATTCCGGCTTGTTGCAGGAGCTACTAAGTTTAGTGCTCTGTGCACACTGCGAGCTGTGCATTTAATCTGTTTTGATCGCATTTTGATATTCCGATTGTTTACGATGAATGATGATATCGCATGATGGAGAACAGATGGCTGTGTTCACTTTCTGTGCATTTTAACCTTATGTCTTTTGGCGTGTGCTGAGACTGCTATGATGAGGACTACAGCTACCTTTCTTTGTTTGGGAGATGAGATAGTAATTCTGATGATTCCACTCGCACGGACAGTTGAGCAATTATGGATTTTAATTCATTTGCAGTGATACCGGGACCTTCCATGACCATAAGGCTGACCATTGTTATTTGATACAGTCATTGAGTTAGGAAAGATTCATCAGTTTGGTTAAGTAAAAAATGTAAAGTACCCCCGTCATGCCAAGTGGCGTATAGGGAATATGGTGTTAGTGACCATATATTTTACAGACCTTCGGCACATGATTTTTGGGGTAATGTGGTTGGTATTACGCCCGTGAGTTTGGTTAAGACTGACCATTATTTGTTACAGTCATTGAGTTCGGAAAAATTCATAAATTTAGTTCAGACTGACCATTGTCATTTGATACAGCCATTGAGTTAGGAAAGATACAGCCGTTGAGTTAGGGAAGATACAGCCGTTGAGTTAGGAAAGATACAGCCGTTGAGTTAGGAAAGATACAGCCGTTGAGTTAGGAAAGATACAGCCATTGAGTTAGGAAAGATACAGCCGTTGAGTTAGGGAAGATACAGCCGTTGAGTTAGGAAAGATACAGCCGTTGAGTTAGGAAAGATGAAAGATACAGCCGTTGAGTTAGGAAAGATACAGCCGTTGAGTTAGGAAAGATACAGCCGTTGAGTTAGGAAAGATACAGCCGTTGAGTTAGGGAAGATACAGCCGTTGAGTTAGGAAAGATACAGCCGTTGAGTTAGGAAAGATACAGTCGTTGAGTTAGGAAAGATACAGCCGATGAGTTAGGAAAGATACAGCCGTTGAGTTAGGGAAGATACAGCCGTTGAGTTAGGAAAGATACAGCAGTTGAGTTAGGAAAGATACAGCCGTTGCATACAGTTGCTGCCTTGTAGGATAGTGTAGGAAAACCAAAGACTTTGGAAACAATTATTAACAAATGTATGCTGAAGATAAGTGCAATGCACTTAAGCATAAGAAGAAAAAGTCCCTCCTTTCTCTGAGGGTTTGTTTTGTGCTCTTATATGTCTTGTAGTCATGCAGGGAGATCATTTTTTTTATTTTCTTAGTTTGTATATTCTTCAAATTAAGACACCCATTAAATATCAAGATCAAAGACAAAGAAATAAAACAAGTAGAGGAATTCAAGTATTTAGGCACAATGTTCACAGAAGATGGAAAACTAGACAGAGAAATTGACATGAGAATATAAAAAGCAAATGCTGTCACATACCAGCTTTCACCATTGTTAAGACATCCAAACATTTCTATGCCAGCTAAACAACAAATGATAAATAGCATCTTCATACCAACTTTGTGCTATCAAAGTCAAACATGGACACTTTCTAAATTACATTTAAGAAAGATCAAAACATGCGAGATGCGATGCTTGAGAAAAGTAACAAACAACACAAGAAGAGATAGAATACCAAATGAAACCATAAGAAAAATGGTAGGAACAAAACCCGGCCAAGAATATATAGAACAACAACAACTTAAATGGTTTGGCCACCTGGTCAGAATGAATCCTCACCAATCACCATCAAGGGCGTTCTTCTCGAGAATGCATGGAAAAAGACCCAGAAGAAGATGGATAGATGCAGTGATAGAGACATGTAACAACAAAGGCAAATCACTATTTCAAACAATTCGAGCAGCACAAGAACGACAAATGATATAAACCACGACACCTTTTAGGTATCAGTGAAAGAGAAAAGAAGAAGAAGTATATTCTTCTGTGATCATGGCTCATTCAGACTATATTGTATGATGGAGAACAGATGGCTGAACTCCTCTGGTTCGGTGTGCATTTGCGCACATTTCTACACATTCACGACAGCCACACTTTTGTTACCATTTCCTGTGTCATACACACAGGATAGACATTTTTCTTTAACCATCATCATCATTGAGTGCCGTCTCCGCAACGAAGGTTGGCTACCATGGAGCGCCATTTTGCTCTATCTCTTGCTTTGATGGTGCAGGTTGTCATCGGTTGATTTGTCCATCTTTTGATGTTACTCGTCCATGTTAATCTTGGTCTGCCTCTGCCTCTTTTACCTTGTATTTTCCCCTCCAGGATCACTTTCAGTAGGCTGTTGTGTCTTTTAGCATGGCCTAAGAATCGCATTTGTCTTGTTCTAATTGTGTTCAGAAGTTCTCTTTTCATTTTTAGTTGTTTTAAGACTTTGTCATTTGTTTTCTTTTCCTTCCATCCAATTCTACCTATTCTTCTATATATCCACATTTTCTTTAACATATTTCAAATATTTTTGTTTTGAATGTTTCGTTATTAGTTTTGTGTGTGTGTTTTTCTTGTTTGTTCCTGCTGAAGGCCTATTGGGCTGAAACATCGTTTAGTCTGTGTCGTCCACTTATCACGTAAAGCTTCTAACATACCATTTTTTTGTTTTTTTTAAATTTTTCCTCATATTCAGCTTTACAGCAGCTTCGCATTTTTATGCATTCATTTGCATTTCTTTGCCTTAACCCCTCATTCACACTAGGACTCCGGACTCTCTTATGAAGGCAGCTAGGTCTCTGTTTCAGTGATTGGGTTGCCATGTAGAGTTTCTCTTCCAGGAAGGTGAGTGTGGGCCACATTGTCCTTCTCAGGCCTGTGTGTGCGCACGCGCGGGGAGGTGGGGGGTGTAGCAATCTTGTAGAACATGTTTTGTTGTCATGTTATCCAGGGTACAGTGGCATAGGCTGATAGTTCCTATTTTGAGTTTGGTGAATATGTGGTTTCTCATTCTGTTGTGGCCAGTGCATAGGTGGAGTATGATGACTTGATCCCTCTTTGATAGTCGGAGTTATCCGTCCCTCTCGTTATACTTTCGGTGTTCTTGTTTCCATTTTTTTATGATACTGGTCTTTGATGATAGTTTGTATGAGTTCAGTATTGGTGCTCTACAGACTCATTTACTTATAGTCTCAATCCTAGACATGATTGAGTTATTTGCAGGTCATCATCATTGCACTCCATCATAGATGCTCAGATCCCCTCTAGACATGATTGAGTTATTTGCAGGTCATCATCATTGCACTTTATCATAGATGCTCAGATCCCCTCTAGACATGAGTGAGTTATCTGCAGGTCATCATCATTGCACTCCATCATAGATGCTCAGATCCCCTCTAGACATGATTGAGTTATTTGCAGGTCATCATCATTGCACTCCATCATAGATGCTCAGATCCCCTCTAGACATGAGTGAGTTGTCTGCAGGTCATCATCATTGCACTCCATCATAGATGCTCAGATCTCCTCTAGACATGAGTGAGTTATCTGCAGGTCATCATCATTGCACTCCATCATAGATGCTCAGATCCCCTCTAGACATGAGTGAGTTATCTGCAGGTCATCATCATTGCACTCCATCATAGATGCTCAGATCCCCTCTAGACATGATTGAGTTATCTGCAGGTCATCATCATTGCACTCCATCATAGATGCTCAGATCCCCTCTAGACATGATTGAGTTATTTGCAGGTCATCATCATTGCACTCCATCATAGATGCTCAGATCCCCTCTAGACATGATTGAGTTATTTGCAGGTCATCATCATTGCACTCCATCATCGATGCTCAGATCCCCTCTAGACATGAGTGAGTTATCTGCAGGTCAGCATCATTGCACTCCATCATAGATGCTCAGATCCCCTCTAGACATGAATGAGTTATCTGCAGGTCATCATCAATGCCTCCATCATAGGTGCTCAGATCCCCTCCCGCAATGTCCAGTAACTGACGACTCCAGTTCTGTGTTGGTTGATAAGTCTTCTTATACACCCACTAAGTTTCTCATTTCTGGCTGCACCAATCTTAACTCCCATCTCTTTAATTCGAATGAGTGACGTGGACGTTTCCTGTCATGTGTGACATTACATGAGAATAAGCTGACAACCTGTCACTTGCCATACATGATTGAACAACTAAAGCAAGACATGCTCCGAATTTCAATCAAGATTCATCACAAACCACAAGCTGGATTTAAAAGATTGTGTCTTGAAATTATAATTTATTTATGAACACATTTTATGTACATAATAACAACTCAACAGTTTCATGCATACATTAGTAGCACATTATGTACAAAATCTTATCAATATATTGGGAAAAAATGTATCAATTTTGTATTAAAAAGTTTTATCACAGAAAATGTATGATAATTAATTGAAATTAGCGTAAAACATATGCAAAGCTATAATGTATGCTTGAGCTTGTAAAATAAAAAAGAGGAGACATATGAAAAAATAATACAATATGAAGCTGCATATAAAACATTAAAATTATCCTGCGGTGATTGTCTTCAACATAAAACTGTTTATCATTTTTTTTTTTAATCTTTCTTCGTGATTTTAAAATAAATAAGTTCTACTTAACAATTTTGGACAAGAGGTCAGGTTCAATCCTGATTCACGGCTTCCAGGTTCACCCAGCCTTAAATGGGTACCAGATTTTTTTTCTGGGAAAGTAAAGCAGCACGGGGGTAATACTGACCATATTACCCCAAAAATCATGTGCCGAAGGTTGGTAAAAATTATGGTCACTAACACCAGATGAGCAAGGGAAAAGGAAATTATACACATGGAAAAGCCCTGGAGACAGGAAGAGGAATCAGATAGATTACGTAATGATAAAAGACAGATTCTGGAACAGCATCAAGAAAGTCAAAACCTACCCAGGAGCAGATATTAATTCAGATCACAATCCTGTAATGATAAAAATGAAAATCAAATTAAAGAGAAACAAAAAAAAAACTAATTTAGCAACACCAATAGATATAACAGCGTTAAACCAGAAAGATGCAAAAGAAACTTATACTGTACAAGTAAAGAACACATATCAGAAGCTGCTAGAAGAGGGGATCCTGAGGAAAAAGTTACAACAAAATGGCAATGCATAAAAAACAGCATGCAAGAATCCTGCAATACCTTGCCTAAAAAGGAAAGTAACAAAAAACAAAAATGGATAACTGACAAAATCTTAGAAGAAATGGAAGAAAGAAGACAAGCGAAAAACACTGCCAGATACAAGGATATTGACAATGAAATACGGAGAATGTGCAAAAAGGCAAAAGAAGACTGGCTCAACCAAAGATGTCTAGAAGTCGAAACTATGGAAAGTAATCAAAATTTAAGAGAGATGCACACAGAAATAAAGAGAATGACTAATAAAGACAAAAAAGCTGCAGGAAACGGATGTATTGCAAAGAGTTAAAAATGCTAACAGACAACAAAGATATAATAGATAGATGGCAAGAATATATAACATAATTATTTCTTAATGATGAAAGGGACAAAAAGCCAGACATAAAATGTACATACAACTATAAAATCCTGAAATCTGAAGTAGAAAAAGCTATAAAAGCAATGAAAAAGGGAAAGGCAGCAGGACCTGACAATATACAGATAGAGATGATACAGGCTCTAGAAGATTTGGGCATCGAAGTGATCACAGACATATGCAATGACATATACCTTACAGGATACATACCAAATGTACTAAACACTTCAACTTTCATTGCATTGCCTACAAAGAATTGTGCAGGTGAATGCAGTGATTTCAGAACAATAAGCCTAATGAGCCAGGTAGCAAAAAACTTTACTAAAAGTTATACAGGGAAGGATTTAGAATAAAATCAATACTGAATTAGATGAGCAACAATTTGGATTCAGGAAAAACAGTGGCACAAAAGAAGCCATATTCAGCATGAGAACATTGATTGAAAAGTACACAGAAGTAAACAAACCAATACATGCCTGCTTCATAGACTACACCAAAGCTTTCGATAGAATACACCATAACCAACTTATAGATTGCCTAAAGGATATAAATGTAGACGACACAGACATACGACTAATATGTAATTTGTAGTGGGAGCAAACAGCAATAACAAAATATAACAAGGAGAACTCTACACCCATGGACATAAAAAGAGGAGTAAGACAAGGATGCATCCTATCACCAAGCTTATTCAATCTATACACTGAGCAAATCTTTAAAAACATCTCAGAGATACCAGGCCTAAACATTAATGGAAAGATAATCAATAACCTAAGATATGCTGATGATACTGTTCTAATAGCAGAAAATCCTAAAGACCTAAAACAATTGCTTAATGTGATAAACATAACAAGCAAAAAATATGGACTAGAAATGAATATCAAAAAGACTAAAACTATGATCATAAATAAAGAAAATTCTCAAGACCTACAATTAAATATCACATTTGAGGGAATACATCTGGAGACAGTCCAGAGCTACAACTACCTGGGACATACTATAACCAATGACGGAAAATGAAAAATTGAAATAAACAAAAGAATAGGTATGGCAAAAAGTAATTTTAATGCCATGAAAAATATCTATCTATTGACCTTTCGAGCCGTTGCCGGCCCATAGGGCCTAGACCAAGATACACCTTCTCATATCTGAATTTTTGTTCTAGCAGTTTTCTTTTAAAGATATTTTATCAAATCTCGCCACTTGTCTCTGTTCTGTGCAAGCAGCTCTATCTCATTATATGAAAAATGGTTTGATGTGCAACAAGAATTTGACGACTGGCTGTGTGTCTCTATGTTCGGAATTGGAGTCATCAACGATGGCCTAACATCATCAAGTGCTACGATGATCATCATTTTCAAGAGGACGTGACTTACCGGTGTAAGGGGATAGGCGGCGGGAACAAATGAAGGCTATGCATGAAAAGTTCCTTGTTGCAGTTTCCTCATATTACAAGTCGCATGTCTGTGTTAGTCACCTCTAGTGACTCGGGCAGATGGTGCTCGTAAACCTGGGAAGGCCGACCATCTAAGGGCAGAATCCCCCGACAGAAAAGATCAACTGCTGCCTTGCAGGAAGATTGGGGACAATCAAAGGCTAAGGAAAGCAAACCTGAAAAAATGCTGGCTGAAATCGGATGCACTGGGCCACTGGCGCAGAACACAGTGCAACGTATTAACGGGTGTTCAGTCAGAGTGGATCTGACAGACTCTAATTGTGATGTTCTGTCTGTGGGGGCGATCAACACACTTAGCCTGACAGCTGACTTCATATGAGAGTCTGGAATCCTTACTCTGATTGAGTCCTGAACGCAGAGAGAGAGAGAGAGAGATATGAAAAATATACTAACAACATAATATCAACAATAATAATATTGGAAGGGAAAATACAAGGTAAAAGAGGCAGAGGCAGACCAAGACTAACATGGACGAGTAACATCAAAAGATGGACAAGCCAATCTATGACAACCTGCACCATCAAAGCAAGAAATAGAGTGGAATGGCGATCCATGATAGCTAACCTTCGCTGCGGAGACGGCACCCGATGATGATGATGATATATTAACCATTAATGCCTAGGATATATGGTGTTAGTATCCACAACTGTCCAAGATTCACACACTTAAGTAGTAATATGGTCAGCACAAATCCAGAGTGTCACACTTTTCTTAGAGAGAATCTCTTACTCCCATTGTCCGACAGTGGCAGAACTCTGGTTCTGTTTTTGTCCAGAAAAAAATTGACTATGAATAGTAGGTGAACCTTCGCCCAAGTGATCAGCAGGTGAGTACATTAACCACTTCACCACTGGGGCTATGAACAAAATTCAATCACTTCAACTTGATGACATGTTATGAATCTTTAAAACAATCTTGGCATATACTTTCTGGCAACTTAATTATTTAAATAGTGTGTTGAGTTGTTTGTATATTTTTGTGAGTGCCAAACCCAAATATATGTGTATCTGTGTCATTTATGTTTATCTGGCCATTGAGAATTCATTAATACATAAAATTATATATTTTCTTATGACCAAAACACAACAGCCTAATAAAAGTAATATTGGAAGGGAAAATACAAGTAAAAGAGGCAGACGCAGACCAAGACTAACATGGACGAGTAACATCAAAAGATGGACAAGTCAGCCTATGACAATCTGCACCATCAAAGTAAGAGACAGAGTGGAATGGCGCTCCATGGTAGCCAACCTTCAATGCGGAGATGGCACTCAATGATGATGATGATGACGATCAAAACCATTTGATGGGAAACCAAAGGAGGTGTAAAAACAAAGTGCTTATATAGACTTGAGAGTGTACAGATACCTGATTAACTGACCTATTTTCTACAGGACAGTTATGAACAATGAATAGTTGAGTGTTTATGTTGATATTCAAAAGATAGACCAAAGTGTAAAGATCACTGTTTCATTTGCCAATTTGTCATTTTAGCGCTAAAAAGAAAACCTTGAACAACTTATAAATGAGAGTCTCTAAGCAGTAATGAAGAAAATATGTTGATGGCTTACCAGGCACATCAGAGGGTTATAATATTTGCCAGTAGATGACCAGCTCATAAGGAAGACACAGTGACTAGATAGTTACACAAGCTCTTAAGGAAGACATAGTTGTAGTGAATAAGTAGACATAGATTATATCTTACATTAACAAGGAACTCATGTGAAAGATCAACACAAATTTTAAAAATGAAACCAAAAGAAATATTTTACTACAACTTTTGTCTATTACCCACTATCCAGGCAAAATCAAGTAATTACCATCTAGCTAGTTACACCACATTACTAACCACAGTGATATCTGTAACAGAAATAAAAACACATGTTTACAAATATAGCACTGTTTATGCATGATCTGTGAACAGTGAGGTTGTGAAAGGAACAACACATGGCTTTTACATCTGTTGTAGATCTGTGAGGTTGTGATAGGAGCAACACATGACTCTTACATCTGTTGTAGATCTGTGAGGTTGTGGTAGGAGCAACACATGACTCTTACATCTGTTGTAGATCTGCCAGTAAAAAATATCCAACTGAGAAGAATAGGTCCAGATATGCTGGATGCTGTCCCTTGCCATGAGGAGTTGAAAGGTGAGAATAAACAAGTTCATGTCTTCATTAAATTCATCCTTTTGAATGTTTGAAGGTGAAAGAAAATAAGAAGAGAAGATAAACAAATATAACAAAAACAACTCTTGTCAAAGGTGCTTGCAGATTCTACATGCAAGCCAGGAACACCTGTATAAGACACAAGATAAAACAATAAAACCTAAGCTTGCATTAACCTAAAGACTCAAAATTCACAACCAAAGCTGTCTGTAACTAATGGGATTCTCCAAAGAGTTGTCAAACAGAAACTGGTTCACACTCTTTTGGCATCAAAGTGCTAACACAAGAAGATGAGTGCCGATGGATGCATTGATCCAACAATGTCTTTCCATTCAATGCTGTATTGAGCTATACAGTAGCTCCAGATAGCAGTCCAGTTCATCTGTGAAACTCATCGATATTGTAAACACCAAGATGGAAACACATGACAATGAAGAAGTAAACCAGGGCTCGAAGTATCTCCAATGATTATTTTCTGCTTTTTTGTTTTTAGATGTTTAATTTCCTAGCTCAGTAAAAGAGATATCTCAGACATACCTGCTGATATCATTACATGGCATTGGGCAGAAGGGCATCAGCTCACAGGCTGCTGCATCCATAACAACAAGAAGAGTTGATGATAAGTCATCTCCATGAATCAAGTCTTTCTTGGAGCACATTTCTGATTCTTTTTGTTTGTGTTAAGTTCACAAATTAGCAGGGAATGTTCTAGAGTCTGTAGACCGGTTTGGTATGCACACTGCAGGTTGTGGTCATCTGCAAGATGTAGAGGTAGGTAGGCACTTTTTACGAATCTATTGGCAAACCATCTAGAGGGCAATTCATGCTGGAGTCTTTCAGCCACTTGTCAATGCATGGTGTATGAAAGTCATGGCCACAGGGCAGAAACTTTCTCTCCTGACCTTGATTGTATGCCTCCATACAAATTGTACATATTGGCTCCCAGTCACTAGAACCCTGTTCAGGGCCATTGGGCCCAATCAGTTCAGTGCGTAATTTTTTTAGAACATCTTGTGATACAGTTTTTGGCTTCACTGTATCGTCAAGCCGCAGGAGCATATCATAATCCTCAGGTGTCATGTCACGGTGTTGCAAGCTGATCAAAAATGAGGCTAAATCACCTTCCAGATGCCCTGAAAGATTTGATTCGTGCAAAGCATGATTGAGGTTCTGAACAACTGCAGGCTGCGTAGTAGCTGGTGTTTGGTTTCGATTTGCTCGGAAAGTGTCCTTAGCAACGTCTACTGCCACTTGGGATTTTGGCATTGCAGGTACACTGTATGATTTCACTGATCCTCGAAAATCTAAATCCAAATTATGCATTTTGATAAGTCTGTGGTGCATGTACAATCGCTTGCGTCCAGTATTCTGTAATACAAAACGAGAGTGCTTTGACTTCACAGCTTTATGGGGCTTCTCTTGTCGATGGTGTCGATCACGCCGAATGTAAATTCGTTTAGAAGATGAACACTCTAACTCAAATAATCTGTTTTTATCACACTTCTTCATTGAAGAAAATATGGTTAACGATGGCACAAAATTATGAATTTGTTCGTGTTTGTCTAATTTCAGTTTGACAGGTTTAGTTGAACCAGTTTTCTTATTTGCTGCCAATTTTGACTTCACTTTTGGTTTACCATATTCTTTTATTTTCTGTTGAGGCTGAGGTGTAGATAGTTCATTTGGAAAACAAACACCATCCCATAGCAACAAGTCTTCACTGTCATCATTATTGTAGTCAAAGTTTAAAACGTCAATACCTAGAGCACGAAAGAAATCAATGTTGTCTTTGTCATCTTGAATAATGTCATTGTTGCTGCATATTTCTGTATTGCTACCCACACCACATTCTGATGCACCAGGTTGTGGTGCTTCACTCACAGAAGAGTCAGTATTTGTAAAATCCTCATTAAATACATCAGTTGTTTGTGAAATTATAAACCCAAGTTCAGTAGTATCGAATTGTCTCCAATTTCTCATTGACCTGTGCCTAATTTTCTTAATTTTTGTTTTCTTCCTTTTTTTGGGTGAAGATACATTATTTGTGCATTCTTTACCTTCATTTTGAGGCAATAAATTTGTTGTGCCCTCAAACATTTCTGTAACATTTGAGGTTAAATTATGTTCTGCAAATTCTGATGTGGCATCTGAAAGACCTGGCAATAAATGTTGCCCATGAAGTTCTCGCTGTGGAGATTCTGGGATTTCCTGTTCTGTTTGTCTAGTGGGTTCTAGCTCTGATGGTTTGTATGATGTGTCGTTGCTTTGTTTTCCTACAGAACTAGTAACATGACTCCTAGCAATGTTACTGTTCACACCAGCCTTGCTTTCATGCATATTTTGTGTGTCATTTATTTTAACAAACTGCGTGCTGGTAGAATATTCACACAGTTCAGAAGCTGACTTTGCACACTTATTCACAACACTACCTGAAGTTAGTAGTAATTTAATGTTACTGTTTTTTGCAGCAGAATTTCCACAACTGACACTTCTAGCTAGTAATGACACTTGTCGTGATCTAGAATGTTCATATTGTTCGTTTAATTTAGGCCACTCGTAAGTGTTTGGAGAGAATGTTAAACTATGACTGCTAGAGGAAGCAACTAAAGCCATTTCTCGTTCTTTCCACTTATTGGCAAGTTGGTTCCGTGTCTCCAGTAACTACCACAACACAACAAACTCAGGAGTGGTGATTGATGATATTCCAACACAGTATGAGCACGTCAGCAATCCAGCAGAGCACAAATTAGAAAATAGCCTATATTAAAACAATAATCTTGCGTATATTTACGAATGTTACAATGAATGTCAATGATTCTAAACGCTGGCTTGATCGACTAAGCGAGAGTCGAGAGATACCTGCCTCTACTCTGTCTTTTACTTTGTGTTAAAAATGGACTAATTTACTTTTACGTGTACTCAATCAACTCAATGTAATTTTGGTTACATTTCATTAAAAAAATAGTCCTTTGTCGAATAATAGTTATAGAGCTGGCAAAGCAATATTATATTGGGGTCTATACCCGGCATAAACTAAATCTTGAACTAATTTGTCCGGTATTTCTATCCAGCAATCTTGCACAAGACAGTTGCAATTTATGAGTTGACTGGATCTATGTTTGGGATATTAGCTGGATTCTATTTATAGCAACAAGCGTCATATTTCTGCATTTTGATTGGTCCATCTTTGTTTACATTAATTAAACTTGTGGGTGGTGGCTGGGGTCACTGTGACTCTATGTCACCTCCAAAAATAAGGCAAAAGCCCGCAGGAATTAGAATACGCGATAGTAACCGTTTTTGGTTAAAAATAAACTCAGGTATTTAATTATCTTAAAGTAATTTCTTGCATAATTTATACAGGAGGAAATAAATGCGTCTCCGCATAGAATATTGATTGAGATTAATTTACAATAAAACAACCCCACTGCCTTGTGGGTGAGACTTTTTAGTCAAAGGCTAGCGGAGCCAATCGTAAACAAACCGACGGAAGGCAACCGAAAACCACCGTCGTAACTTATTTTGTACAATCATGAATTGCCAGTCTGTTGAAATGTGGTTTTACAGAATAATGTTGAGAATACCATGGACAGCTAAGAGTAATGAAAATGTTCTGAAAGAGGTCAAAGCAAAAAGAGAGCTAATTTCTAATATTAGGAAGAAACAATCATCCTTTTTTGGCCATGTAATGAGAAGAGAACAACTGGAATATATTGGAACAAATGGGACAATTGAGGAACGAAGAGATCGAGGGAAGCAAAGAGAAAAAATGCCAGACAGCTTCAGAGAATGGCTTGGCAGAAGGTCAACAACAGAAATGATAAATAACTGTCGAGATCGAAAGTTGTGGAGAGACAGGATCACCTACGCCAGTAGGCCCGGTATTTAATGATCATGAACTTACTATACTTCTTTATGTGCATGTGTGGATTACACACATTGTTTGCTGTAGTCAATGCTCTTTTGAACTTAATTTTACGATTCTATTACAAAGTGGACACAAGGTAGTCTCAGACAACAAGGTAGAGGCTATAACTCAAAGCTGGTTAAGACGTCACGTTACCTCTTTACTGTGATTAATAGAACAAATCTGAGTAGTCCTAGTTTAGGGACATAAATTAAAATGCCCCCCCCCCCCCTTTTAGTTATTAGTTAGCGTCACAACAAAACTACAGTGCTTGTAAAATACTAAAAATGGAGGCGAAGGCGCGCCTCGCAGCACTAGAGCTGGAAATTGTCAGCGACCCACAGCTGGCTTGCGCCAGGATCGGTGAACCAAAACCATCCAGACCCTGCTCCATCTCTCCGCGGTGCCTCTAGCAACAGACTAACCTGTCTAGTTTGGCCAAGCGAGTAGGAATCGAATAGGGAAGACAACCTGGTACTCAAAAATGTCGCGCTGAAGTCGGATGTGTTGGGCCGAAAGGCGCAAATATCACAGTTATACTGCAAACCACAACACAACGAAAACACACCCACTTAACGTCCTTTTAAGGTCGAATGAAGCATAGGTCTTGAACAAATTTTTTTCCAGCCATTTTGAACACGGGTTATCCGAACGTCGGTAGTCCTGTCGAGTGGTTTTCACAACTAAGCTACCGAGCCCCCCCCCCCCGCCACTTCCTCTCTCTGCTATCAAAACTCAATTAAGTGTTGAACGGTGATAATACTAGTTTTATTATTGTCTACAGAGCACGAGATATAGCTATCTCATCCAAGTAAACAGTTGTGACACTATCCTTTACAAATAGGAGTAATTAAACTTGCAGACTTTTATTTAAGGAATTGCTCGTGGACGTGCTGCCAAAACCACTGTTCCGCTGGCTGAAAAGCTGACGTACGGTGTTCGAAGCCCGCGGTAGACAGAAAGGATTTTTTTTTCTATCGGGGGTGAAATAAAAATCCTGTCTCACACGTCGTGGCGACTGCTTGACCAAGCGGGAATGCTTTATCCTGGTCAACGAAAGCTATGTACACATTCTGATTGTGTTCTGTCCGCCCATAATCAGTTAACTTTAACTCAAGTCAAGTGTTATTTAACGTGCTCACGTGCACACGGGACCTCCTGTTTATTGCCGTTATCCGAGACAGCTAGACGTCGGCTCTCACTACCAGAGAGATCAGCAGACGATAACGTCATAAGGAAACTAAAGACAAATAATAATAAATGAATATTATTCTAGAGGGAAACTTCCGAGGCGATAATCAACGAATCAATTCAGAGGAAGAGATATGTTTACAGCACTCGGAAAAATTGACAAATAAACCCTACCCTATCTGGGAGATACTTGTCTTAACAGGAAAAAATACAGATACACTATGTATTTCCGAGCTGTGATCGCAGCCTTATGCTATAGTCATGAGAACACCTGCGCGGAAGACATTGCATACGAAGCTAATTTTTTAGTTTGCTGAGTGGCAGTGTTCCCTAGCGTTTGGCTTTTCGTGGCAAGGCGCTGTGCCACTGAGTACGGGTTCGATCCTGCTTTGGTCCATTTTTTTTTCCTGCTGTTGATTATTTGTCAATTTTTCCGAGTGCTGTAAACATACCTCTTCCTCTGAATTGATTCATAGAGAAACTGCAGACTAATTTTGAGGGCCAAAGCAAAGAAATGCATATAAATGCGAGCAGCTGTAAAGTTAATTGTAAGGAGAACTGTAAAAAATCAAATAGAAGAAAAAGAAAGAAAAAAAAACGGCATGGTTAAAGCTTTACGTATTTATCTGACGACACAAATTAGAACAACGTTTCGGTTCAATAAACCTTCAGCAGGATCAAACATACAACACACACACAGATATGTATTTAAAACAAAAAAAAATATATAATTATAATTTTATAAATACAGACTAATTTTTTTCTAATAAAAAAAAAAAAAAAACCAACACCACTTTTGGTGGCCTTTGAACCAGGATCATTTCTGTCCTGATGTTGATGTCGTACTTCTAGACAACCCAGGCGCCCCCCCCCCCCCCCCCAACCCAGCCGTCAAGCGTGAAATATTCCTTGCAAACACAATGTACGGAGCAACTCAACCCAGGTGTGTCTCACTCCTGTTCTGAATTTCTTTCTTTCTTCTTTCTCTTTCTCACTGATACCTAAAAGGTGTCGTGGTTTATATAATTTGTCGTTCTTGAGCTGCTCGAACTGTCTAAAATAGTGATTTTCCTTTGTTGTTACATGTCTCTGTCACTGCATCTATCCATCTTCTTCTGGGTCTTCCTCTTGGTGTTTTTCCATGCATTCTCGAGAAGAACGCCTTTGATGGTGATTGGTAAGGATTCATTCTGACCAGGTGGCCCAACCATTTAATCTGTTGTTGCTCTATATATTCTTGGCAGGGTTTTGCTCCTACCATTTTTCTTATGGTTTCATTTGGTATTCTATCTCTTCTTGTGTTGTTTGTTACTTTTCTCAAGCATTGCATCTCACATGTATTGATCTTTCTTAAATGGAATTTCTTTCCTCATTTGCCTTTAATCGTTGAGGGGAGATTTTTTTTTTCTTGCGTTCGCCAGCTTTGACCTCTGACGAAGTCCCTAGAGACTAGGATCTGAATTTTGCGTGTTAATCCATTTTTCCCCTGGCAGCCGTGTGCACCACGGTTCCTCGCCGCACAGTATACAGTTTATTTTTCCCGTCGATGAGTAATTGACGTGTCAAGCCAGGCCCCGCTGCTAAGACCAGGGGTGGTTGGTGCAGAGAGAAATCATAAATAAAAATCCCAACTGGTGCAGCCGGGATTTTAACCCGGGAGATATAATTTGCTGTCTTTTGCTCTTCTGTTAACCTCTGCAGCTGCTATGTTTCTCTTTGATATTTCTTCTGGTGATGAAAATAAATGCGAAAGACACTAAACGTTGATCGTGTTAAATGAACGCGTGTGTCGTTTAATGCTGAGTTTAATGGACTTGTCCGATGTGCATTGAAGATGACTTGTCAACTAAACTAAACTAAACTAAACTAAACTAAACTAAACTAAATTACCCTAGAAATATACATGACATATATACAAAATTAAAGTATAAACCAAACTGTAAACTAGACTATAAACTAAACTAAACTGAACTATAAACTAGACTAAATTAAACTAAAGTAGAAACCAGACTAAACTAAACTAAACTAAACTAAACTAAACTAAATTATAAATATACATTACATATATACAAAATCAAAGTATAAACCAAACTGTAAACTAGACTCTAAACTTAACTATAAACTAGACTAAATTAAACTAAAGTATAAAGTAAGCTGTAAACTAAACTTTAAATTACACTGTAAACTAGACTCTAAACAAAATTAAACTAAATTACAAACAAAAACTATAAACTATACAATAAACTAAACTAAATTAAACTAAAGTATAAATTAAACTGTAAACTAGACAAAGAAACTGGGGTTAAACAAGGATGTATTTTATCGCCCTTGTTATTTGGAATTGTTATGGACTTCATAATGAAGAAATGCTGCACTGGTAATAAAGGCATCGAATGGATACAAGGAGACCATTTGGAGGACCTGGACTTTGCTGATGACATAGTTCTCATCAGCAATCAGATAAAAACGATGCAGGAAAACACAAATGAACTATCATCAATAGCCAGCAAAATTGGGCTTGAGGTCAATCATGAAAAGACTAAAGTCATGAAAAGTTTAATTCCAACAAGTGACAAAATATACATGGAAAACAAACCAGTAGAAGAGATCGATCACTTCATCTATCTTGGAAGTCACATTGATCGAGAAGGGGATACGAGCAAAGAAATTAGAATCAGACTGGCTAAAGCAGCAATGTCTTTCAGAAGCCTTGAAAAGTTGTGGAAATCAAAACTCATTAGCACAAACACAAAACTTAGGCTATTCAAATCAAATGTACTATCAACCCTTACGTATGCGTGTGAAAGCTGGAAAACAACAAGAGATATAGAAACAAAGTTGAACGCATTCGAAAATAAATGTCTAAGGAAAATACTTGGTATAGAATGGAACGAATTCAAAACAAACGAGGAAATTAGAGAAATCGCCAATCAACCACTAATATCTTCAGTAATAAAGAAAAGACGATGGTCATACGTTGGACATGTGATGAGAAGAGATAATAATCGAATAGCAAAGCAAGCCCTCATATGGGAAACAACAGGTAAAAGAAAAAGAGGAAGACCCAGGGAGACACTGAGAAGAACATTGATGAGAGAGGCAAGAGCAGCAGGAATCGGCTCCCTCAATGAGATAGAACTGCTTGCACAGAACAGAGACAGATGGCGAGATTTGATAAAATATCTTTAAAAGAAAACTGCTAGAACAAAAATTCATATAGGAGAAGGTGTATCTTGGTCTACGCCCTATGGGCCGGTTACGGCTCGAAAGGTCAATAGATAGATAGATAGAAACTAGACAATAAACCGCCGCATTGTGCGTCACTCTCAATTTCAGTGGGAACCGTCATCAAACAGTATTCTTTTGCATGTTTTGTATCATCTCGATATTGGTGAAGTCTAATACATTGTTCAGTTATCTAACAATTAATACACAGTAGGTTATGTGTTGATATAAACATGTAGATTGATATTTGAAACCATGAAAGTTTGTCTCTGAAATATTTTCCGCTGCGTTGGTAAACGCCTTTCGTACTGAAAGACATAATACTAAACCCATGCCTGCATACTGAGTGATTCGATGAGCATAATTAGAAAAGTGCAGGCGGGCTCTGTACGCATGCAATGGGTAGAGTCATTGCAAAAGTCAAAAGTACATAAGATCACATTTGTCTACTCCCAAGGACATGCGGGAGTACGGGGAAATGAAAGGTAGGACAGGCTGGCTAGCTCTCCTATTGTTGAGGAAAATCAACCAATGGATCGGGCGGACATCATCAATGCCCTCCAGAAAACGGGAAGGAAACAGGACTTCGACAACCATGAGTCCACATCGCCCCGGACTCTCTAATGAAGGCAGTTGCCTGTTTCAGTGATTCGGTTGCCCCATAGAGTTTTTTTTTCCGGGGAGGTGGGTGTGGACCACATTGACCTTCTCAGGTCTATGTACTGTGGGGAATCCTGTAGAACATGTTTTGTTGTCATGTTATCTAGGGTACAGTTGCGTTGGCTGGTAGTTCCTATTTTGAGTTTGGTGAACATGTGGTTTCCCATTCTGTTGTAGTCAGTGCGTAGGAGAAGTATGATGACTTGATCCCTGCATGATAGTTGGAGGTATCCATCCCTCTCGTTATACTTTGGCGGTTTAAGTGGAAATGCATGTCCCCAGACCCCATCAAACCAACAATTTTAGACATCGGGCGGGTTGAAGAAGAGAGATTTCAAAGTCTGTCGATACTTAGAGCTCATTCTGTAGTACAACAAGATGTTGACGCTGGAGTTGATGTTCTCGAACAGAAAACAAACCGACCAGCAACTGCGGTAAAGATTGGAGAACTTTCCCCAAGTCGAGAAATCTGGAACTAAGCTTAACGTCAAACATAACATAACAGACGGCGTGTAGCACAACACCAGAATACCAGCAATCAGCACAACCATAGTTATGGTAGATCTGTCACGTTTAGACATAGATTTGGTCTTCTCCTGGTCAGTGTTCGCCGTTTGTCGCCAGACACTTTTCTGTTTAAGTTTGTATATTAGTATCAAGGTGAAGGTAAAGACTGACAGGAATCCAGTGAACGTGAAAAAAGCCTGCATTAAATAGCCCATAGTTGTAGTGGCCCTAATGTGTTTTGTGAACATTATACTGAGGAGAGTTCTGTTTAAATTTGGGTAGAACTTCAATTTGAAATAACAAGAGCAGTAGAAAGGCACAGGAGACAACAGCGTAAATGCATATATAAAGATGATAACCGATGTTGTTACCTTCGTTGTTATAATTCGTTTGATATGTAGAGGGAAGACCACACACATGCATCTCTCGGCGGTGATAAAGGCGGTTATCATGCACGTTATTCTGGAAAACATCGCACGAGGCACAGAAGCGGCCAAAAACTGAACGTCTTCGTACACAATGGCTAGATCTAAGCTCTGAAACAGCGGATTGATAAAGGCGTTGTAGAGCTGTTGGAATGTGAGGCTGCACAGGTCGGAGATGGCGAGAGAGAAGAAGCTGATGTTGATGGTTGAGTCCAGACCTTGTCTGTAATACACCATCAGGTTGATAATATTAGCTACTGATCCGAACACACTCACGCAAGCACAAAGAACGACATAATTGACAAGAACGACAATTTGAGTCTCTTTGTCATTGAGAAATGTGTACACAAGGTCTCCGGAAATGCTTGTAGCATTGTGGCTCATCTCCCCTGTTTGTTGAAATTATTGTCTAAATTACAAATTAATGTGGATGATGGGTGTGTTCGTTTGCTGATTTTCTCCAAAAGAAGTTCAAATTTGGTAGTTGCAAGTATGATTGTATCGTATTACCGAAGTCTCAAATCTGTCTTTAGAGAGATCGCCAAAAATTGGAAGGTATTATCGAAGTGTCAAATCTGTCTTTAGAGAGATCGTAAAAAATTGGAATGTGTTACCGAAGTCTCAAATCTGTCTTTAGAGAGATCGCCAAAAATTGGAAGGTGTTATCGAAGTCTCAAATCTGTCTTTAGAGAGATCGTCAAAAATTGGAATGTTTTATCGAAGTGTCAAATCTGTCTTTAGAGAAATCGCCAAAAATTAGAAAGTGTTATCGAAGTGTCAAATCTGTCTTTAGAGAGATCGTCAAAAATTGAAATGTGTTATCGAAGTCTCAAATCTGTCTTTAGAGAGATCGTAAAAAATTGGAAGGTGTTATCGAAGTGTCAAATCTGTCTTTAGAGAGATCGCCAAAAATTGGAAGGTGTTATCGAAGTGTCAAATCTGTCATTAGAGAGATCGTCATTAAATGGAAGGCGTTATCGAAGTCTCGAATCTTTCTTTAGAGAGATCGCCAAAAATTGGAAGGTGTTATCGAAGTGTCGAATCTGTCTTTAGAGAGATCATCAAAAATTGGAAGGTGTTATCGAAGTCTCAAATCTGTCCCTAGAGAGATCACCAATAAATGGAAGGTGTTATCGAAGTCTCAAATCTGCCTCTAGAGAGATCGTCAATAATTGGAAGGTGTTATCGCAGTCTCAAATCTGTCTCTAGAGAGATCGTCAATAATTGGAAGGTGTTATCGAAGTCTCAAATCTGTCTCTAGAGAGATCGTTAATAATTGGAAGGTGTTATCGAAGTCTCAAATCTGCCTCTAGAGAGATCGTCAATAATTGGAAGGTGTTATCGAAGTGTCAAATCTTTCTTTAGAGAGATCGTAAAAAATTGGAATGTGTTATCGAAGTGTCGAATCTGTCTTTAGAGAGATCGCCAAAAATTGGAAGGTGTTATCGAAGTGTCGAATCTGTCTTTAGAGAGATCGCCAAAAATTGGAAGGTGTTATCGAAGTGTCTAATCTGTCATTAGAGAGATCATCAAAAATTGGAAGGTGTTATCGAAGTCTCAAATCTGTCTTTAGAGAGATCGACAAAAATTGGAATGTTTTATCGAAGTGTCAAATCTGTCTTTAGAGAAATCGCCAAAAATTGGAAAGTGTTATCGAAGTGTCAAATCTGTCTTTAGAGAGATCGTCAAAAATTGAAATGTGTTATCGAAGTCTCAAATCTGTCTTTAGAGAGATCGTCAAAAATATTGGAAGGTGTTATCGAAGTGTCAAATCTGTCTTTAGAGAGATCGCCAAAAATTGGAAGGTGTTATCGAAGTGTCGAATCTGTCTTTAGAGAGATCATCAAAAATTGGAAGGTGTTATCGAAGTCTCAAATCTGCCTCTAGAGAGATCATCAATAATTGGATGTGTTATCGAAGTCTCAAATCTGCCTCTAGAGAGATCGTCAATAATTGGAAGGTGTTATCGAAGTCTCAAATCTGTCTCTAGAGAGATCGTCAATAATTGGAAGGTGTTATCGAAGTCTCAAATTTGCCTCTAGAGAGATCGTCAATAATTGGAATGTGCTATCGAAGTCTCAAATCTGCCTCTAGAGAGATCGTCAATAATTGGAAGGTGTTATCGAAGTGTCGAATCTGTCTTTAGAGAGATCGCCAAAAATTGGAAGGTGTTATCGAAGTGTCGAATCTGTCTTTAGAGAGATCGCCAAAAATTGGAAGGTGTTATCGAAGTGTCAAATCTGTCATTAGAGAGATCATAAAAAATTGGAAAGTGTTATCGAAGTCTCAAATCTGCCTCTAGAGAGATCGTCAATAATTGGAAGGTGTTATCGAAGTCTCAAATCTGTCTCTAGAGAGATCGTCAATAATTGGAAGGTGTTATCGAAGTCTCAAATCTGTCACTAGAGAGATCGTCAATAATTGGAAGGTGTTATCGAAGTCTCAAATCTGTCTCTAGAGAGATCGTTAATAATTGGAAGGTGTTATCGAAGTCTCAAATCTGCCTCTAGAGAGATCGTCAATAATTGGAAGGTGTTATCGTAGCCTCAAATCTGCGTCTAGAGAGATCGTCAATAATTGGAAGGTGTTATCGAAGTCTCAAATCTGCCTCTAGAGAGATCGTCAATAATTGGAAGATGTTATCGCAGTCTCAAATCTGCCTCTAGAGAGATCGTCAATAATTGGAAGGTGTTATCGAAGTCTCAAATCTGCCTCTAGAGAGATCGTCAATAATTGGAATGTGTTATCGAAGTCTCAAATCTGCCTCTAGAGAGATCGTCAATGATTGGAAGACATTATTGAAGTCTCAAATCTGTCTCTAGAGAATCGGTGATTGGATGACATCGAAGTCTCAAATATTTCTCTAGAGAGCATCAGTAATTGGATGACATCGAAGTCTCAAATATGTCTCTAGAGAGAGTATCAGTAATTGGATGACATCGAAGTCTCAAATCTGTCTCTAGAGAGAGTATCAGTAATTGGATGACATCGAAGTCTCAAATATGTCTCTAGAGAGAGCATCAGTGATTGGATGACATCGAAGTCTCAAATCTATCTCTAGAGTGAGTGTCAGTAATTGGATGACATCGAAGTCTCAAATCTGTCTCTAGAGAGAGCATCAGTGATTGGATGGCATCGAAGTCTCAAATCTATCTCTGGAGAGAGTGTCAGTAATTGGATAACATCGAAGTCTCAAATCTGTCTCTAGAGAGAGTATCAGTAATTGGATCAAATCGAAGTCTCAAATCTGTCTCTAGAGAGAGCATCAGTAATTGGATGACATCGAAGTCTCAAATATGTCTCTAGAGAGAGCATCAGTGATTGGATGACATCGAAGTCTCAAATATGTCTCTAGAGAGAGCATCAGTAATTGGATGACATCGAAGTCTCAAATCTGTCTATAGAGAGAGCATCAGTGATTGGATGACATCGAAGTCTCAAATCTATCTCTGGAGAAAGTGTCAGTAATTGGATGACATCGAAGTCTCAAATCTGTCTCTAGAGAGAGTATCAGTAATTGGATCAAATCGAAGTCTCAAATCTGTCTTTAGAGAGAGCATCAGTAATTGGATCACATCGAAGTCTCAAATCTGTCTTTAGAGAGAGCATCAGTAATTTGATGACATCGAAGTCTCAAATATGTCTCTAGAGAGTGTAGCAGTAATTGGATGACATCGAAGTCTCAAATATGTCTCTAGAGAGAGTATCAGTAATTGGATCACATCGAAGTCTCAAATCTGTCTCTAGAGAGAGTATCAGTAATTGGATCACATCGAAGTCTCAAATCTGTCTCTAGAGAGAGTATCAGTAATTGGATGACATCGAAGTCTCAAAAATGTCTCTAGCGAGAGTATCAGTAATTGGATGACATCGAAGTCTCAAATCTGTCTCTAGAGAGAGTATCAGTAATTGGATCATATCGAAGTCTCAAATCTGTCTCTAGAGAGAGTATCAGTAATTGGACGACATCGAAGTCTCAAATATGTCTCTAGAGAGAGTATCAGTAATTGGATGACATCGAAGTCTCAAATCTGTCTCTAGAGAGAGTATCAGTAATTGGACGACATCGAAGTCTCAAATCTGTCTATAGAGAGAGCATCAGTGATTGGATGACATCGAAGTCTCAAATCTATCTCTGGAGAAAGTGTCAGTAATTGGATGACATCGAAGTCTCAAATCTGTCTCTAGAGAGAGTATCAGTAATTGGATCAAATCGAAGTCTCAAATCTGTCTCTAGAGAGAGCATCAGTAATTGGATCACATCGAAGTCTCAAATCTGTCTTTAGAGAGAGCATCAGTAATTTGATGACATCGAAGTCTTAAATATGTCTCTAGAGAGAGTAGCAGTAATTGGATGACATCGAAGTCTCAAATATGTCTCTAGAGAGAGTATCAGTAATTGGATCACATCGAAGTCTCAAATCTGTCTCTAGAGAGAGTATCAGTAATTGGATGACATCGAAGTCTCAAATATGTCTCTAGAGAGAGTATCAGTAATTGGATGACATCGAAGTCTCAAAAATGTCTCTAGCGAGAGTATCAGTAATTGGATCATATCGAAGTCTCAAATCTGTCTCTAGAGAGAGTATCAGTAATTGGACGACATCGAAGTCTCAAATATGTCTCTAGAGAGAGTATCAGTAATTGGATGACATCGAAGTCTCAAATCTGTCTCTAGAGAGAGTATCAGTAATTGGACGACATCGAAGTCTCAAATGTCTCTAGAGAGAGCATCAGTGATTGGACGACATCGAAGTATCAAATGTCTCTAGAGAGAGCATCAGTGATTGGATGACATCGAAGTCTTAAATGTCTCTAGAGAGAGCATCAGTGATTTGACGACATCGAAGTCTCAAATGTCTCTAGAGAGAGCATCAGTGATTGGACGACATCGAAGTCTCAAATCTGTCACTGGAGTGGGCGTTGTTTATAGTTCAAAGGACACTAGAAAACAAAACAATAAAGAACGTGTCAATAGCATGGAACAATAACGAATATGATAAATAAAAAGCAGTGACAATAAAAAAGTGTAATTAATGTTAGGGACAATAAACAAAGATGTAAATAGAAACAAAGCGACAAAAGAGAAAGATTCAATGAACGAAGGACCATCATTATCATGTGCCATACCGGTTGGCGTAGGTGATCATGTCCCTCCACAATCTTCTATCTACAGTGCATCGTATCAGTTCTGTTGTTGACTGTTTTCCATGCCATGACACCAAGCTATCCAGTATTTTCTCTCTTTGTCGCCCGCGATCTCTCTTTCCTTTTATTTTGCCAGTTGTAACCAAGCATTCAAAATTTCCTCTTCTCATGATGTGCCCGAAAAATGTTGATTGCTTCTTTCTGATGTTTTTTAAGAGCTCCCTTTTTGTGTTGGCCTCTTTAAGAACTTCCTCATTGGTCTTTTTAGCTGTCCAGGGAACTTCCAACATTCTTCTGAGAAATCCCATCCCTGTGGCCTCCAATCGTCTTTTCATTTGTTTGTCCACTGTCCATGATTCGCTTCCATAGGTCCGAATTCGTTCTATATAGCACCGATGAACTCTCTTTCTCATTTTTATTGACATAGATTTGTTGCATAAGATATTTTTAACCTTCTGAAATGCTATTTTGGCCTGAGCTATTCTGCTTTTTATTTCTGTGGTACATCTTCCATCTGATGCTATTATTGTGCCCAAGTATTTGAAACGTTGCACTTGTTTCAGATTTGTCTCGTTTATTTTTATGCTGCATGATGGTGATGATTGTTTCTTCGATATAACCATTAATGAAGGACCAGTAAGGAAAATTATAAATAGAGAAACAGCGACAAAAGAGAAATACAAAATAAAGAAAGTTTTACTCGGAGACATCATTGCAGTCAGCGTTTGTAGACATGGCACATTAAAGAGAGGGTCAATAAATAGAGAGAGAAGAGAGATAGTCAGTAGAATATGAGTCAGAAGATGGTCATTCTTTGTTTAGTTCTTCTTCAATAAGAGTCAGAAGAACATGAGTCAGAAGATTATCAGTCGTTCTACGTTTAGTTTGCATTCAATAAGAGTCAGAAGAACATGAGTCAGAAAATTATCAGTCGTTCTACGTTCAGTTCTCCTTCAATAAGAGTCAGAAGAACATGAGTCAGAAAATTATCAGTCGTTCTACGTTCAGTTCTCCTTCAATAAGGGTCAGAAGAACATGAGTCAGAAGATAGTTGTCAGACATTCTTTGTTCAAGAGGTCAGGTTCGATACCCTTCGACGGCTTCAAGGTACACCCCGCCTAAAATTGGTAACAAATTTTTTTCTGAGAAAGTAAAGCGGCAAGGCGTAATACCGACCACATTACCCCAAAAATCATGTGATGATGGTCTATAAAAATTATGGGCACTAACACATTATTCCATATACGCCACTTGGCGTGAATGGGCTCTTTATTTTTACTTTTAAATACACCACCATCATCATCATCATTGAGTGCCATCTCCGCATCGAAGGTTGGCTACCATGGAGCACCATTCTGCTCTGGGGGGGGGGCCTCGGTAGCCGAGTTGGGAAAACCACCCGACTGGACTACCGACGTTCGTACCCGTGTTCGATTCCCGCTGGGAGCAGTGTGAATTGTACTCGTGGTTAAAACAAAAAAAATACCCCCACGGTCGACCCAGCCGTTGGCAGAAATGGGTACCAGGGTATTACCCTGGGAAGGTGAGGAATGTTGCCTCGCATCTGAGTTTCGATGCTTGAGGCGACACTGTACAGAAATTTCCGAACATTTCTGGATAGGCGGCCGAGCACATATGGGTGGAAACTCGCGTGCTAAGACGCCGGTTCAAGTCTCGTACTTTACCTTTACCATTCTGCTCTGTCTCTTGCTTTGATGGTGCATGTTGTCATAGCTTGACTTGTCCATTTTTTTTATATTACTCATCCATGTTAGTCTTGGTCTGCCTCAGCATATTTTACCTTGTGTTTTCCCTTCCAAGAATACTTTTAATAGGCTGTTGTTTCTTTTAGCATGCCCCGAAAATCTCACTCGTCTTATTTGATTTGTGTTTAGTAGTTCCCTTTTCCTTTTTAGTTATTTAACGATTTTTTTCGTTTCTTTTCTTTTCTATCCCTTCAATTCTTCTATATTCGTTTATAAATTCACGTTTCAAAGGCTTCAATTTTTTTTTCTGTTTTCTTGTCTAATGTCCATGTATCTGAACCAGTCTTCTTTTGCCATTTTGCACATTTTGGTAATTTTATTATCTATTTTGTTGCACTGAGTAGTGTTCTTCGCGTGTCTTCTTTTTTCCAATTTTTTTTTTCAAGAAGGTGTCAGTTATCCATTTTTTTTTAAATTTTTTCTTTTTTTTTTTTGGTAAGATGTCGCAAGTTTCTTGTATGCTTTTCTTTATGCATTGCCATTTGGCTGTAATGTTTTCATCACGATTGCCTTTTTTTTTTCTTTTCTGTACTGCTCAATTCCTTCTTCTAGCAGCTTCTGACATGTGTTCTTTACTTGCATTGTATAAGTATCTTTAATATCTTTTTGATTTAAAGCTGTTATATCTAGTGGTATTGATGAATCAGTCTTTTGTTTTTCTTTTCTCTTTAGTTTGATTTTCATTTTAATCATTACAGGTTTGTGATCAGAATTAATATCTGCTCCTGGGTAGGTTTTGGCTTTCTTGACGCTGTTACGGAACCTTTCTTTTATCATTATGTAATCTATTTGATTCCTCTTCCTATCTCCAGGACTTTTCCATGTGTATAGTTTCCTTTTCTCTTGCTCAAAGTAGGTGTTACATATTATCAGCCTGTTTTCTTCACAGAATTGTATTAATCTTTCTCCTCTGTCATTTCTTTTCCGAAACCTTGATTTCCTGAGATGTTCTTATATCTACATTTTCCTACTTTAGCGTTCCTGTCACCCATTACAATCAAGATGTACGAAGATTTCACTTGCTTCATAACTGTATATAGTTCTTCATAATATGCCTCTATTTGTTCTGTATCTGTATAGTCATGAGTAGCCGCGTATGTCTGTATAATTGCTATGTCGAATGTTTTTCCATTCCTATTGAATAGCATAATCATTATATGTCCAGTGGGTAATTATATATTTTTGTAGCTTTATTTTTTAAAATTAATATTCCGACACATTTTTGATGTTCTGTTTTGTTGCATGAATATATAAATGTATATTTTTCGTCCAGTATGTACCCACAGATAAAAAGACCAATGAGAAAGTTCTCAAAGAGGCCAACACAAAAAGGCAGCTCCTAAAAAAAACATCAGAAAGAAACAATCAACATTTTTCGGGCACACCATGAGAAGAGGAAATTTGGAATACTTGGTTACAACTGGCAAAATAGAAGGAAAGAGAGATCGCGGACGACTAAGAGAGAAAATACTGGATAGCTTGGAGTCATGGCATGTAAAACAGTCAACAACAGAACTGATACGATGCACTGTAGATAGAAGATTATGGATGGACATGATCGCCTACGCCAACCGGTATGGCACATGATGATGATGTACCCATATTCTTTCCATCTTGTCTCTTATATGTCTAAGATATCTATGTTCATAGTAGCCTCCGTCAGTCATAGTTGACTATGGATTTTTCAGCGCCCCTAGAAATGTTATTTTTTCTTTTCTTTTCTTTCGTCGTGTATTCTCTTTCTCTATGAATCTGTCTGCTTCTTCTTTGAGCTGAACCTTTAGAGTGTGTTTCCAGAGATTGTGGTCTGCAGCTATATCTTCCGATGCTGATATAACATATCTATGTTTAATCGTTTTGTTACAAAAATAAGATTTTCCAATTTTCCGTCTTGGTAAAGAGTCCCAACACTCTATGTACATATTCGTAGATCTTTCTTCTGATATAAGTTAGAATTCTCTCCATGACTTTCTTTGGATTAGTACGTGATGAGACTCCAATCTCTTTCACGGTGGTCAGCTATATTCGTCTTTCGTTCCCTGAATATGCCTCTTGTATACCACACATTTGGCTGTTGTCGCTTTCTGAGCCGATGATCATTTTTCTGCTTCTTCCGCCCCATGTTCCGTCATAGACTTTGTGCATTCAGGATCGATATTCTCGGTATGCTCCATAGTTATCAAAATAGATGTTTGCCTGTCGAAGAGGGAGATACATTGGCTTATCGATGATAGTTTGAACACGTCGATACAAGAAGAATAAATCATATTAAACTGAAATATCGAGAAAGTTCACACTCTATGGGCTTGTTATAAATAAACATAACTACAACGGGGAAAAGCAGCACGTTATTTCACAGCTAGACTGTCGAGCAAATAATTTAAACATGTCAGAAAGAGCCGAGTAAAAAAAACTATCAACATGCAGCTGCCATAACACCTCTATCCTACACAAATAATCTGCATCGGTTAAAAAAATATATACATACATTTTCTTCAGTAGAATAGCAACGCAATGAGTTATGTCCTCTCTGATGTTCTAGATTTAAAAATACTTTACATTTCGTTTAGCAAGCTCTATATGAGAACGTGGATGCTCTTTCAATGACGCAAAATCTTGATATAAAGCAGCGTGCTTGTGAGTGTATATAAAGGACGTCACGAAATACAAGCCTTTTTAGATTACTGCCGCCACGAAGTGGACATCAATGTGTTAGGTTAAAGCTAAGACAGTCGTGCGTGACCTGGTGTAGGTAGTAGATTCCAAATGAAGTGTTGCGCAGATTAAATGTAGTTATTTTATGCCGAATATATTGCAACTTTTCGAGTTAAATGCTGCAGGAGGTAGACGCATGGGAATCATGATCCAGGTGGACCCACCTTTCTTGAGTGTCAAGAAGTAAAAGTGTCCATTCTTTTAAAAGATTAGACAGAATAACAAAGAAGCAACATTAGAAGCAAAGCGAGCTATTTATACGACCATCTTTATCACAACCTTGTGCTAACAGTGCTAGACATAACCTTAGACTCAAGAACTATTAGAACAATATCCACCACAGAAACGAAGTGTGTCAGACGCATGACAGGAAACAGCGTGAGAGATAAGATCATAAATGAAGAGTTAAGAAAAATACTAGGAATGGTGCCAGCTATTGAATACATAAAGCAACAACAGATCAAGTAGTTCGGGCATATGATAAGACATAAAGAACTAAATAGAACACAACGCGTCACCAATAAGGTGACCAGACGTCCCGATTTTTTCTGGACAGTCCCGATTATTTTACTGTTTCTTCAACCTTTGTCCCGGATTTGTTGCTGACCCAAATTTGTCCCGATTTTGGCCGATTTTTTTTTTTAGCTTTTGTCCCGGATTTTTAAAAATACATTAGGGAAACAAACACAGTAACATTTATACAGGAAACGACATTGCAGATATAGACAATACTTCAGGCGAACGAAAGATAGATAGGGAAACAAACGTTTACCAATTTTGCAAATGTGGTAGACGTCTCTTCGACTTAAAAATATACATTATTCCGTTGTTGGGTAGAAAATGTTAAAAAGTTGAACTGGCTGTTCATTTGGCGAAATAGTAACGGGCGTAATGCACTGAAACAAGTAGCATCTTTGCGGCCACGATATTTCACATTCTTGTATATTCATTGTGTTACTTTCGTTTACCGACGAACTAATTCTTTTATTGTGTTTTTTATTGATAGAGGTTATTGCATTCATTAGATTTTATCTACATTGTGCTATTATTCAGTTACTTGATATTTTAATGTTTAAGAACTTATGCTATGCATATGGAATACTCGTAGAAAATTATTATTTAAACTATAGTTAGCTTGTAAAATTTGTAAATTTGTAATTTTTGCAACAAATGGCATAAAAACGTAAATGCAGTTTCAATCAAGATTTACAAAAGAAATACCCCTTTCTAAAAAACAAGTCATGGGGGGGGGGGGCTGGTTGGTCTCGAGGTAAGACGCCGGCCTCGGGACTGGGAGATTGTGGGTTCAAATCCCGGCTACACTGGGTTGGATTTCTATTTATGATTTCTCTCTGCGGCAACCACCCCTGGTCTCAGCAGTGAGACCCGGCTTGAAACGCCAATTACTCATCGACGGGGAAAAAAAAGTGAGTACCTCCGAAGTCGGAGTTAGCTGCCTGTGCGGAGAGGGACCCCTGTGCACTCGGCTGCCAGGGAAAAATGGATTAACACGCAAAATTCAGTTCCTAGTCTACATAATACTTCACTGTAAAATGCACTATATGTGCCTTTGGGTTTTCGATTAACCGTAGTGGACATGGTGATATTAAGAGTCACAAAAATAGTGCGAAACATAAGAGAGCCGTCGGTACAGCTGCATCAAGCTCGTCGTTAACAACAAGATAAAATTCTTTGGAAAACCCCCTGATTGAAGAATGGCTTATTTTTGTTCACAGTCCTCTTTCCACGATCAGTGCAGAAAGTAGAGGGACAGGTGTTCACTGTTTTTGAAGTAATTGACAACATCAATGGGTTGAGAACTATCTTGGAGTCCGAACTGGAAGATAGTTTCTTGCCATCAAGAGTTAAGCTATAGTCCGTTCAGAAATTCATAATCACACCTGAATTAGTTTTGCGTGATAACCGCTTGTTATTTTGGTTTCAAAATTTGTATTTAATCTTAGAATATTGATGACGTTATAGAAATATTTTTTGCTCTGAGAAATTTGATCTAGTTTAAAAGTTTCCTTCTTTAGGCTATATTAAATTCACCCTGTTCGAATTTGACACCATTTTAGGATATATACATTAATTTGGTGCGGTCGTTCACGTAAAATAGTTTGGCTATTGCAGAAACACTAACTTCAGGAAAATCCCGTGCACAAAACTGAATTGTTATTGAACGACATGACGCACCACGGCCTGGGCATTAATTATCGAAGGGAAGGCGTATCTTTATTAATTTTGTGAAGACTCAGTAGACAATTTGTTGACTTTAAATACCAACATTTATATCTAAATTACAATGAGTTTGAAATGCAAATTTATAACTATGCAAAAGGTTACTTTTTTTTACTATATCAGCAATTGTAACCAATTGAATTCATGTTTGCAAATACACATAACGAACAACACCCACAGTTAAGCACTATGTAGATACGCCTCTGACAAGAATTCCAGTAAACTGGACAATTAACACGATTACTGTAAACTTTAAAATTTGAATCAACTTGTGTGATATCGTAATAAAAGATCAAAGGAATTCGTTGATGTGCAAAATCTGTTGTGTTTGTGGAATAAAAAAATACCAAAATCTTTGCGTCATCAATATTCTAAGATTGCATGCAAATTTTGAAACTAAAATAACAAGCGGTTATCACGCAAAGCTAATTCAGGTGTGATTATGAATTTCTGAACGGACTATAATTCTTGACAAGCTGGAAATGGAAGGAATTCCAGAGGATAATATGAATAAGTTTAAAGTCAGTGCTTCTTAATTCTATGAAACAGCTTTAAGTTATTTGAAGAAATGGGCTGCAAATAATTTTCAAAACCTTGAGTCCTACATCTGGGTAATGTTGAACAGAACACCAACTTGGGAAGATATTCAGAAATCTTCATCATTAGTGAGTCAAACAGTACCTTCAGTCGACTTTCCAGAAAATGAAATGTATGACGAATATGTTTACATGAAGCAGTTTGTTACTTCTCAGAAAATTAATGAGTGGAGTATTAATAAAACATTACCAGGGCAGCGTTGGATTGAAATGGCTTCCCACTTCAAAAACAGGCATGTGCCAATTTCACATATTCTGAAGCTGGCAGAGTTCTTTTTGTGTCTACGGGAACAAATGCTGCAACGGAAAGATTGTTTTCACTGATGAACAGCTTGTGGACAAATGATAAAACACATCTAAGTGTGGACACAGGCCATGTTGATCACCAAAGTGAACAATGAGCAAACATGTGTTGAATTTTTTAAGATGCTCCAAACAAAGAAATATCTTTTTTTTAAAAAATCCACTCATCAGAAAAGTACATGAACTCTGCTTCACTTTCCATTTAAGTGAGTATCACTAATGTTTTTTTTATCTCCTGATAACGCTTTGTAAGCCCATATTGTTTGGTGTTTTAATTAGTTTTAAAATGTATGTATTATTCACTTAATTTCATTTTATTGATGGAAAATTTAAGTCAAATTAATCCGTTCCGGATTAGAGTTTCAAAAATATGGTCACCTTAGTCACCAACAAACGATACGAGAACACCAGACCAGAATGCCAACCAAAAAAAAAAAAAAGATGGATAAACGGAACACCAGACACACTCTGAAGTATAACAGCAGAAGAGGCCTTCAGAAGATCAAGATATCGTTTTACAGCACTCATAAAAAAATGACAAATAAACAACAGAAAAAAAAACAAAGAACAATATATGGCCCGAAACAGGATCTAAACCCGTACTCCTTGGCACTGCGCCTTGCCACGAGAAGCCGAATGCTAGGGACACTCGTCGACCGACAAATTCACGAGCTAACTGACGATGGTGAATATTATAACTCTCTAGAGTGCGAGGAGTCTCATTGATTTTTAGCTTGGAAGGTACGCGTCGTTTTGCGGACAAAGCTATCGCACAGACATTGCGGATACAGGAAATTGATATTAGAAGAGAAAGTGGAACAAATTGGATTAATATTGCGCATAAGTTAAGAACACATTTTTTTAATGTGTCCCAAAAATTGTGATTTTGAGTATGTACTAACGATCGATGAGAGCAAGTAGCAACTTCCAGCACAAAATCTAAATACGTAATGACTTTTAATGAGGCGCTCTAGAATGTAGCAGAAACATTACTAATTTGAAAGTAGCACAAGCTTGTCTGAAATCATCACCGGCGCTTAATTCAGCACCCCCAGCCATACTTATCATTTACCGCCTCTTCACAAAAATATTCCAATTGAAGCTTGTACTACTATTATTATTTAACTGCTATTACTACAATTATTTAACTGCTATTACTACAATTATTTAACTGCTATTACTACTATTATTTAACTGCTATTACTATTATTATTACTTTTATAGAAAGAAGGAAAGAAAGAAAGTGAAATATGATCTACAAAAGGCAAGAAGTGATAGCTTAACTTGTCGTCATTAATTGAGCAGCAAATATAAAAATGATAAATTAATAGCAATTGATAATTATTATTTTGTGACGTTTCACTTAACATGCTGTTTCACCATTAAGACCAGGGGAGAGTAAAAACAAGCGAATCAATTCAGAGGAAGAGGCATGTTTACAGCACTCGGAAAAAAATGACAAATAATCAACAGAAAAAAAAAACACAAAGAACAATATATTTTCAGAAACAAGATCTAACCTGTACTCCTTGACACAGCGCCTTACCACGAAAAGCTAAACGAGTTGGCAGCGTTTGGCTTTTCGTGGCAAGGTGCTGTGCCAAGGAGTACGAGTTCAATCCTGCTTCGGACCATATATTATTCTTTGTTTTCTTTCTGTTGTTTATTTGTCATTTTTTAACATTTTGCTATTCTTATATTTAGCCCTGGTGTTAATAGTTTTGATGTTAGTATAGAAATGTTATAGAAATGCCTGATGAAAAGGTCAGATTCACTAGAGTGAGCTAGGACAGGCAAGAGATTACATGAGAATGTCTAGTCAACAGAATTGAGTTAAAGATAACGGTTGTGGCAGGAAAAGACTATTATTAGCAGTTAATTTTTTAATCTGACTGGGAGTAGACAGATGTTGTGACCTCCCGATTCCTTATTTCTGTGGGAAAACTAACTTTTACCCAGGCATGGGACTGAAAAAGAGCCAAGTCGACAATATATGGCAAAGTTGGGACTTCAAAGCAGAGACGGCAGAGATGGAGATAAGGATGGGAGAGCAGCAAGTGCCCAGGACAGTTAGAGAGTGGAAAGAAGTTAAGTCCAGAGAACCGTTAGCCACGAGAGAGACAGTCAAAGAGATAGGCAATAGAATAAGAGATAAATGCAGAGTTAAGTCAAAGACAGTCAAAGAGATAGGCAATAGAATAAGAGATAAATGCAGAGTTAAGTCAAAGACAGTCAAAGAGATAGGCAATAGAATAAGAGATAAATACAGAGTTAAGTCAAAGACAGTCAAAGAGATAGGTAATAGAATAAGAGATAAATACAGAGTTAAGTCAAAGACAGTCAAAGAGATAGCTAATAGAATAAGAGATAAATACAGAGTTAAGTCAAAGACAGTCAAAGAGATAGGCAATAGAATAAGAGATAAATACAGAGTTAAGTCAGAGACAGTCAAAGAGATAGGTAATAGAATAAGAGATAAATACAGAGTTAAGTCAGAGACAGTCAAAGAGATAGGTAATAGAATAAGAGATAAATACAGTCAGAGTTAAGCTAGAGACAATTGAGAGTTAGCTCAGTTGAGTTTAGAGCAGTGACAGTTGTTAAACGAACATTGACAGGTATATGAAGTAGACAGTCAACAATCAGGAGATAAATATCTAGTAATAGAACTTAGGGTTATTAAAAAGTGAATGTTCCCTCCACGCCTTGCTAGGCGTATGGGGAATATGGTTCTAGCGACCATATGTTTCTATGACCACGGCACATTTTTGGGTGAGAGGTCGGTATCACGCCAGGCCACCTTTACTTTTCAGAACAAAAATTTCTGGTACCCATTTTTAGAGGCTGGGAGAACCCAGCATCGTTGTTAGTCCAAAAATAGTATCCTCTAATGCTGGGGATCGAATCCGGACCCTTCTGGTCAGGAAGAGAGCACACTAACCACTCAGCCACCGAGCCTTGAGTTGTAAAGGAACTATGATAAGACTGGTCCATTAAGGCCTGGATTGGTAACTGTGGAGAAATGAATCTAGCTCTATAGTCCGTTTCATAACTCGTGCCCAACTTTTAAAATCGATATATTTTAAACCGCTTTTTATAAGCTTTTCAAAATTTGCATGTAAAGTTATAATGATTAGAACCCAAAAGGGACTTAATTTCATTAAAAAAAAAAACATTTGGCTATTATTGTTGCTTATTTGATTTATATAAATTTATAACGATCCATTGATGTAGTCAAAACTTAATGTTTACAGTATTTTAAGTTAAAAATAGCGATTAAAAATCCATACACGGTACAATTGACGTGATTGCACGCTTTCAACGTGGGTTTTCTGACACAATTAGACACTTGTAGAAAACACTAGGCATTGTGTGTTCCATTTCCGTTCATTCAGCGGCGAAGACGTGGAACGAAAATATTTATCATGAGTCTTAAAATGAAATTCTGCAGTTTACAAAACATCGCAATAAAAATGTATGACTATTTTTGCAAAGAGGCTAAACGAGGAAGATTATTTCATTCTTTAGAAAACCCTGAGAATAGGACAAGACACATTTTGGATTTATCTAAACGGTCATTTAATCGCTGGATTCAAGCACGTGACCGTCAATGTTAAAAATATACAAAATCACAAGGAAGAGCAAAAACTGGATAATTTCGACAGTGAACTTATTAGAAGTGAAATTCGCAAAATGTTGGGTATGAATGAAACTGTTACAATAAGAAAATTAAAAGTATCGCTGAAAAAGAACAACAGTATTGAAATATCAAAGTCTACATTATGGAGGAATGTGAGAGCTGCAGGGTTTACATTCAGAAAGTATTCCAATGGACGAAACATCATCTGTGAGAAGCCACATATAGTAGTCATGAGAAGCAAGTACTTACGTGAAGTAAAAGAGGTGCGCAAGCAAGGTTATGATATTGTGTACTTGGATGAAACATGTAAGTATATAGCCCCCACAATGTTGGCCCCTATATTACCTTAAATTAGTTCAACAAACGGTCCTTTTCAGGACCACACAACTATGAAAATTGGACATACAGGTATACCTTGATATTATCGTCCGTCCTCGAACTGAGCAGACAATAATTCTCATGGTGTTTTGTCTGATCCAGTTATTTCCCCATTACGGCCACGCCTTTACCTAGTGAAAATTAATCATAGACCAGCAACTAAGGTATTTCTAATTCTCTTTAGGGCTTCACAATTTACAATTGTGACAAACATCAAAGAAATTCGCCGCTTTAAGAAAACTGCAGCTGCAAGATATTTGTTAAATATACATTTAAAGGGTCTTTTGCATTCTAATAACATTTGGAAAATTTCAACAGTTTTTAACAAATGTTTACTGCGTAATAGCGTTTTGAAGTTGGGCACATGATTTGAAACGAACTATAGATGGATCTCCTGAAGACTTTTTATAAGTTTGTATTTAATGTATTGAACTATACTGGAGTTTGGCTTCTGTTCATTTACACATGGGTATTTGTTGCTCTCTTCTGAAAGGACTTGCTGCACACAAAGACAGGCTGTAACTATGTCATTTGTTGCTGTCTTCTACGAGGACTTGCTGCACACAAAGACAGGCTGTAACTATGTCATTTGTTGCTGTCTTCTACGAGGACTTGCTGCACACAAAGACAGGCTGTAACTATGTCATTTGTTGCTGTCTTCTACGAGGACTTGCTGCACACAAAGACACGCTGTAACTATGTCATTTGTTGCTGTCTTCTACGAGGACTTGCTGCACACAAAGACACGCTGTAACTATGTCATTTGTTGCTGTCTTCTACGAGGACTTGCTGCACACAAAGACAGGCTGTAACTATGTCATTTGTTGCTGTCTTCTACGAGGACTTGCTGCACACAAAGACACGCTGTAACTATGTCATTTGTTGCTGTCTTCTACGAGGACTTGCTGCACACAAAGACACGCTGTAACTATGTCATTTGTTGCTGTCTTCTACGAGGACTTGCTGCACACAAAGACAGGCTGTAACTATGTCATTTGTTGCTGTCTTCTACGAGGACTTGCTGCACACAAAGACACGCTGTAACTATGTCATTTGTTGCTGTCTTCTACGAGGACTTGCTGCACACAAAGACACGCTGTAACTATGTCATTTGTTGCTGTCTTCTACGAGGACTTGCTGCACACAAAGACAGGCTGTAACTATGTCATTTGTTGCTGTCTTCTACGAGGACTTGCTGCACACAAAGACACGCTGTAACTATGTCATTTGTTGCTGTCTTCTACGAGGACTTGCTGCACACAAAGACAGGCTGTAACTATGTAATTTGTTGCTGTCTTCTACGAGGACTTGCTGCACACAAAGACACGCTGTAACTATGTCATTTGTTGCTGTCTTCTACGAATGACTCACTGCACACAAAGACACGCTGTAACTATGTCATTTGTTGCTGTCTTCTACGAATGACTCACTGCACACAAAGACAAGCTGTAACAATGTAATTTGTTTGTGTCTTCTATATCGACTCACTGCACATAAAGACACGCTGTAACAATGTCATTTGTTGCTAGAGCTGTTGCTGTTGCAGTCCAGTAATATTGTAAAAAAATATGTTTCGGTGTCATGATAATGACGTCATTAACACGTCATATAATGTATCTTGTATTGGAGGTGATTATCATGGTTGGATAATGAAGCATAACCTTGGTGTTGGCTTAACATTTTTGTTTGTTATCACAGCGCTATGTCACTAATACTTTAGATTATTTGCTCACCTGTTTCTTTCCAAAATAAAACAATACACTCTTCTTCAAGTTAAAATTCAAAGTGATTAGAAGAAGTTGTCTCCTTAAAATTTATCGAATTTGTAAGGTCATCGAATTGTTGGTCGTCAATTAATGCTGTAGAGAGATGTTAATTGTTGGTATTCTCTTAGAGCTGTAGAGAGATGTCAATTGTTAGTATTCTCTTAGAGCTGTAGAGAGATGTCAATTGTTGGTATTCTCTTAGAGCTGTAGAGAGATGTCAATTGTTGGTATTCTCTTAGAGCTGTAGAGAGATGTCAATTGTTAGTATTCTCTTAGAACTGTAGAGAGATGTCAATTGTTGGTATTCTTTTAGAACTGTAGAGAGTTGTCAATTGTTGGTAGTCACTTAGAGCTGTAGAGAGATGTCAATTGTTGGTAGTCACTTAGAGCTGTAGAGAGATCTTAATTGTTGGTAGTTACTAAAAGCTGTAGAGAGATGTCAATTGTTGGTAGTCACTTAGAACTGTAGAGAGAAAATAATTTTTGCTATTTTTTGGGACTGTATAGAGATCATAATTGTTGGTATTATTTTAGAACTGTAGAGAGATGTCAATTGTTGGTATTCTCTTAGAACTGTAGAGAGATGTCAATTGTTGGTAGTCACTTAGGACTGTAGAGAGATCCTAATTTTTGGTAATCACTTAGGACTGTAGAGAGAACATAATTGTTGGTAATAACTTACAACTGTAGAGAGATTATAATTATTGGTATTTCTTGGGACTGTAGAGAGATCATAATTGTTGATAGTCACTTAGGACTGTAGAGAGATCATTATTGTTGGTAATCACTTAGAACTGTATAGAGAAAATAATTTTTGGTATTTCTTGGGACTGTATAGAGATCATAATTGTTGGTAGTTACTTAGAACTGTACAGAGATCATAATTGTTGGTAGTTACTTAAGACTGTAGAGAGATCATAATTGTTGGTAGTCACTTAGGACTGTAAAGAGATCATAATTGTTGGTAGTCACTTAGGACTGTAGAGAGATCATAATTATTGGTAGTCACTTAATGTTGTATAGGGATGTCAATTGTTGGTAGTTACTTAGAGCTGTAGAGAGATGTCAATTGTTGGTAGTTACTTAGAGCTGTAGAGAGATGTCAATAGTTGGTAGTCACTTAGAGCTGTAGAGAGATTTTAATTGTTGGTAGTCACTTAGAGCTGTAGAGAGATGTCAATTGTTGGTAGTCACTTAGAGCTGTAGAGAAATGTCGATTGTTGGTAGTCACTTAGAGCTGTAGAAAGATCTTAATTGTTGGTAGTCACTTAGAGCTGTAGAGAGAAGTCAATTGTTGGTAGTCACTTATAGCTGTAGAGAGATCTTAATTTTTGGTAGTTACTAAAAGTTGTAGAGAGATGTCAATTGTTGGTGGTCACTTAGAGCTGTAGAGAGATGTCAATTGTTGGTAGTCACTTAGAGCTGTAGAGAGAAGTCAATTGTTGGTAGTCACTTAGAACTGTAGAGAGATCTTAATTTTTGGTAGTTACTAAAAGTTGTAGAGAGATGTCAATTGTTGGTAGTCACTTAGAGTTGTAGAGAGATGTCAATTGTTGGTAGTCACTTAGAGCTGTAGAGAGATCTTAATTGTTGGTAGCTACTAAAAGCTGTAGAGATATGTCAATTGTTGGTAGTCACTTAGAGCTGTAGAGAGATGTCAATTGTTGGTAGTCACTTAGAGCTGTAGAAAGATCTTAATTGTTGGTAGTCACTTAGAGCTGTAGAGAGATGTCAATTGTTGGTAGTTACTAAGAGCTGTAGAGAGATGTCAATTGTTGGTAGTCACTTAGAGCTGTAAAGAGATGTCGATTGTTGGTAGTCACTTAGAGCTGTAGAAAGATCTTAATTGTTGGTAATCACTTAGAGCTGTAGAGAGATCTTAATTGTTGGTAGTTACTTAGAGCTGTAGAGAGATCTCAATTGTTGGTAGTTACTAAAAGATGTAGAGAGATGTCAATTGTTGGTAGTCACTTAGAGCTGTAGAGAGATCTCAATTGTTGGTAGTCACTTAGAGCTGTAGAGAGATCTTAATTGTTGGTAGTTACTAAAAGATGTAGAGAGATGTCAATTGTTGGTAGTCGCTTAGAGCTGTAGAGAGATCTTAATTGTTCGTAGTCACTTAGAGCTGTAGAGAGATGTCAATTGTTGGTAGTTACTAAGAGCTGTGGAGAGATGTCAATTGTTGGTAGTCATTTAGAGCTTTAGAGAGATGTCAATTGTTGGTAGTTACTAAGAGCTGTAGAGAGATGTCATTTGTTCGTAGTCACTTAGAGTTGTAGAGAGATGTCAATTGTTGGTAGTCACTTAGAGCTGTAGAGAGATGTCAATTGTTGGTAGTCACTTAGAGCTGTATAGAGATGTCAATTGTTGGTAGTCACTTAGAGCTGTAGAGAGATGTCAATTGTTGGTAGTCACTTAGAGCTGTATAGAGATGTCAATTGTTGGTAGTCACTTAGAGCTGTAGAGAGATGTCAATTGTTGGTAGTCACTTAGAACTGTCGAGAGATGTCATTTGTTGGTATTCACTTAGAGCTGTAGAGATATGCCAATTGTTGGTATTCTCATAGAGCTGTAGAGATATGCCAATTGTTGGTATTCTCATAGAGCTGTAGAGAGATGTTAATTGTTAGTATTCTCTTAGAACTGTAGATATATCATAATCGTTGGTTGTCTACACTCACCGTTGTGAAATGGTAAATTGTTTATAGTTAAAGAGAAAATAAAAATTTTCAATTTTCCTAAATTATATTTGTTTCATTTGGAAAAAGGCGCAACATTTTTAAAATCAGAAATAAATAAATTTGATACAATGTGGTATAGTTATCTTGAAGACACTGACTTTGTAGATGCTGTTAGATTACTTACCCACTGTAACCAAGACATAAAAAAGAAAAAAAAAATAGAGTTGATCTGTTGCCTCACACGGTTGGACAGAAAATAAATGCAGGAAAAGTAAAATTATGAGGATTAATGCCAACAGTTCAAGTACTGGAGATCTAGACATTGTACCTCGCTACACCAAGAGCACAGGAACGTAACACAACGAAGAATTCATGGTTTTCTTTCCAAAATTGTCTATATAACATTTATAATGCGGCACAACGTGCCGGGCAAAAATAAATCCCGACGAAGCATTCCCGCATCAGGAACCAAATATCAAGGATACTTAATCTACAACGCTTTAAGTAAAACGTGCTCTGTTTCATGAACTATTAATATTAAAGGTTACCAATTATTACATAGAAAGTTATTGAATCACATGACTTCTGTAGGGGAATTAGCCTATGAGAAGTTTTTTTTACATTTTTATAGTTCTGGGGGCCTAATAATTGTTTGGCCATGTCTCTCTAATAAATAGTGAAAGATCTTGCATTAAATTAAATAGTTGTGTCCCTTTAAAGAAGTGAAAGAATAAATATTACCTCCCATATTATGATTTCCTAACATTATGTAAAAGTCATTACATCACAGAAATGTCAAGTAATCAGGATGGTCAGATGAATATAAACACAAAAGTGCAACAGCTTTCGATCAATATTTAAAACTAAAAATGCAAAGATTTATCATCTCTCTACATTAAGTGGGTACTAGCACATAAGAAGGAAGGTTTTTGTCCCTATCATCAACGTCATACCTCGACCAGCTGTATGGAATATCACAAAACTTGAGCTGATCAAATCTTTATTTGAACATTTTAAGATTAACGGACAATAATGTACACAAAAGATGCACTTCTGATCTATTTCTTTATGTGCTTGTTGCCTGACCAGGTACCAACATTGTTCATCAATTTAGTTCTTCTTCCTCTTTCCTCCTCATTTGCCTTTCAGCGTCGAGAGAGATATAATTTGCGGACCTTCTCTTCTGTTCGCGTCTGCTGCTATTATGTTTCATAGTGCTTCTAATATTCCATTGTTGGTATTCCTTTAGAACTGTAGAGAGATGTCAATTGTTGGTATTCTTTTAGAACTGTAGATAGATGTCAATTGTTGGTATTCTTTTAGAACTGTAGAGAGATGTCAATTGTTGGTATTCTCTTAGAACTGTAGAGAGATGTCAATTGTTGGTATTCTTTTAGAACTGTAGAGAGATGTCAATTGTTGGTATTCTTTTAGAACTGTAGAGAGTTGTCAATTGTTGGTAGTCACTTAGAGCTGTAGAGAGATGTCAATTGTTGGTAGTCACTTAGAGCTGTAGAGAGATCTTAATTGTTGGTAGTTACTAAAAGCTGTAGAGAGATGTCAATTGTTGGTAGTCACTAAAAGCTGTAGAGAGATGTCAATTGTTGGTATTCTCTTAGAACTGTAGAGAGATGTCAATTGTTGGTAGTCACTTAGAGCTGTAGAGAGATGTCAATTGTTGGTAGTCACTTAGAGCTGTAGAGAGATCTTAATTGTTGGTAGTCACTAAAAGCTGTAGAGAGATGTCAATTGTTGGTATTCTCTTAGAACTGTAGAGAGATGTCAATTGTTGGTAGTCACGTAGAGCTGTAGAGAGATGTCAATTGTTGGTAGTCACTTAGAGCTGTAGAGAGATCTTAATTGTTGGTAGTTACTAAAAGCTGTAGAGAGATGTCAATTGTTGGTAGTTACTAAAAGCTGTAGAGAGATGTCAATTGTTGGTATTCTCTTAGAACTGTAGAGAGATGTCAATTGTTGGTATTCTTTTAGAACTGTAGAGAGATGTCAATTGTTGGTATTCTTTTAGAACTGTAGAGAGTTGTCAATTGTTGGTAGTCACTTAGAGCTGTAGAGAGATGTCAATTGTTGGTAGTCACTTAGAGCTGTAGAGAGAACATAATTGTTGGTAATAACTTACAACTGTAGAGAGATTATAATTATTGGTATTTCTTGGGACTGTAGAGAGATCATAATTGTTGATAGTCCCTTAGGACTGTAGAGAGATCATTATTGTTGGTAGTCACTTAGAACTGTATAGAGAAAATAATTTTTGGTATTTCTTGGGACTGTATAGAGATCATAATTGTTGGTAGTTACTTAGAACTGTACAGAGATCATAATTGTTGGTAGTTACTTAAGACTGTAGAGAGATCATAATTGTTGGTAGTCACGTAGGACTGTAAAGAGATCATAATTGTTGGTAGTTACTTAGGACTGTAGAGAGATCATAATTGTTGGTAGTCACTTAGGACTGTAGAGAGATCATAATTGTTGGTAGTCACTTAAGACTGTAGAGAGATCATAATTGTTGGTAGTCACTTAGGACTGTAGAGAGATCATAATTATTGGTAGTCACTTAATGTTGTATAGGGATGTCAATTGTTGGTAGTTTCTTAGAGCTGTAGAGATATGTCAATTGTTGGTAGTTACTTAGAGCTGTAGAGAGATGTCAATAGTTGGTAGTCACTTAGAGCTGTAGAGAGATTTTAATTGTTGGTAGTCACTTAGAGCTGTAGAGAGATGTCAATTGTTGGTAGTCACTTAGAGCTGTAGAGAGAAGTCAATTGTTGGTAGTCACTTAGAACTGTAGAGAGATCTTAATTTTTGGTAGTTACTAAAAGTTGTAGAGAGATGTCAATTGTTGGTAGTCACTTAGAGTTGTAGAGAGATGTCAATTGTTGGTAGTCACTTAGAGCTGTAGAGAGAAGTCAATTGTTGGTAGTCACTTAGAGCTGTAGAGATATCTTAATTGTTGGTCGTCACTTAGAGCTGTAGAGAGATGTCAATTGTTGGTAGTCACTTAGAGCTGTAGAGAGATCTTAATTGTTGGTAGCTACTAAAAGCTGTAGAGAGATGTCAATTGTTGGTAGTCACTTAGAGCTGTAGAGAGATGTCAATTGTTGGTAGTTACTAAGAGCTGTAGAGAGATGTCAATTGTTGGTAGTCACTTAGAGCTGTAGAGAGATGTCAATTGTTGGTAGTTACTAAGAGCTGTAGAGAGATGTCAATTGTTGGTAGTCACTTAGAGCTGTAAAGAGATGTCGATTGTTGGTAGTCACTTAGAGCTGTAGAAAGATCTTAATTGTTGGTAGTCGCTTAGAGCTGTAGAGAGATCTTAATTGTTGGTAGTTACTTAGAGCTGTAGAGAGATCTCAATTGTTGGTAGTTACTAAAAGATGTAGAGAGATGTCAATTGTTGGTAGTCACTTAGAGCTGTAGAGAGATCTCAATTGTTGGTAGTCACTTAGAGCTGTAGAGAGATGTCAATTGTTGGTAGTTACTAAGAGCTGTGGAGAGATGTCAATTGTTGGTAGTCACTTAGAGCTTTAGAGAGATGTCAATTGTTGGTAGTTACTAGGAGCTGTAGAGAGATGTCATTTGTTCGTAGTCACTTAAAGTTGTAGAGAGATGTCAATTGTTGGTAGTCACTTAGAGCTGTAGAGAGATGTCAATTGTTGGTAGTCACTTAGAGCTGTATAGAGATGTCAATTGTTGGTAGTCACTTAGAGCTGTAGAGAGATGTCAATTGTTGGTAGTCACTTAGAACTGTCGAGAGATGTCATTTGTTGGTATTCACTTAGAGCTGTAGAGATATGCCAATTGTTGGTATTCTCATAGAGCTGTAGAGATATGCCAATTGTTGGTATTCTCATAGAGCTGTAGAGAGATGTTAATTGTTAGTATTCTCTTAGAACTGTAGATATATCATAATCGTTGGTTGTCTACACTCACCGTTGTGAAATGGTAAATTGTTTATAGTTAAAGAGAAAATAAAAAATTTCAATTTTCCTAAATTATATTTGTTTCATTTGGAAAAAGGCGCAACATTTTTAAAATCAGAAATAAATAAATTTGATACAATGTGGTATAGTTATCTTGAAGACACTGACTTTGTAGATGCTGTTAGATTACTTACCCACTGTAACCAAGACATAAAAAAGAAAAAAAAATAGAGTTGATCTGTTGCCTCACACGGTTGGACAGAAAATAAATGCAGGAAAAGTAAAATTATGAGGATTAATGCCAACAGTTCAAGTACTGGAGATCTAGACATTGTACCTCGCTACACCAAGAGCACAGGAACGTAACACAACGAAGAATTCATGGTTTTCTTTCCAAAATTGTCTATATAACATTTATAATGCGGCACAACGTGCCGGGCAAAAATAAATCCCGACGAAGCATTCCCGCATCAGGAACCAAATATCAAGGGGATTTAATGGACAACGCTTTAAGTAAAACGTGCTCTGTTTCATGAACTATTAATATTAAAGGTTACCAATTATTACATAGAAAGTTATTGAATCACATGACTTCTGTAGGGGAATTAGCCTATGAGAAGTTTTTTTTACATTTTTATAGTTCTGGGGGCCTAATAATTGTTTGGCCATGTCTCTCTAATAAATAGTGAAAGATCTTGCATTAAATTAAATAGTTGTGTCCCTTTAAAGAAGTGAAAGAATAAATATTACCTCCCATATTATGATTTCCTAACATTATGTAAAAGTCATTACATCACAGAAATGTCAAGTAATCAGGATGGTCAGATGAATATAAACACAAAAGTGCAACAGCTTTCGATCAATATTTAAAACTAAAAATGCAAAGATTTATCATCTCTCTACATTAAGTGGGTACTAGCACATAAGAAGGAAGGTTTTTGTCACTATCATCATCGTCATACCTCGACCAGCTGTATGTAATATCACAAAACTTGAGCTGATCAAATCTTTATTTGAACATTTTAAGATTAACAGACAAGAATGTACACAAAAGATGCACTTCTGATCTATTTCTTTATGTGCTTGTTGCCTGACCAGGTACCAACACTGTTCATCAATTTAGTTCTTCTTCCTCTTTCCTCCTCATTTGCCTTGCAGCGTCGAGAGAGATATAATTTGCGGACTTTCTTTTCTGTCACGAGAACACTTGGGCGAATACATTGCCTATGAAGCCAATTTTTTAGTTAGCTGAGTGGCAGTGTTCCCTAGCGTTTGGCTTTTCGTGGTAAGGCGCTGTGCCACTTAATACGGGTTCGATCCTTCTTTGGTACATATTTTTTTCTGTTGTTGATTATTTGTCAATTTTTCCGAGTGCTGTAAACATACCTCTTCCTCTGAATTGATTCGCTGATTATCGCTTCGGAAGTTTCCCTCTATAATAATATTCATTTATTATTATTTGTCTCCAGTCTAAACTACTGGAAACTACTATTCGTGCTGTTTCGTACTAAATGTTTGTCTGCAACGCAAGTATTCAACCCTACCCTATCTGGGAGATACTTGTCTTAACAAAAAAAAAAATACAGATACACTATGTATTTCCGAGCTGTGATCGCAGCCTTCTGTTATAGTCATGAGAACACCTACGCGAAAGACATTGCCTACGAAGCTATTTTTTTAGTTAGCTGAGTGGCAGTGTTCCCTAGCGTTTGGCTTTTCGTGGCAAGGCGCTGTGCCACTGAGTACTGGTTCGATCCTGCTTTGCTCCATATTTTTTCTGTTGTTGATTATTTGTCAATTTTTCCGAGTACTGTAAATATACCTCTTCCTCTGAATTTATTTGCTTCAAATTTTACATCGATCCATCTTTTCCATGGTCGACCCTTGAGTCTGGTTTTCTCGCAATGTTTATTGTGGGCTCGTTGTGTTGTATTCTGATAACTCTGCCCTGTCACTTGCCCAAACCATTGTATATGTTAGCAGTGATAGTGGCTGTGACCCATCCTAAAGTGCACGCACATGCACCGAAAGACAATAGATTTGGCACCGAAACCGCACGAAACATGCACCAAAACCCGTGCCAAAGTCCGATAATCGGCTTATTATCTCGGTGGTCGTGATCGGTAATCGGCTTATCTCGGTGGTGTGCGTTGGTGCGTGGCGGTGATCGGCGCGTCGTGGTGTGCGTTGGTGCGTGGCGGTGATCGGCGCGTCGCTAGCTCGCCGGTTATCTCGGGGGGTTCTAAAATCGGGCGACAGCGGTTCTAAAATCGGGCGACAGCGGTTCTAAAAGGGGGATGGCGGTATCTCGCGGATCGGATGGCGGGTCGTTGCCGGCTATCGTGCGGGTGGGGAAAGGTGCCTTTATTGGTTATCATCATGTGTGGGTATTAGGCAACAGGAGGCGACATGTAAAAAAAAATGCTGACAAGCAATTATTAGTATCGTTAGCGTCATGTACCAGATTATAGCGATTTTTTTTTCTCTCTCTCTATTGCATATCCAAGCTAACTCAAGTCAAATAAAAATCATCATCATGTGCCTCAACACTATCCCTTCATGGCCTATCATCTTCATGTGCCTCAACACTATCAGCATGTGCCTCAACCCTATCATCATGTGCCACCCTCATATAGCGATTTTTTTTTCTCTCTATTGCATATCAAAGCTAACTCAAGTCAAATAAAAATCATCATCATGTGCCTCAACACTATCCCTCCATGGCCTATCATCATCATGTGTCTCAACATCACCCTTCATGGCCTATCATCATCTTGTGCCTCAACACTATCATCATGTGCCACTCTCAACACTATCATCATCATCATGTACCACCCTCAACATCAACCTCAATATCCTATCATCATCTTGTGTCACCCTCAACACTATCATCATCATCATGTGCCACCCTCAACATCAACCTTCATATCCTATCATCATCTTGTGCCACCCTCATCATCATCCCTTAATGTTCTATCATCAAGCCACACAAAGTATCAACTCTCTCTCTCTCACACATTCATGGTAAACCAAAACAAAATTCGTTCTATATTTCTCACAGCTTTATTATTATTACAACAAATATACGACACATATATATATTACTGCCCGGTTGTTGATAATTTTAAGCGTCTGGGTTTCCTCCCTCCTGTTTTGGTGGTAGTGTTTGTTAAATGTCTATCAAACACGGGTGCATAGGAAGTTTCATTAGCCTTCAAAACACAACCGCCCTCCATTTTGACAAAACCTTGATCAAAGCTGGAATAGGTAATTGGTGACTCTGCTGAAACACCCGCGGCATTCATATTGGGTGCCGGATCTGTCGTCTGATTAACAAGAGCGAGGTTCCTTGATTAACAAAGGGGGGCGTGTAGTCGATGAGATTCGTGTTAACAAGAGATGGTATGTAGTTTTGGTGGTTAACGACAGGCGGCGTGTAGTTGATCTGATTAAAGAGAGGTGGCGTGTAGCTGATCTGGTTAACGAGAGGTGGGGTGTAGCTGATCTGGTTAACAACAGGCGGTGTGTAGTTGAGGTTAGCATAAGCGGTTAAAATTTCCTCTCGCATCTCAACTAACGTGATAAATTCCTCTCTCGATAGTGTTATCCCAGTTCTGGTAGGAAACTTCAAAAAACTATCACCGCTATATGTCCTTATATTTATCAATGGTCTGTTACGAAAAACACAAACCGAGACTGCCTTAACGCCATCTTTAGACAATGGAACTACAGTCTCATTTCCACGTGACATAAATATGCGCTGATCACTGACATCAAACGAAATTGGCGTATTCAAGCTACACGACTCCATATTCAAAGAAAAACAAACCACCTGGCAACAGACGTTGGTTATGTGTGTGCGTGTACACTGCTCGACTGGGGGGTTTTTATACCCGTTTATCGGGTCGAGGACCGTCTATTTATAGCAGCTAACGCAATACGTTATCAGGCGTGGTAATCAGTCGTGTTGCGACATGTTCAGTGACCTCTGGAACTGACCCAATAGGGGGGTGATGTGTGGGGAAATATGATGCGTGTAACAATTCGGTCTCAGGTAATGCGGCCTGAGACTAGGAAACTCCTCCTCCCCCCTGTCGTGTTTATATAGGTTGTGGATTTTAAAAATAGGTGTTAGTTGAAGAGGGGGAAACCTCGCGCGCTGACCTAAAATCACTCGTTGTTATTTTCGTCGGTGGCGTAATCACTAAAGTTAGTAGCACTTGTGAGGATGGATCCCCGATGGAATCATCCCTTCACAGCTCTGATAGCCGGTCCTACCGGGTGTGGGAAAACGGTATTTGTGCAAAAGTTTATACAGAACCTTCACGAGCTAGCTGTCCCCGTACCGGAGGAAGTTATATGGTGTTATGGGGAATGGCAGCCGATATACGAGACTATGGGGTCAGTGAGTTTTATCGAGGGTCTACCAGACGTCGATAAATTGGAAGGTGGTAAGAAGAGAAGACTGATCGTCATCGATGACTTGATGTCTGAGACGGACGAGCGGGTAAAAAAATTATTCACCAAAGGTAGTCATCACAGAGATATTAGTGTGATGTACATTGTTCAAAATCTATTCGGAAAAAATAAAGAACATCGAACCATAAGTCTCAATACGCACTATTTAGTCCTTTTCAAGAACCCGAGAGACGGGAGTCAAATTATGAATCTGGGTAAACAAATGTACCCAGGTCAGGTGGGGTACCTCCAAGATAGTTTTAAGGACGCGACAGCGACTCCTCATGGTTATTTGCTGGTCGATCTTCGTCAGGACACACCTGATAATCTTAGGTTGAGAACAAAAATATTCCGGGGGAGAGACAAATCGTCTACGTGCCAAAGTAGAGAATCATGTGTGATGAAGCACTTAGACGGCACGGTGAAATGTATGCGCGCCGCCTCACCGAGCGGTTTAAGAGCCATATTAAAAACAGCCTCTCCCAAACTCATTAACTTTTTGTGCGAGTGTTGTCATAACATATTAAAAGGTAATGTTAGACTCACTCAGCGACAGAAGTGCGAGCTACGTCGACACAAGAACAAGTTGAGACTTCTCACTAAAAAGAAACCGAGTCTTAAGCGGCGGAAAGGGATTCTACAAACCGGTGGGTTTATAGGTGCTTTGCTCCGTCCTATATTAAGTATTCTCGGTGGAGTACTAGGTGCGTAACAATGGCCAAAAAATGATTTTGGTGGATCCTCGATTCCTCGAGGGTCTTAAACAGACTACTACCACGTCCTATAGCCCACCCGAGGCGATCGGTGACAACTTGAGAGATTTAGATGATGAAATGCAACGTATCCTATTCCGCGATGATTTAGCACCCGCCGATAAGGCCAGAGTGTACCAACGTGCCCTGCATCAATATTTAACTAGATTGGAGCAGTATAAACGACGCTCATTGGGCTCGGTCGATCTCATTCAACACAACACGTCAACAGAAAAAACACCTTCCCCACCAACACCATCATTCGAGGTATCACCAGAGCAGACCAAGACACCACCACCACCACCACCACCACCAGCGGAAACCCCAAAGGTAGGTAATGAAACCACTCCGCCCGTAGCCACGTATAAACTGAGACCTAAAAAAAGAAAGAGTGGAATCCCAACACCAAAATGGGAACGGTGGAGAAAATATTGAGACGTCGTTACTTTGACCCTAGTCGACCAGGGGCGTATAGTGGTGCAACGGCCCTGCAACGTAACACCAAACTGGGACTCGCAAAGATCAAACAATGGCTGAGTCATCAGGATACCTATACCCTTCATAAACCAATTCGTCGCAGATTTGAAAGGCGTCCCATTATAACGAGTGGCCCCCAACAGCAATATCAGGCAGACCTAATCGATTTGAGACATTTGAAAAAACACAACGACGGATATTCCTATTTGGTTTCTTGCGTGGACGTTTTCAATAAATTCGCGTGGTCTGTACCGATACGAACCAAAACGGGGAAATCCTTAGTGGAAGCCGTCGGTAAGATATTTCTCGATGGGAAACCCGCGAGTTTTCAAACGGATAAGGGGTCAGAGTTTCTGAACAGAACATTTCAGAAATTCCTCGCTGGCAACAACGTTCACTTTTTCACTACGCAGAACGAAGATATTAAGGCCGCCGTGGTGGAACGCTTTAATAGGACTATGAAACAACGGATGTGGCGATATTTCACGAAATCCAATAAGTTGTCTTATGTCCGAGTCCTCCCCGCCCTACTTCGAAGTTATAACCATTCGTATCACAGAAGTATAAAAATGGCACCGGTCGACGTCAACGCAGACAATCAAGAACAGGTATGGAACACGTTGTATAATAGCAAACGCAACTTTAAATTTGAAAGACCCCTGTACAAGCCCGGTGATCGAGTTAGACTGGTCCTGGGCAGAGCCAATTTTAAAAAGGGTAATGCCCCGGCTTGGACGGAGGAACTGTTTTCCATCAGTCGAGTAAATGAAACAAACCCCGTTACATATGTGTTGAAAGACGATAAGGGCGATGAGATAGAGGGGTCATTCTACACACCGGAAATTCAAAAAGTTGGAGACAAACACGAGTACAGAATCGTGAGTGTCATAACCGAGCGTCGCACATCCTTTGGGCGAAAGGAGTGTTTAGTCAAATGGTTTGGGTACGATTCCTCATTTAACACTTGGATACCGTCCAAGGACATTGTCAGATACAAAAACTAGAGAAGCGAGAAGAAGAAGAAGAAGTGGTAACTTTTGGTGGAGAGCCCGATTTGCGAGCCGTAAACTCGGGAGTCGGGAGAGACGGCGAACCACGCTGGTTGGGGTCGATGTTTGGGAAACTATCCCCCTACTTAGAACTTATCTTTATTTGTCAAGTGGTAGTTATATATACAGTTGTAGCGGTCTCGCTGTTCAATCTGACCACCGAAATGCCAGACGCGAAGGAGGGAAAACTGTGGATAGCCCTACTGAGCAGCTGTTTGGGTTACATGCTACCGAATCCAAACTTGGAGAGGCGACGGTGAAACGAGTAAAAAAAAATGAGTTTTTATGTCACCCTGCCCAGCAATGCATCTATGGAACTTTTTAAGGATAATAACCCAGGTCACTTTTTCGTTAAACTTCCTCAGACCATTGACATTTCGACGCACTATGAGATCGCACTGGTGGAGATACAGTTTCCGCTAAATTATTTCAATGTAATAGAGGGTGATGTCTGGATTCGCTACGAATCTTTCGATAACGACGATATTTGCGACGCCAGATTTTATTTCAACGTGACATTGGAACCTGGGTTATACACGAAACCCGATGCGTTCATCGGCGCGTTGAACGCGTCGATCGTAAAATCGGAGGATGAGTCGTACAGGGGAGTGAAAGGGAAAAAATGAGATTCATTTACGCAAAAGAGGTGAATAAAGCCATCTTGAAACTTTACGAGAAAGGAGTCAGTGTTACCATAAGCGACACTTTGAAAAACATGTTAGCCTTCCCCACGACCACAATATCAGACACGGCTCCCGATATCTTCAGCGTGGGTGTAATGGACTTGGAAAGTGTTGCGAAGAATGTCTACGTCTACTACGATCTCGTTTCCCCCAGACCGGTCGGGGATGTGATGGTGCCTCTCCTCAGGAGCGTGCCTGTTCTCAATAGAAATCACACCTCGGTGTTTCAGATCTACGATAAGCCTCACTACCTACCCCTGAGTAGATTTTCCTTCGATACCGTCGAGATCCTTTTAGCCAACGAACACGGAAAAACCATTCCATTCACCAGCGGGACGTCGGTGCTAACGGTACACTTTCGAGTCACGAAGCATCTCGAGCTGGTATAATGGTGAAACACACTCCCCTTCATAGAGATGTTGAGTTATACGAAGACTTTTACTGTTGTCAGGCGGGCGATGGGATGCCCGTGTTTATAGGAGGTCGAAGTCAGAGCGGTCGAGGAATCGGTAGTTTCTTTGGTGGAATCGGGAGGGCTATTTTACCCTGGTTAAAAACCGGCGGTAAGGCCTTGCTCAGAGAAGGCTTGGGGACCGGTCTGCAGGTCGCACAGGACGCATTGGCCGGGAAAAATGTCGGTGAAGCTTTCAAAGAACGAGCTAAGGAGGCCGGTCAGCGGTTGCTACACGGGGCCGTAGACCACCTGCGTGATAACAACCAATCAGGAAGTGGTTTACGTCACAGCAGAAAGCGAGTTATGAAGCTACCTCCACCAGGAGAACCCGTTACGAAGAGGATAAAACCGACAGCTGGACGGTTCCCCCTTCATTCGGTGCACAACAGAGGGAAGAAGACGAAGACGAGGGTGGCAAAGGATATTTTCGACTAATAATGTCCCTCATTCACCCCAAATCGTGCGAATGTCTTCACTCTGGTTTGGATTTATTTAGCGTTCCACCCACACAGACATCTCTAGACTCTGGCCAGTTTATTGAAATTCGTCCGATCGCAGCTTTGTCGCATAGCGCACCGATAGAGTTTTTCATTTCTGGAAACAGCGAGGAGTATCTAGATCTTTTCAACACGTTTTTACATCTGCGGGTCAAGATCACCCTCCCGAATGGTGATAGTGTACCAGTCGATGCTGAGGTAGGACCGGTCAACAATTATCTTCACAGTCTATTTTCACAAGTCGACGTATCGCTAAACAACACGTTGGTTACACCGTCGGAGAATACCTATCCTTTTAGAGCGGTGTTTGAGGCCACGCTAAATTACGGAGAGGATGCGAAAACGGGATACTTGACGGCCGCTCTGTTCTACAAAGACACAGCTGGCCACCATGACGATTTGAAAGAAAATGAGGGTTTTAAAACACGGCGCGATTTGACTTCGGGTAGTAAAGAGGTTGAAATGATGGGTCGTTTGCACTCTGATGTCTTTGTGCAGGATCGTTACATGTTAAACAGAGTCGATGTAAAGATAAAACTCACGCCCTCGAAGGATGTGTTCAGCCTCGCGGATCACGATAGCTCTGTGGGTTATAAGAGTGTTATCACCTACGCCGCGCTCGTGGTCAGGAAAGCTAAGCTAAACCCCGCGATTTCTCTGGCCCACGAAAAGGCTCTCTTAAGCGGGAATGCGCGGTACCCGATCAAGAGGGTTACCATCAAGACATTTTCCATCGCTAGTGGGATGCTTTTCCACAGTCAAAACAATTTATTTTTGTCTCAAACACCGACCCGTATAGTGATAGGTCTGATTACGGCCAGTGCTTTTAATGGTGTTTACACAGCTAACCCGTTCAATTTTCAACACTTTGGTCTGATTTATATGAATCTGACGGTCGACGGAAAATGTATCTCGGGAAAGCCTCTAACTATGGACTTTGAACGAAATCAATACGCGAGAGCTTTCTTCGGCACAAATCTGGCCATGGATCTGATTGGTAAAGACGCTGGGAATAACGTTGATTATAGAGAATTCAAGGACGGATACTGCCTATTTGGTTTTGACCTCTCGTCCAGCCTACTGGACGGCTCCCATTTTGAGCTAGCCACAAGCGGACCCTTGTCGATAGAACTCAAGTTTGCCGCTCCCACCACTACTCCCCTACAAGTTATCGTCTACGCCGAGTTGGACTCGGTGCTCGAGGTGTCCAAGACAAGGCAGATTCTAACAGACTTCGCCGTTTGAGAGAGAGAAAGAAGAAGAAGAATATGAACACGAGGGAGATTTACAACCTTTTGATGTCGGATATTTTCGTTCGACGTTGTTCCCTTGTTAGTGTCATTCCACGAAACCACTTAACGCCGAGCATCGACCCAACGGCGACCGCGGCCTTTGTCATAAACACCGACCCTGCCCACGAACCTGGAGAGCATTGGGTGGCCCTATTTTACAACGGACTCGGCGAATGTGAGTATTTCGATTCCTACGGTTTGCCTCCCAGACACGTGAATATTTTAAACTTTATAGAGCAAAACTCACACGTTCCATTCGTCTACAACCCGCGGGTGTTGCAAGATTTGTTTAGCAACACGTGCGGTCTATATTGTGTTTATTATATACTTCTTAAGTGTCGTGGCGCAAAACTTAACAGAATTCTCATGCCTTTTTCATCGAGACAGCACGTAAACGACCGTATCATTTATCGTTTGCTCGCCCCGTGGATACTTCGGCTTCGAGGGGCCCGTCCAGACGCTTAAAATTATCAACAACCGGGCAGTAATATATATATATGTCGTATATTTGTTGTAATAATAATAAAGCTGTGAGAAATATAGAACGAATTTTGTTTTGGTTTACCATTAATGTGAGAGAGAGAGAGAGAGAGAGAGAGAGAGAGAGTTGATACTTTGTGTGGCTTGATGATAGAACATTAAGGGATGATGATGAGGGCGGCACAAGATGATGATAGGATATGAAGGTTGATGTTGAGGGTGGCACATGATGATAGTGTTGAGGGTGGCACAAGATGATGATAGGATATTGAGGTTGATGTTGAGGGTGGTACATGATGATGATGATAGTGTTGAGAGTGGCACATGATGATAGTGTTGAGGCACAAGATGATGATAGGCCATGAAGGGTGATGTTGAGACACATGATGATGATAGGCCATGAAGGGATAGTGTTGAGGCACATGATGATGATTTTTATTTGACTTGAGTTAGCTTGGATATGCAATAGAGAGAAAAAAAATCGCTATATGAGGGTGGCACATGATGATAGTGTTGAGGCACATGCTGATAGTGTTGAGGCACATGATGATGATAGGCCATGAAGGGATAGTGTTGAGGCACATGATGATGATTTTTATTTGACTTGAGTTAGCTTGGATATGCAATAGAGAGAGAGAAAAAAAAATCGCTATAATCTGGTACATGACGCTACCGATCACGACCACCGAGATAATAAGCCGATTATCGGACTTTGGCACGGGTTTTGGTGCATGTTTCGTGCGGTTTCGGTGCCAAATCTATTGTCTTTCGGTGCATGTGCGTGCACTTTTAGGGTGGATTCACAGCCACTATCACTACTTATGTTGTTTCTTTATATATTCTATGACTGGGTTTAATCCTAGCTTTTTTCTCAGTTCTTCATTTCTGATCTTATCTCTCAGACTGTTTCCTGTCATTCGTCTAACACATTTCATCTCTGTAGAGGTTATTTTCTTATTGTTCTTGTATCAAGGGTCTAGGTCTGGCATTGGTAGCACAACGTTGGGATGAAGATTACATTGTAGAGTACCCGTTTTGCCTCTAGAGTTACTTTCTTGTTAGACAATAGTGGTGATAGCTGTCCAATGATTTGACAAGATTTAATGCATCTTGAGTCTTTCTCTGCTGTTTGTGAATTATCGTTTCTCACTAAACTTCCTAGGTATTTTTTTTCGTTCGCCACCTTTAACCTCTGACGAAGTCCCTAGAGACTAGGAACTGAATTTTGCGTGTTAATCCATTTTTCCCTGGCAGCCGTGTGCACAGGGGTCCCTCGCCGCACAGGCAGATAACTCCGACTTCGGATGCACTCATACTTTTTCCGTCGATGAGTAATTGACGTTTCAAGCCGGGCCTCGCTGCTGAGATCTGGGGTGGTTGCCGCAAAGAGAAATCAAAATAAAAATTCCAACCGGTGTAGCCGGGATTTGAATCTACAACCTCTCTGTCTTAAGGCCGCCGTCTTGCCTAGAGACCAACAAGATCCCCTCGTAGTTATTTGAATTCCGCTGCTTGTTTCAATTGTCTGCCGTCTACAGTTATGTTGATGTTCTGTTTATTTTTGGTACCCATTACTCTGACAGTACTTCATTACGCTGATAGATCCTTATTACTCTGACAGTACTTCATTACGCTGATAGATCCTTATTACTCTGACAGTACTTCATTACGCTGATAGATCCTCATTACTCTGACAGTACTTCATTACGCTGATAGATCCTCATTACTCTGACAGTACTTCATTACGCTGATAGATCCTTATCACTCTGACAGTACTTCATTACGCTGATAGATCCTCATTACTCTGACAGTACTTCATTACGCTGATAGATCCTCATTACTCTGACAGTACTTCATTACGCTGATAGATCCTCATTACTCTGACAGTACTTCATTACGCTGATAGATCCTCATTACTCTGACAGTACTTCATTACGCTGATAGATCCTCATTACTCTGACAGTACTTCATTACGCTGATAGATCCTTATTACTCTGGCAGATTTTCATTACAATGGAGACATAGATTCGCGTAATTAAAAAGAAATAAGAGAAGGCGAACAACAGTTATTAAAGAAACACACAACTCATCATATAAAAGAAGGGATCTGTATATGTTTGCTTGCTTGCGTTCGCACGATGACTACAGGAGTGTACCTCTTCATCATCCGCCCTTAACGGACGTTAAGTGAGCGTGTCTACGTTGTGTTGTGGTTTGCAGCATAACTGTAATATTTGCGACTTTCGGCCCAACACATCCGACTTCAGCATGACATTTTTGAACACCGGGTTGTCTTCCCACTTCGATTCCTACTCACTTGGCCAGACTAGACAGGTTAGTCTGTTACTAGAGGCACCACGGAGAGGTGGAGCAGGGTCTGGATGGTTCTGGTTTACCGATCCTGGCGCAAGCCATCGGCTGTGGGTCGCTGACAACTTCCAGCTCTGGCGCTGTGAGGCGCGCCTTCGCCTCCGGATCTGTATATGATATCATATAAAAGGAGGGATATGTATATGATATCATATAAAAGGAGGGATCTGTATATGATATCATATAAAAGGAGGGATATGTATATGATATCATATAAAAGGAGGGATCTGTATATGATATCATATAAAAGGAGGGATATGTATATGATATCATATAAAAGGAGGGATATGTATTTGATATCATATAAAAGGAGGGATATGTAAATGATATCATATAAAAGGAGAGATATGTATATGATATCATATAAAAGGAGGGATCTGTATATGATATCATATAAAAGGAGAGATATGTATATGATATCATATAAAAGGAGGGATATGTAAATGATATCATATAAAAGGAGGTATATGTATATGATATCATATAAAAGGAGGGATCTGTATATGATATCATATAAAAGGAGAGATATGTATATGATATCATATAAAAGGAGGGATATGTATATGATATCATATAAAAGGAGGGATATGTATATGATATCATATAAAAGGAGGGATATGTATATGATATCATATAAAAGGAGGGATATGTATATGATATCATATAAAAGGAGGGATATGTATATGATATCATATAAAAAAAGGAAGCAATCGCAAAATACATCCACGTAGTAGAGATTTCACAGATACCAGAAACAAGACATTACTCAAACACCTTTTTGACAGAAGATAACAAATATGTAATGTGTGATTTCATGTTGGTTGTCACTTAGAGCTGTAGTGAGATGTTAATTGTTGGTAGTCACTTAGAGCTGTAGAGAGATGTTAATTGTTGGTAGTCACTTAGAGCTGTTAATTGTTGGTAGTCACTTAGAGCTGTAGAGAGCTGTTATTTGTTGGTAGTCACTTAGAGCTGTAGAGAGATGTCAATTGTTGGTAGTCACTTAGAGCTGTAGAGAGATGTCAATTGTTGGTAGTCACTTACAACTGTAGAGAGATGTTTATTGTTGGTAGTCACTTAGAGGTGTAGAAAGATGTTAACTGTTGGTAGTCACTTAGAGCTGTAGAGAGATATCAATTGTTGGTAGTCACTTAGAGCTGTAGAGAGATGTTAACTGTTGGTAGTCACTTAGCGCTGTAGAGAGATGTTAACCTTTGGTAGTCACTTAGAACTGTAGAGAGATTTTAATTGTTGGTAATCACTTATAAAGAACCATAGTGTTGAGAACAGATATATAGCTATGTGTCATAGATTTCAACAAAGCATTTGTCAAAGTAAAACATCAATAAATAATCAAAATTTTAGAAGGCCAAAATGTAGACAACAAAGATGTAATAATAATAAAGAACATGTACTGGCAACAAACATACGGCAACAGCCATAATAACTTGAATCAATTGGTGACGTTTCAACAACAACAACAACAACAAAAAAAACAAAAAAAAAAAAACAAATGGGGTTAGGTAAGGTTGTGCGCTGTCACCAGATGTTTAAAAATATGTATAGTTAGATTATTTTAAGAACCATAAAGGGCATGCATGGAATAACAATCGGAGGTCATAATATAAATAATCTAAGGTATGCTATTGATACAGTCTTCATTGCTAAGAGTGAAAATGAGATGCATGAAATATTAGACATTATAATGAAGGAAAGCAAAACAAAAGGACTCAGCCTTAATCGTAAACAGAAGTAATGGTAGCAACAAAGAAAACGTCTTCACTGCAATGCACAATAAAGCCGTTCCCTAAACACACACACACACGCACTCACACACACTCACACACACACACACTCACACGTATATATGAAGGGCGTTACAATTTGTTGTCTAATATCAGAACACCACAGATTTAATGACATGCTAGAGCAAGATCAGAAAACATCATGTAAAGTTATCAGTAACTGCCAGCATCTAAGAATAAAACACCAGTTATACTGGGAGCTCACACAAAGTCAACAAACTTATTATCAAATGTTAAGTAAAAAAGTAAAGTACCCCCGTCACGCCAAGTGGCGTATAGGGAAATATGGGACCCTCTATTTTACAGACCTTCAGCATATGATTTTTGGGGTAATGTGGTCGGTATTACGCCCGTGCTGCTTTACTTTCCCAGAAAGAAATCCGGTACCCATTTAAGGCTGGGTGAACTCAGAAGCCGTCGGTTGGGATCGTGTCCTACCCCTTGTCCTTTGTAGTCCAGTTCACTAACCACTGAGCTATCGCGGCTCTCTATTATCAAATGGGCGCGCGAAAAATATCAGATTTACTTATCATCAACAACGCGAAATAAAAGCATCAGGTAAACGAGCCGTCAAAGGGAATCTCGAACACCATCAGGGAAACTTATCTTGAAAAGTGAGCACGAAAAACCTCAGGTAAATATGTCATCAACAGTGAGCACGAAAAACGTCAGGTAAATATGTCATCAACAGTAAGCACGAAAAACCTCAGGTAAATGTGTCATCAACAGTGAGCACGAAAAACTTCAGGTAAATATGTCATCAACAGTGAGCACGAAAAACTTCAGGTAAATATGTCGTCAACAGTGAGCACGAAAAACGTCAGGTAAATATGTCCTCAACAGTGAGCACGAAAAACTTCAGGTAAATATGTCATCAACAGTAAGCACGAAAAACCTCAGGTAAATATGTCATCAACAGTGAGCACGATAAACTTCAGGTAAATATGTCATCAACAGTGAGCACGAAAAACCTCAGGTAAATATGTCATCAACAGTGAGCACGAAAAACCTCAGGTAAATATGTCATCAACAGTAAGCACGAAAAACCTCAGGTAAATATGTCATCAACAGTGAGCACGATAAACTTCAGGTAAATATATCATCAACAGTGAGCACGAAAAACCTCAGGTAAATATGTCATCAACAGTGAGCACGAAAAACTTTAGGTAAATATGTCATCAACAGGAATCGGGGAATTTATCAGGGAAACTTATCAAACATAAACGCAAACAAAACATTAGGTAAACATACTTGAAGCTCTAAACAATATCAACTAACTTTATAACCAACAAGGAAACCACGATTGCTCAGTGGTTAGTGAACTGGACTACAAAGGACAAGAGGTAGGTTTCGATCCCAACCGACGGCTTCCGGGTTCACTCAGCCTTAAATGGGTACCTGATATTTTCTTGGAAAGCAAAGCGGCACGGGCGTAATCATCATCATCATGTGCCATACCGGTTGGCGTAGGTGATCATGTCCCTCCACAATCTTCTATCTACAGTGCATCGTATCAGTTCTGTTGTTGGCTGTTTTCCATGCCATGACACGAAGCTATCCATTAATTTCTCTCTTTGTCGCCCGCGATCTCTCTTTCCCTCTATTTTGCCAGTTGTAACCAAGTATTCCAACTTTCCTCTTCTCATGATGTGCCTGAAAAATGTTGATTGCTTCTTTCTGATGTTTTTTAAGAGCTCCCTTTTTGTATTGGCCTCTTTGAGAACTTCATCATTACGTCTTTTTAGCTGTCCAGGGAACTTTCAACATTCTTCTGAGAAATCCCATCTCTGTGGCCTCCAATCGTCTTTTCATTTGTTACGGGCGTAATACCGACTACATTACCCCGAAAATCATGTGTTGAAGGTCTGTAAACGTTATGGTCACTAACACCATATTCCCTATACGCCACTTGGCGTGACGGGGGTACTTTACTTATTTTCGTTTAAAAAAAAAAAAATCAAACAGGGAGCTCAGAAACAAAACATTATGTAAACTCATTATCACCAAGGAGTGGGGAAAACATCAGGTAAATTTACCATCAACAGGGAGCTCGGAACATGTAACATAAATTTACCATCAACAGGGAGCTCGGTACATGTAACATAAATTTACCATCAAAAGAGAGCTCGGAACATGTAACATAAATTTACCATCAACATGGAGCTCGGAACATGTAACATAAATTTACCATCAACATGGAGCTCGGTACATGTAACATAAATTTACCATCAACATGGAGCTCGGAACATGTAACATAAATTTACCATCAACAGGGAGCTCGGAACATGTAACATAAATTTACCATCAACAGGAAGGCATGTAACATGAGGAAGGGGAACAGGCAAATAATTGCAATGCTGCGGTAAAGCTGGTAGCAAGGAGCCAATAGTGGTGTGTGATAAACACTCCAAGGTATGGTGATAGCTTTACAAGGAAGGAACACAACACAATATTGACGTTTTGACCTGTGGCCTTCTTCAGAAAACAGGGACAACGACAACAAACGGGGAAGTACAAATACCTATAACTACATCATGTCGGATGATCAAGTATAGGGTATGGCAATGATATTTACCCGTAACAGGGAGCTAAGAAAATATAGTATAACTTACCACCAACAGTCATCTCAGAAAACGTGATGTCAACTATACAGCAAATTGCTATTCAGAAAACGTCATGCAAACGAAAAAAATATGCTGCTCAGAAAATAGCATATAAACTATACAGAAATAAATACCATCTTCATCATCATCATCATCATCACCACAGGGTGCCGTCTCCGCTTCAAAGGTTGGCTACCATGGAACAAATTCTCCGTCTCTTGCTTTGATGGTGCAGGTTGTCATGGACTGACTTGTCCATGTTTTGATGTTTCTCGTCCACGCTAGTATTGGTCTGCCTCTGCCTCTTTTACCTTGTATTTTTTTTCTTCCATCATTACCCTTAGTACGCTGTACAAAGAAATATGCTGATCAGAAACGTGATGTAAACTTACCAACAACAGCCAACAAGCTGTCTAAATGATGTTCTACTTAACACATCTGCGCCGATGAAGCGGAGTAGTACGCACGGAAATATTCCTTTTTGAGAAATCAAGTGTTGTGAATGTAACCTTTCACCGTCTAGAGTTGATCTGCGGTTTACATCACATTGAGTGTTGTTCATTGACCGTTGTTGGAATTGTTTGACGCAAGTCATTTACACGTTACAACTCATTAATATGGATTGCTCCGTCAAGTCAGCAATCTTGACGGAGCAATCCAGCCAAAGTTGTATCTCTTTAAAGAATTTGCACCGTGTTTCGTTCATTATAGGCTGCATTCACTAAGAGTAATCAGGAATCTATGGGTGCAGCCATTGTTGTCTGTGCTTCATCATCATAATGGCTGATCGTATATTCCTAGAAAGACCATTCGCTAATCTTAGGGTCTGTTGTTTGATGTGCGACGGGGATAATTCGACGACTATGTTTTATATGTTCGGAATTGGAATCAAAAACGATGTCCTAACATCATCAAGCGCTATACATTTTAACAAAATATGACGATCATCATTTTCAAGAGGACATGAACTTCCGGTCAATATGGTGGATAGGCGGCAGGAACCATTGAAGGCTATGTATGAAAGTGTTCCTTGTTGCAGTTTCCCCATATTTCAAGTCCGGCTTGTTGCAGGAGCCACTGAGTTAGGTGCTCTATGCACACCGTGAGCTGTGTGTTTCATTCGTTTTGATCATGTTTCGATATTCCAATTTTTTACGATGAATGATGATATCGTATGGCAGGGAACAGTTGCTGTGTTCACTTTATGTGCGGTTTCGCCTTGTCTTTTGGCGTGTGCTGAGACTGCTATGATGGGTATTACAGCACCCTTTCTTTGTTTGGGAGATGAGTTACTAATTCGGATGATTCCACTGGCACGGGCGGTTGAGCAATTATGGATTTTAATTCGTTTGCTGTGATACCGGGGCCTTCCAGAACCAAAGGCCACCAAGCAAGCAAGTATTACACAAGCCACTGCTCTAAGAATGCTCATATCTTGAGACATTTTATTTAGTCCCAACTAAATCTTGTCTCAGCAATGCCTGACTAGTAGCCTGTGTATGGTACCTGCACGTGAGAATAGTTGTGATGTCGTTTTAATACATGTTATAATGCAATAATACATACTTATATGTATCTGCATGTGAGCGAGCACAAGGATAACTCTTATACATATGTCTACATCGCTCATATATGTCTTATGATTGTCAGTGGGTTGAGAAACATAGCAAGAAAACATTGATTAATGTGTGTTTAATGCATCCACTTTAGTGCACGTATTCGATAGTTAATCATTGGTTCATAAAATAAGCTGACTATTTAACATCGCTTGTTGTTACAAAGATTCTATATCCACATTGATCGACCATTCGACCGGAAGCAAATTAGAAAAATAAACATAACCATTGTAGCTTTTTCCTTCAATAAAGTCTTAACGTATTTATGTTGAAATGGTTACTGCCAGCCTCATCAACGTGAGAAGATGTGCATTAACAATAAACATTTTTGCTCAGCAACTATCTCCCGTTGGCGTCTACGTGGAGATCTTAGTATATAATTAATGAGGCAATGTTTTATTGATTCGGTCATGTCGCACGATCTAAATGCTTGGATAAACCATCGTTAATTGATCAGTTAAAGGCCGGCTACTGGACAAATGATGACATGAATAGATGATATCAAAGTCTTGACAAAGATTCGGAATTATATTACTGTCTCATACAATCAACTGAATGTTTGTAGATCAGTGTCGGTAATCATCATCATTTTATTAAGCTGTTAGATATTAGCGATTTGTGTGAGTCTATCTATCAACCAGTTATTACTCATGTTATTCTAAGAGCATTACAGCAGAGATGTTTTTTGCTGATGACCTGCCAGGGAGGACACTGTCGTCATCTTTATCATTTATTTTGAGAACTTTAAAGGAAAATCACTCACGTATTAAACACATTATTTATTGCACATGCGATAACTTCATAAATGCTTAGTTCCATGTGCTGTGTTCCATTTTGTGATCATCATCATCATCATCATCAAGTACCGGGCCTGCAGGCGTAGGTGATCATGTCTCTCCACAACTTTTGATCTCGACCGCCCCTCAATTTTCCCAGTTGTTACAATATATTCCAGTTGTTCTCTTCTCATTACATGGCCAAAAAATTATGATTGTTTCTTCCTAATATTGGAAATTAGCTCGCTTTTTGTTTTGACATCTTTCAGAACATTTTCATTACTATACTTAGCTGTCCATGGTATTCTCATCATTCTTCTGTAAAGCCACATTTCTACAGACTCCAGTGATTTTCTTGTCCGTTGTCCTATCGTCCATGTTTGTGATAATAGAAACAAGAAAAAGAGCTCTTAAATGTTATTTAGATCCACTCTTAACATATGGATGTGAATCATGGGCAATAGGACAACATACAAAAAAATCACTGGAGGCTGTGGAAATGTGGTTTTACAGAAGAATGTTGAGAATATCATGGACAACTAAAAAGAGTAATGCACACTTTCTGAAAAAGGTCGAACCAAAAATAGAGTTAATTTCCAATATTAGAAAGAAATAATCATCATTTTTTGATCATGCAATGAGAAGGAAACAGCTGGAATATATGGTAACAACTGGAAGATTCCAGGGACGAAGAGATAGAGGGAAGCAAAGAGAAAATATATTAGACAGCTTAAGAGAATGGCTTGGCAGAAGTTCAACAATAGAAATGATAAGTAACTGACCAGATCGAAAGTTGTGGAGTGACATGATCACCTATGCCAGCAGACACATACTGATGATGATGTTCCCATATTCTACCAGACTGTGTGCAACATCTAGATTATAACACCCCTACAAGGGGCTGTCCAAAGTTTCCAAAACGGCCGTTGCTGCGACGTAACCATTTGACCTTCGCCGAAAACGTGAATATCAATGCTCCCAGATGATGGGAGTCTGAGTGTCACGTGATCTGCTGTCTGAGTGTCACGTGATCTGCTGTCTGAGTGTCACGTGATCTGCTGTCTGAGTGTCACGTGATCTGCTGTCTCCACGTGGGCAGACACTCTACACTTGGCCATTGCCTGGCCTATTTTTGTGCGATCAGAATCTAAAGATCTACCGTGAGCGACGTTAGCGCAATGTCTACTGTAAACCTTGCCTGTGAGAGTCACTACATGCCAGCAAACTGTCTACTCTCAGTTCCTCCAAATGCAAGGAAACAATCCAGTTCCCTACGGTAGTTATCGACCCTTGACTGACGTACACAATAATTATATCAGAAATGCTTTCTTTATCCACAATGACATGCAGTAACACAAGAACGCTTGAATTTCATTTTCTACGGGCATTGAAATTCACTTATAACTTAAATTTGACTCCCATCGAAAATTGTATGGCCACCTGGTCAGAATGAATCCTCACCAATCACCATCAAGGGCGTTCTTCTCGAGAATGCATGGAAAAATACCAAGAGGAAGACCCAGAAGAAGATGGATAGATGCAGTAACAGAGACATGTAACAAGAAAGGAAAATCACTAATTCAGACAATTCGAGCAGCACAAGAACGACAAATGATATAAACCACGACACCTTTTTGGAATCAGTGAAAAGAGAAAAGAAGAAAAAAGAAGAAGACATGCAGTAGGGGAAGTATTTAAGTCTCCAAGCAGGAGCTGTGACGAGTGAGTCACAGGAGGAGGCTGCAGTGTTCAGCAGCCGCGGTTGTCTCAATAGATAGACAACACAAGTCAACACATCACGTGTCACGACTCGCACCTACAAGAGCGGGTTCAAGGATAGAAGGATTTAAGAAACAACGGGTTCACGGGTGGAAGTTACATTTTGTGCCCTTATCAGCTCGTTACATAAGGTTATTTAACAAATCCAACTTATAAGGATATTTAAACAAATCTAACTTATAAGGATATTTAAACAAATCCAACTTATAAGGATATTTAAACAAATCTAACTTATAAGGATATTTAAACAAATCCAACTTATAAGGATATTTAAACAAATCCAACTTATAAGGATATTTAAACAAATCTAACTTATAAGGATATTTAAACAAATCCAACTTATAAGGATATTTAAACAAATCCAACTCATAAGGATATTTAAACAAATCCAACTTATAAGGATATTTAAACAAATCTAGCTTATAAGGATATTTAAACAAATCCAACTTATAAGGATATTTAAACAAATCCAACTCACAAGGATATTTAAACAAATCCAACTCACAAGGATATTTAAACAAATCCAACTTATAAGGATATTTAAACAAATCTAGCTTATAAGGATATTTAAACAAATCCAACTTATAAGGATATTTAAACAAATCCAACTCACAAGGATATTTAAACAAATCCAACTCACAAGGATATTTAAACAAATCCAACTAACTACATGGCGAATATATGCTATAATAGATACTCAAAAAAGGAAATAAAAAAACATACATGTTTTCTTTTTTAAAAATTGACAGGAAAAAAAAAATCAATTATTTGGAAACACCTGGCAGGTAGCACTCAATTAAAAACAAATGTAGGATTATTGGGACATGCTCTAGGTCGTCACATTTACTTGCTAACTTCTAAACCAGAGGTTCCCAACTTGATGGTTTGACGCCCTCTTCTATCTGGAATGCAAGCTTTATTAATTTGTTATTATTATTAGAAAGAACTCCACAAGAAACGTTTTCTCAAATTACTTATTTCTTTATTTTATAGCAAAATTACAATATCTTTGTAGAGATGAAAACAACAATGATGTTACAATCCTGACATTATTTGTGTTTTTCATACTTAACTGACATATAGGGCATATGTATGTTCATAGACGCTCCAGATCAGACAAAAACAGCTTCTTGTTCTCCATTTTGTTAAGCTTTGAATTGAAGTAACGGACAAACAATTAGTGAAATACTAAAAGAGATAACATTCAAAAAGTATGTGTTCTTTGGTGGTAGTATGTAAAAGTATGTGGTCAAGGCAGAAATGATGGCAAAAGTAAATATTCATGAGGCTGTCTTAAATATGGCTAAAGGAGGTCGTGACTCTTGGAAGTTTGGGAACCATTTGACTAAACTGAATGTCCTGATCTTGTCTGTTAGCTGATTTTGTCTGTTAGCTGATCTTGTCTGTTAGCTGATTTTGTCTGTTAGCTGGTTTTGTTTGTTAGCTGATCTTGTCTGTTAGCTGATTTTGTTTATTAGCTGATTTTGTCTGTTAGCTGATCTTGTCTGTTAGTTGATCTTGTCTGTTAGCTGATCTTTTCTGTTAGTTGATCTTGTCTGTTAGCTGGTCTTTTCTGTTAGTTGATCTTGTCTGTTAGCTGATCTTTTCTGTTAGTTGATCTTGTCTGTTAGCTGATCTTTTCTGTTAGTTGAGCACGAAAAACTTCAGGTAAATATGTCGTCAACAGTGAGCACGAAAAACGTCAGGTAAATATGTCCTCAACAGTGAGCACGAAAAACTTCAGGTAAATATGTCATCAACAGTAAGCACGAAAAACCTCAGGTAAATATGTCATCAACAGTGAGCACGATAAACTTCAGGTAAATATGTCATCAACAGTGAGCACGAAAAACCTCAGGTAAATATGTCATCAACAGTGAGCACGAAAAACGTCAGGTAAATATGTCATCAACAGTAAGCACGAAAAACCTCAGGTAAATGTGTCATCAACAGTGAGCACGAAAAACTTCAGGTAAATATGTCATCAACAGTGAGCACGAAAAACTTCAGGTAAATATGTCGTCAACAGTGAGCACGAAAAACGTCAGGTAAATATGTCCTCAACAGTGAGCACGAAAAACTTCAGGTAAATATGTCATCAACAGTAAGCACGAAAAACCTCAGGTAAATATGTCATCAACAGTGAGCACGATAAACTTCAGGTAAATATGTCATCAACAGTGAGCACGAAAAACCTCAGGTAAATATGTCATCAACAGTGAGCACGAAAAACCTCAGGTAAATATGTCATCAACAGTAAGCACGAAAAACCTCAGGTAAATATGTCATCAACAGTGAGCACGATAAACTTCAGGTAAATATATCATCAACAGTGAGCACGAAAAACCTCAGGTAAATATGTCATCAACAGTGAGCACGAAAAACTTTAGGTAAATATGTCATCAACAGGAATCGGGGAATTTATCAGGGAAACTTATCAAACATAAACGCAAACAAAACATTAGGTAAACATACTTGAAGCTCTAAACAATATCAACTAACTTTATAACCAACAAGGAAACCACGATTGCTCAGTGGTTAGTGAACTGGACTACAAAGGACAAGAGGTAGGTTTCGATCCCAACCGACGGCTTCCGGGTTCACTCAGCCTTAAATGGGTACCTGATATTTTCTTGGAAAGCAAAGCGGCACGGGCGTAATCATCATCATCATGTGCCATACCGGTTGGCGTAGGTGATCATGTCCCTCCACAATCTTCTATCTACAGTGCATCGTATCAGTTCTGTTGTTGGCTGTTTTCCATGCCATGACACGAAGCTATCCATTAATTTCTCTCTTTGTCGCCCGCGATCTCTCTTTCCCTCTATTTTGCCAGTTGTAACCAAGTATTCCAACTTTCCTCTTCTCATGATGTGCCTGAAAAATGTTGATTGCTTCTTTCTGATGTTTTTTAAGAGCTCCCTTTTTGTATTGGCCTCTTTGAGAACTTCATCATTACGTCTTTTTAGCTGTCCAGGGAACTTTCAACATTCTTCTGAGAAATCCCATCTCTGTGGCCTCCAATCGTCTTTTCATTTGTTACGGGCGTAATACCGACTACATTACCCCGAAAATCATGTGTTGAAGGTCTGTAAACGTTATGGTCACTAACACCATATTCCCTATACGCCACTTGGCGTGACGGGGGTACTTTACTTATTTTCGTTTAAAAAAAAAAAAATCAAACAGGGAGCTCAGAAACAAAACATTATGTAAACTCATTATCACCAAGGAGTGGGGAAAACATCAGGTAAATTTACCATCAACAGGGAGCTCGGAACATGTAACATAAATTTACCATCAACAGGGAGCTCGGTACATGTAACATAAATTTACCATCAAAAGAGAGCTCGGAACATGTAACATAAATTTACCATCAACATGGAGCTCGGAACATGTAACATAAATTTACCATCAACATGGAGCTCGGTACATGTAACATAAATTTACCATCAACATGGAGCTCGGAACATGTAACATAAATTTACCATCAACAGGGAGCTCGGAACATGTAACATAAATTTACCATCAACAGGAAGGCATGTAACATGAGGAAGGGGAACAGGCAAATAATTGCAATGCTGCGGTAAAGCTGGTAGCAAGGAGCCAATAGTGGTGTGTGATAAACACTCCAAGGTATGGTGATAGCTTTACAAGGAAGGAACACAACACAATATTGACGTTTTGACCTGTGGCCTTCTTCAGAAAACAGGGACAACGACAACAAACGGGGAAGTACAAATACCTATAACTACATCATGTCGGATGATCAAGTATAGGGTATGGCAATGATATTTACCCGTAACAGGGAGCTAAGAAAATATAGTATAACTTACCACCAACAGTCATCTCAGAAAACGTGATGTCAACTATACAGCAAATTGCTATTCAGAAAACGTCATGCAAACGAAAAAAATATGCTGCTCAGAAAATAGCATATAAACTATACAGAAATAAATACCATCTTCATCATCATCATCATCATCACCACAGGGTGCCGTCTCCGCTTCAAAGGTTGGCTACCATGGAACAAATTCTCCGTCTCTTGCTTTGATGGTGCAGGTTGTCATGGACTGACTTGTCCATGTTTTGATGTTTCTCGTCCACGCTAGTATTGGTCTGCCTCTGCCTCTTTTACCTTGTATTTTTTTTCTTCCATCATTACCCTTAGTACGCTGTACAAAGAAATATGCTGATCAGAAACGTGATGTAAACTTACCAACAACAGCCAACAAGCTGTCTAAATGATGTTCTACTTAACACATCTGCGCCGATGAAGCGGAGTAGTACGCACGGAAATATTCCTTTTTGAGAAATCAAGTGTTGTGAATGTAACCTTTCACCGTCTAGAGTTGATCTGCGGTTTACATCACATTGAGTGTTGTTCATTGACCGTTGTTGGAATTGTTTGACGCAAGTCATTTACACGTTACAACTCATTAATATGGATTGCTCCGTCAAGTCAGCAATCTTGACGGAGCAATCCAGCCAAAGTTGTATCTCTTTAAAGAATTTGCACCGTGTTTCGTTCATTATAGGCTGCATTCACTAAGAGTAATCAGGAATCTATGGGTGCAGCCATTGTTGTCTGTGCTTCATCATCATAATGGCTGATCGTATATTCCTAGAAAGACCATTCGCTAATCTTAGGGTCTGTTGTTTGATGTGCGACGGGGATAATTCGACGACTATGTTTTATATGTTCGGAATTGGAATCAAAAACGATGTCCTAACATCATCAAGCGCTATACATTTTAACAAAATATGACGATCATCATTTTCAAGAGGACATGAACTTCCGGTCAATATGGTGGATAGGCGGCAGGAACCATTGAAGGCTATGTATGAAAGTGTTCCTTGTTGCAGTTTCCCCATATTTCAAGTCCGGCTTGTTGCAGGAGCCACTGAGTTAGGTGCTCTATGCACACCGTGAGCTGTGTGTTTCATTCGTTTTGATCATGTTTCGATATTCCAATTTTTTACGATGAATGATGATATCGTATGGCAGGGAACAGTTGCTGTGTTCACTTTATGTGCGGTTTCGCCTTGTCTTTTGGCGTGTGCTGAGACTGCTATGATGGGTATTACAGCACCCTTTCTTTGTTTGGGAGATGAGTTACTAATTCGGATGATTCCACTGGCACGGGCGGTTGAGCAATTATGGATTTTAATTCGTTTGCTGTGATACCGGGGCCTTCCAGAACCAAAGGCCACCAAGCAAGCAAGTATTACACAAGCCACTGCTCTAAGAATGCTCATGTCTTGAGACATTTTATTTAGTCCCAACTAAATCTTGTCTCAGCAATGCCTGACTAGTAGCCTGTGTATGGTACCTGCACGTGAGAATAGTTGTGATGTCGTTTTAATACATGTTATAATGCAATAATACATACTTATATGTATCTGCATGTGAGCGAGCACAAGGATAACTCTTATACATATGTCTACATCGCTCATATATGTCTTATGATTGTCAGTGGGTTGAGAAACATAGCAAGAAAACATTGATTAATGTGTGTTTAATGCATCCACTTTAGTGCACGTATTCGATAGTTAATCATTGGTTCATAAAATAAGCTGACTATTTAACATCGCTTGTTGTTACAAAGATTCTATATCCACATTGATCGACCATTCGACCGGAAGCAAATTAGAAAAATAAACATAACCATTGTAGCTTTTTCCTTCAATAAAGTCTTAACGTATTTATGTTGAAATGGTTACTGCCAGCCTCATCAACGTGAGAAGATGTGCATTAACAATAAACATTTTTGCTCAGCAACTATCTCCCGTTGGCGTCTACGTGGAGATCTTAGTATATAATTAATGAGGCAATGTTTTATTGATTCGGTCATGTCGCACGATCTAAATGCTTGGATAAACCATCGTTAATTGATCAGTTAAAGGCCGGCTACTGGACAAATGATGACATGAATAGATGATATCAAAGTCTTGACAAAGATTCGGAATTATATTACTGTCTCATACAATCAACTGAATGTTTGTAGATCAGTGTCGGTAATCATCATCATTTTATTAAGCTGTTAGATATTAGCGATTTGTGTGAGTCTATCTATCAACCAGTTATTACTCATGTTATTCTAAGAGCATTACAGCAGAGATGTTTTTTGCTGATGACCTGCCAGGGAGGACACTGTCGTCATCTTTATCATTTATTTTGAGAACTTTAAAGGAAAATCACTCACGTATTAAACACATTATTTATTGCACATGCGATAACTTCATAAATGCTTAGTTCCATGTGCTGTGTTCCATTTTGTGATCATCATCATCATCATCATCAAGTACCGGGCCTGCAGGCGTAGGTGATCATGTCTCTCCACAACTTTTGATCTCGACCGCCCCTCAATTTTCCCAGTTGTTACAATATATTCCAGTTGTTCTCTTCTCATTACATGGCCAAAAATTATGATTGTTTCTTCCTAATATTGGAAATTAGCTCGCTTTTTGTTTTGACATCTTTCAGAACATTTTCATTACTATACTTAGCTGTCCATGGTATTCTCATCATTCTTCTGTAAAGCCACATTTCTACAGACTCCAGTGATTTTCTTGTCCGTTGTCCTATCGTCCATGTTTGTGATAATAGAAACAAGAAAAAGAGCTCTTAAATGTTATTTAGATCCACTCTTAACATATGGATGTGAATCATGGGCAATAGGACAACATACAAAAAAATCACTGGAGGCTGTGGAAATGTGGTTTTACAGAAGAATGTTGAGAATATCATGGACAACTAAAAAGAGTAATGCACACTTTCTGAAAAAGGTCGAACCAAAAATAGAGTTAATTTCCAATATTAGAAAGAAATAATCATCATTTTTTGATCATGCAATGAGAAGGAAACAGCTGGAATATATGGTAACAACTGGAAGATTCCAGGGACGAAGAGATAGAGGGAAGCAAAGAGAAAATATATTAGACAGCTTAAGAGAATGGCTTGGCAGAAGTTCAACAATAGAAATGATAAGTAACTGACCAGATCGAAAGTTGTGGAGTGACATGATCACCTATGCCAGCAGACACATACTGATGATGATGTTCCCATATTCTACCAGACTGTGTGCAACATCTAGATTATAACACCCCTACAAGGGGCTGTCCAAAGTTTCCAAAACGGCCGTTGCTGCGACGTAACCATTTGACCTTCGCCGAAAACGTGAATATCAATGCTCCCAGATGATGGGAGTCTGAGTGTCACGTGATCTGCTGTCTGAGTGTCACGTGATCTGCTGTCTGAGTGTCACGTGATCTGCTGTCTGAGTGTCACGTGATCTGCTGTCTCCACGTGGGCAGACACTCTACACTTGGCCATTGCCTGGCCTATTTTTGTGCGATCAGAATCTAAAGATCTACCGTGAGCGACGTTAGCGCAATGTCTACTGTAAACCTTGCCTGTGAGAGTCACTACATGCCAGCAAACTGTCTACTCTCAGTTCCTCCAAATGCAAGGAAACAATCCAGTTCCCTACGGTAGTTATCGACCCTTGACTGACGTACACAATAATTATATCAGAAATGCTTTCTTTATCCACAATGACATGCAGTAACACAAGAACGCTTGAATTTCATTTTCTACGGGCATTGAAATTCACTTATAACTTAAATTTGACTCCCATCGAAAATTGTATGGCCACCTGGTCAGAATGAATCCTCACCAATCACCATCAAGGGCGTTCTTCTCGAGAATGCATGGAAAAATACCAAGAGGAAGACCCAGAAGAAGATGGATAGATGCAGTAACAGAGACATGTAACAAGAAAGGAAAATCACTAATTCAGACAATTCGAGCAGCACAAGAACGACAAATGATATAAACCACGACACCTTTTTGGAATCAGTGAAAAGAGAAAAGAAGAAAAAAGAAGAAGACATGCAGTAGGGGAAGTATTTAAGTCTCCAAGCAGGAGCTGTGACGAGTGAGTCACAGGAGGAGGCTGCAGTGTTCAGCAGCCGCGGTTGTCTCAATAGATAGACAACACAAGTCAACACATCACGTGTCACGACTCGCACCTACAAGAGCGGGTTCAAGGATAGAAGGATTTAAGAAACAACGGGTTCACGGGTGGAAGTTACATTTTGTGCCCTTATCAGCTCGTTACATAAGGTTATTTAACAAATCCAACTTATAAGGATATTTAAACAAATCTAACTTATAAGGATATTTAAACAAATCCAACTTATAAGGATATTTAAACAAATCTAACTTATAAGGATATTTAAACAAATCCAACTTATAAGGATATTTAAACAAATCCAACTTATAAGGATATTTAAACAAATCTAACTTATAAGGATATTTAAACAAATCCAACTTATAAGGATATTTAAACAAATCCAACTCATAAGGATATTTAAACAAATCCAACTTATAAGGATATTTAAACAAATCTAGCTTATAAGGATATTTAAACAAATCCAACTTATAAGGATATTTAAACAAATCCAACTCACAAGGATATTTAAACAAATCCAACTCACAAGGATATTTAAACAAATCCAACTTATAAGGATATTTAAACAAATCTAGCTTATAAGGATATTTAAACAAATCCAACTTATAAGGATATTTAAACAAATCCAACTCACAAGGATATTTAAACAAATCCAACTCACAAGGATATTTAAACAAATCCAACTAACTACATGGCGAATATATGCTATAATAGATACTCAAAAAAGGAAATAAAAAACATACATGTTTTCTTTTTTAAAAATTGACAGGAAAAAAAAATCAATTATTTGGAAACACCTGGCAGGTAGCACTCAATTAAAACAAATGTAGGATTATTGGGACATGCTCTAGGTCGTCACATTTACTTGCTAACTTCTAAACCAGAGGTTCCCAACTTGATGGTTTGACGCCCTCTTCTATCTGGAATGCAAGCTTTATTAATTTGTTATTATTATTAGAAAGAACTCCACAAGAAACGTTTTCTCAAATTACTTATTTCTTTATTTTATAGCAAAATTACAATATCTTTGTAGAGATGAAAACAACAATGATGTTACAATCCTGACATTATTTGTGTTTTTCATACTTAACTGACATATAGGGCATATGTATGTTCATAGACGCTCCAGATCAGACAAAAACAGCTTCTTGTTCTCCATTTTGTTAAGCTTTGAATTGAAGTAACGGACAAACAATTAGTGAAATACTAAAAGAGATAACATTCAAAAAGTATGTGTTCTTTGGTGGTAGTATGTAAAAGTATGTGGTCAAGGCAGAAATGATGGCAAAAGTAAATATTCATGAGGCTGTCTTAAATATGGCTAAAGGAGGTCGTGACTCTAGGAAGTTTGGGAACCATTTGACTAAACTGAATGTCCTGATCTTGTCTGTTAGCTGATTTTGTCTGTTAGCTGATCTTGTCATTTAGCTGATTTTTTCTGTTAGCTGGTTTTGTTTGTTAGCTGATCTTGTCTGTTAGCTGATTTTGTTTGTTAGCTGATCTTGTCTGTTAGTTGATTTTGTCTGTTAGCTGATTTTGTCTGTTAGCTGATTTTGTCTGTTAGCTGATCTTGTCTGTTAGTTGATCTTGTCTGTTAGCTGGTTTTGTTTGTTAGCTGGTTTTGTTTGTTAGCTGATCTTGTCTGTTAGCTGATTTTGTCTGTTAGCTGATCTTGTCTGTTAGTTGATCTTGTCTGTTAGCTGGTTTTGTTTGTTAGCTGGTTTTGTTTGTTAGCTGATCTTGTCTGTTAGCTGATTTTGTCTGTTAGCTGATTTTGTCTGTTAGCTGGTTTTGTTTGTTAGCTGATTTTGTCTGTTAGCTGATTTTGTCTGTTAGCTGATTTTGTTTGTTAGCTGATCTTGTCTGTTAGCTGGTTTTGTTTGTTAGCTGATTTTGTTTGTTAGCTGATTTTGTCTGTTAGCTGATCTTGTCTGTTAGCTGATTTTGTTTGTTAGCTGGTTTTGTTTGTTAGCTGATCTTGTCTGTTAGCTGATTTTGTCTGTTAGCTGATCTTGTCTGTTAGCTGATTTTGTCTGTTAGCTGGTTTTGTTTGTTAGCTGATTTTGTCTGTTAGCTGATTTTGTCTGTTAGCTGATCTTGTCTGTTAGCTGATTTTGTCTGTTAGCTGAATTTGTCTGTTAGTTGATCTTGTCTGTTAGTTGATCTTGTCTGTTAGCTGATCTTGTCTTTTAGTTGATCTTGTCTGTTAGCTGATCTTGTCTGTTAGCTGATCTTGTCTGTTAGCTGGTTTTGTTTGTTACAAAAACAGCGCTTGTTCTCCATTTTTTTAAGTTTTGATTTGAAGTAACGGACAAACAATCAGTGAAATACTAAAAGAGATAACATTCAAAAAGTATGTGTTCTTTGCTGTGTATTTAATTTATATGAAAAGGCAGAAATGATGGCAAAAGTAAATATTCATGAGGCTGTCTTAAATATGGCTAAAGGAGGTCGTGACTCTTGGAAGTTTGGGAACCATTTGACTAAACTGAATGTCCTGATCTTGTCTGTTAGCTGATTTTGTCTGTTAGCTGATCTTGTCTGTTAGCTGATTTTGTCTGTTAGCTGGTTTTGTTTGTTAGCTGATCTTGTCTGTTAGCTGATTTTGTTTATTAGCTGATTTTGTCTGTTAGCTGATCTTGTCTGTTAGTTGATCTTGTCTGTTAGCTGATCTTTTCTGTTAGTTGATCTTGTCTGTTAGCTGGTCTTTTCTGTTAGTTGATCTTGTCTGTTAGCTGATCTTTTCTGTTAGTTGATCTTGTCTGTTAGCTGTTCTTTTCTGTTAGTTGATCTTGTCTGTTAGCTGATCTTTTCTGTTAGTTGATCTTGTCTGTTAGCTGATCTTGTCTGTTAGTTGATCTTGTCTGTTAGTTGATCTTGTCTGTTAGCTGATCTTTTCTGTTAGTTGATCTTGTCTGTTAGCTGGTCTTTTCTGTTAGTTGATCTTGTCTGTTAGCTGATCTTTTCTGTTAGTTGATCTTGTCTGTTAGCTGATCTTTTCTGTTAGTTGATCTTGTCTGTTAGCTGATCTTTTCTGTTAGTTGATCTTGTCTGTTAGCTGATCTTGTCTGTTAGTTGATCTTGTCTGTTAGTTGATCTTGTCTCTTAGCTGGTTTTGTTTGTTAGCTGGTTTTGTTTGTTAGCTGATCTTGTCTGTTAGCTGATTTTGTTTGTTAGCTGATCTTGTCTGTTAGTTGATCTTGTCTGTTAGCTGGTTTTGTTTGTTAGCTGGTCTTGTCTGTTAGTTGATCTTGTCTGTTAGCTGATCTTGTCTGTTAGCTGATTTTGTTTGTTAGCTGATCTTGTCTGTTAGTTGATCTTGTCTGTTAGCTGATCTTGTCTGTTAGCTGATTTTGTTTGTTAGCTGGTCTTGTCTGTTAGTTGATCTTGTCTGTTAGCTGATCTTGTCTGTTAGCTGATTTTGTTTGTTAGCTGATCTTGTCTGTTAGTTGATCTTGTCTGTTAGCTGGTTTTGTTTGTTAGCTGATCTTGTTTATTCTCCGTCAAAAGATAATTGTCCTCTGCCTGGCACATAATGATGTTACTGCCCGACCTGAAGCAACAAAACAATGACAAGTTTTACAACATCGCTCAACATGTTTATTTTAAGAACATTTAAAATAAATAAAAATGGACTCTGTCAATCTATTACAACAATTTTATGTATTTGGTAGTTTGTGGAAATCTAATATACTTTCGTTGAACGATCAATTGTATCATCTTTTTTTTTTCGTTCGCCAGCTTTTCTATCTATTGACCTTTCGAGCCGTAGCCGGCCCATAGGACGTAGAGCAAGATACTCCTTCCCTTATTTCAATTCTTTTAAAGATATTTTATCAAATCTCACCATTTGTCTCTGTTCTGTGCAAGGAGCTCTATCTCATTGAGGGAACCGAATCCTGCTGCTCTTGCCTCTCTCATCAATGTTCTTCTCAGTGTCTCTCTGAGTCTTCCTCTTTTTCTCTTACCTGTTGTTTCCCATATGAGGGCTTGCTTTGCTATTCGGTTATTATCTCTTCTCACCACATGTCCAACATATGACCATCGTCTTTTCTTTATTACTGAAGATATTAGTGGTTGATTGGCGATTTCTCTAATTTTCGTCAGCTTTTACCTCTGACGAAATCCCTAGAGGCTTGGAAATGAATTTTTCGTGTTAATCCCTTTTCCCCTGGCAGCCGTGTGCACAGGGGTCCCTCGCCGCACAAGCAGATAACTCCGTCTTCGGAGTTAATCATATTTTTTCCGTCGATGAGTAATTGATATTTCAAGCCGGGCCTCGCTGCTGAGACCAGGGGTGGTTGGAGAAATCATAAATAAAAATCACAAACCGGTTCAGCCGGTATTTGAACCCACAAACTCTCTGTCTCGAGGCCGACGTCTTGCCTCGAAACCAACAAGTCCCCCATTGTATCATCTGATCGGAATACATGAGTCGCATTTAGCGGTGGTACGTGTTTAAAGTATTATTTGAAGGTAATCGATATCATGTACTGGGATCCTAATAAATGCTTCGTGTTATTATTATTGGTTATTGGTTATGGAAGGCCTCGGTATCACAGCAAACGAATTAAAATCCATAATTGCTCAACCGCCCATGCCAGTGGAATCATCCGAATTACTAACTCATCTCCCAAACAAAGAAAGGTAACTGTAGTCCCCATCGTAGCAGTCTCAGCACACGCCAAAAGACATAAGGCGAAACCGCGCAGAAAGTGAACACAGCCAACTGTTCCCTGTCATACGATATCATCATTCATCGTAAACAAGCGGGATATCGAAGCAGGATCAAAACGGATGAGACACACAGCTCACGGTGTGCACAGAGCACTTAACTCAGTAGCTCCTGCAACAAGCCGGACTTGGAATATGAGGAAACTGCAAGAAGGAACACTTCGTGTATGATCTCATTATAAAAATAAGCAAAAATAAAGGACTCAGCCTTAATAGCAAAAAGACAGAGGTAATGGTAACAACAAAGAAAAAGATATCACCTCAGTGTAAAATAAAGACAAGTGGAACAATATTAAAACAGGTAAATGAATTTAAATATTTGGGAACTTTGTTAACCTCAGACGGAGGATGTACAAAAGAGGTGAGATGCAGAATGGCTCAGGCAAAAGCAGCTTTCCAAAAAAATTAGGAAGATACTATGCAATCCATTTTAGACAATAGAAACAAGAAAAATAGTTCTTAAATGTTATGTAGAGCAAGTCTTAACATATGGATGCGAATCATGGACAATAGGACAAGAGACAAGAAAATCACTGGAATCTGTAGAAATGTGGTTTTACAGAAGTATGTTGAGAGTACCATGGACAGCTAAGAAGAGTAATGAAGATGCTCTGAGAGAGGTCAAAGGAAAAAGAGAGTTAATTTCCAATATTAGGAAGAAACAAACATCATTTTTTGGCCATGTAATGAGAAGAGAACAACTGGAATATATTGTAAGAACTGAACAAAATTGAGGGACGAAGAGATAGAGGGAAGCAAAGAGAAAAAATAACAGACATCTTAAGAGAATGGCTTGGCAGAAGGTCATCAACAGAAATGATAAATAGCTGCCGAGATCGAAAGTTGTGGAGAGACATGATCACCTACGCCAGTAGGCCCGGTACTTAATGATGATGATGATCTCATTATGTTTGTGTAGGAGACCTGCATTGCTTGTATCATTTATAGCGATATGGACGGTCTTTGACAACGTGTGTGTACAGCTCATGCTAATGTATTGTGTTTCATGTTTGGTGAAGTAACTTACAATTTGTAGTAACCTAATGTAGTGATTCAAGTGAAGAGAAAGGAGGGTAGGAAATATGAACAATAACAGCAACAAGGAAGAACACATAGAACGAAGCAGAATAGAAATATGTTACAGAAGAAGATAAAGGAGAAACAAGTCATATATTAAAACGAGTAAGAGATAATACAAGAGAATGAAGGATGGGGTATAAGCAAAAATTGGTAATCGAGAAAACATGTCTTGTTAATGAACAATGAATTTAACCTCCAGTATTACTATTATCGTGAGCCGCGATAGCTCAGTGGTTAGTGAACTGGACTACAAAGGACCAGAGGTAGGGTTCGATCCCAACCGACGGCTTTCAGCCTTTAATGGGTACCGAATTTTTTTCAGGGAAAGTAAAGCGGCATGGGCGTAATACCGACCACATTACCCTAAAAATCATGTGTTGAAGGTCTGTAAAATGTATGGTCACTAACACCATATTCCCTATACGCCACTTGGCGTGACGGGGGCTCTACTTTTATTTTTACTTATTACTATTATCACATACTACTACTTCTGCTACTACAACTACTCCTACTACTACTGCTACTACAACTACTCCTACTACTACTGCTACTACAACTACTCCTACTACTACTGCTACTACAACTACTCCTACTACTACTGCTACTACAACTACTCTTACTACTACTGCTACTACAACTACTCCTACTACTTCTGCTACTACCAAAACATCGTCTCTGTTACCACTACATCTGATACCACCACTGCTTCTACTGCTTCTGTTTCTTGCACCACTAATGATGATGTTATTACTGATATAACTTCACCAGCATCTACTCTGCTATTTCTACTGATATCGATACTGTTAATGCCACTTCTAATAAATTTGCTATTGCTACTACTACTAGTTCTAGTATTACTAATGCTACCATTAACGCTAATTTACTACTACCTTTGTAGATATATATAATCGTATTCCTACTGACAAATACATCCTATTCAATAATGCCTTCTAAAAATGCTAAAATTAAGAATAGCAAAATGTTACATCTTTTAAATATTCCTATATGGTACAAAAACATGGACATTAGACAAGAAAACAGAACATAGAATTGAATCCTTTGAAATGTGGATATATAGAAGAATAGGTAGAATTGGATGGAAAGAAAAGAAAACAAACGATGAAGTCTTAAAACAACTAAAAATGAAAATAGAACTACTAAGCACAATTCAAACAAGACAAATGCGATTTTTGGGCCATGTTAAAAGACACAACAGCGTACTAAAAGTAATTCTTGAGGGGAAAATACAAGGTAAAAGAGACAGAGGAAGACCAAGACTAACATGGACGAGTAACATCAAAAGATGGACAAATCAGCCTATGACAACCTGCACCATCAAAGCAAGAGACAGAGCAGAATGGCGCTCCATGGTAGCCAACCTTCGTTGCGGAGACGGCACTCGATGATGATGATGATGATGATGATGATGATGATGAGAAATGCGTGGAGAAATCAGAAGACCTATACAATGTAGATGGTTCATGGAACCGATTGAAATCGCACATTCTTGACTGCGCAATATTGTCTTTTGATAAAGACCGACAATCCACCAAGGATTGGGTTCAAGAATAAAACTCGATGTAAAACTCATAATTCTTATACAGAAGAATAAGGCTTTCCTAACCGCACAAATAAACCAATTGCCAGAACACAAAAGACAAATTCAAACAAATAACAGTAGAAGTACAACGGGAATCAAGGAGATGTGTGGAAAGTACTGGTGAGATTTGTGATCTACAATACAGAAAGCTGCTGAGATGGACTATTCACGAACAATGAATAAACAACATAAGATTTCTCTAAGTCCAAACATCTTCAAGGATGGTGTCTTAAAAGATGTAAAAAGTAAGTCTGTTAATGTCAAAACTAAACAGCTGGAAAGATGGGTCGAACATTACTCAGGTCTCTACTCTGAATACAGACCAGCAAGCCCACTCCTAGACCAGCTATTCCCAAAATACTCAGCGCTGACTGAACAGGTCAATGAACCCACTGAGAAGGAACTTCATGATGTCAGGTAACGACAACATCCCCACTGAAATATGCAAGGAAACTCTTGAAACACTACTGCCCTCCTCTGCAAACTTCTAGCCCAATGCTGGAGAAGTGGAGATTCAACCCAGGCCGTGAAACATGTCAAGATTGTGTTGTAAACAAAAATAAAGGGAACAAGGGCAAATGTAACAACTATATGGGCATCTCTGGGATAACAATTGGAGGTCATAATATAAATAATCTAAGGGATGCTGATGATACAGTCTTAATCGCTAAGAGTGAAAATGAGTTACAGGAAATGTTTGACATTATAGTGAAAGAAAGCAAAAATAAAGGACTCAGCCTTAATAGCAAAAAGACAGAGGTAATGGTAACAACAAAGAAAAAGACATCACCTCAGTGCAAAATAAAGACAAGTGGAACAATATTAAAACAGGTAAATGAATTTAAATATTTGGGAACTTTGTTAACCTCAGACGGAAGATGTACAAAAGAGGTGAGATGCAGAATGGCTCAGGCAAAAGCAGCTTTCCAGAAAATGAGGAAGATACTATGCAATCCATTTTTGACAATAGAAACAAGAAAAAGAGTTCTTAAATGTTACGTAGAGCCAGTCTTAACATATGGATGCGAATCATGGACAATAGGACAACAGACAAGAAAATCACTGGAATCTGTAGAAATGTGGTTTTACAGAAGAATATTGAGAGTACAATGGACAGCTAAGAAAAGTAATGAAGATGTTCTGAGAGAGGTCAAAGGAAAAAGAGAGCTAATTTCCAATATTAGGAAGAAACAATCATCATTTTTTGGCCTTGTAATGAGAAAAGAACAACTGGAATATATTGTAACAACTGCAAAAATTGAGGGACGAAGAGATAGAGGGAAGCAAAAAGAAAAAAAATAACAGACAGCTTAAGAGAATGGCTTGGCAGAAGGTCAACAACAGAAATGATAAATAGGTGCCGGGATCGAAAGTTGTGGAGAGACATGATCACTTACGCCAGCAGGCCCGGTACTTGATGATGATGATGATAGGGGCATCTCACTCCTTAGCATAACTAGAAAGACATTCGTAAGTATTGTTTTAAAACACCAACATCAACTGGTGGAACTTATCCTTCATGAGTCCCAGTGTTTGTGGTTAGAGCTGGACGGTCACACACCGATGAGGTTTGAACTCTCCGTCTAACGCCAGGTAAAGGTTAAGGAACAGAGAAGACCTATATCTCTAGCCTTTCTTGAACTCACGCATCTTTTGACACTATGAGAAGAGCGGGTCTATACAGAGTGCTGGAAAAATATTGGCTGACCTCCTACATTACTCAAGATGATCAACTCATTTCAGAACAATATGTGGGGGACTGGTTGGTCTCGAGGCAAGACGCCGGCTTCGAGACAGAGAGGGTGTGGGTTCAAATTCCGGCTACACCGGGATTTTTATTTATGATTTATCTCTGCGGCAACCACCCCTGATCTCAGCAGCGAGGGACCCTTGTACAAACGGCTGTCAGTTAAAGATGGATTAACACGCCAAATTCAGTTCCTAGTATCTAGGGACGTCGTGAGAAGTAAATGCTGGTAAACGAAGAAAAAAAAAAAAAAAAAAAAAAAAACAATATCTTGTTACATTCCAGTCCGACGGTACTCTTTCCAGTCCTTTGAGATAGATCTATCTATCTATCTATCTATCTATCTATCTATCTATCTATCTATCTATCTATCTATCTATCTATCTATCTATCTATCTATCTATCTATCTATCTATCTATCTATCTATCTATCTATCTATCTATCTATCTATCTATCTATCTATCTATCTATCTATCTATCTATCTATCTATCTATCTATCTATCTATCTATCTATCTATCTATCTATCCTGTCTGTCTGTCTATTCTGTCTGATCTATCTATCTATCTATCTATCTATCTATCTATCTATCTATCTATCTATCTATCTATCTATCTATCTATCTATCTATCTATCTATCTATCTATCTATCTATCTATCTATCTATCTATCTATCTATCTATCTATCTATCTATCTATCTATCTATCTATCTATCTATCTATCTATCTATCTATCTATCTATCTATCTGTCCTGTCTGTCTATCCTGTCTGATCTATCTATCTATCTATCCTGTCTGTCTGTCTATCCTGTCTGATCTATCTATCTATCTATCTATCTATCTATCTATCTATCTATCTATCTATCTATCTATCTATCTATCTATCTATCTATCTATCTATCTATCTATCTATCTATCTATCTATCTATCTATCTATCTATCTATCTATCTATCTATCTATCTATCTATCTATCTATCTATCTATCTATCTATCTATCTATCTATCTATCTATCTATCTATCTGTCTTTCCTGTCTGATCTATCTATCTATCTATCTATCTATCTATCTATCTATCTATCTATCTATCTATCTATCTATCTATCTATCTATCTATCTATCTATCTATCTATCTATCTATCTATCTATCTATCTATCTATCTATCTATCTATCTATCTATCTATCTATCTATCTATCTATCTATCTATCTATCTATCTATCTATCTATCTATCTATCTATCTATCTATCTATCTATCTATCTATCTATCTATCTATCTATCTATCTATCTATCTATCTATCTATCTAAGGGGTTTTAATTTCTTTTAAAAATAAATACCCCCTTCTCATTGCACAAACTAACCACGTTAATTTCTTCACCAAAATAACTTCCATCTCATTACACAAACTATCCATGTTCTATCTATCTTTCGTTCCCCTGAAGTATTGTCTATATCAGCAATGTCGTTTCCTGTATAAATTTTACTGTCTTTTGTAATTCTTGCAGTGGCCCATATAGTTTTGTCGGTAGTGTTGTATCTATGGGCCAATGTATTTTCCTCAGTCTACTATATTCTGTGCAGTCTTGAAGTATGTGTTCAGCAGTCTGGGGCGCCTGTCCACATGTACAAGTAGTTGAGGTGCCGATCTTGAATTTTGTATACATGTGATTATGGAGTCGATTGTGTCCTGTTCTGAGGTGTATAATGATAACTTGTTCATATCTATTCATATTATGAAAGGCATCCTGATTTTGGGGCTTGTGGCCCTCTGATTGATTTGATTATCTGTTTCTTATGATGGTATGTAACCGGTGTATCTAATTGTGTGCCTGTTGAACCTTCCTTTGCCAACTGATCTGCTTTCTTATTTCCTGGTATTCCACAGTGAGACGGGATCCACTGCAGGGCAACCCTGTGGTGCTTGCAGAGTTCAGTCAATAAGGTCTGCAGATGTGGTAATTTTCTGGATTGTAGTGCCTGGAGTACTGATCTTGCATCTGTCAAAAACACTACAGGCTGCGGGCTAAGATTAGTGTTCAGCAGTTTTTCTATTGCTAACTTTATTGCTTGGATTTCTGCATCGTAATTGTGACGCCCTTTGAGATGAACTGTGGGGTCAAACAAGAATGTGTCCTTGCTCCTACCTTACTGGGAATATTTTTTCTCTGCCCTACTACACAACGTGCTTGATCCCGTCTCTGGACACATCTATATCCGTACCAGATGTGACGGCTCCTTATCCAGTCTAACATGTTAGAGTCTCCTTATCCAGTCTAACATGTTTTAGTCTCCTTATCCAGTCTAACATGTTAGAGTCTCCTTATCCAGTCTAACATGTTAGAGTCTCCTTATCCAGTCTAACATGTTAGAGTCTCCTTATCCAGTCTAACATGTTAGAGTTGAAGGTTTACAACAACTGAGACCCTCCATCAATGAGCTGATTATGTAAGGGGTAAAGGCAAAGAAATGCAAATGAATGCATAAAAATGCGAAGCTGCAGTAAAGCTGAATAAAATCAAACACCAGTGGATAAAGAGATACAGCGAAGACGATGGCGCTAGATAGAACACACACTACGGAAGCCAACTGAGAGTATTACACAACAGACTCTTTGGGCCTGTTCTGAGATCATCCGAGATCTCTCTTTGTGTGTGTTTTTCTTGTTTGTTCCTGCTGAAGGCCTATTGGGCCGAAACTCGTTTAGTCTGTGTCGTCCACTTATCACGTAAAGCTTCTAACATACCATTTTTTTTTGTATTTTTTATTTTTTCCAGCTGATGATGTAACACTGGCTGCTCACGGTCAGTCCGTCGCGCGGTTAAAGATTAACAATCTAGCTAGGCCATGTGATTAATTCCCCCTGCCAGTAAGTATTCAGAAGACTGTTCTGCTTTAACAAGATGTAGTCAGTCCCGCAGCTATATAATTCAAAAACACACTCATTGAATGGGAAACTGTGAGAAAGTTGACATTTCACGGCTCTATTGTTACAACCACTGTCTTCCTTTAAGAGGAAATAATTTCATGAATCAAAAAGGCAGCTTCTACATTTGGTAAACTTAAAGATAAAGCATGGGCCAGCTCAAAATTAACACTCAGAACTAAGATTCAAATTTACCAAAGTTACGCGCTTAGTACACTTCTATACGGATCAGAAACTTGGACTACCTATGCAGTTGAGGTGAAAATGTTAAACAACATTCATGTGCGCTGCCTTCCGAAGATTTTCTTCTTCTATCCTTCCTCCATTGCCGTTGTCGTAGAGGGGAGATACAATCTGCGATTCTTTGCTCTTCTGTTGGCCTCTTCTGGTGTTATCCCTCCTAGTGACTAGTATTCCCTTTATCCATCTCTTCTCGGTCTTCCTCTTAATCTGGTGTTTTCGTGGTGTTTGTTTATGGCTCTTTGAGTCATTGTTAGTTCTTTTTGTCTTGTTATGTGACCGAACCATTTTATCTGTTGTTTCTTTATGTATTCGATGGCTGGTTCAATTTCGAGTTTCTTCATGACTTCAGTGTTTCTTACTTTCCCCTTTAAGCTGTTTCCTGTCATTCTTCTGACACACTTCATTACGAAGATTAAGAGCATCAAATGGGAAGACAAATTAACCAACTATGATGTCTTTCAACGAGACAAACTCCTATTCATCATGACAATACTTCGGTGTCGTAGACGAAGGTGGCTGTGTCATGTGACAAGAATGGTGAACACTTGTATTCTCAAACAAATAGTGTATGATGAACACTCGTATTCTCAAACAAATAGTGTATGGTGAACACTCGTATTCTCAAACAAATAGTGTATGGTGAACACTCGTATTCTCAAAAAAATAGTGTATGGTGAACACTCGTATTCTCAAACAAATAGTGTATGGTGAACACTCGTATTCTCAAACAAATAGTGTATGGTGAACACTCGTATTCTCAAACAAATAGTGTATGGTGAACACTCGTATTCTCAAACAAATAGTGTATGGTGAACACTTGTATTCTCAAACAAATAGTGTATGGTGAACACTTGTATTTTCAAACAAATAGTGTATGGTGAACACTTGTATTCTCAAACAAATAGTGTATGGTGAGCACTCGTATTTTCAAACAAATAGTGTATGGTGAACACTTGTATTCTCAAACAAATAGTGTATGGTGAACACTCGTATTTTCAAACAAATAGTGTATGGTGAACACTCGTATTTTCAAACAAATAGTGTATGGTGAACACTCGTATTTTCAAACAAATAGTCTATGGTGAACACTCGTATTTTCAAACAAATAGTGTATGGTGAACACTCGTATTTTCAAACAAATAGTGTATGGTGAACACTCGTATTTTCAAACACATAGTGTATGGTGAACACTCGTATTTTCAAACAAATAGTGTATGGTGAAATTAAGGGCGGAAAGAGATGAAAAGGAAGATCAGTGCTGATATTAGCTTGCTAGTTTGCTTGCATGCTTGTTTGCTTGCTTGCTAGTTTGCTTGTTTGCTTGTGTTGTTTGTTTGCTTGCTTGCTTGTTTGCTTGCTTGCTAGTTTGCTTGTTTGCTTGTTTGTTTGTTTGTTTGCTTGCTTGCTTGTTTGCTTGCTTGCTAGTTTGCTTGCTTGTTTGTTTGCTTGCTTGCTTGCTTGCTAGTTTGCTTGCTTGTTTGTTTGCTGTTTGTTTGCTTGCTTGTTTGTTTGCTTGCTTGCTTGTTTGCTTGCTTGCTAGTTTGCTTGCTTGTTTGCTTGCTAGTTTGCTTGCTTGCTAGTTTGCTTGCTTGCTTGTTTGCTTGCTTGCTTGTTTGCTTGCTTGCTTGTTTGCTAGTTTGCTTGCTTGCTTGCTAGTTTGCTTGCTTGCTTGTTTGCTTGCTAGTTTGCTTGCTTGCTTGCTTGCATGTTTGCTTGCTTGCTAGTTTGCTTGCTAGTTTGCTTGCTTGCTTGTTTGCTTGCTTGTTTGCTTGCTAGTTTGTTTGCTTGCTTGATTGCTTGCTTGTTTGCTTGCTTGTTTGCTTGCTAGTTTGCTTGCTTGCGTGATTGCTTGCTTGTTTGCTTGCTATTTGCCTGTTTGCGTTCACTCGATCACTAAAGGAGTATTTCTCTTCATCATCCGCCCTTAAAAGGACATAAAGTTGGTGTGTCTTAGTTATGTTGTGGTTTGCAGTAAAAGTAAAGAGCCCCCGTCACGCCAAGTGGCGTATAGGGAATATGGTGTTAGTGACCATACATTTTACAGAACTCCAGCACATGACTTTTAGGGTAATATGGTTGGTATTACGACGTGCCGCTTTACTTTTCCAGAAAAAAATCCAGTACCCATTTAAGGCTGGGTGAACCCGGAAACCGTCGGTTGGGATCGAATCCTACCCCTTGTCCTTTGAGGTCAGTTCACTAACCACTGAGCTATTGCTGCTCCCAGTTTGCAGTATAGCAAACTTTCGGCCCAATACGCCCGACTTCAGCAAACCATTTTTGAGTACGGGGTTGTCGTCCCTCTTCGATCCCTACTCACTTAGCCAGACTAGACAGGCTAGTCTGTTACTGGAGGCACCGCGGAGAGGTGGAGCAGGGTCTATATGATTCTGATTCACCGATCCTGGCGCAAGCCATCAGCTGTGCGTCGATGACAACTCCCAGCTCAGGTGCTGTGAGTCGCGCCTTTGCCTCCCTGCTGATATATAAGGATATATATCTGCAGGGCCTCCTTGAGTGAATTCTCAATCAGGGCTAGAAATTGAAAACACCTGGCTGCCGATCATAGCACACAGAGAACAAAAATAATAGACACACCAACTTTCGATTCTATGCTGATATAAATTCCGAGACGACAAAAGGCGAACTGGACAGGCACCACGAATACATTTTTGTTCGTTCTGTTGCTGAATCTATCTATCCACTATTGACAGATTCAGCCACGAGAGAAGCTGTTCAGTAAATCAGCATCAGACATAAGACACTAACATACAAAAAAAAACAACAACTATAGACTCATTATAATTGTTTGCCACCCTCTGTCTGTCAAAACGTCAAAGGTGAAATATATATATATATATCTTATTCCACTATCATAGCTGCTAATAGAAGTAGCCTACTTCTTTACCTCAAGAAAAGTGATCATCATCATGTGCAATACCGGTTGGCGTAGGCGATCATGTCTTGCCACAATCTTCTATCTACAGTGCATCATATCAGTTCTGTTATTGACTGTTTTCCATGCCATGGCACCAAGCTATCCAGTATTTTCTCTCTTTGTCGTCCGCGATCTCTCTTTCCTTTTATTTTGCCAGTTCTTCTACCTTTTTAGCTCCCAGTGGAGCATAGGTCTTCAACAAATATTTCCAAGTCATTCTGTTTCTTGCCATTCTTTTAAGATCATTCCATGTCTTTCCCATCATCTTCATCTCTGATTCTATCTGTCTTCTCCAAGAATTCCCTGGTCTTCCTCTTTGTCTTTTCCCCTGGGGATTCCAAAAAGGGCCTGTTGTGTAATACTCTCTGCTGGCTTCCGTAGTTTGTGTCCTATCCAGCGCCATCGTCTTCGCTGTATCTCTTTATCCTCTAGTATTGACTGGTACATTTCCATAATTCTATGTTAGTGATTTTGTCCTGCCATTTCTATCCTTTTATTCTGCGTAAGCAGTCATTAATGAAAGTCTGTATCTTCGTGATTGTCAATTTTGTTGTTCTCCATGTTTCACAGCCATATAATAATCCCGCCTAACATTTGAGTTAAAAAAATTATTTTTGTATTTAACCTAATTTATTTGGATTTCCATATGTTTCCCAGTGCAATGAAAGCTCCTTTTGCTTTTGATATCTTTATGTTGGTATCATTTTCTGTCCCTCCCTCTTTATCTATATTACTGCCCAGATATATGTGAGATTGTACGTCTAGTAGAGGTATTTCTTCTAGTTTTATTTGGTTATTGCCAACTGTATTAATTCTCATAATGTTGGTTTTATCGCTATTAATCTTCAGTCCTAGCTGTTGTGATCTCTCATCAAGTATGCTCATTTTATCGTGCATCTGTTTGATGGCTGAGTGATAGGAGAGCTATGTCATCAGCAAAGTCTAAATCATCAAGTTGTTTGGTCAGTGACCACTGTATCCCATTTCTGTTGTTTTGAGTTATTTTCATAATCTAACCTATGGCCAGTAGAAAGATAAATGGAGACAGAAGGTATCCCTGCCTTACTCCTGTTCTTATTTCAAATGCTTCTGTAATCTGTCCTTCATGCACCACACTACATCTCGTTCCTTCATACATTGTTTTTATCATGTTAATAAACTTTATGGGGATTCCGTAATGACTCAGCAACTTCCAAAGCATTCTTCTGTCTAAACTATCAAATGCCTTTTCGTAATCTATGAATCCAAAATAAAGTGGGGATTTTAGTTCTAAACTTTATTCGACTATTATACGTCATCATCATCATCATCATCATCGTGTGCCTTCTCCGCAACGAAGGTTGGCTACCATGGATCGCCATTCTACTCTGTTTCTTGCTTTGATGGTGCAGGCTGACATAGATTGACTTGTCCATCTTTTGATGTTACTCGTCCATGTTAGTCTTGGTCTGCCTCTGCCCCTTTTACCTTGTATTTTTCCTTCCAATATTACTTTTAGTAGGCTGTTGTGTCTTTTAACATGCCCCAAAAATTTCATTTATCTTGTCTTGATTGTATTTAGTAGTTCTCTTTTTATTTTCAGTTGTTTTAAAACTTCATCGTTTGTTATCTTTTGTTTCCATCCAATTCTACATATTCTTCTATAAATCCACATTTCAAAGGCTTCAATTTTTTGTTCTGTTTTCTTGTCTAATGTCCATGTTTCTGCACCATACAGGAATATTGAGAAGACGTAACATTTTGTCATTCTTTGTTTCAGCCCTGCTGATATTTGTTTTGTTGTTAGTATAATTTTCATGGCATTAAAATTACTTTTTGCCATACCTATTCTTTTGTTTATTTCAGTTTTGCATTTTCCATCATTGGTTATAGTGTGTCCCAGTTGGTTGTAGCTCTGGACTGTCTCCAGACGTATTCCTCAACTGTGATATTTAATTGTAGGTCTTGAGAATTTTCTTTGTTTATGATCATAGTTTTAGTCTTTTTGATATTCATTTCTAGTCCATATTTTTTGCTTGTCATGTTTATTACATTAAGTAATTGTTGTAGATCTTTAGGATTTTCTGCTAGTAGAACAGTATAATCAGCATATCACAGGTTATTGATTATCTTTCCAATAATGTTTAGACCTGGCATCTCTATGATGTTTTTCAAGATTTGCTCAGTGTATAGATTGAACAAGCTTGGTGATGGGATGCTTCCTTGTCTTACTACTCTTTTTATATCAATGGGTGTAGAGTTCTCCTTGTTATATTTTATTATTGCTGTTTGCTCCCAATACAAATTACATATCAGTTGTATATCTGTGTCATCCAGATTTATATCTTTTAGGCAATTATACGTAGAGTATTTATTTGATCAGCACATGATCTGTTCTTCATAAAACCTGCTTGTTCATCTCTCAAATGTTTCTCTATAGCCTCTTTTAGTCTCTCCAGAATGATTCTGCCTAATATTTTTCCTGGCACTGATAGTAGCATAATTCCCCTATAATTTGTGCACTCCTATAAACTTCCTTTCTTTGGTAGTTTGATCATATAGCCTTCTTTCCAGTCTTTAGGTATTTCTCCCCTCTCCCAAATTTTACCTAATAGATTATGTAACATCTTGGTAGAGGTGTTAATATCTGCTTTGATGGCTTCCGAAGGAATTTCATCTGGTCCTGTGGCTTTACCATCTTTTTATAGCTTGATGGCTTTCATTATTTCTTCTTTGCTTGGTTTTCCACAGTTAACGTGTAACTCTTCTTCTGCTGGTAGTATATCTGGAGGATTATTTGAGCCGGTCTATTCAAAAGTTCTTCAAAGTGCTCTTTCCATCTCTCCATTTATTCCCTTATATTACTAAGCAGATTTCCTTTCTTATCTTTAATAAAGGCATTGATCTGTTTGTATTTTCCACTTAATTTCTTTGTGCTGTTGTACAGTTCTTTCATATTCGCTTTATTTGCTGCTTCTTCTGCCCCTTTAGCTAGTTCATCTATATATTTCATCTTGTCCCTTTTAATGCATCTTTCACTTCTTTGTCACCTCTGTGTAAGCTTCCCGTGTCTTTGCTTTATTACTTCTCGTTTTTCTTTTATTTATGTCTACTTTCATGTTCTTTCTTTCTTTAATTTTATCCAGTGTCTCTGCTGTCATCCATGCCTTATTCTGGCGTTCTCTTTTCCCCAGTGTTTCTTCGCATGTCACTTTCCATATATCTTTTACCTGCTTCCAATGATCTTCTATATTTATTATATTTTCTAGTTGTTGGAGGACTTGGTATTTGTTTGATATTGTGACTGCGAATTTATCTTTAATTCCTTGTTCTTTAAGAAACCCTACATTGAAATACTTTCTACCCTTATTCGTTGTATTATACCTTTTTAATTTAATTTTAAGTTTGGCTAACAGAAGATGATGATCAAAAGCTACATCTCCCCTCTATTTACTTTTACTTCCAGTAAGGATGACTTAAACTTATTATTAATACATATGTGATCAATTTGATTTTCCGTTCTATGATCTGGTGACACCCATATAGCTTTGTGTATTCTTTTATGTTGGAATATCGTTCCTCCTAGGCTCACTTGATTAAGGGCGCAGAAATTCACAAATATCTCTCCATTCTCGTTTATATCTCCAAGTCCATGTTTTCCCATAATCTCTTCGAAGCCTCTATTGTCTGATCCTACTTTAGCATTTAGATCTCCCATCAAGATTATAATATCCTTGGCTCGTCTTGCATCATCTGACATTGTAGCTGTTTAAAGCATTCATCTTTAACTAAATCATCCTTATCGTTGGTTTGTGCATAGCATTGGATAATATGTAATTTTTTTTGTTTTTGGTTGTTTTAAATGTTGCTCTCATTAATCTTGGTCCTACTGCTTCCCATTCTATTGGTGTCTTTTGTGCATTTCTTGATAGCATTATAGCTACCCCTTCACTATGTTGTGCTCCAGGTTCCTGGTGTCCTGATGATAAAATCATCTCTCCTGTATTTAGTTTTATTTTACCCGTTCCTAGCCATCTTGTTTCACACATTCCAAGAATATCTATCTTGTAGTTTGTCATTTCTGTTGCTACCTGTGCAGCTTTTCCCTGTTCGTTTAGAGTACGAACATTCCAGGTGCCAATTCTGGAGGATTTCCTGGTAGACAAAGGGTGAGTCGGCAACTCAGACTCCTTATGGCTTTCTCCGGCTTGCGTCATACGTCTCTTAGACAGAGAGCCCTTATCTTTCCTGGATGGCGGATTCACTTTTTCTCTCTTTGACTTGTTCATGTTTGTGAAGTTTTTTCGGCTTATTTTTTTTTACAGTATGGGATAGCCAGTCCCATGCCCAACTCCACTTTCTCGCCTCTTACGAACATGCCTGGTAGGGTACAGCGCCTCTTTTCTTTACTCCCCTTTCGGGTCCCGGCAACGCACAGGCGATCTCTCTTTCCCTGTATTTTGCCAGTTGTAACCAAGTATTCCAACTTTCCTCTTCTCATGATGTGCTCGAAAAATCTTGATTGTTTCTTTCTAATGTTTTTTAGGAGCTGCCTTTTTGTGTTTGCCTCTTTGAGAACTTCCTCATTGGTCTTTTTAGCTGTCCAGGGAACTTTCAACATTCTTCTGAGAAATCCCATCTCAGTGGCCTCTAATCGTCTTTTCATTTGTTTGTCTACTGTCCATGAATCGCATCCATACGTCAGAATAGGTCAACAAATACTACTACTACTATAAGATTCAGTTCCCCCCTCTCTATTTTTTGTAAAATGTCCAACTTGTACTTACGTTGCTTCTCATTTACGCCTCTGTACAGCCTAGACTAGCAAGCAGAGGTCCCTCACTGGTCAGTGCGAGCTTCTTTAACAATTTGCTATAAGCTTCTCCGTAGACATTCCGTCCTTCGATTGCCACGCATTCTATGTAAGTTCTGACAAGTCTGTTTAACGAGAATATGTATATTAATTATCAATTCACATGACCTATGTGTGTTTAAAAAGACAGAAGTAATGGTAACAATAAAGAAAAAAGACATCACCTCAGTGCAAAATAAAGACAGGTGGAACCATATTAAAACAAGTAAATGAATTTAAATATTTGGGAACTTTGTTAACCTCAGACGGAAGATGTACAAAAGAGGTGAGAAGCAGAATGGCTCAAGCAAAAGCAGATTTCCAAAAAGTGAGGAAGATACTATGCAATCCATTTTGACAATAGAAACAAGAAAAATAGTTCTTAAATGTTATGTAGTGCCAGTCTTAACATATGGATGAGAATCATGGACAATAGGACAAGAGACAAGAAAATCACTGGAGTCTGTAGAAATGTGGTTTTACAGAAGAATGTTGAGAATGCCATGGACAGCTAAGAAGATTAATGAAAATGTTATGAAGAGGTCAAAGCAAAAAGAAACAATCATAATTGTTTGGTCATGTAATGAGAAGAGAACAACTGGAATATATTGTAACAACTGGACAAATTGAGGGACGAAGAGATAGAGGGAAGCAAAGAGAAAAGATACCAGACAGCTTAAGAGAATGGCTTGGCAGAAGGTCAACAACAGAAATGATAAATAACTGTCGAGATCGAAAGTTGTGGAGTGACATGATCACCTACGCCAGCAGGCCCGGTTCTTAATGATGATGATGATGTGTGTTTAAAGATATTTACAAAAAAACATATTACATTGTGGATTACAACCAGATTTCCTAATCCAATCACCTACATCTGTGACTACACATTATGAACTGATTGGCTCAAAAAAACGCTCTACTTCTGAAATTATGTACGTTCTGTAGAGTTACTGCTAACTGACATTACCAAAAAACATGAGTTCTGTAAAACGAACATATACACATCACTTCTTCTACTGTAAATTTTACATTTCCTGTCTACTGTTTTCTTTGTGTATTTTTTTTCGTTCGCCAGCTTTTACATCTGGCAAAGTCTCTATAGACTAGGAACTGAATTTTGCGTGTTAATTCATTTTTCCTGGAAGCCGTATGCACAGGGGTCCCTCGCCGTACAGGCAGATAATTCCGACTTCGGAGGTACTCATTTTTTTCCGTCGATGAGTAATTGACGTTTCAAACCGGGCCTCGCTGCTGAGACCAGGGGTGGTTGCCGCAGAGAGAAATCATAAAAAAATCCGGTGTAGCCGGGATTTGAATCCACAACCTCTCTGTCTCGACGCCGACGTCCCCCATATTGTGTATCTTTGTGTATGACTTGACACGAAACATTGTCTAATGTCTGTGTACAAATGCAACATTTGTTGTTGAAAGGAACCGTCAAACTGCGGCGTTCAGGTTATTATGCAGCCTCACATAAACAACCCACAGATGTCAGTGATTCTAAGATGGTCCACCTGACAAGCACGTCCCTGTTCTGTCTATAGGAAACATATAAAGCCTCACATAAACAACCACAGATGCCAGTGATTTTAAGATGGTCCACCTGACAAGCACGTCCCTGTCCACCTGTAGCAAAACATATACAGCCTCACATAAACAATCCACAGATGTCAGTGATTCTAAGATGGTCCACCTGACAAGCACGTCCCTGTCCACCTGTAGCAAAACATATACAGCCTCACATAAACAATCCACAGATGTCAGTGATTCTAAGATGGTCCACCTGACAAGCACGTCCCTGTCCACCTGTAGCAAAACATATACAGCCTCACATAAACAATCCACAGATGTCAGTGATTCTAAGATGGTCCACCTGACAAGCACGTCCCTGTCCACCTGTAGCAAAACATATACAGCCTCACATAAACAATCCACAGATGTCAGTGATTCTAAGGTGGTCCACCTGACAAGCACGTCACTGTTCTGCCTGTAGCGAAACATATACAGCCTCACATAAACAATCCACAGATGTCAGTGATTCTAAGGTGGTCCACCTGACAAGCACGTCACTGTTCTGCCTGTAGCGAAACATATACAGCCTCACATAAACAATCCACAGATGTCAGTGATTCTAAGGTGGTCCACCTGACAAGCACGTCACTGTTCTGCCTGTAGCGAACATATACAGCCTCAAGCATTTAGTTTGTGCAGCGGCTTCTTAGTGGATTGTGGCTTGAATGTTTGGCTTTTATTCCGGAAGACTATAGATTCCTACCCTTTGAATCAATGCCATAAAGTTGTATAGTAATAGTAATATATATGTAGTAATATGTATATAGAGATGGGATTTCTCAGAAGAATGTTGAAAGTTCCCTGGACAGCTAAAAAGACCAATGAGGAAGTTCTGAAATAGGCCAACACAAAAAGGCAGCTCCTAAAAAACATCAGAAAGAAACAATCAACATTTTTCGGGCACATCATAAGAAGAGGAAAATTGGAATACTTGGTTACAACAGGCAAAATAAAAGGAAACAGAGATCACGGACGATAAAGAGAGAAAATACTGGTTAGCTTGGTGTCATGGCATGAAAAGCAGTCAACAACAGAACTGATACGATGCACTGTAGATAGAAGATTGTTGAAGGAAATGATCCCCTACGCCAACCGGTATGGCACATGATGATATATAAAAGTATAATATAATATGATGAATACAAACAAGGATTGCAATTCAATTTTCAAATTTAAGATTTTCAACACTAAAGGCCCCATCTCAGGGAACATGTATTACGATATGTTTTCTTTTCTTTCTATAATGACTGTCACTTAAACAGACAGCTACCTTCACAAGCAAGTTAGGAATCCTACACTAAATGAGTTATGATCGCAGAAGAAGAAGAATGAATTGAGGGCCGCTCTTAATTTGTTCATTACGTGTATGTCAGTTTTTGGACATCAATGAAACTTACGGACACGTTTCAGGGAGGAAAATAGGTCTGCTCTCATTGTTAGCAGTGTCAACAAAAGTGGACACTTCAGCCCGTAACTGTGTAACACATTTTTGTATACCGTCAGTGATTTCCTGTTCTTTCCTAACGCTAACCGTGTTCTCCAACAGCGTCAACCGCGATGCATCTGTGGTAGAAAAAAGGGAAGTCACGCTGTCAGCATCATAGAGTTGACTGATATATTATGTCTATCTTTCCATTATCTTCTCCTGTCTCATTATTACATTTGCTTTATTTGATTTTACATTTGTGTGTGCATGTCTATGTCAGTCATATCTCATATCTTTATGCGCATGTTTATGTTAGGCATGTGTCATATATCTTGGTGTGCGTCAGTGTTAGTCATGCCTCGTATCGCTGTGTGCATGTCTGTGTTAGTCACCTCTAGTCACTCGGGCAGATGGTGCTCGTAAACCTGGGAGGGCAGACCATCTAAGGGCAGAATCCCCATACAGAAAAGATCATCTGTTGCCTTGCAGGAAGATTGGGGACAATCAAAGGCTAAGGAAAGCAAACCTGAATAAAATGCTGGCTGAAATCGGATGCACTGGGACCACTGGCGCAGAGCACAGTGCAACGTTTTAACGGGTGTTCAATCAGAGTGGATCTGGCAGACTCTAATTGTGATGTTCTGTCTGTGTGGGCGATCAACACACTTAACCTGACAGCTGACTTCATGTGAGAGTCTGGAATCCTACTCTGATTGAGCCCTGATCGCAGAGAGAGAGAGAGAGAGAGAGAGAGAGAGAGACCCAAAACAAAAAGAAATAAATTTGTTAAAGGATAACTATCAAGCTTGGCACGAGTCGTCTCTGATAGACTCCTGAATGGCCTATCATATTTGGCGCTATACAATAGTATAACTCAATAGATTATATTACTCTTAAATGTCCTTTCATGCTTTCACATCTGACCTATATCTGGCGAAATCGATACATATCAACAATTTCAGAATAATCTGATGTTTAGACGATGAGGCGACTAATATAATCTGATATTTATATATTTATATTTTTATATATCTGAAACTTTGACTTCTTTTCTTTCTCTTAATTCATGTAACTGAGGCATACATGGTGTGTCTTTCCTTTGTTGCTATTTTTACACTTCTTAATATTTCTGTATTAACCATCCTTCCTTTGCTTCTTTACATTTATTTTGGATCAATTTTGTATGTCCGTTCCTCTTTCTTACGTTTACGTATTTTTCTCATTTTGTCCATTAGTTCTAGTATTTTATCTGTTATCCCTTTTTGTTATTGATTCTTTTAGTCACTGGTATTACTTCTTTTGATATTCATTGAATCGATTGTTTGGGTATTTCCCACTGCTCATATATCTTTGGTATTTTTTTTCAATAGTACTATATCTATTGTGTACTATTATGTTGTACTTACCATTCATCTATCTATTTCCTCTAAGCAAATCTAGTTGTAGTTTCGTGTTTCTTTATTTCTGTCTGCTCAAATTTTATTCTCCTTTTATTCAACTACTGGACCATTTTCACCATTGCAATCTGCTCTGGTCTTATTTTAACAGATGTTAGCCCATTTCTGAATCTCGTATGTACCAGTATGAAATCGATTTGATTGGGTAATTTGTTGTCTAGGCTTGGCCATGTCCATAGTCGTCTAGGGTGTTGCTTGAACCAGGTGTTACCTATAATCATTTCATGTGTCTTTGCCCAAACTATCAATCTTTCCCCTCTGTCATTCATCTCTCCAAGATCATGTCCCCCAGTAACATTTTGCACTTTAGCTGTTCCTACCTTTGCATTGAAATCCCCTAATATAATAGTTATTTCTTGGGATTTACACTGTTCCATTGTCATCTCTAGCTCGTTGTAAAAAGTGTCAATGTCTTCTTCTTCGCTATTACTTGTTGATGCGTAAGCTTGAATTATGTTGATATCCATTGGTCTACCTCTCAATTTTACTAGCAGAATTCTATCTGATCCAGGCCAAAACCTTGTCACTGTTTTGCTTTTTTCTCTAACATGATGCCTACTCCTCTTTCGTGTGGGGTTCCCCCAGAGTAAATTACATTTCCACTGTCGCGTTGTAATAATCCTGTTCCTGTCCATCTTATTTCACATAGTCCCAAGATGTTCAATTTCATTCTCTTCATTTCTTGACTGATGTTTTCTAGCTTGCCAAGCTGGAATGCTGATCTAATGTTTCAAGTTCCTATTGACAGCGGCATATATTATAACGATATGATATAATGGCAACGGTAAACAACATTACCTGCTCGGCCCTCTTGTGAACAAATGTACCTGAAGCCTGCATTAAAGCCGTCAATATAACGGATATATGCACCATTTGTACAATGAGATTTGCGAGCTATTGCACATGATTGAACAGCAACTGTCTGTCTAAGAAAAGAACAGAAAACAAACAAAAAGCATTCCGGTAAAAGCGATGGGGTAATGGTTTGATTGAATCATTATGTTAAATCATCATATTGTATCATGTCAACAGGGAAATCGTGTTATGCTTCTCCACATACCTATACCAATACGAGTCTTTCAGCTCATCAGTTTATTGATAATATCTTATTATTTTTTTATCTTATTATTATTATTTTATTATTTTCTTTAATTTATTTTCCCCATTGTGGTTCTTCCCTCCAATTTTCAGTTTGTACTTAATCCTCCAGTTGCGCGATTCCTTCTTAAAGGTCAAGTAATGTTAAATGTTTCTGACGTCGGCCTTCCCTTTACTTTACTAAACAAACTCTGGATATTCTTTCTCAATGTCTTGAGTATCAGAACCATTCTACTGGCAAACACAATTCATCATCATCATCATCATCATCAAGTACCGGGCCTACTGGCGTAGGTGATCATGTTCTCCACAACTTTCGATCTCGGCAGCTATTTATCATTTCTGTTGCTGACCTTTTGCCAAGCCATTCTCTTAAGCTGTCTGCTATTTTTTTCTCTTTGCTTCCCTCTTTTTCTTCGTTCCTCAATTTTTAAAGTTGTTACAATATATTCCAGTTGTTCTCTTCTCATTACATGGCCAAAAATGATGATTGTTTCTTCCTAATATTGGAAATTAGCTCTCTTTTTGCTTTGACCTCTCTCAGAACATCTTCATTACTCTTCTTAGCTGTCCATGGTACTCTCAATATTCTTCTGTAAAACCACATTTCTACAGACTCCAGTGATTTTCTTGTCTGTTGTCCTATTGTCCATGATTCGCATCCATATGTTAAGACTGGCTATACGTAACATTTAAGAACTCTTTTTCTTGTTTCTATTGTCAAAAATGGATTGCATAGTATCTTCCTCATTTTTTTGGAAAGCTGCTTTTGCTTGAGCCATTCTGCATCTCACCTATTCTGTATATCTTCCGTCTGAGGTTAACAAAGTTCCCAAATATTTAAATTCATTTACCTGTTTTAATATTGTTTATTTTGCACTGATGTGATCTCTTTTTCTTTGTTGTCATCATTACCTCTGTCTTTTTTCTATTAAGGCTGAGTCCCTTATTTTTGCTTTCTTTCACTATAATGTCCAACATTTCTTGTAACTCATTTTCACTCTTAGCAATTAAGACTGTATCATCAGCATACCTTAGATTATTTATATTATGACCTCCAATTGTTATTCCACAATTACTGTAGTTAATAAGTATCTTGTGTCTGTGTTATTGCTTGTCAATGATGTCCTTTTATCAGACTTGTCTCAATATAGCGTTAGGAAACATTTATTCCCTTACTGCCAGTAACAAAGATAGGAAACATGTATTCCCTTACTGCCAGTAACAAAGATAGGAAACATTTATTCCCTTACTGCCAGTAACAAAGATAGAAACATTTATTCCCTTACTGCCAGTAACAAAGATAGGAAACATTTATTCCCTTACTGCCAGTAACAAAGATAGGAAACATTTATTCCCTTACTGCCAGTAACAAAGATAGGAAACATTTATTCCCTTACTGCCAGTAACAAAGATAGGAAACATGTATTCCCTTACTGCAGTAACAAAGATAGGAAACATTTATTCCCTTACTGCCAGTAACAAAGATAGGAAACATTTATTCCCTTACTGCCAGTAACAAAGATAGGAAACATTTATTTCCTTACTGCCAGTAACAAAGATAGGAAACATTTATTCCCTTACTGCCAGTAACAAAGATAGGAAACATTTATTCCCTTACTGCCAGTAACAAAGATAGGAAACATTTATTCCCTTACTGCCAGTAACAAAGATAGGAAACATTTATTCCCTTACTGCCAGTAACAAAGATAGGAAACATTTATTCCCTTACTGCCAGTAACAAAGATAGGAAACATTTATTCCCTTACTGCCAGTAACAAAGATAGGAAACATTTATTCCCTTACTGCCAGTAACAAAGATAGGAAACATTTATTCCCTTACTGCCAGTAACAAAAATTGCAACAATAGGTCACCAGTATGACTACCAGGCCCCGCTGTGAGGTGAGTAAAGAATAGATCCGCTCTCCCCTTACACGCATGACGTAAGAGGCGACTATGGAGGTTTGGTATCTTCGCCCCGCACAGTCGAGTATCACGTGGATGGAGCGGCCGTGTCCATAAAATTTACCAACGCATTTAAGAAATGATGCGACAAATAACACCAGAGCTAAAACTAAGATTAGCAAAATGTTACATCTTCTCAATATTCCTATATGGTGCTGAAACATGGACATTAGACAAGAAAACAGAACAGAGAATTGAAGCATTTGAAATGTGGATATATAGAAGAATAGGTAGAATTGGATGGAAGGAAAAGAAAACAAACGACGAAGTCTTAAAACAACTGAAATGAAAGAGAACTTCTGAACACAATTAGAACAAGACAAATGCGATTCTTAGGCCATGTTAAAAGACACAACAGCCTACTGAAAGTGATCCTGGAGGGGAAAATACAAGGTAAAAGAGGCAGAGGCAGACCAAGATTAACATGGACGAGTAACATCAAAGATGGACAAATCAACCGATGACAACCTGCACCATCAAAGCAAGAGATAGAGCAAAATGGCGCTCCATGGTAGCCAACCTTCGTTGCGGAGACGGCACTCGATGATGATGATGATGCGACAAATGGGAGAGCGGATTGGAGGATTTCTGAATGCTGTGAATGTGGTTCCATTGAAAGGACAAGACACATATATGTAACACTACAGTACGGTTCTACTATCTACGTATAAGAGATGAACACTTTTTAGAGAAACAGTGATAATATTTTGTTTTCACAATAACAGTTTCTGTGTGAAAACAAAACAAAAATGTAGAGAAACAACACGAGTAGAAAATGGGTCACGGCCAACAGTGACCTCAGTGCGTGAGCACGCACTGGTAGCATAAACAGCTGCCCTTACTCTGGGACAGAACTAGCACAGCGGCAGAGGACAATGTAACATACACACAACAGTGCTCAGAGGACAATGTAACATACACACAACAGTGCTCAGAGGACAATGTAACATACACACAACAGTGCTCAGAGGACAATGTAACATACACACAACAGTGCTCAGAGGACAATGTAACATACACACAACAGTGCTCAGAGGACAATGTAACATACACACAACAGTGCTCAGAGGACAATGTAACATACACACACAGTGCTCAGAGGACAATGTAACATACACACACAGTGCTCAGAGGACAATGTAACATACACACAACAGTGCTCAGAGGACAATGTAACATACACACAACAGTGCTCAGAGGACAATGTAACATACACACAACAGTGCTCAGAGGACATGTAACATACACACAACAGTGCTCAGAGGACAATGTAACATACACACAACAGTGCTCAGAGCCAAAATAATGGAGAAACAATCGCGATCATACAAAATGACAGGAAACAGCTTAAGGGCAGAGTAAGAAACACTGACCTGAGGAAGAAACTCGAAATTGAACCAGCCATCGATTACACAAAGAAACAACAGATAAATTGGTTCGGCCACATAACAAGACAAAAAGAAGTAACAATGACTCAAAGAGCCTTAAATAAACGCTACGAAAACGCCAGATTAAGAGGAAGACCCAGAAAGAAATGGATAAAGGGAATACTAGAGTCACTAGGAGGAATAACATCAGAAGAGGCGAACAGAAGAGCAAAGAATCGCAGATTGTTTCTACCCTCGACGCCAACGGCAACAGAGGAAGGATAGAAGAAGAGGTAGAAGAAGAATGATAATCGTGATAATTTTTTTCCTTCGTTCGCCAGCTTTTACCTCTGACGCAGTCCTAGAGACTAGAAACTGAGTTTTGCGTGTTAATCCTTTTTTTCCCTGGCAGTCGTGTGCGCAGGGGTCCCTCGCCGCACAGGCAGATAACTCCGACTTCGGAGGTACTCATATTTTTTTTCCGTCGCTGAGTACTTGACGTTTCAAGCCGGGATCGTGTGGTTGCCACAGAGAGAAATCATAAATAAAAATCTCAACTGCTGCAGCCGAGATTTGAACCCACAACCTCTCTGTCTCGAGGCCGCGTCTTACCTCAAGACCAACCAGTCCCCCAAGTTATAATCGTGATGTAGGTGCATATAAAATATGATTGTGGTCCTACTACAGATTTGACCTCAGAACTTTCTCTAAACACTAGACAGAAAATCCCCATGACCAGAAGACACAACCAACGATATGTTCAACCTTCTTCTTCATTTTCAGCTCCCTGTGGAGCATAGGTCTTCAACAAACACTTTCAGCTCCCTGTGGAGCATAGATCTTCAACAAACACTTTCAGCTCCCTGTGGAGCATAGATCTTCAACAAACACTTTCAGCTTCCCGTGGAGCATAGATCTTCAACAAACACTTTCAGCTCCCTGTGGAGCATAGGACTTCAACAAACACTTTCAGCTCCCTGTGGAGCATAGGTCTTCAACAAACACTTTCAGCTCCCTGTGGAGCATAGGTCTTCAACAGACACTTTCAACTCCCTGTGGAGCATAGGTCTTCAACAGACACTTTCAGCTCCCTGTGGAGCATAGGTCTTCAACAAACACTTTCAGCTCACTGTGGAGCATAGGTCTTCAACAAACACTTTCAGCTCACTGTGGAGCATAGGTCTTCAACAAACACTTTCAGCTCCCTGTGGAGCATAGGTCTTCAACAAACACTTTCAGCTCCCTGTGGAGCATAGGTCTTCAACAAACACTTTCAGCTCCCTGTGGAGCATAGGTCTTCAACAGACACTTTCAGCTCCCTGTGAAGCATAGGTCTTCAACAAACACTTTCAGCTCCCTGTGGAGCATAGGTCTTCAACAGACACTTTCAGCTCCCTGTGGAGCATAGATCTTCAACAAACACTTTCAGCTCACTGTGGAGCATAGGTCTTCAACAGACACTTTTAGCTCCCTGTGGAGCATAGGTCTTCAACAAACACTTTCAACTTCCTGTGGAGCATAGGTCTTCAACAAACACTTTCAACTTCCTGTGGAGCATAGGTCTTCAACAAACACTTTCAACTTCCTGTGGAGCATAGGTCTTCAACAAACACTTTCAACTTCCTGTGGAGCATAGGTCTTCAACAAACACTTTCAACTTCCTGTGGAGCATAGGTCTTCAACAAACACTTTCAACTTCCTGTGGAGCATAGGTCTTCAACAAACACTTTCAACTTCCTGTGGAGCATAGGTCTTCAACAAACACTTTCCAAGTAGTTCTGTTTTTTGCCATTCTTGTAAGATCACTCCATGTCTTTCCCGTCATCTTCATTTCTGCTTCAATCTGTCTTCTCCAAGAATTCCTTGGTCTTCCTTTTTGTCTTTTTCCCTGGGGATTCCAAAAAAGGGCCTGCTGTGTAATACTCACAGTTTGCTTCCGTAGTGTGTGTCCTATCCAGCGCCATCGTCTTCGCTGCATCTCTTTATCCACTGGTATTTGACTGGTGCATTTCCATAATTCTATGTTAGTGATTTTGTCCTGCCATTTCCGTTCTTTTATTCTGCGTAAGCATCCATTAATGAAAGTCTGTATCTTCGTGATTGTCAATTTTGTTGTTCTCCATGTTTCACAGTCATATAATAGGACCGACTTAACATTTGAATTGAACATTTTAATTTTTTTATTATCCTAATTTCTTTGGATTTCCATATGTTTCCCAGTGCAATGAAAGCTCCTCTTGCTTTTGATATCTTTATTTTGGTATCATTTTCTGTTCCTCCCTCTTTATCTATATTACTGGCAATATATATGTAAGATTGTACGTCTAGTAGAGGTATTTCTCCTAGTTTTATTTGGTTATTACAACTGTATTAATTCTCATAATGTTGGTCTTATCTCTATTACTCTTCAGTCCTAGCTGTTGTGATCTCTCATCAAGTATGCTAATTTTATCCTGCATCTGTTAATGGCTGAGTGATAGGAGAGCTATGTCATCAGCAAAGTCTAAATCATCAAGTTGTTTGGTCAGTGACCACTGGATCCCATTTCTGGATGTTCAACCTAGTCAGACATAAAGCAATGAAGCAAGAAATTCAGGAATCCTACTCTGAATGAGTCATAAACTGCTACGATGTGGACTATAGTTACTTTTCTTTATTTGGGAGATGAGACATTCGGATGATTCCGCTGGCACGGGCGGTTGAGCAATTATGGATTTTAATTCGTTTGCAGTGATACCGGGCCTTCCATAACCAAATAACCAAATAACCAAATAACCAAATAACCAAATAACCAAATAACCAAATAACCAAATAACCAAAGCAATGAGTCAAGTGCTACAAATACACAACCAAAGGTGGACAGACAGCACGTTGCCGCAATCATGGAGACAGACATGCATATGCCCCATCCATAAGAAAGAAACATAAAATAACAGGAAAGTCACTATTTACGTAGATATAACGTTTAACTCGCCGTATATGTAAAACAATAAAGAGCATGGTCAACAAAAGCCACTATCTAAGTAGTTATAACGCTTAGCTAACCGTATATAGAGAAATGAATGGTCAACAAAAGCCACTATCTACCTAGCTATAACGCTTAGCTAACCGTATATAGAGAAATGAATGGTCAACAAAAGCCACTATCTACCTATTGAGTTATTGAGTTATTTGCGGGTCATCATCATTGCACTCCGAACATGTCCATAGGTGCTCAGATCCCCTCCTCAGCAATTCCCTCAGTGTCCAGCGACTGACGACTCCAGTTCTATGTTGGTTGATAAGTCTTCTTACACGGCCACCAAGTTTCTCATTTCTGGCTGTGCCCATCTTAACTCCCATTTCCATCATCCGAAGAAGCGACGTTGATCTGTGTTTGTCGAAGTCCTGTGCTCTTCCCACATCTCGGAGTGCATTGATGACGTCCGCCCGATCCATCGGTTGCCCGTCCTCAACGACAGCGCAGCTAGCCAACCTGTCCGCTCTCTCATTTCCCCGTACTCCCGCATGTCCAGGGACATAGACAAAGGTGACCTTACGTATTTTGGATTTCTGCAACGACTCTACCCATTGCATGCGTACAAAGCCCGCCTCCACTTTTTTTATCATGCTCATTGAATCACTCAGTATACATGCGTGGATGTAGTCTTGTGACTCTAACCATTTGAATGCCTTGGTCACTGCCATCACCTCCATTGTCATGCTACTCGTGGTCATGACGTATGCACCACTGTCTTCCTTGGCTATTCTGCCTGCCGAACGTGCTGTAAATGCCCATGCACTTTTTTCGTGTCGTCTTACAGATCCGTCTGTATAGATGACTGCATCTTTCTCATCGGTGTTATCGCAGATGAGACCGTTGACCTCAGCATTAACCACGACTGGGTTCTGTTCCCTACTTTTCCTATCTACCTAGCTATAACGCTTAGCTAACCGTATATAGAGAAGTATCATATAGAAATGGGTACCAGGGTATTACCCTGGGAAGGTGAGGAATGCCGCCTCGCATTGTAAGTTTCTGTGCTTGAAGCGACACTGTACAGAAATCTCCGAACATTTCTGGATAGGTGGCCGAGCACATATGGGTGGAAACTCGCGTGCTAAGACGCCGGTTCAAGTCTCGTACTTGACCTTTACCTTGACCTTTACCTTTATATAGAGAAATAAAGAGAATAGTCAACAAAAGGCTGACCTGGTGCATGCAAATACTAGTTCCAGAAAAAAAAACAAAAAAACCTTGGTTCAGTGAAGGCTGTAACACGGTGACGTAATTACGCATGTGTCATAGATTATCGATGACGCCTTCCAAGAAAATGAACAAAAGAAAATGATTCTTCATCTAGACATGCATTTACACAAATTACTTGACAAAGTTGGAAAATGGGGGCTCTAATTAAACCTCCAACAACGTGACAATAGACGCGAAATGAACAAAAGCATTCAAGCGTTTCTACTGAGCCTAAATCAAGAGCCACAATGGAAGGTTACGGTGGCAACAAAATCGTTCTATGCCATGGACTGTCCCAAGTGACGGCATTTTTCTTCCACTTTATTCATAGTGTTCATAAATGATCTCATTCTTGTATCTACCATAGGGCAGCCCTAAACTTTGACGACCTACCAACTTGGTACGCAGACACAAATATATAAAGACATCAAATGTTATACTAATATACAAGTACCTCACTTCCTGATTTATACAAGTACCTCACTTCACTCATCTTTTAGTATCTCATATCTTGGTTGCTTTCAAGTAAGGGGTTAAGGCAAAGAAATGCAAGTGAAGCCATAAAAATGCGAAGCTGCAGTACAGCTGAATGCGAGGAAAAATTGAAAAAAAAAAGAAAAAATGGTATGTTAGAAGCTTTACGTGATTAGTAGACGAAGGCCTATTGAGCCGAAACGTCGTTCGGATCTGTGTGTCGTCTACTAATCACGTAAAGCTTATAACATACCATTTTTTCATTTCCCCCCCCCCCCATTTTCCTTGCTTTCAAGTACATCACTACAGTCCTCCACTAATATCTCACATCCTGATTTATACAAGTATCTCACTTCACTCATCTTTTAGTATCTCATATCTTGGTTGTTTTCAAGTACATCACTACAGTCCTCCACTAATATCTCACATCCTGATTTATACAAGTATCTCACTTCACTCATCTTTTAGTATCTCATATCTTGGTTGTTTTCAAGTACATCACTACAGTCCTCCACTAATATCTCACATCCTGATTTATACAAGTATCTCACTTCACTCATCTTTTAGTATCTCATATCTTGGTTGTTTTCAAGTACATCACTACAGTCCTCCACTAATATCTCACATCCTGATTTATACAAGTATCTCACTTCACTCATCTTTTAGTATCTCATATCTCGGTTGTTTTCAAGTACATCACTACAGTTCTCCACTAGTATCTCACATCCTGAATTATACAAGTATCTCACTTCACTCATCTTTTAGTATCTCATATCTTGGTTGTTTTCAAGTACATCACTACAGTTCTCCACTAGTATCGCATTTCCTGATTTCCTGAAGTAGCTCACTTCACCCCTATACCAGTATTTCATTTCTTGATTTATGTAAATAGCTTAATAATTCATTACTCTACTAGAAACTGATTTCATCATTTCATCCTTACTTTAAGTATACGATTTCACTCCTTCTGGAATTTAATGTCATGTTATCTTGAATTATCTCACTTCATGTTATCTTGAGTTATCTCACTTCATGTTATCTTCAATTATCTCACTTCATCCTTTTATTGTAATATAATTTAATTCATCTTTTACCTACCTCACTTCGCCCTTCTATTAGGAATTTATTTCAAGCTTTCTTCATGTACTTCACTTCATTCATCTAATATGTATAAATTCATTCCCTGCTTCCTTCGTGTCACATTTAATCCCTCTATTAAAAACTCATTTCATGCTTCCTTTATGTATCTCACTTCATCACTCTACTAGAAACCCATTTCATGCTTCCTTTACGTACCTCACTTCATCACTCTACTAGAAACCCATTTCATGCTTCCTTCCCGAATCTCACTTCATCGCTCTACTAGAAACCCATTTCATGCTTCCTGTACGTACCTCACTTCATCACTCTACTAGAAACCCATTTCATGCTTCCTGTACGTACCTCACTTCATCACTCTACTAGAAATCGATTTCATGCTTCCTTCCCGTATCTCACTTCATCACTCTACCAGAAACCCATTTCATGCTTCCTGTACGTACATCACTTCATCACTCTACTAGAAACCCATTTCATGCTTCCTGTACGTACCTCACTTCATCACTCTACTAGAAACCCATTTCATGTTTCCTTTACGTACCTCACTTCATCGCTCTACTAGAACCCATTTCATGCTTCCTGTACGTACCTCACTTCATCACTCTACTAGAAACCCATTTCATGCTTCCTTCCCGTATCTCACTTCATCGCTCTACTAGAAACCCATTTCATGCTTCCTGTACGTACCTCACTTCATCACTCTACTAGAAACCCATTTCATGCTTCCTGTACGTACCTCACTTCATCACTCTACTAGAAATCGATTTCATGCTTCCTTCCCGTATCTCACTTCATCACTCTACCAGAAACCCATTTCATGCTTCCTGTACGTACATCACTTCATCACTCTACTAGAAACCCATTTCATGCTTCCTGTACGTACCTCACTTCATCACTCTACTAGAAACCCATTTCATGTTTCCTTTACGTACCTCACTTCATCGCTCTACTAGAAACCCATTTCATGCTTCCTGTACGTACCTCACTTCATCACTCTACTAGAAACCCATTTCATGCTTCCTTCCCGTATCTCACTTCATCACTCTACCAGAAACCCATTCCATGTTTCCTTTACGTACCTCACTTCATCACTCTACTAGAAACCCATTTCATGCTTCCTTTACGTACCTCACTTCATCACTCTACTAGAAACCCATTTCATGCTTCCTTTACGTATCTCACTTCATCACTCTACTAGAAACCCATTTCATGCTTCCTTTACGTATCTCACTTCATCACTCTACTAGAAACCCATTTCATGCTTCCTTTACGTACCTCACTTCATCACTCTACTAGAAACCCATTTCATGCTTCCTTTACGTATCTCACTTCATCACTCTACTAGAAACCCATTTCATGCTTCCTTTACGTACCTCACTTTATCACTCTACTAGAAACCCATTTCATGCTTCCTTCCCGTACCTCACTTCATCGCTCTACTAGAAACCCATTTCATACTTCCTTCCCGTACCTCACTTCATCACTCTACCAGAAACCCATTTCATGCTTCCTTCCCGTATCTCACTTCATCACTCTACTAGAAACCCATTTCATACTTCCTTCCCGTATCTCACTTCATCACTCTACTAGAAACCCATTTCATGCTTCCTTTACGTACCTCACTTCATCACTCTACTAGAAACCCATTTCATACTTCCTTCCCGTACCTCACTTCATCACTCTACTAGAAACCCATTTCATACTTCCTTCCCGTACCTCACTTCATCACTCTACTAGAAACCCATTTCATACTTCCTTCCCGTACCTCACTTCATCACTCTACTAGAAACCCATTTCATGCTTCCTTCCCGTATCTCACTTCATCACTCTACTAGAAACCCATTTCATGCTTCCTTTACGTACCTCACTTCATCGCTCTACTAGAAACCCATTTCATGCTTCCTTTACGTACCTCACTTCATCGCTCTACTAGAAACCCATTTCATACTTCCTTCCCGTACCTCACTTCATCACTCTACTAGAAACCCATTTCATACTTCCTTCCCGTACCTCACTTCATCACTCTACTAGAAACCCATTTCATGCTTCCTTCCCGTATCTCACTTCATCACTCTACTAGAAACCCATTTCATGCTTCCTTTACGTACCTCACTTCATCGCTCTACTAGAAACCCATTTCATGCTTCCTTTACGTACCTCACTTCATCGCTCTACTAGAAACCCATTTCATGCTTCCTTTACGTACCTCACTTCATCACTCTACTAGAAACCCATTTCATGCTTCCTTCCCGTATCTCACTTCATCACTCTACTAGAAACCCATTTCATGCTTCCTTCCCGTATCTCACTTCATCACTCTACTAGAAACCCATTGCATGCTTCCTTCCCGTATCTCACTTCATCACTCTACTAGAAACCCATTTCATGCTTCCTTCCCGTATCTCACTTCATCACTCTACTAGAAACCCATTTCATGCTTCCTTTACGTATCTCACTTCATCACTCTACTAGAAACCCATGCTTCCTTTACGTACCTCACTTCATCGCTCTACTAAAAAGGATGTATATAGTTTCTTAAATTATCTCACTCCATCTCTCTACGAGAATCTCATTTCGCGCTTCCTTCACCTACCTCACTTCAATCCTTTTCGAGAACTTTATTCCGTGCATTCTTTACGTATCTCACTGCATCCCTTTACTAGTATCTCTCTTTCTGATTTCTGCAAATACCTCTAATATTATCTCATGTTATCTCTCCTTTATCTGTCTTATTTCTTAACACTAGTTGCGTTTTAGTACTAAAAATAGAGTTCCCAACAGAAAGATACCATATACTCATCATCATGAAGTACCGGGCCTACTGGCGTAGGTGATCATGTCTCTCCACAACTTTCGATCTCGACTGTTCTTTATCATTTCTGTTGTTGACCTTCTGCCAAGCCATTATCTTAAGCTACCTGTTATTTTTTTCTCTTTGCTTCCCTCTATCTCTTCGTCCCTCAATTTTTCCAGTTGTTACAATATATTCCAGTTGTTCACTTCTCATTACATGGCCAAAAAATGATGATTGTCTCTTCCTAATATTGGAAATTAGCTCTCTTTTTGCTTTGACCTCTTTCAGAAGTTTTTCATTACTCTTCTTAGCTGTCCATGGTTCTCTCAACATTCTTCTGTAAAACCACATTTCTACAGACTCCAGTGATTTTCTTGTCTGTTGTCCTAATGTCCATGATTCGCATCCATATGTTAAGACTGGCTCTATATAACATTTAAACCCTATACTACATAAAGTGAAAAGTAAAGTACCCCCGTCACGCCAAGTGGCGTATAGGGAAATATGGTGTTAGTGACCCTATATTTTACAGACCATCAGCGCATGATTTTTGAGGTAATGTGGTCGGTATTACGCCCGTGCTGCTTTACTTTCCCAGAAAAAAATCCGATACCCATTTAATGCTGGGTGAACCCGGAAGCCGTCGGTTTGGATCGAACCCTACCCTTGTCCTTTGTAGTCCAGTTCACTAATCACTGAGCTGTCGCGACTCCCTTTATACTACACATTGTCCATTATATATTTTCAAATAATGCATAACTATATTTTTTCCAGGAGAGTAAACGTTTTGTGAACTTTGCAGCAGAGGATTAACTGATCATCAGATGCAGTCCCTCTTTTCTTATATTTTCCGCTATTTATCGTGTTGAAATTAAAAGGGGGAGGAAGTGTCCACTGCAACTATGACTCCCCGTTTTGGGTCTCCCCTTTTTTAAGCTCCCCTAACTAAAGTTTCCTTAGCTAATGTTTCCATAACTAAAGTTTCAATAACTAAAGTTTCCATGACTAAAGTTCCCGTAACTAAAATTTCCTTAACTAAAGTTCCGTAACTAAAGTTCCCCTAACTAAATTGTCCCTAACAAAAGTTCCCTTAACTAAAGCTTCCTTGATTAAATTGTCCCTAACTAAAGTTCCCTTAACTAAAGTTTCCTTGATTAAAGTGTCCCTAACTAAAGTTTCCTTGATTAAAGTGTCCCTAACTAAAGTTTCCCTAACTAAAGTTTCCTTGATTAAAGTGTCCCTAACTAAAGTTTTCCTAACTAAAGTGTCCTTGATTAAAGTGTCCCTAACTAAAGTGTCACTAATTAAAGTTCTCCCACAATGAATTACTCTCCTGAATAACAATACATGAAACCACCATACAGAAACTGGCAACATTATAAATCTGCAGAATAAACACGTAAATTATAACTCAACAGAGTAAACACATACATTATAAAACAGCAGAGTAAAACATACATTAATACATTATAACTTAACAGAACAAACGCATACATTATAACTTATCAGAATAAACACGCACATTATAACTCATCAAAATTAACAAACACAATCACTATACTTTTCCACAAACTCACTGACAAAGCTGGTCAAGCGTAGCCACATCAGTCAGAGTAGAAAATTTGGGGATTTCCCAAGTATTTGTGAGGAATCTCAATATTGGTTCTTTACATTTAAGTAAAACTTTACAATCAGTATTATTATCTTCGTCACAATCTACAAGGAGGTTCGAAAAGGAGACCATTAGAAATGGTGATTTGTGTTAACATTATAATATCTATCTATCTATTGTCCTTTCGAGCCGAAGACGGCACATAGGGCAGAACCACAATCTCAAAAACAGAAACTTGCGTGCCAAAATGGTACTCTGTTTCCATAACAACATTTTTTTTACAATGGCAGCTTGTCAAGCCATCGATCAATCTCCTTAGTCGCCTCTTACGACATGCCTGGACGGTCAGTGTGTCACTATTCTTTACTTTCCTCATAATGAAGTCCCGGTAACACACGGGAATTATAATATACTAGTTCATTATTATTGGTAATTTTAGAATGCATTATTGACAATGTGTGTCAAGAATAGATTATAATAGTTGACTATCTGTGTCGAGATTTGATTATATTAGTTAGTTATGTGTGTTAACAGCCGAATAAAAGTAATATGTGAAGGAAAATACAAGTTAAAAGAGGCAGAGGCAGACCAAGACTAACATGGACGAGTAACATCAAAAGATGGACAAGCCAATCTATGACAGCCTGCACCATCAAAGCAAGAAACAGAGTGGAATGGCGATCCATGGTAGCCAACCTTCGCTGCGGAGATGACACCCGATGATGATGATGATGATGATGTGTGTTAAGATTAGATTAGATTATTTGTCTATGTGTGTCAAGATTAGAATATATTAGTTGACTATGTGTGTCAAGATTATAATTATTAGTTGACTATGTTTGTCAAGATTAGATTATCTTAGTTGACTATGTGTGTTAAAATTAGATTATATTAGTTGGCTATGTGTGTTAAAATTAGATTATATTAGTTGACTATATTTGTCAAGATTAGGTTATATTAGTTGACTATGTTTGTCAAAATTAGGTTATATTAGTTGACTATGTTTGTCAAGATTAGGTTATATTAGTTGACTATGTTTGTCAAGATTAGGTTATATTAGTTGACTATGTTTGTCAAGATTAGATTATATTAGTTGACTATGTTTGTCAAGATTAGGTTATATTAGTTGACTATGTTTGTCAAGATTAGATTATATTAGTTGACTATGTTTGTCAAGATTAGGTTATATTAGTTGACTATGTTTGACAAGATTAGATTTTATTAGTTGACTATGTATGTCAAGATTAGATTATATTAGTTGACTATGTGCGTCAAGATTAGATTATATTAGTTGACTATGTTTGTCAATATTAGATTATATTAGTTGACTATGTATGTCAAGATTAGGTTATATTAGTTGGACATTTGTCGTAAAAAGAAAAAGCGCCAGGACCAGTTAACATATCAATAGAGGAATTATAAGCTTTAGGTGAGACTGTTATAAATAATCATAACGAAGTTGCTGAATGACATTTATAGGCAACGCTCATATTCCTTTTCTACAATCCACCTTTATAGATTTGTCCAAAACACTACGAGCAAAGGAATGTGATGAATATAGATCTACTAATGGATCAAGTCATATTACAAAGCTTATGATAGGAATAATTATAAGAGGAAAAAGACAAACGATTAAAAGATAAATAGCGGACGAGCAATTTTGATTAGTTCAGGAAAAGGGAACACAAAGTGCATTGTATGTCCCATTGGCAGTGATAGTCTAAAGGTTACATAAAGATACATAACTGCTTATTGACTACACCAAAGCTGTCAATTAAGCCAGTCATGAACATGTGACCCGGAAACATGGAGATCAACAAAATTGACAATCACGAAGATACAGACTTTCATTAATGGATGCTTACGCAGGATAAAAGGATGGAAATGGCAGGACAAAATCACTAACATAGAATTATGGAAATGTACCAGTCAAACACCAGTGGATAAAGAGATACAGCGATGACGATGGCGCTGGATAGGACACACATTACGGAAGCCAACTGAGAGTATTACACAACAGGCCCTTTTTTTGGAATCCCCAGGGGAAAAGACAAAGAGGAAGACCAAGGAATTCTTGGAGAAGACAGATAGAAGCAGAGAAGAAGATGATGAGGAAAACATGGAATGATCATATAAGAATGGCAAAAAACAGAACGACTTGGAAAGTGTTTGTTGAAGACCTATGCTCCACATGGAGCTGAAAGGTAGAAGAAAGATGAACATGTGATCAAAATGCTAGCAAATAACAAGGTAGACAGTAAATATCTTATAATTATAAAAGATGTATGTTGGAAACCAGAAGCGGTCATTAGAATTGAAAAGAAACATGACGATTACCAACAAATAAGTCAAGGAGTGTGTCAAAGGTGTGTATTGTCACCAGATCTATTTTCCTTGAAAAGCGAAATATTTTATGAAAAATTGCGTGCAAGCCTTGCATGAACGTGTGGGGGTAGGAGGAATGGGGGGAATTAACATAAACAACCTCATGTATGCAGATGACATGGTATTGATAGTAGAAATCCAACAATATCTACCACATATGTTTGATAAAATTGTGACAGAAAGTGAACAATACGGACTGACTCTCAACATCGAATTGACAGAAACTATGATAATAACAAGAAAACAAACACAAGAAATAAGAAAAAAAAAGCTAAGTCCTGAAATGCGTGCTTAGATGAAAATATCTGGGATCTATGACAACATCAGATGGTCGTTTCACTGTGGAGAATTAGAAGCAGATTTTTATAAGCAAAGAGAGAACTTCACAGAATGTGGAGAATTAGAAGCAGATTTTTATAAGCAAAGAGAGAACTTCATAGAATGTGGAGAATTAGAAGCAGATTTTTATAAGCAAAGAGAGAACTTCATAGAATGTGGAGAATTAGAAGCAGATTTTTATAAGCAAAGAGAGAACTTCATAGAATGTGGAGAATTAGAAGCAGATTTTTATAAGCAAAGAGAGAACTTCATAGAATGTGGAGAATTAGAAGCAGATTTTTATAAGCAAAGAGAGAACTTCATAGAATGTGGAGAATTAGAAGCAGATTTTTATAAGCAAAGAGAGAACTTCATAGAATGTGGAGAATTAGAAGCAGATATTTATAAGCAAAGAGAGAACTTCATAGAATGTGGAGAATTAGAAGCAGATATTTATAAGCAAAGAGAGAACTTCATAAAATGTTGAGAATTAGAAGCAGATTTTTATAAGCAAAGAGAGAACTTCATAGAATGAAAAACATCCGATGTATCACATGGTCGATGCACTGTGGAAATTAGTAGCAGATTTGGACTAAAAAAAAAGAAAAGTAAAGTACCCCCGTCACGCCAAGTGGCTTATAGGGAAATATGGTGTTAGTGAACATAAATATTACAGAACTTCGGCACACAATTTTTGGGGTAATGTGGTCGGTATTACGCCCGTGCCGCTTTACTTTCCCAGAATAAAATCCGGTACCCGTTAAAGGCTGGGTGAACTGAAGCCGTCGGTTGGGATCGAACCCTACCTCTTGTCCTTTGTAGTTCCTGTTCACTAACCACTGAGCTATCGCGGCTCAAAGATTTGGATAAGCAAAGAGAGAATTTCATAGAATGAAAAACATGCTATGTAACAGATGATTGACAAATAATGTTAGAAAACGTGTCCTAAAGTGCTACATCGCACAGTTCTACTATATGGAAGTGAACTATGGACCATATACAGGACAACACAAAGAACAGGCAGCTGAGGTGTGATTTATCAGAAGAAAGCTACATGGATAGCAACAATTACTAATGAAGAATGTTTAGAAAGAGCTTTAGAGAAACCAGAAATAGCATCAAAACAATAAGAGAACAATCTACATTAATTGGACATGTGCTGCAGATAGAAGATACTGGGGCTACTCTCAGAACGGACAGAATGAATGGAAAGTGGTCAGAGAAACCCAAGAGAAAAAAAAACAACTATTAAACAGCTTATCCAAGTGGCATAATAGGAGTCACCGTCTGAGATGATGGCGTATATGAAGGAGTGAGTTATGAGAGATGATCGTCTACGTATATCGGCATGGCTCCTGACTATTACGATAGTTGGTAACATTGGAATACAATTGTTGCATATTTGTGGAAAGATTAGAATATTTTAGTTGACTATATGTGGCAATAACAGAATACACCAACATATTATTTGTGGCAACATTACAATCTTCGCGTTGACTATTTCTGGATAAACTAGGATATATTAGTTGATTACTTGTAGTAATGTTATAATAAACTATACCGCGTTTGCCGCTGAAATTTATTTAATTTCTCAGCAATTACTTATCCTATAAACGTTTTTTTTTCATGTTGCCCTGTTTTTGTCCCATCCTTACTATTTTAATCTTACATGGTATACAGACTGCACATAATTATCAAAACTGGCATTTTCTTTTTTATTCTTTCTATTCTTATTATCAGTTTCTTTTAATTGATTTGTTGCTCTCTCAAACGATTTTTGGGACAGTATTGTTGTATATTTATCCTATTTCCCAAATTAGAGGCATACACTTGTTCAATACAGGGCCGCCTTAACTCATAGGCCCGTTGGGCATTTGTCCGAAGGCCCACGATCATAGGGGCCCCATGCGAATATGTTGTAGGGTTTCGGAAAACCCGTATAAATTTTGGTATTATTTTATAAAAATCTCATAATTGTGTGTTTATATGCGAACGGGCCCTTTTTGTAAATATCATGTGTAATACTATAAAACATGCAAATAAAATCTCTCTTCTCTGTTTTTCATGTTTAATGTTGATTATAGTTGCAGCTGCACATCATGTTTTAACAACAATTTTGTTGAAATTAGTATAGTGACAATAAAATAAATAATACATCATTTTTAATATTATCGACCATTTATTTTTTATTCCTGCGGGGGGGGGGGGGGGGGAGCACTCTTTCTTTTCCCAGGGGCCCAAAATGGTGTAAAGACGGCTCTGGTTCAATAGTAGGTAATAAATATTACGTATAATGATGTTAGATATGTCATTGACTTTGTTCTAACTACTATTCTCAATTTATTTATCGTCAATAATTCTTTACCGTTCAAAAATATGTAGATCTCTTCAAATCAGTTATTTGCCGGTGTTAACCAAATTATCTTTCGTGCTAACCCTCTTTTGATATCTGTAAATCAACACCATTTCTATACAGCCATCTCGATAATGTCTGGCCACTAATACCGATGGCGTGTTGTACTTGCTCTTTTCCCCGAGATCGAAATACACTGAAACAGAGTTTCATGTTTAGCCCCAAATGTTAACTATTGATATAATTTTAGAGTAATGTTGAGTAATGATTCTAAGCATCTACGCCAGTCCTATGAAACTACATAATTTGAGTTACGAAACGCCTCTGAATACTGTACAGATATTCTGAAAACGAGGCACTGTCGTAAATGTAGACTTCTTGCGGAATGTCACGTTCATCATGTACATGCGCAAGTTGGTTCAGGATTTTCTTAACGTAATCGTGAAATCATGTCGTAAGAGGCGACTAAGGAGATTGATCGATGGCTTGACAAGCTGTCATTGTAAAAGTATTGTTATAGAAACAGAACCATAAATTTCAGAAGCAATGATCTCTGCAATATGCGCCATTTTAGCACGCAAGGTTTCTGTTTTTGAGATTGTGGTTCTGCCTTATGTGCCTTCTTAGGCTCGAAAGGACAATAGATAGATAGATAGAATCGTGAAATGCGTTATTTTGAACGGTCTGTGAAAGCTACCATATTAGGATACGTAAAACTCATAAATACTATCCAAGCAAGATCTAAGCTATATTTAAATATCTCTAAAGAGCACAAATCCTCACTAATTACATGGTAGGAAGGAAACAATTCTAACACGATATTCACTATGATATAAATATAAATGCATATGTATTTTCTTTACATTACAAATGCTGAGATACATATTGTTATAAACATCGGCACATATTTATGAACCCTTGTATGTCGATCCATTTAGTGACGCTCCATCATAATATGATTATTTTTAACGTATAGTTGTGGTACAGCCACCTACACCTAAGGCCAACGGGCTGAGAAGGTTTTCACGAAAACATCCAAAGCTTGTGACGTCTTCAGCTATGCGCCCTGTAGACGGATGATGTCATTTTAACCACAACCACCCCTACTCACAATGCTGAATACGTCACAAGCTTTTGGTGTTCCCTTTCAGCCCTCTGACGTTCGATATAAGTGGCCGTGGATGCTGGCTAAGTTATTTATAGATCTGTATAGGTGGCCGTGGTTGTTGGCTAAGTTATTTATAGATCTGTATAGGTGGGCGTGGTTGTTGGCTAAGTTATTTATAGATCTGTATAGGTGGTCGTGGTTGTAGCAAGTTATTTATAGATCTGTATAGGTGCCGTGGTTGTTGGCTAAGTTATTTATAGATCTGCATAGGTGGCCGTGGTTGTTGGCTAAGTTATTTATAGATCTGTATAGGTGGTCGTGGTTGAATCTAAGTTATTTATAGATCTGTATAGGGGGCCGTGGTTGTTGGCTAAGTTATTTATAGATCTGTATAGGTGGCCGTGGTTGTTGGCTAAGTTATTTATAGATCTGTATAGGTGGCCGTGGTTGTTGGCTAAGTTATTTATAGATCTGTATAGGTGACCGTGGTGTTGGCTAAGTTATTTATAGATCTGTATAGGTGGCCGTGGTTGTTGGCTAAGTTATTTATAGATCTGTATAGGTGGCCGTGGTTGTTGGCTAAGTTATTTATAGATCTGTTTAGGTGGCCGTGGTTGTTGGCTAAGTTATTTATAGATCTGTATAGTTGGGCGTGGTTGTTGGTTAAGTTATTTATAGATCTGTATAGGTGGGCGTGGTTGTTAGCTAAGTTATTTATAGATCTGTATAGGTGGCCGTGGTTGTTGGCTAAGTTATTTATAGAACTCTATAGGTGGTCGTGGTTGTTAGCTAAGTTATTTATAGATCTGTATAGGTGGCCGTGGTTGTTGGCTAAGTTATTTATAGAACTCTATAGGTGGCCGTGGTTGTAGCTAAGTTATTTATAGATCTGTATAGGTGGGCGTGGTTGTTAGCTAAGTTATTTATATAACTCTATAGGTGGTCGTGGTTGTAGCTAAGTTATTTATAGATCTGTATAGGTGGCCGTGGTTGTTGGCTAAGTTATTGATAGATCTGCATAGGTGGCCGTGGTTGTTGGCTAAGTTATTTATAGATCTGTATAGGGGGCCGTGGTTGTAGGCTAAGTTATTTATAGATCTGTATAGGTGGCCGTGGTTGTTGGCTAAGTTATTTATTGATCTGTATAGGTGGCCGTGGTTGTTGGCTAAGTTATTTATAGATCTGTATAGGTGGCCGTGGTTGTTGGCTAAGTTATTTATAGATCTGTATAGGTGGCCGTGGTTGTTGGCTAAGTTATTTATAGATCTGTATAGGTGGGCGTGGTTGTTAGATAAGTTATTTATAGAACTCTATAAGTGGTCGTGGTTGTAGCTAAGTTGTTTATAGATCTGTATAGGTGGCCGTGGTTGTTGGCTAAGTATTTATAGATCTGCAGAGGTGGGCGTGGTTGTTGGCTAAGTTATTGATAGATCTGCATAGGTGGCCGTGGTTGTTGGCTAAGTTATTTATAGATCTGTATAGGTGGTCGTGGTTGTAGCTAAGTTATTTATAGATCTGTATAGGTGGCCGTGGTTGTTGGCTAAGTTATTTATAGATCTGCATAGGTGGCCGTGGTTGTTGGCTAAGTTATTTATAGATCTGAATAGGTGGGCGTGTTTGTTGGCTAAGTTATTTATAGATCTGTATATGTGGTCGTGGTTGTATCTAAGTTATTTATAGATCTGTATAGGGGGCCGTGGTTGTTGGCTAAGTTATTTATAGATCTGTATAGGTGGTCGTGGTTGTTGGCTAAGTTATTTATAGATCTGTATAGGTGGCCGTGGTTGTTGGCTAAGTTATTTATAGATCTGTATAGGTGGCCGTGGTTGTTGGCTAAGTTATTTATAGATCTGTATAGGTGGCCGTGGTTGTTGGCTAAGTTATTTATAGATCTGTATAGGTGGCCGTGGTTGTTGGCTAAGTTATTTATAGATTTGTATAGGTGGCCGTGGTTGCTTGCTAAGTTATTTATAGATCTGTATAGGTGGCCGTGGTTGTTGGCTTAGTTATTTATAGATCTGTATAGGTGGGCGTGGTTGTTGGCTAAGTTATTTATAGATCTGTATAGGTGGCCGTGGTTGTTGGCTAGGTTATTTATAGATCTGTATAGGTGGCCGTGGTTGTTGGCTAAGTTATTTATAGATCTGTATAGGTGGCAGTGGTTGTTGGCTAAGTTATTTATAGATCTGTATAGGTGGCCCTGGTTTTGGCTAAGTTATTTATAGATCTGTATAGTTGGGTGTGGTTGTTGGTTAAGTTATTTATAGATCTGTGTAGGTGGGCGTGGTTGTTAGCTAAGTTATTTATAGAACTCTATAGGTGGTCGTGGTTGTAGCTAAGTTATTTATAGATCTGTATAGGTGGCCGTGGTTGTTGGCTAAGTTATTTATAGATCTGCATAGGTGGCCGTAGTTGTTGGCTAAGTTATTTATAGATCGGTATAGGTGGTCGTGGTTGTAGCTAAGTTATTTATAGATCTGTATAGGTGGACGTGGTTGTTGGTTAAGTTATTTATAGATCTGTATAGGTGGGCGTGGTTGTTGGCTTAGTTATTTATAGATTGATATAGGTGGGCGTGGTTGTTGGCTAAGTTATTTATAGATCTGTATAGGTGGCCGTGGTTGTTCGCTAAGTTATTTATAGATCTGAATAGGTGGGCGTGGTTGTTGGCTAAGTTATTTATAGATCTGTATAGGTGGCCGTGGTTGTTGGCTTTGTTATTTATAGATTGATATAGGTGGGCGTGGTTGTTGGCTAAGTTATTTATAGATCTGTATAGGTGGGCGTGGTTGTTCGCTAAGTTATTTATAGATCTGAATAGGTGGGCATGGTTGTTGGCTAAGTTATTTATAGATCTGTATAGGTGGCCGTGGTTGTTGGCTAAGTTACTTATAGATCTGTATAGGTGGGCGTGGTTGTTGGCTAAGTGATTTATGGATCTGTTTAGGTGGGCCGTGGTTGTTGTCTAAGTTATTTATAGATCTGTATAGGTGGGCGTGGTTGTTGGCTAAGATATTTATAGATCTGTATAAGTGGGCCGTGGTTGTTGGCTAAGTTATTTATAGATCTGTATTGGTGGCCGTGGTTGTTGGTTAAGTTATTTATAGATCTGTATTGGTGGGCCGTGGTTGTTGGTTAAGTTATTTATAGATCTGTATAGGTGGCCGTGGTTGTTGGCTAAGTTATTTATAGATCTGTATAGGTGGCTGTAGATGTTGTGTATGTTATTTATAGATCTGTATAGGTGGCCGTGATTGTTCGCTAAGTTATTTATAGATCTGTATAGGTGGCCGTGGTTGTTCGCTAAGTTATTTATAGATGGATATAGGTGGCCGTGGTTGTTGGCTAAGTTATTTATAGATCGATATAGGTGACCCTGGTTGTTGGCTAAGTTATTTATAGATCTCTGCAGTACTTTGTAGCCTTTCTTATTGCATTGTCACATACATCAGGTGGTGGAGCGGATATATAGAATTCCTGACTGCAATGAAATTGGTTTCATTGATAAATTAGAATAGAAATGAAAGGGCTCATAACTCTCTCCCAGCGTGCCCATATCGTGAGTTTTTTTTTTAAATTTGCTCTTTAGATGAGGAAGTCCTCTGCAATTTACCAGCAAGAATCAACAATCAAGAATGAATCAAACAAAACGATGTCAACATTCACATCTTGAGCTTTTACCACATTCTTCAACATACAGAAACAATCTTACAACTTACCAACAAGAACCATGAGACAAGCCAGAGCTAGACAAGCCACCAGTGACGTCGCCATATCTTAATTGGTTAATGATCAAAAGTTGTTGTATTTTTGTTTCAGGGAGTGTGACCAGGATTCTGACCTGGTTGATGTGAATGAACTGTTGAAAGAGCAATATGACGTCTAATCTGTTAAAATATTTGTCTTCACTGTTGTAAATTATATATATATGTATATGTTTTAATTTTATGTATATATAAATAAAAAGTAAAGTGCCCCCGTCACGCCAAGTGACGTATAGGGAATATGGTGTTAGTGACCATACATTTTACTGACCTTCGGCACATGACTTTTGGGGTAATGTGGTCGGTATTACGCCCGGGCGGTATTTACTTTCCCAGAAAAAAATCCGGTAGCCATGAAAGGCTGGGTGAACCCGGAAGCCGTCGGTTGGGATCAAACCTTACCTATTGTCCTTTGTAGTCCAGTTCACTAACCACTGAGCTCCCGGTTTACAATATAGCTGTGATATTTGCGCATTTCGGCCCAAAACATCCGACTTCAGCAAAACATTTTTGAGTACGGGGTTGTCGTCCCTCTTCGATCCCTTCTCACTTGGTCAGACAGACAGGTTAGTCTGTTACTAGAGGCACCGCGGAGAGGTGGAACAGAGTCTGGCTGATTCTGATTCACCGATCCTGGCGCAAGCCATCAGCTGTGGGTCGCTGACAACAACTCTGGTGCTGTGAGACGCGCCTTTGCATCCGTGCTTATATATAAGGATGTTGGCAGGGCTTCCTTGAGTGAATATCTATGTGTGTATATATATATATATATTGATCTATATGTTTTTGTCTATTTACGTGACCAAGCCATACATATTCAGGATAATGAAAACCATTTTACGTACACAATATGTGCTTTGAACAACACCAAAAAGACAGTAATAATTTATGATATACAAAATAATATTTTCAATATTACTGAAAAAGCAACGAAATAGTGGTTATCTTAGACTTTGGTTTAATAGACTGAAAAACACAAAAGCAAAAACAAAGATATCCATGGACCTTGAGCGATAAAACACCTGTAAGAAAGTAAAATAAAAGCAGACCGTAGAATTATTCGCCAAAGTTCTGCATAATTCTAGCATCTGCTTTTATTTTACTTGAGGATTCTACACACACAGACAGACGCAAATGTACAGCTGTAACGAGTGGAGCGACACAATCTGTTCAGGCCAGATATATTTCATAATAACAAGAACTCAGACCAAGAAAGGAGGAATTGACAGCAGAGCTGCACCCAAGATTGTAGACGACACAGACCAAACATTGTAATGAGAACAATCATACACACGCAATAGAAAGAATATACACGAATAAACCAAGGAACAAAAACACAGGCAATACAAGTAAAACTATTAAAGATCAACAGTGAAGGAAACCTCTTGAAAGAAACCTAACACAGAAATTCAAGAAACGCTCTAATGAAGTAATCACATTACAAGAATATGGAAACAAATTTAAGAAGACAATACTCAACAACGCAACAACAGTATGTGGAACAAAACTGAATAAGAAAACAACACCCTGTAGTGGAATGATGCAATTAGAAGAAGAAACTACATCAAGATTTGAAGGAGAGGAAAACACAAGAATGATCAGAAAATGTTCCTCAGTCCAGAAAGGAAAGTTCTAATATTGGAAAAAGAAGCAGAGCACACACAATACATAGATATAATTCAAACAAAATATGAGCAGTACTTCAAGACAGCAACAAGAGACGTCTACAAAGCAATTAAAGCAAAAAAGACGAGGGAATGAAAACTAGTCCCAGTGAATTAATAAATGTTAAGGAAGGACAGCCAACATTAAACAATCAAAGCGTGATGAAAAGAATATTTCGATGACATATTAAACATGGCACCTATCAATAATGCCAGCAAGAAAACACATTGCGCAACAATGCATAAACACTGAATTACTCATAAATAACAGTAGAAATCGATAAATTGATAACATATACACCAAGAAAGAAATTCAACACCAGGGACACCCACAATATCAGTCGAAATAATAATAGTACTAACTGAAGCAGAAAGTGAATGGCAAACATAATATTTAAAACAGCATGACAACAACGGAAAGCTGAGGAAAACTGGCAAAAAGCCATCACAATAACAACATGGAAAAAGACCAAACAGACTCCAACCAAAACAGATATATATATATATCTATCTTTCTTTCGATCACCTGAAGTATTGTCTATACATGAAATGTCGTTTTCTGTAAAATTGTTACTGTCTTTAGTAATTCTTGCAGCGACCTTTATAGTTTTGCCTCTAGTGTTGTAATTATGGTCCAATGGATTTTCTTCAGTCTACTACTATCTTCAGTAAAGACCAATGAAGCCATTCTCATAGAGGCTAACACAAAAAGGGAGCTCCTAAAACATCAGGAAGTAACAATCAACATTTTACGCGCAAATCATGAGATGAGGAATGTTGCAATACTTGTTTACAACTGGCAAAATACAAGGAAATAGGGATCGCGGACGAAACAGAGAGAAATTACAAGATATATTTGTGTCATGGCATGGAAAACAGACAACAACAGAATTTATGCGGTGTACGGTGGATAGAAGATTGTGGAAGGACATGACCACCTACGCCAATTGGTATGGCGCATGATGATGATGTTGTTATATATATATATATATATATATATATATATATATATATATATATATATTAATAATAATAATAATATGCATATGCATCATTTCTTTCTTGCTTTTCTCATTGTGTTTCCGTGTCAAGAGGAGATCCAATGTTTGATTTCCTGTTATTCTATTCTAAGAGCAGCAGGAATCGGCTCCCTCAATGAGATAGAACTGCTTGCACAGAACAGAGACAGATGGCGAGATTTGATAAATATCTTTAAAGAAAACTGCTAGAACAAAAATTCATATAGGAGAAGGTGTATCTTGGTCTACGCCCTATGGGCCGGTTACGGCTCGAAAGGTCAATAGATAGATATTCTATTCTCATATTTTGACTTCCGGTGCTCCTAACACACCAATGCATCTTCTGTTGTTCTCGACCGTTGGATATAAAGCTCTTCATCTTTTGTTGCCCTCTGGGTGTTTTGTGATATTTTTCGTCTACTACGTGGCTAGACTATTTTATTGATTGTTTCCTTGCGAATTAAATGGCGGAAACTTTCTATCTATCTATCTATTGACCTTTCGAGCCGTAACCGGCCCATAGGGCGTAGACCAAGATACACCTTCTCCTATATGAATTTTTGTTCTAGCAGTTTTCTTTTAAAAGATATTTTATCAAATCTCGCCATCTGTCTCTGTTCTGTGCAAGCAGTTCTATCTCATTGAGGGAGCCGATTCCTGCTGCTCTTGCCTCTCTCATCAATGTTCTTCTCAGTGTCTCCCTGGGTCTTCCTCTTTTCTTTTACCTGTTGTTTCCCATATGAGGGCTTGCTTTGCTATTCGATTATTATCTCTTCTCATCACATGTCCAACGTATGACCATCGTCTTTTCTTTATTACTGAAGATATTAGTGGTTGATTGGCGATTTCTCTAATTTCCTCGTTTGTTTTGAATTCGTTCCATTCTATACCAAGTATTTTCCTTAGACATTTATTTTCGAATGCGTTCAACTTTGTTTCTATATCTCTTGTTGTTTTCCAGCTTTCACACGCATACGTAAGGGTTGATAGTACATTTGATTTGAATAGCCTAAGTTTTGTGTTTGTGCTAATGAGTTTTGATTTCCACAACTTTTCAAGGCTTCTGAAAGACATTGCTGCTTTAGCCAGTCTGATTCTAATTTCTTTGCTCGTATCCCCTTCTCGATCAATGTGACTTCCAAGATAGATGAAGTGATCGATCTCTTCTACTGGTTTGTTTTCCATGTATATTTTGTCACTTGTTGGAATTAAACTTTTCATGACTTTAGTCTTTTCATGATTGACCTCAAGCCCAATTTTGCTGGCTATTGATGATAGTTCATTTGTGTTTTCCTGCATCGTTTTTATCTGATTGCTGATGAGAACTATGTCATCAGCAAAGTCCAGGTCCTCCAAATGGTCTCCTTGTATCCATTCGATGCCTTTATTACCAGTGCAGCATTTCTTCATTATGAAGTCCATAACAATTCCAAATAACAAGGGCGATAAAATACATCCTTGTTTAACCCCAGTTTCTATTGGGAAACATTCGCTCAGTCCTTCCTCTGTTCGAACTGCACATGTGTAACCATCATACATGTCTTTGATAATATTTATGATTTTTGATGGTAAGCCATATTGCTTCAGAATTTTCCACAAAGAATCTCTATGAATACTATCAAATGCTTTTTTGAAGTCGATGAAGTTAAGTACAAAAGGTTTTTGCTTTTCAATGTGTTCCTCCAATATAAGTCGTAGAGTGAAAATGTGGTCAAGACAGCTTCTCCCTTTTCTAAACCCAGCCTGTTCTTCACGCATTACTGTATCTATTGAATCCTTTATTCTATTTAGGATGATTTTACAGAATAATTTTGAGGCAACTGACAAAAGTGTCACGCCTCTCCAATTGTTACAATCTCTAAGATTGCCCTTTTTTGGGATCTTAACAATGATTCCTTTTTTCCATTTATGAGGCGTCTTCTCTGTTTTCCAAATGATGTTGAACATTTTTTGGAGATGTATTAAATTATGGCTATCAATTGCCTTGAGGATCTCAGCTGTTAACTTATCCTCTCCAGCAGCCTTGTTATTGGTCATTAGCTTTAAGGTGGTTTCTATTTCACTCAAGGTGAAGTCATCTAAATTTACATCTAATTCTGCTGCTGGTGTTTCAGCTTCAAAATCTATTAAACTGTGAGGTAGTGGACGGTTAAGAATTTCTTTGAAGTGTTCCGCCCAACGGGCTTTTATGTCTGCGCTTGTTGTTAGCATTAATCCAGATTTGTCTAGAATTGGTGTTCCACTGGATGTATAGGTGTTTGTCAGCATCTTTTGTACAGTATAAAGAGTTCTGCTGTCTCCTGTAATTGCAGCTGTCTCTGCTTTCTCTGCCAAGTTGTCTATATAAGCTCTTGTATCTCTTCTTGCCGAACTTTTCACTTTGTTGTCTAATTCTTTGTATGTTGCTTTTGCCAGAACCTTTCCAAGATCTGTCTTTACATTAGTCATGGCTCTCTTCGCTTCTCTTCTTTCTTTGATGTATTTCCATGTGGTGTCTGAGATCCAAGCTCGTTTTTCCATTTTCTTCAGTCCAGCACTTGCTTCTGCTGCTGTCATTAGTATTTTGCTCTGTGAGTCCCACATTTCATTGATATCTAAGTCTATTTCACCAAGTGCTGAATAACAATTAGTTATTTTTTACCAAGTTTTTAATTTTTATTTTCTTCGTTCTCTGGCGAAGTCCCTAGAGACTAGGAACTGAATTTTGCGTTTTAATCCATTTTTTCCCTGGCAGCCGTGTGCACAGGGGTTCTTAGAGCGCCGCAGATAACTCCGACTTCGGAGGTACACATATTTTTTCTGTTGATGAGTAATTGACGTTTCAAGCCGGGCCTCGCTGCTGAGACCAGGGGTGGTTGCCGCAGAGAGAACTCGTACAAAAACAATCGCAACCGATATAGCCGGGATTTGAACCCACAACCTCCCTGTCTCGAGACCGGCGTCTTTCCCCGAGATCAACCATTCCCAGTTCTTCATTTAAGAAATGGGTACAGGCGATTTTTTTCCTGGGAGGGTAATAGACAGGAGAAAGATCTGGTCACCGCACCTCATAAACATGAGTCAATGACAGTACAATGAAGCCACATCTCTTCATTACCCATAAGATAAACAATTGAGTTTGAAAAACATAAATATTTATACAGCTGGTAGATCCGCTTTATATTTTTACAATGCCAGGTCTATAGTAAGAACGGAACTTTCGTAATGGTTATCAATTAACTTGATAAAGAAGTTAACGTGTCTAATTGTTAAAGCGCAGATTGGCGATCTCCTTTTGGCCGGGCTGATGAAGAAATTGATGCTTTAGTCACTGAGTTGAGAAATGCAATAACAGCGAGGACTACCACTCACCGTTAAATGTTTGAACAGTAGAACATTATTTCACTTGTTACATGTGATCAAGTCGTGAAATGAGGAGCTCATAGTGATCGTTGTTAACGGTATAGATAACCATTGAGTAGTGGTATTGTGTGTGAACAACATAATGGTAAATGCTAATAGAGAAGTTAGTTGTAGACAATCATTGAGTAGTGGTATTGTGTATGAACCAACATAATGGTAAATGTTAATAGAGAAGTTAGTTGTAGACAATCATTGAGTAGTGGTATTGTGTGTGAACCAACATAATGGTAAATGTTAATAGAGAAGTTAGTTGTAGAAAATCATTGAGTAGTGTTATTGTGTGTGAACCAAAATAATGGTAAATGTTAATAGAGAAGTTAGTTGTAGACAATCATTGAGTAGTGGTATTGTGTGTGAACCAAAATAATGGTAAATGTTAATAGAGAAGTTAGTTGTAGACAATCATTGAGTAGTGGTATTGTGTGTGAACCAACATAATGGTAAAGGTTAATAGAGAAGTTAGTTGTAGACAATCATTGAGTAGTGTTATTGTGTGTGAACCAACATAATGGTAAATGTTAATAGAGAAGTTAGTTGTAGACAATCATTGAGTAGTGGTATTATGTGTGAACCAAAAAAATGGTAAATGTTAATAGAGAAGTTAGTTGTAGACAATCATTGAGTAGTGGTTTTGTGTGTGAACCAAAATAATGGTAAATGTTAATAGAGAAGTTAGTTGTAGACAATCATTGAGTAGTGGTATTGTGTGTGAACCAACATAATGGTAAAGGTTAATAGAGAAGTTAGTTGTAGACAATCATTGAGTAGTGTTATTGTGTGTGAACCAACATAATGGCAAATGTTAATAGAGAAGTTAGTTGTAGACAATCATTGAGTAGTGGTATTGTGTGTGAACCAAAATAATGGTAAATGTTAATAGAGAAGTTAGTTGTAGACAATCATTGAGTAGTGGTATTGTGTGTGAACCAACATAATGGTAAATGTTAATAGAGAAGTTAGTTGTAGACAATCATTGAGTAGTGGTATTGTGTGTGAACCAAAATAATGGTAAATGTTAATAGAGAAGTTAGTTGTAGACAATCATTGAGTAGTGTTATTGTGTGTGAACCAACATAATGGTAAGGTTAGTAGAGAAGTTAGTTGTAGACAATCATTGAGTAGTGGTATTGTGTATGAACCAAAATAATGGTAAATGTTAATAGAGAAGTTAGTTGTAGACAATCATTGAGTAGTGGTATTGTGTGTGAACCAACATAATGGTAAATGTTAATAGAGAAGTTAGTTGTAGACAATCATTGAGTAGTGTTATTGTGTGTGAACCAACATAATGGCAAATGTTAATAGAGAAGTTAGTTGTAGACAATCATTGAGTAGTGGTATTGTGTGTGAACCAAAATAATGGTAAATGTTAATAGAGAAGTTAGTTGTAGACAATCATTGAGTAGTGGTATTGTGTGTGAACCAACATAATGGTAAATGTTAATAGAGAAGTTAGTTGTAGACAATCATTGAGTAGTGGTATTGTGTGTGAACCAAAATAATGGTAAATGTTAATAGAGAAGTTAGTTGTAGACAATCATTGAGTAGTGGTATTGTGTGTGAACCAACATAATGGTAAAGGTTAGTAGAGAAGTTAGTTGTAGACAATCATTGAGTAGTGGTATTGTGTGTGAACCAACATAATGGTAAATGTTAATAGAGAAGTTAGTTGTAGACAATCATTGAGTAGTGGTATTGTGTGTGAACCAACATAATGGTAAAGGTTAATTGATAGAGAAGTTAGTTGTAGACAATCATTGAGTAGTGTTATTGTGTGTGAACCAACATAATGGTAAAGGTTAATTGATAGAGAAATTAGTTGTAGACAATCATTGAGTAGTGTTATTGTGTGTGAACCAACATAATGGTAAAGGTTAATTGATAGAGAAGTTAGTTGTAGACAATCATTGAGTAGTGGTATGTGTAGTACCTAGCAGGATTGTGATAACAAAATGATAGAGAAGTTAGTTGTAGACAATCATTGAATTTGTTGTATTGTGTGTGAACCAACATAATGGTAAAGGTTAATTGATAGAGAAATTCATCATCATCATTGAGTGCCGTCTCCACATCGAAGGTTTGTTACCATGGTGCGCCATTCAACTCTGTCTCTTGCTTTGATGGTGCAGATTGTCATAGAATGACTTGTCCATCATTTGATGTTACTCGTCCATGTTAGTCTTGGTCTGCCTCTGCCTCTTTTACCTTGTATTTTCCCTTCCAATATTACTTTTATTAGGCTGTTGTGTCTTTTAACATGATCCAGAAATTTCATTTGTCTTGCTCTAATGGTGTTTAGTAGATCTCTTCTCATTTTTAGTTGTTTTAAAACTTCCTCGTTTGTTTTCTTTCCTTTCCATCGAATTATACCTATTCTTCTATAAATCCACATTTCAAAGGCTTCAATTTTCTGTTATGTTTTCTGGTCTAATGTCCATGTTTCTGCACCATATAGGAATATTGAGAAGATGTAACATTTTGCTATTATTAGTTTTAGCTCTGGTGTTATTTGTTTTGTTGTTAGTATATTTTTCATGGCTTTGAAATTACTGTTTGCCATACCTATTCTTTTATTTATTTCAGTTGTACATTTTCCATCACTGGTTATAGTATGTCCCAGGTAGTTGTAGTTCTGAACTGCCTCTAGATGTATTCCTTCCACTTTGATATTTATTGTAGGTCTTGATAATTTTCTTTGTTTATGATCATAGTTTTAGTCTTTTTGATATTCATATCTAGTCCATATTTTTTGCGTGTCATGTTTATTACATTAAGTAATTGTTGTAGATCTTTAGGATTTTCTGCTAGTAGAACAGTATCATCAGCATATCTTAGGTTATTGATTATCTTCCCATAATGTTTAGGCCTGGCATCTCAGTGATGTTTTTAAAGATTTGCTCAATCTTATAGATTGAACAAGCTTGGTGATAGGATGCATCCTTGTCTTACTCCTCTTTTTATGTCCATGGGTGTAGAGTTCTCCTTGTTATATTTTATTATTGCTGTTTGTTCCCAGTACAAATTACATATCAGTCGTATGTCTGTGCCATCTTTTAGGAAGTCTATAAGTTGGTCATGGTGTATTCTATCAAATGTTTTGGTGTAGTCTATGAAGCAGGCATATATTGGTTTGTTTACTTCCATGTACTTTTCAATCAATGTCCTCATGCTGAATATGGCTTCTTTTGCCCCATTTTTTTTTCGTGAATCCGAATTGCTGCTCATCTAATTCAGTATTAATTTTATTCTGAATCCTTCCTTGTATAACTTTTAGTAAAATTTTGGTTACCTGGCTCATTAGGCTTATTGTTCTAAAATCACTGCATTCAACTGCACCATTCTTTTTAGGCAATGCAATGAAAGCTGATGTTTTTAGTTCATTTGGTATGTATCCTGTATGGTATATGTCATTGCATATGTCTGTGATCATTTCAATGCCGAAATCTTCTAGTGCCTGTATCATCTCTATCTGTATATTATCAAGTCCTGCTGCTTTTCCCTTTTTCATTATTTTTATAGCTTTTTCTACTTTAGATTTTAGGATGTTATTGCTGGATGTACATTCTATAAATGGTTTTTTGTCCCTTTCGTCATGAAATAATTCTGTTATGTATTCCTACCATGTATTGATTATATTTTTGTTGTCTGTTAGCATTCTTCCATCTTTGTTTTCAATACATCCGCTTCTTGCAGCTTTTTTGTCTTTATTAGTCATTATTTTTATTTCTGTGTGCATTCCTCTTAAATTTTGTTTACTTTCCATAGTTTCGACTTCTAGACATCTTTGGTTGAGCCAGTCTTCCTTTGCCGTTTTGCACATGTTTCGTTATTTATTATCAATTTCCTTGTATCTGGCAGTGTTCTTCGCTTGTCTTCTCTCTTCCATTTTTTCCTAACATTCCATGTGGCTATTTTTAGCTCGTTCCTAAAACAATAGTTATAATTTCTCTCCATGGCTTTCTTTGGAATGTTACGTGATGAGGCTCCAATCTCTTTCACGGTGGTCTGCCATATTCGTCTTTCGTGTTCTGAATATGCCTCATGTGTACCACACACTTTGCTGTTTTCGCTTTCTGGGCTGTTGATTATTTTTAATTCTTCCGCCCCTACGTTTATGCTTTCTAAAATTTTGATTATTTCTTGGTGCTTTATTTTGTCAAATGCCTTGGTGTAATCTATGGAACATAGGTATAGATCTGTTTTCACCTCTATGGCTCTTTCTACTAAAGATCTTATGATATAAATGGCATTACTTGTTCCTTTATCTCTAACAAAACCACACTGTTCGTCACTAATTTCTGGACTGATTTTGTTTCGCACTCTTCACATGATGATTCTTAGTAATATCTTAGTCATATAGCTCATAAGGCTTATTGTGCGATGGTCATCGCATTCAATCGCACCCGATTTCTTTGGTAGGGCTATGAATATTGATTTGAGCATGTCGTCTGGTATATATCCACTGTTGTACATATCATTCAATATTTTTTTTTATTATTTATATTTCAAATCACCCATTGCTTCAATCTCTTCTTTAGTTATAGTATCTGGTCCAGGAGCTTTGCCTACTTTCATATTGCGTAAGGCGCCTTCCACTTCTTCTCTGAGTATTTCTGGTCCTTCTCCATTATCCTTAATATTTACTTCTGTTCGTTCATCATTATAACGATCTTTAATGTATTCTGTCCATCGTCCCCTTATGTTTTCTCCTTCCTTTGATCTTAGACATCTAGTTTTTGATCGCGTTTTTCCTTCCTGTTAATTCCTCAATTTGTTTGTATATAGCTTTAGCATCTCCTTTTTGTTTCATTTCAATCTCTTTGCATCCCTCTTTTAGCCATGCTTCTTTTGCTTCATTGCATTTTATTACAATTTTTTTTTAATTTAATCTCTTATACTCATCTTTATTTTCTTTATTTCATCTTCTTGTATCCATTAGCTGCAAAATGTCATCTGTCATCCATTTCTTTCTTGAATTTGTCCTCACTGGTGGTATGAACTCTTTTGATGTTTGTTGCATTGATTTTTGCAGCATTTCCCACTGTTCATCAATGCTGTGTATCTTCTCTATTGCATTGTACCGGTTGTGAATTGTAATTTTATATTTGTCTTGCAGCTTTTTGTCTGATTTTAGTAAATCTAAATTTAACTTGATGTTAACTGAGGCTCGTCTTGTTGTTTTTAATTTTACTCTAAGCTTTTCCACAACTGGTACATGATCACTATTGCAATCTGCCCCTGGTCTAGTTTTCACATACACCAGACTGTTTCTAAATAAATTGCTTATCATTATATAACCAATTTGATTACGTGCGTTGTCCCCTGGGCTTTTCCATGTCCACAGACGTCTTGGATGTTGCTTAAACCAGGTGTTCCTATCATCATGTTGTGTGTTCTTGCTCGGTCAATAAGTTTCTCACCTCTTTCATTCCTCTCGCCTAAGCCATAATGACCAACTACTTCCTCAACTCTTTCCTTTCCTACTTTTGCGTTAAAATCCCCTAGAACTATGGTGTTTTCATGTGGTTTGCAGACAATACTAGAACAGTGATATTGTGTTACACCCAGAATGATTATGATAACATATCGATAGGGACGTTAGTTATAGACAATCATAGAATAGTGATATTATGTTACACCCAGCAAGATTATGATAACAAATTAATAGAGAAGTTGGTTCCTGGAGGAGTTGTTTCCCATTATGTGACTCCAAACACTTCCTTCCGTTTTCTCTGTCTACATACGAATGATGACGATTCGGAGTTGTAATTTAGAATCATTTCTTCACTGTGTGCATTAAAAATGTCAATAAATGCATAGAAAAATTACTGGGACCATTACACTTAAAAAGTAAAAAAAAAAAAAAAGGTAAAGTACCCCCGTCACGCCAAGTGGCGTATAGGGAAATATGGTGTTAGTGACCCTATATTTTACAGACCTTCAGCACATGATTTTTGGGGTAATGTGGTCGGTATTACGCCCGTGCTGCTTTACTTTCCCTGAAAAAAATCCGGTACCCATTTAAGACTGGGTGAACCCGGAAGCCGTCGGTTGGGATCGAACTATACCCTTGTCCGTTGTAGTCTAGTTCACTAACCACTGAGCTATCGCTGCTACATTACACTTACAGATGTGTAACAAATGTATTTTAAATGCTAAATGATCGCCACTTTTAAATGAGAGTAAGCCTGTGTTTGTGAGCTACATCAGCAGCACTAGGAGAAAGAACAATCAAACTGTAAGGAGTTCATGAACATCACATGTCCCATGTGTTGGTCCATAACAAGTATAAAGAATACAACATCAACCTATACACTGAAAGTGGGTAAATGTATGCGAGTATTGAAAATATTGACAAGCCAGTATTTCAATACAAGCAGAAATAAATAAATAAATAACAATTAGCATTTATTGAAATGTACATACCGATATTCTGAAGACAACACTATCTAGCTGCCTGTAGCAACGTTCGCAAAATAATTTTAAAGTTTCAAAACGGAGCCAGTATATATCCAAACTGATATCGCCCCGCCCCCTAACAACTGTTGCCTACTGTAAGTAAAAGTAAAGAGACCTCGTCACGCCAAGTGGCGTATACGGAGTTATTGAGTTATTTGCGGGTCATCATCATTGAGTTATTGAGTTATTGAGTTATTTGCGGGTCATGATCATTGCACTCCGAACATGTCCATAGGTGCTCAGATCCCCTCCTCAGCAATTCCCGCAGTGTCCAGCGACTGACGACTCCAGTTCTATGTTGGTTGATAAGTCTTCTTACACGGCCACTAAGTTTCTCATTTCTGGCTGTGCCCATCTTAACTCCCATTTCCATCATCCGAAGAAGTGACGTGGATCTGTGTTTGTCGAAGTCCTGTGCTCTTCCCACATCTCGGAGGGCATTGATGATGTCCGCCCGATCCATTGGTTGCCCGTCCTCAACGACAGCGCAGCTAGCCAACCTGTCCGCTCTTTCATTTCCCCGTACTCCCGCATGTCCAGGGACATAGACAAAGGTGACCTTACGTATTTTGGATTTCTGCAACGACTCTACCCATTGCATGCGTACAGAGCCCGCCTCCACTTGTTTATCATGCTCATCGAATCACTCAGTATACATGCGTGGGTCTTGTGACTCTAACCATTTGAATGCCTTGGTCACTGCCATCACCACCATTGCCATGCTACTCGTAGTCACGACGTATGCACCACTGTCTTCGGAGACTATTCTGCCTTCCGAGCGTGCTGTAAATGCCCATGCATTTCTTTGGTGTCGTCTTACAGATCCGTCTGTATAGATGACTGCATATTTCTCATTGGTGTTATCGCAGATGAGACCGTTGACCTCAGCATTAACCACGACCGGGTTCTGTTCCCTACTTTTCCTGTCGAGTGTGACAATACACAAGAAAGTCCCCTTGAATGACGTAGGCACCGGTATCCACTCCTCACCAACGCTGATATTGGTAAGCCCACAGATCTGTTTGATGACATCTTCTGCTCGGCCCACCCATGATTTGCCTCTTTTTAGCCTGGTACCTTTCTCTGTGTTGAGCACTTGGTGCAATGGATGCTCTGTATCTGTACTAATCTTCAGGTATGCTCGTGCTCTCCAGATCTTGATTCTGTCATCCATGGTTGGAAAGTCAAGAAGATTGGCGTATAGGGAATACGGCGTTAGTGACCATAAATTTTACAGACCTTCGGCACATGATTTTTAGGGTAATTTGGTCGGTATTACGCCCGTGCCACTTTACTTTCCCAGAAAAAAAAATCCGGTACCCGTTTAAGGCTGGGTGAACCCGGAAACCGTCGGCTGGGATCGAACCCTACCCCTTGTCCTTTGTAGTTCAGTTCACTAACCACTGAGCTATCGCGGTTCTTTTCAGCTACTGTGGTTACAAGTATTACACAGTGAGAGGGTTTTCGCTACTATGGTTTATGTATTAAAAAGTGAGATAGTTTCAGCTACAATGGTTTCACTACAATGAGACAGTTTCAGCTACTATGGTTTCACTACAATGAGACAGTTTCAGCTACTATGGTTTCACTACAATGAGACAGTTTCAGCTACTATGGTTTCACTACAATGAGACAGTTTCAGCTACTATGGTTTCACTACAATGAGACAGTTTCAGCTACTATGGTTTCACTACAATGAGACAGTTTCAGCTACTATGGTTTCACTACAATGAGACAGTTTCAGCTACTATGGTTTCACTACAATGAGACAGTTTCAGCTACAATGGTTTCACTACAATGAGACAGTTTCTGCTACAATGGTTTCACTACAATGAGACAGTTTTCAGCTACAATGTTTTCACTACAATGAGACAGTTTCAGCTACAATGGTTTCACTACAATGAGACAGTTTCACCTACTATGGTTTCGGCTTTTATACAATGAGATTGGTTCAACGACTATTGTTTAGCTATTATACAATGAGAGGATTTCATCTACTATTGTTTAGCTATTATACAATGAGAGGATTTCATCTACTATTGTTTAGCTATTATACAATTGGAGGGTTTCATCTACTATTGTTTAGCTACTACACAATGCGAGGATTTCATCTACTATTGTTTAGCTACTACACAATGTAAAGATTTCATCTACTATTGTTTAGCTACTATACAATGAAAGGGTTTCATCTACTATTGTTTAGCTATTATAAAATGAGAGGGTTTCATCTACTATTGTTTAGATATTATACAATTTGATGGTTTCATCTACTATTGTTTAGCTATTATACAATTGGAGGGTTTCATCTACTATTGTTTAGCTATTATACAATGAGAAGATTTCATCTACTATTGTTTAGCTATTATACAATGACAGGATTTTATCTACTATTGTTTAGCTACTATACAATGAGAAGATTTCATCTATTATTGTTTAGCTATTATACAATGAAAGGGTTTCATCTACTATTGTTTAGCTATTATACAATGAGAAGATTTCATCTACTATTGTTTAGCTATTATACAATGAAAGGGTTTCATCTACTATTGTTTAGCTATTATACAATGAAAGGGTTTCATCTACTATTGTTTAGCTACTATACAATGAGAGGATTTCATCTACTATTGTTTAGCTATTATACAATTTGATGGTTTCATCTACTATTGTTTAGCTACTATACAATTGGAGGGTTTCATCTACTATTGTTTAGCTACTATACAATGAGAAGATTTCATCTACTATTGTTTAGTTATTTTACAATGAAAGGGTTTCATCTACTATTGTTTAGCTACTATAAAACGAGAGGGTTTCATCTACTATTGTTTAGCTACTATACAATGAAAGGGTTTCATCTACTATTGTTTAGCTACTATAAAATGAGAGGGTTTCATCTACTATTGTTTAGCTACTATACAATGAGAAGATTTCATCTACTATTGTTTAGTTATTTTACAATGAAAGGGTTTCATCTACTATTGTTTAGCTACTATAAAACGAGAGGGTTTCATCTACTATTGTTTAGCTACTATACAATGAAAGTGTTTCATCTACTATTGTTTAGCTACTATAAAATGAGAGGGTTTCATCTACTATTGTTTAGCTACTATACAATGAAAGGGTTTCATCTACTATTGTTTAGCTACTATAAAATGAGAGGGTTTCATCTACTATTGTTTAGCTACTATAAAATGAAAGGGTTTCATCTACTAATGTTTAGCTACTATAAAATGAGAGGGTTTCATCTACTATTGTTTAGCTACTATAAAATGAGAGGGTTTCATCTACTATTGTTTAGCTATTATACAATGAGAAGATTTAATCCACTATTGCTTAGTTATTATGCAGTGAAAGTATTTCATATACTATTGTTTAGCTATTTAACAGTGCGAGAGTGTGTTGGTACGTGGTAAATAAATCAAGGTGGTCAGTTTGTGTAATGTGTTGGAAGTTCTTATTTTGGTGAAGAAATTAACATGGTTAGTTTGTGTAATGTGTTGGCAGTTCTTATTTTGGTGAAGAAATTAACATGGTCAGTTTGTGTAATGTGTTGGCAGTTCTTATTTTGGTGAAGAAATTAACATATTCAGTTTGTTTAATGAAATGGAAGTTCTTATTTTGGTGAAGAAATTAACATGGTTAGTTTGTGTAATGAGATGGAAGTTCTTATTTTGGTGAAGAAATTAACATGGTTAGTTTGTGTAATGAGATGGAAGTTCTTATTTTGGTGAAGAAATTAACATGGTTAGTTTGTGTAATGAGATGGAAGTTCTTATTTTGGTGAAGAAATTAACATGGATAGTTGTGTAATGTGATGGAAAATCGTATTTTGGTGAAGAAATGAACATGGTTAGTTTGTGTAATGAGATGGAAGTTCTTATTTTGGTGAAGAAATTAACATGGTTAGTTTGTGTAATGAGATGGAAGTTCTTATTTTGGTGAAGAAATTAACATGGTTAGTTTGTGTAATGAGATGGAAGTTCTTATTTTGGTGAAGAAATTAACATGGTTAGTTTGTGTAATGTGATGGAAGTTCTTATTTTGGTGAAGAAATTAACATGGTCAGTTTGTGTAATGAGATGGAAGTTCTTATTTTGGTGAAGAAATTAACATATTCAGTTTGTTTAATGAAATGGAAGTTCTTATTTTGGTGAAGAAATTAGCATGGATAGTTTGTGCAATGAGATGGAAAATCGTATTTTGGTGAAGAAATTAACGTAGTTAGTTTGTGTAATTAGAAGGGTTTTTTAAAGAAATTAACGTGGTCAGTTTGTTTAATGAGATGGGTGTAGTTTGTTTTAAAGAAATTAACATGATCAGTTTGTGTAATGAGATGGAAGTTCATATTTTGGTGAAGAAATTAACATGGATAGTAATAAGGCAACCCAAAAAGCTAGGAGGAAGTTGGCTATTCTAAGATAGCTGTGTGGAACCACTTGTGATGCGAGTGGGAAAATACTCAGTAAAGTTTACCAACAGAATATACGCACACATTTAGAATATGGATTATCTGCATGGTGCTTAGCATCAAACACCACACTGCAAGAACTTCACAAAGTACAAAACCAGGCACTTAGGGTCATCACAGGAGCAATGAAATCAATACCAATATTGGAGATGGAGAAATTGTGGAGGATACCAGCACTTAGAGAACAGAGGGACACAAAGGGGCTGATACAGGCAGAAACATTTGTTTGCATGCCGAGACATTCAATGAAGGACCGATTCCAAAATCTTGCATTGGGACGACTTAAGAGAAGCAGTTTTATCCACCAAGCCAAGCGTATTAGTAGACAAACACCAGACATACCAAGAGTTGTTAACCCCCTACTGCCCATACCAGAACAGACTTCCTGGACAGAGGAATCAGGATTTTCAATACAAATACGGGCAGAAGTGAAAAGAATCGTTGACAAAGAGGAACAGAATAGCCTACAGCGAAAAACAATAACTCTCAGTTTCCTGGATGAAGAATACCCACAAGACCTATGGATTCGTGTGTACACAGATGGATCAGCACAGAATGCAGTATAGAATGGGGGAGCAGGTGCATATATAGAGTACCCAAATAACACTAGGGATATGAATAAGATAGCAACAGGGAAATATTGTCACAATTATGATGCAGAAATACAAGCAATAAAGTTGGCAATAGGAAAACTGCTGAACAGTAATCTTAGCCCACAGCCTGTAGTGTTTTTGACAGATGCAAGATCAGTACTCCAGGCACTACAATCCAGAAAATTACCACATCTGCAGACCTTATTGACTGAACTCTGCAAGCACCACAGGGTTGCCCTACAGTGGATCCCGTCTCACTGTGGAATACCGGAAATGAGAAAGCAGATCAGTTGGAAAAGGAAGGTTCAACAGGCACATAACTAGATACACCGGTTACATACCATCATAAGAAACAGATAATCAAATCAATCAGAGGACCACAAGCCCCAAATCAGGATGCCTTTCATAATATGAATAGATATGAACAAGTTATCATTATACGCCTAAGAACAGGACACAATCGACTCCATAGTCACATGTATACAAAATTCAAGATCGGCACATCAACTACTTGTACATGTGGACAGGCACCCCAGACTGCTGAACACATACTTCAAGACTGCACTGAATATAGTAGACTGAGGAAAATCCATTGGCCCATAGATACAACACTGCCGACAAAACTATATGGGCCACTGCAAGAATTACAAAAGACAGTAAAATTCATACAGGAAACGACATTGCTGATATAGACAATATTTCGAGCGAACGAAAGATAGATAGAACATGGATAGTTTGTGTATTGAGATGGAAGTTCTAATTTTGGTGAAGAAATTAAGGTGGTTAGTTTGTGCAATGAGAAGGGGGTATTTATTTTTAAAAGAAATTAACATGGTCTGTTTGTTTAATGCGATGGGTGTAGTTTGTTTTTATGAAATTAACATGGATAGTTTGTGTAATGAGATGGAAGTTCTAATTTTGGTGAAGAAATTAAGGTGGTTAGTTTGTGCAATGAGAAGGGGGTATTTATTTTTAAAAGAAATTAACATGGTCTGTTTGTTTAATGAGATGGGTGTAGTTTGTTTTTATGAAATTAACATGGATAGTTTGTGTAATGAGATGGAAGTTCTTATTTTGGTGAAGAAATTAACATGGATAGTTTGTGTAATGAGATGGAAGTTCTTATTTTGGTGAAGGAATTAACATGGTAAGTTTGTGTAATGTGATGGAAGTTCTTATTTTGGTGAAGGAATTAACATGGTAAGTTTGTGTAATGTGATAGAAGTTCTTATTTTGGTGAAGGAATTAACATGGTCAGTTTGTGTAATGAGATGGATGTTCTTATTTTGGTGAAGAAATGAACATGGTTAGTTTGTGTAATGAGATGGATATTCTTATTTTGGTGAAGAAATTAACATGGTTAGTTTGTGTAATTTGAAGGGTTTTTTTTAAAGAAATTAACATGGTCTGTTTGTTTAATGAGATGGGTGTAGTTTGTTTTTAAGAAATGAACATGGGCATTTTGTGTAATGAGATGGAAGTTCTTATTTTGGTAAAGAAATTAACATGGTCAGTTTGTGTAATGAGACGGGTGTAGTTTGTTTTTAAGAAATTAACATGGTCAGTTTGTGTCATGAGATGAAATTTCTTATTTTGGTAAAGAAATTAACATGGTCAGTTTGTTTAATGATATGTGTGTGGTTTGTTTTTTAAGAAATTAACATGGTCAGTTTGTTTAATGAGATGGAATTTATTATTTTGATGAAGAAATTAACATGGTTAGTTTGTTTAATGAGATGGAATTTATTATTTTGGTGAAGAAATTAACATGGTCAGTTTTTTTAATGAGATGGAATTTATTATTTTGGTGAAGAAATTAACATGGTCTGTTTTTTTAATGAGATCGGTGTAGTTTGTTTTTAAGAAATTAACAAGGTTATTTTGTGTAATGAAATGGGGTCGTTATTTGGTGAAAATATTAAAATGGTTATTGCATGTAATTAGCCGCGATAGCTCAGTGGTTAGTGAACTGGACTACAAAGGACAAGGGGTAGGGTTCGATCCCAACCGACGGCTTCCGGGTTCACCCAGCCTTAAATGGGTACCGGATTTTTTTCTGGGAAAGTAAAGCAGCACCGGCGTAATACCGACCACATTACCCCAAAAATCATGTGCTGAAGGTCTGTAAAATATAGGGTCACTAACACCATATTTCCCGATGCGCCACTTGGCTTGACGGGGGTACTTTACTTTACTATAAATACTCACGCAAACATACGCACACCCATAAGCAGTCGCTCTTTTTACAAATGTTTTGTTGATACATTCTGACAGACTTTCATTCTTTCTCTAATAAAACTAATGTGTGCCTTATGTCGATAAATTCGCAAGACTGACTAAAGCTAAGTAGAAATATATCTATGCAAACATCTTGTACGTTTGTTGTCCTACCGACGAACTTCTGTCATCATCATCATCATGTGCCTTACCGGTTGGCGTAGGTGATCATGTCCATCCACAATCTTCTATCTACAGTGCATCGTATCAGTTCTGTTGTTGACTGTTTTCCATGCCATGACACCAAGCTATCCATTATTTTCTTTCTTTGTCGTCCACGATCTCTCTTTCCTTTTATTTTGTCAGTTGTAGCCAAGTATTCCAACTTTCCTCATCTCATGATGTGCCCGAAAAATGGTGATTGCTTCTTTCTGATGTTTTTAAGAGCTCCCTTTTTGTGTTGACCTCTTTGAGAACTTCCTCATTGGTCTTTCTATCTGTCCAGGGAACTGTCAACATTCTTCTGAGAAGTCCCATCTCTGTGGCCTCTAATCGTCTTTTCATTTGTTTGTCTACTGTCCGTGATTCTCTTCCATAGGTCAGAATTGGTTCTATATAGCACCGATGAACTCTATTTCTCATTTTTATTGACATAGATTTATTGCATAAGATATTTTTCATTTTCTGAAATGCTATTTTGGCCTGAGATAATCTGCTTTTTATTACTCCTGTAGCTGAAACGTTTATAATGTATTTTCTTCAGTATCACTGTTTGTACTAATTTATATTTGTCCACATTCCTAGTTAAATTATATCTTCGCATTTCGACAGGCTTGCTGTGACTAGGTATTAACTATACATGCGCTAACAATACACCACCTGCTGAGACTGCTAGGTCACCGTGCTTATTCAATAATGCTTTAATTCGACCAGTGCAACAAAAAAAAAAACAGTTAGTCGTAAGCACAGATGTTGGATTATGGACGGTTTGTTAGAAACGGTGACCATCTGTGAATGTTGAATAAACAAACAGTAAGAATAGAAGAAATGGCTGGTACAGTTGGGCATTAATCTTTTGCTTCGTGGGGTAGTTGTTGATGTAAAATGTAAATGTCAATAGACTTAGTCATCATCATGGAGCAGGCACGTACTCTTTTATGATGCAGATGAGTTTACTTATTGTGATGTAGGAGATACATTTAATGGCAAAACCTACAATGCATTGCTGCTATACTCCCACATAGAGATTATATATTATAGATATTATAGATAGAGAGAATATTTTGTAAATGAACTCGTATCCAATGTTTTTCTGTTATTTCCCACAATGGATCTAGTCATTATCATGGGTGCACGAAATGAGACGAGAGAATAAAATCTGCTGCGGAGAGTGGTCATACAGTAGATACCATTACACTGGAATATACAAGGATACTAAAGCGCAGACAAACTAGCTAAAGTGGGAGAGGGAGATTACCACACATGAGAACCAACTGGTCATCTACGATAAAGCCAAATCCATCAGTAAAAATCAGTATCTTGGAAAATGGAAACAAGACTGCCCAATGTATAACGAGAGGGACGGATACCTCCAACTATCAAGGAGGGATCAAGTCATCATACTTCGTATTCGCACTGGCTACAATAGAAGAGAGCCATATGTTCAGTAAACTCAAAATAGGAACTACCAGCCAATGCCACTGTGTCCTAGACAACATGACAACACAACACGTTCTACATAATTGTACCCAGTACACAGACCTGAGAAGGACAATGTGGCCCATACCCACCTCCCTGGAAGAGAAACTCTTGGGACAACCGAATCATTGAAACAGGTCTGAGAAGGACAATGTGGCCCACACCCACCTCCCTGGAAGAGAAACTCTCGGGACAACCGAATCACTGAAACAGACCTGAGAAGGATAATGTGGCCCACACCCATCTCCCTGGAAGAGAAACTCTCAGGACAACCGAATCACTGAAACAGGCCTGAGAAGGACAATGTGGCCCACACCCACCTCCCTGGAAGAGAAACTCTCGGGACAACCGAATCACTGAAACAGGCCTGAGAAGGACAATGTGGCCCACACCCACCTCCCTGGAAGAGAAACTCTCAGGACAACCGAATCACTGAAACAGACCTGAGAAGGAGAATGTAGCCCACACCCACCTCCCTGGAAGAGAAACTCTCGGGACAACCGAATCACTGAAACAGGCCTGAGAAGGACAATGTAGCCCACACCCACCTCCCTGGAAGAGAAACTCTCAGGACAACCGAATCACTGAAACAGGCCTGAGAAGGACAATGTGGCCCACACCCACCTCCCTGGAAGAGAAACTCTCGGAACAACCGAATCACTGAAACAGGCCTGAGAAGGACAATGTGGCCCACACCCACCTCCCTGGAAGAGAAATTCTCGGGACAACCGAATCACTGACGCAGGTAACTGCCTTCATAAGAGAATCTGGAGTCCTAGCCTGAATGACGTCACGATCGCAGCAGAAGAAGGAGAATTCTATGTTTTATTTATTCCGGAAGTAAAGTAAAACATTGCAATGTAAGCATTTATTTACGTCTAGTTTTTCTCTATCAAATTAAATGCACAATAAACAAACGGTGTACAATAAATACGACATTATACCGCTAATTAAACATTAAAGATAGGGGAAAGTAGATTTATTTTAATTTGAACATTTTATTTGACATAAATCAAACAATAATGTTAAAAAATTGTACTTGATAGTGTTGAACTTCACCATGACACCAGCCCAGAGAAAGCAGTAAATTTAAATATATGTTAAACGTATATACATTAAAATGTAATTAAATAAGAAGATAATCATTATTATTTGTTTTATTATTTTCATTACAGAATAAATACTGACTTGTGTGGTTGAGACTATATATTCGCAGTCTAGGGGAGACAACCCTGAATATACTACAGATGTGGGACAGACCCTGCTCCACCTCTCCGCGGTGTCTCTAGTATGTTGTGATTTAGAAAGTGTCCATGTTTAACTTTCATAGCACAAAGTTGGTATGAAAATGCTATTCATCATTTGTTGTTTAGCTGGCATAGACATGTTTAGATGTCTTACCAATGGTGAAAGCTAGTATGTGGCAGCATTATTGAATGAAAGTAAGCCAGAAAAATTGTGATGGATAATGACTAAACCTGAACCATGTCGCTTGATTGTTGTCAATATTTTTGAGATTGTTCCATTCAATCTCCAGCATCACTGCTTCAAAACCAGTTTCATCAGAGAGCGTGTTTTCTTTCCGATTACACAAAAATAATAAGTAAAGAACTAAGTACAAAATACCTTCTTCTACTTCTACCTTTATAGCTCCCAGTGGAGCATAGGTCTTCAACAAACACTTTCCAAGTCGTTCTGTTTTTTGCCATTCTTTTAAGATCATTCCATGTCTTCCCCATCATCTTCATCTCTGCTTCTATCTGTCTTCTCCAAGAATTCCTTGGTCTTCCTCTTTGTCTTTTCCCCTTGGGATTCCAAAAAGAGCCTGTTGTGTAATACTCTCAGTTGGCTTCCGTAGTGTGTGTCCTATCCAGCGCCATCGTCTTCGCTGCATCTCTTTATCCACTGGTGTTTGACTGGTACATTTCCATAATTCTAAAGTACAAGATATAGTCGACAATAAAAGACAACACATCTAGGTGATGTCTTTCATCAAGGCAGTTAATCCAACATCTACGCCATTAACTGTTATTAATTCTTATTGTCTAAACTATGACACGATCAACTATGCAGCTTTGAATATGCCACAGTCTAGACAGCAGCACTAAATTATTTATATCATAGGGAAATGAACATTGGTTGTTTCTAGATGATTAAACAGAATAAATAATAGGACATGGGATGTTAGCAGCCGACCAATTATACACGAATGTACTATCACTAATGGACAATACTCGATGTTGACGGACGTTGTCGTCAACAAACGATAATTGACGGAAACTAAATTATTCAACATCAGCGAGGCGATGCCAGAAACAAACTTGACAGCAGGAAACAATTTATTCAACATCAGCGACGCGATGCCAGAAACAAACTTGACAGCAGGAAACAATTTATTCAACATCAGCGACGCGATGCCAGAAACAAACTTGACAGCAGGAAACAATTTATTCAACATCAGCGACGCGATGCCAGAAACAAACTTGACAGCAGGAAACAATTTATTCAACATCAGCGAGGCGATGCCAGAAACAAACTTGACAGCAGGAAACAATTTATTCAACATCAGCGAGGCGATGCCAGAAACAAACTTGACAGCAGGAAACAATTTATTCAACATCAGCGAGGCGATGCCAGAAACAAACTTGACAGCAGGAAACAATTTTTCAACATCAGCGAGGCGATGCCAGAAACAAACTTGACAGCAGGAAACAATTTATTCAACATCAGCGAGGCGATGCCAGAAACAAACTTGACAGCAGGAAACAATTTATTCAACATCAGCGAGGCGATGCCAGAAACAAACTTGACAGCAGGAAAAAATTTTTTCAACATCAGCGAGGCGATGCCAGAAACAAACTTAACAACGTGATACAAAGAGTGACAATCAAAGAGAAAAGACTAAACAAATTTGACAACGTGTTACAAAGAGTGACAATCAAAGAGAAAAGACTAAACAAATTTGACAACGTGTTACAAAGAGTGACAATCTAAGAGAAAAGGCTAAACAAACTTGACAACGTGATACAAAGAGAGACAATCAAAGAGAAAAGACTAAACAAACTTGACAACGTGAAACAAAGAGTGACAATCTAAGAGAAAAGACTAAACAAATTTGACAACGATGATACAAAGAGTAACATTGAAAGAGAAACGACTAAACAAACTTAACAACGTGATACAAAGAGTGACAATCTAAGAGAAAAGACTAAACACACTTGACAACTAGATACAAAGATTGACAATCAAAGAGAAAAGACAATTACTTTAATATCAACATTGGCGAGATCTGGTGTTTCTAGTGCAAATGCTAGCGCTGGGGGCTGGGTTGCCTATTGGTACGGCCACGGCCTCCGGACATGAAAGGCCCGGGCTAATAACCCAAAATCGGTAAGGACTGTTTTAATTTAAAAAACAAGACAAATTAGTGTGTGGTTTCAGTATAAAGTTACCCTCCCGATGATCTCTTGGGCAGTGAGATTCCATGTTTAACCTTAGTTTGTGGTTTCAGTATAAAGTTACCCTCCCGATGATCTCTTGGGCAGTGAGATTCCATGTTTAACCTTAGTTTGGGGTTTCAGTATAAAGTTACCCTCTCGCTGATCTCTTGGGTAGTGAGATTCCATGTTTAACCTTAGTTTGTGGTTTCAGTATAAAGTTACCCTCCTTCTGATCTCTTGGGCAGTGAGATTCAATGTTTAACCTTAGATTGTGGTTTCAGTATAAAGTTACCCTCTCGCTGATCTCTTGGGTAGTGAGATTCCATGTTTAACCTTAGTTTGTGGTTTCAGTATAAAGTTACCCTCTCGCTGATCTCTTGGGTAGTGAGATTCAATGTTTAACCTTAGTTTGTGGTTTCAGTATAAAGTTACCCTCTCGCTGATCTCTTGGGTAGTGAGATTCCATGTTTAACCTTAGTTTGTGGTTTCAGTATAAAGTTACCCTCCAGCTGATCTCTTGGGTAGTGAGATTCCATGTTTAACCTTAGTTTGTGGTTTCAGTATAAAGTTACCCTCTCGCTTCCCCATCATCTTCATCTCTGCTTCCATCTGTCTTCTCCAAGATTACCGTGTTCTTCCTCTTTGTCTTTTTCCTGGGGAGTCAAAAAGAGGCCTGTTGTGTAATACTCTCAGTTGGCTTCCGCAGTGTTTGTCCTATCCAGCGCCATCGTCTACGCTGTATCTCTTTATCCACTGGCATTTGACTGGTACATTTCCATAATTCAATGTTAGTGATTGTGTCATGCCATTTCCATCCTTTTATTCTGCGTAAGGTTCCATTAACGAATGACATGTATCTTCATACGTGTCATTAAGTTATTGATGGTCACCATCATAGTACTCCGAACATGTCCATAGATGCTCAGATCCCATCATTAGCAAGTCTCGCAGTGTCCAGCGACTGACGACTCCATTTATGTGTTGGTGGATCACCAGCTCTTTGTCTGGTGGAATAGTAGTGGGAGCTTGGCTGGTAAAAAAGTAGTGGGGACCTGTCTGGTAGAATATTAGTGGTGTGTCTGTCTGGTAAAATAGTAGTGAGGGTCTGTCTGGTAGAATATTAGTGGTGTGTCTGTCTGGTAAAATAGTAGTGAGGGTCTGTCTGGTAGAATATTAGTGGTGTGTCTGTCTGGTAAAATAGTAGTGAGGGTCTGTCTGGTAGAATATTAGTGGTGTGTCTGTCTGGTAAAATAGTAGTGAGGGTCTGTCTGGTAGAATATTAGTGGGTGTCTGTCTGGTAAAATAGTAGTGAGGGTCTGTCTGGTAGAATATTAGTGGGTGTCTGTCTAGTAAAATAGTAGTGAGGGTCTGTCTGGAAGAATATTAGTGGATGTCTGTCTGGTAAAATAGTAGTGAGGGTCTGTCTGGTAGAATATTAGTGGTGTCTGTCTGGTAAAATAGTAGTGAGGGTCTGTCTGGTAGAATATTAGTGGAGGTTTGTCTGGTAAAATAGTAGTGAGGGTCTGTCTGGTAGAATATTAGTGGGGGTCTGTCTGGTAAAATAGTAGTGGAGGCCTGTCTGGTAGAATATTAGTGGGGGCCTGTGTAGTAGAATTATAGTGGGGCTTGTCTGGTAGAATCTTGTCTGGTAGAATCTTAGTGGGGGTCTGTCTAGTAGAATATTAGTGGGGCCTGTCTGGTAGAATATTAGTGGGGGTCTGTCTGGTAATTGTAGTGAGGGTCTGTCTGGTAGAATATTAGTGGGGGCTTGTCTGGTAGAATATTAGTGGGGGGGGTCTGTCTGGTAGAATATTAGTGGGGGCCTGTCTGGTAGAATATTAGTGGGGGCCTGTCTAGTAGAATATTAGTTGGGACCTGTCTGGTAGAATAATAGTGGAAGCCTGTCTGGTAGAATAATAGGGGGGGGGGGCTGTCTGGTAGAATAATAGTGGAGACCTGCCTGGTGGAATAATAGTGGGGGCCTGTGTAGTAGAATAATAGGCGGGGGCTGTCTGGTAGAATAATAGTGGGGACCTGTCTGGTAGAATATTAGTTGGGGTTGTCTGGTAGAATATTAGTGGGGGCCTGTCTGGTAGAATAATAGGGGGGGCGCTTGTCTGGTAGATGTTGTTGTTGTTGTTATGGATCCAGTAACCTTTGAGCTGATGCCCTTCGGCCCAATGCCATGTAATAATATCTGCAGGTATTTTTAAGTTCTGCTGTTGTTCCGTACAGAGTATTCCATTTGGAGGGTCTTTGAGGAAGTATTGTTGTTCTAATGTCAGTGAGCTCTGGACATTGAAACAGGTGGTGTTCTACAGTTTCTTGTGGGTGATTACAGAGTGGACATACTGGGGTATGGTTTTGTTGTATTCTATTAATGTGGTTATTTAGCATAACATGTCCTGTTCTCAGTCTGAAGATGGTGGTTTGGTCTCTTCTTGTTAGGTTGTTGATGTTGTCTTGTGGATTTGGTCTTGCCATATATTTAAAAAGCTCTCTCCCTGTTTTCCCTAAGGCCCATCCATTCAGCCACTCCTCCTTACTGTTGGATTTTATGACTTGTTTGGCTGTGTCCAGTGTGATGGATGTATGTATCTGTGTCTGTTTGGATCCTCTCTTAGCTAATGTATCTGCCTTATCATTTCCTGGTATATTTGAGTGTCCTGGGATCCATTGCATTACCAATCTTATGTTATGTGTTTCAATGAGTTTGTCTGTGTCTATGATAAGCTGTGTGAGTTCTGTTTTGTTCGTGTTGTTTTCCAGTGCTTGCAGAGCCGATTTGGAATCCGTAAATATGACTGTGTTTGTTTTCTTTGATGGTGTGGTATCGAAAATCGTATTTAAATGATAAATTGCTGTTTCAATAGCTGTTATTTCTGCTTCATAATTGTTACAGACTTCACCACAAGGGCCACAAATTTCTTCTGCTGTTCCATCTGGATAATGTATTAGTATTCCATATCCAGCTTTTGAAGTAGCGTTAGTGGCTGCACCATCTGTGTATATATGTATCCAGTCTTCTGGATAAGTATCTATTGTTTTCCTTGCTGCTAGTGTTACTGATACTGGGTCTGCTTTTTTTTACCTGATCTGTTACATATCTCTACATTTATTTCAGGTTTTTTATAATTCGTACTTGGTGGCATTTCTTTGATGACTCTTGATGTTTGTAGTCGTTTTTCAGGTAGATGGAATTTCTCTTGTATATTTCTAACATGTTGTAATACTGACATCTGCTTAATTCTTTGTTTTGGAGTCCATGTATCTACTAATTTCTGTTAGGGTGGTCCTTCTCCATTCTTTTTTGTCTTTCATAGAGAACCATAGCGGCTTTGTTTCTCCTCAACTCTAAAGGTTCCACATTGCAGTGGATTTCGCAGGCTGCAACTGGAGTGGACCTCATTGCACCGCTGATGAGTCGTAATGCATTATTTTGTATCTTGTCCAGTGCCATGTTAGTTGTTTTGCTGCATGTCACTAGGAGCGAGCTACCATGATCCAAAACAGAGCGAACATATCCCAGATAGAGATTTCTAAGTGTTTCTTTATCTGCTCCCCATAAGGTACTGGAGAGCCTTTTCATTAGTTGAAGTCTTTGTGTTGCTTTCTTAGCGAGATTCTCTACGTGTTTCTTCAGGTTCAGTTGCCGGTCTAGTTGTATTCCTAAGTATGTAGGGTGTACCTCTTTTTGAAGACTATTGTGTTGGAGATTGAGTTTGATGTTTGCCTTAGCTATTTTGTTACTTCTAGTAAATACTGTATATACTGTTTTCTGTACATTTATTTTTATTTTCCAGTTATTACAGTATTCTTCTAGGTGTCTCAGGTCTTTGTTTAGTTGTGCTTCAGCTGTTCTAATATTTTCGTTAGTACTCCACATGACCAGATCGTCCGCATATAGAGCTTTTTATTTATCAAGGTTTTGGTCAGATCATTGATATATATCAAAAAAGGGTACAACTGAGTGGTGATCCCTGTGGTAATCCTTCTTCTAGCACCTCTTTGTCTGAAATGGATTCATTTAATTTAGTTTGTATTGTTCTGTCAACTAGGAAATATTTGACCCATTTGTACAGTTTCCCATGTATTCCGGCATCTCTCATCTTCAAAAAAAGCCCCTTACGCCAGACTCTATCATAAGCCTGCTGCAGGTCTACTAGGATGGCTAGAGTATGTTGTCTCTTCTGAAATCCATCTTGGACCTGTTGTATTAACCTGAGGATTTGGTCTTCTATGTTATTGCCTGCCCTGAAACCAGCTTGTTCGTAGCACAGTGTATTAGAGGTTTCCAGATACCAGTATAGTCTGCTATTGACCATACTCTCAGCTATTTTACCTATGCATGATGTTAAGGATAGGGGACGATAGCTTCTGGGGTCATCTGGAGGCTTGTTCTTTTTGAGCAATGGCACTATATAGGCATTTCTCCATGTCTTGGGAATTTGCTTTCTTTCCATGACTTGTTGATCAGTCTGAGTAATGTTTCTTTCCCTGACTTGCCGAGATGCTTTATCATCTCATTGTGTACCTTGTCAGGGCCTGGAGATTTTCTACATTTTAATTTTCTTAATGCCTTTTCTAGTTCCCTCATGTTAAAATCTTCTTCAAATATTGCAGCATTTGTTATTGGGGCTCTTTCAATTAATTTTAAATTATGTAGCTGAATTTTATCGCTATCTGTAAGTTTGTTCGCTCTGTTGACTGAAGCAAAGTAACTATTAAATTTTTTAACTATATTTTTTTTAGAGTTGATGATTTCATTATTAAATTTGATTGGTTTAGGATTTGGTTCTCTTTTATCACCAGACAGATGTTGCATAAGTCTCCAGGCTTTATTTCCTTCATGTCGCAAATCGAGTTTACTGCATGTTTCTTGCCATTTCTCTTTCTTTGCTTTTTTAGTAACTAGTTTGACCTTAGCACTAGCCTTGTTATAGCTTATTTTATTATTCAAAGTTGGGTTCTGCTCAAGTATTGTTCTGGCTTTCTTTCTTTCTGATACTGCTGTCTCCAGTTCTGTGTTCCAAAATGGTTGATATTGTGTTCTACATCCTTTAGGTATAGTTTGTTCTGCAGTGTTGAGCATTATTTGTGTGAACATCTCGTTTAATTTTTCTACGCTGTTGTCTGTCAGATTGTTCAGGAGTTGGTCGGATTTTTCTTGATATAGCTTCCAGTCAGCTTTCTTGAAATTCCACCTCGTTCTCTGTTTTGTTTGGATTTTTGTTGTTTTTGTGTCTACTATGGTGACTATGGGTCTGTGATCACTGCCTATGTCATCAATAACTTCAATGTGGCAGTAGCTTATGAGATCAGCAGAGCAAATGGTCAGATCAGGTCTACTAAGGGAGAGATGAGCTCTATGTAGGAGAGTTGGTGTTGATTCTGTGTCCTGCATGATTGTAAGATTAGTTGATTGGCAGAGATCTTCTATGTATTTTCCTGTGGGATTTGAGTTAGAATATCCCCATTGTGTTGAATGTCCATTAAAATCTCCAGCCAAGATAGTTCTATGGTAGTTGACTTGATCAAGTTCTGTTATGTTACAATTTGTGCCTGGTGGGTTGTAAACATTATAAATATTATATTTGCTGGATGCAAACCAAATTGTGGCTTTCTGAACATCTGTTAGTTCGGCATTATTTAGTGGAACTACATCTCCCTGTATATTGTTTTTGATGTAGGTGATTATACCCCTGCAGTTGTTGGTACACTTACATGGATAGCTGGTGTAACCTGTTATATGTGTGTCTATGTTCTTGTGTAGTGTTTCCTGCAGTAGGACAATATGGATCTGGTATTTGTACATGATTTTGGTTAGTTCTGTTTTCTTGTTTTTGAGGCCTGAAATATTAAGTTGTAGTATGTTTAATTTATTTGTTTTTTCTCTCTGACCAATCTTCATGCTCTTTCTTCCATTAAAATATTTATATATTGAACTTTGTTGGATCCGAGGTTTCTGGTTATTATATGAGTTGTTTGTGTTTCTTCCAGTAGCTAATTTATCGCACAGTCCAGCCTGGTCGCTCACTGTCTGGCGCGGACCTTGTTGACCGAGGCGGCGTCCGAGCTCGTATTGATTTATATTCTTGTTGTACATGGCATTGTTAAAACTGGGGGACCTGTGGGCTATCTTCCTACCCCAGGGTGAAGGTTTTGCAAATCCTCGCCTCAATTCCATCCATGGCATGTATTGTGTCTCTGTCTCTGCTGACATATCATCCATCCATTTGTTCACTTTCTAGGCCCTGTATTCAAGCAGGATTCACAACAGCCCATTCCCCGCCACCTACTGTCACTGGCACTTACTCCGTTCATTCAGGCGTATCTCATGGGGGCCAAATGTATCGACAGAGGATCGTCACGTCCTGGGTCACTTGTGTCTGTGCGATGTACTACAGGACTGTTGAAGGGAACATGATGGACTCCTTGTCAGTACTAGAGTCATTTGTCTTCAAGTATGTCAGTAGATGGTCTCGAGGCGGTTTCGCTGAAGCTCTCACCCTGTCCACAGGGGGTTCCTATAGAAATAGTAATAAGATAGAAGACAAGACACTCACTCAAGGGAGAGTGAGGGTGATTAGATGAGGGCAATGGCGTATACCACATGTTGGTTGGCTCTAGCCCTGCATCTATAGGGGCTCACCTCCTCCCGACCCAGTTATACCACTGGGAACTCGGTCGCGCCCAAGACCAACTTTGCGATAACAGAGGGACCACGTGTAGGTGTGGCCTTGGGCACAGTGGCCCAGTGGAGTTGAATTTAGTCCATCAAAACCAGAGAGGATTTTGTCAAAACAGAGAGTTTTGTCATCCGACATCCACTGAGCCTGGCAAATGAGAGGCTATGAACGCTTCAAATACCTTTTGGTGATGTCAAGTGCGGACATCACACACCCCCCATCTGGTAGATCAATAGTGGGGACCTGCCTGGTAGAATAATAGTGGGGACCTGTCTGGTAGAATTACAGTCGGTGACCTGTCTGGTAGAATATTGGGCGGGACCTGTCTGGTTGAAAAATAGTGGGTGACCTGTCCGGTAGAATAATAGTGGGTGACCTATCTGGTTGAATATCAGTGGGGACCTGTCTGGTAAAATAATAGTGGGGGGGGGGGGGTCTGTCTGGTAGCATATTAGTGGGGGTCTGACTAGTAGAATATTAGTGGGGGGGGGTCTGACTAGTAGAATATTAGTGGGGGTCTGACTAGTAGAATATTAGTGGGGGTCTGACTAGTAGAATATTAGTGGAGGGGGGGGGGGTCTGTCTGGTAGAATATTAGTGGGGGGGGGGTCTGTCTGGTAGAATATTAGTGGGGGGGGGTCTGTCTGGTAGAATATTAGTGGGGGTCTGACTAGTAGAATATTAGTGGGGGGGTCTGTCTGGTAGAATATTAGTGGGGGGGGGGGGTCTGTCTGGTAGAATATTAGTGGGGGTCTGACTAGTAGAATATTAGTGTGGGGGTCTGACTAGTAGAATATTAGTGGGGGGGGAGGGTCTGTCTGGTAGAATATTAGTGGGGGTCTGACTAGTAGAATATTAGTGTGGGGGTCTGACTAGTAGAATATTAGTGGGGGGGGGTCTGTCTGGTAGAATATTAGTGGTGGGGGGGGGTCTGTCTGGTAGAATATTAGTGGTGGGGGGGTCTGTCTGGTAGAATATTAGTGGGGGGGGGGTCTGTCTGGTAGAATATTAGTGGGGGGGTCTGTCTGGTAGAATATTAGTGGGGGGGGGGGGCTGTGATGTAGAATATTAGTGGGGGTCTGACTAGTAGAATATTAGTTGGGGGGGGGGTCTGTCTGGTAGAATATTAGTGGGGGGTCTGTCTGGTAGAATATTAGTGGGGGTCTGACTAGTAGAATATTAGTGTGGGGGTCTGACTAGTAGAATATTAGTGGGGGTCTGACTAGTAGAATATTAGTGTGGGGGTCTGACTAGTAGAATATTAGTGTGGGAATCTGACTAGTAGAATATTAGTGGGTGACTTGTCTGGTAGAATATTAGTGGGTGACTTGTCTGGTAGAATATTAGTGGGTGACTTGTCTGGTAGAATATTAGTGGGTGACTTGTCTGGTAGAATATTAGTGGGTGACTTGTCTGGTAGAATATTAGTGGGTGACTTGTCTGGTAGAATATTAGTGGGTGACTTGTCTGGTAGAATATTAGTGGGTGACTTGTCTGGTAGAATATTAGTGGGGGGTCTGTCTGGTAGAATATTAGCGGGTGACTTGTATGGTAGAATATTAGTGGGTGACTTGTCTGGTAGAATATTAGTGGGTGACTTGTCTGGTAGAATATTAGTGGGTGACTTGTCTGGTAGAATATTAGCGGGTGACTTGTATGGTAGAATATTAGTGGGTGACTTGTCTGGTAGAATATTAGTGGGTGACTTGTCTGGTAGAATATTAGTGTGGGGGTCTGACTAGTAGAATATTAGTGGGTGACTTGTCTGGTAGAATATTAGCGGGTGACTTGTATGGTAGAATATTAGTGGGTGACTTGTCTGGTAGAATATTAGTGGGTGACTTGTCTGGTAGAATATTAGTGTGGGGGTCTGACTAGTAGAATATTAGTGGGTGACTTGTCTGGTAGAATATTAGTGGGGGGTCTGTCTGGTAGAATATTAGTGGGTGACTTGTCTGGTAGAATATTAGTGGGTGACTTGTCTGGTAGAATATTAGTGGGTGACTTGTCTGGTAGAATATTAGTGGGTGACCTGTTGGGTAACTCATCTTACCGCCCACTAAGTTTCTCGTTTCTGACTGTGCCCATTATAACTCCCATCTCTTTCATCTGAAAGAGTGACGTGGACTCATGGTTATCGAAGTCCTGTGTCCTTTCAACTTCCCGGAGGGCATTGGTAATGTCCGCCCCATCCATTGGTTGACCGTCCTCAACAATAGCGCAGCTAGCCAACCTGTCCACTTTTTCATTTCCCCGTACTCCGCATGTCCTGGGACATAGACAAAATGAGTGTTATTGTTGTTCTCCATGTTTCACAGCCATATATTAAGACTGACTTAACATTGGAGTTGAAAATTGTTATTTTTGTATTTAACCTAATTTCGTTGGACTTCCATCTGTTTCTCAGTGTAACGAATGCTCCTCTTGTTTTTAATATCCTTATTTTGGTATCATTTATGTTCCTCTCACTTTGTCTAAATTGCTGCCCAAATATATCTAAGATTTTACTTATGGTAGAGGTATTTTTCCTATTCTATTTGGTTATTGCCAACTGCATTAATTCTAATAATTTGGTCTTGTCTCTATTTATTTTCAGCCCCAGCTGTTGTGATCTCTCATCATATATGTTCATTTTATCTTGTATCTGTTCGTGGTTGTGTGCTAGGAGAGCTATGTCATCAGCAAAGTCTAAATCATCCAGTTGCTTGGTCAGTGACCACTGGATTCCATTTCTGTTGTTTTGAGTTATTCTTATAATCCAATCTATGGCCAGTAGAAAGAGAAATGGAGACAGAAGGCATCCATGCCTTACTCCTGTTTTTTATTTCAAATGCTTCTGTAAGCTGCCCTTCATGTACCACACTACATTGCATCTATTTAACCTATGAATGCAATATAAAGTGGGGGCTGTAGTTCTAAACCTTGTTCAACTATTATACGCAGAGTAGCTATTTGATCAGCACATGATCTGTTCTTCCTAAAACCTGCTTGTTCATCTCTCATATGTTTCTCTATGCCCTCGTTTAGTCTCCCTACAATGATTCTGCTTAATTTTTTGTGTGTGCATGGGACTGATACTAGGATAAATCCCTTATAATTTGTGCACTCCTGTACACTTCCTTTCTTTTGGTAGTTTGATCATATATCCTTATTTTCTGTCTTTAGGCATTTCTTCCCTCTCCTAAATTGATCTAGTAAATTACATAAATCTTGGTAGAGGTGTTAATATCTGCTTTCTGAAGGAATTTCATCTGGTCATGTGGCTTTACCATTTTGTAATAGCTTGATGACATTTATTATTTCTTCCTTGCTTGGTTATCCACAGTTAACGTGTAACTCTTCTTCTGCTGGTAGTATATCTGGAGGATTATTTGGGCCATTTCTGTTTAAATATTCTTCAAAGTGCTCTTTTCATCTCTCCATTTGTTCCCTTATATTATTAAGCAGATTTATTATTATTATTATTATTTATTATTTATTATTTGCTGCTTCTTCTGCCTCTTTAGCTAGCTCATCTATATATTTCCTTTTATCCCTTTAATGCATCCTCTCACTTTTTTGTTCACCTCTGTGTAAACTTCCTGTGTCTTGGCTTTATTACTTCTTGTTTTGCTTTTATTTATGTCTGCTTTCTTATTCTTTCTTTCTTTAATTTTATCCAAGGTCTCTGCTGTCATCCATGCCATATTCTGGCGTTCTCTTTTCCCCAGGGTTTCTTCGCATTTCTCTTTCCATATATGCTTTACCTGTTTACAATGATCAAGTATATTTATTATATTTTCTATTTGTTGGTGGACGTCGTGTTTGTTTGATACTGTGACTGCAAATTTATCTTTAATTCCTTGTTCTTTAAGAAAAAGAAATATTTTCTTCCCTTATTCGTAGTGGTATATCTTTTTAGTTTAAATTTAAGTTTGGCTAGCAGAAGATGATGATTTGAAGCCACATCTGCCCCTCTATAAACTTGTACATCATGTAATGATGACTTAAACGTCAACTTATTTTTAAAACAAATATGGTTGCTGCCTGGTCACAATTATCAGCAGAAATCTACCAACACCGTGAATCCCAGGCCTTACTACGGTGTTCGTGCACGTGAGCCAGGATTTTATCGAGATTCTCGAGTAGAATAACATAGTATAGACGATTAGTCCACTGTGCACAAAATCAACAAACAAACAAATGTAATCGCTTTCTGCGTTTTAACAACGACCCTAAATGTATGCTTGCTTGCGTTCGCCCGATGACTAAAGTATTCTAGAATATTCGTAGACTGTAGAATTCCTCTGCTATATCCGTCCTTAAAAGGACGTTAAGTGGGCGTGTCTGCGTTGTGTTGTGGTTTGCAGTATAACTGTGATATTTGCGCCTTTCGGCCCAACACATCCGACTTCAGCACGCCTAAAGGTAGTACAAAGCTGGAAAGATTTTCTGAAAGTAATTCCAACTTCTTGTGAACTGCTGCACTTTCAGAGCTTAACAACGTCATGTCCATGTTTATTTTAGTCACTGTTCTGTACTTGACACGAAACTGTAATGCCACGCCCATTACCAAGAAATAATCTGTTCAATTTCAGTGACAGCTTCAATGGCAGCCGCTCTAGCGCAAGTGACAACACGGATTGTAATTATTATTAGCATTATTGTAATTATTATTGTAATTATTATTGTAATTATTGTAATTATTATTGTAATTATTATTGTAATTATTATTGTAATTATTATTGTAATTATTATTGTAATTATTGTAATTATTATTGTAATTAATATTATCATATTGTAATTATTATTATTATTATTATTGTAATTAATATTATCATTATTGTAATTATTATTATTATTATTATTATTATTGTAATTAATATTATCATTATTGTAATTATTATTATTATTATTATTATTATTATTATTATTATTATTGTAATTATTTTACTATTATTATTATTATTATATCCAAGAGGGCTAGACATCGGACCGCTCTACCCGAGAGATTCCGCGAGGATGACGTCATAAAGATACCACAGATTAATATTCCCGATGTTTGAAAATCACCACTTCTGATGGGCTTTGAAACCGTGTCCATCCTGCTCTGACCTCATACTTCTAGACTACCTATTTCCGCAACATTGAGGATGTTCGAAGTCAGTAAAGGTGTGAATAGATCAAAGCACTCAAGACCCAGTTTAAAATTATAGGTCAAGAACAAGCGTCCTTCCTTCGTTCATGCTCATGGACTTTTCCACAACTTCACTTTAGTTTAGGTTAATGTCCTCGAGCGTCCCGTGGATTCTACTCTCCATGGATCCCTAAACTTTATCTACTTTCTCTTTTCCTGTGGATTCTCTGACAGTGCCTGTCTTGCTATGCTGACAACAGTTTTTCTTATTGTATGTCTAGCCCATCTCAATGTTCTATACACAAGCTTGTTTTCCTACATTTAAAATTATTTCGGCGGCTCATATTTCGGACGCCATTGTGCACGTTTCCTTTATGTCTGTGTTGCCATCAACATACTGATTCCCCTGATGAAAGAAAACTGCTGCCCGTGGAATTGATAACAATGAATCAAAGAATGATCCAAACTTTGTATATGAATTATTTATACACTTATTATGAAATAGAGCTGCTGGCGACACTGGCCTATACATTTGTTGATATAATCGATGTCTACTACAGTCACTCATATCTTATAAATGTAGTTGGTAGAAACGATGATTTCAACAATTACCTCGGATTATTTGGCTGGATTCCTTTTACAAGTGTTTAGAAGAATTATAATAGTTCCATGTTTGTTCAGTGCAATATGGCTTTGTTCTTGTTATCATGGTTTGGTTTGATACTAGTTCTTCTTCCTGGTGGTAAGTAAACACAATTATACATATGGTTATGTATGCTTTTATTTGATTGTTTAGTGGTGATGTCCAGTGCAATGAAAAACGAGCACTCCAAAAATAGATGAATTTCAAACACTTTTCTTGATAAACAGTGAAGAGACATCCAGACATGGGTAAATATCATGTGTTCCACAAATGAGTCAGCGACAGATGGGGACAGTCGTATTTATATCATCATCATGTGCCATACTGGTTGGCGTGGGCGATCATGTCCTTCCACAATCTTTTATCTACAGTGCATCGTATCAGTTCTGTTGTTGACTGTTTCCATGCCATGACACCAAGCTATCCAGTATTTTCTCTCTTTGTCGCCCACGATCTCTCTTTCCTTTTATTTTGCCAGTTGTAACCAAGTATTCCAACTGTCCTCTTCTCATGATGTGCCCGAAAAATGTTGATTGCTTCTTTCTTATGTTTTTTAATAGCTCCCTTTTTGTGTTGGCCTCTTTGAGATCTTCCTCAATGGTCTTTTTAGCTGTCCAGGGAACTTTCAACATTCTTCTGAGAAATCCCATCTCTGTGACCTCCAATCGTCTTTTCATTTGTTTGTCCACTGTCCATGATTCGCTTCCATAGTCAGAATTCTATATCTATATAACCTACTAAAAAAACACAATCGTACACTCCCTTTAAACTGGGGAAACCGGTTTTCACAATTTCCAGAGCAGATGAAATGATACTCCATACTGCCATATACAGTAGGGAACCGCGATAGCTCAGTGGTTAGTGAACTGGACTACCACGGACAAGGGGTAGGGTTCGATCCCAACCGACGGCTTCCGGGTTCACCCAGCCTTAAATGGGTACCGGATTTTTTTCTGGGAAAGTACAGCAGCACGGGCGTAATACTGACCACATTACCCCAAAAATCATGTGCTGAAGGTCTGTAAATATAGGGTCACTAACACCATATTTCCCTATACGCCACTTGGCGTGACGGGGGTACTTTACTTACTTTTTACATATACAGTCTCGATTATCTAGGAACTGACACAACTGTCAACGTCAATGACGTCACGTTGGTCCCCATGCCCAAATAGATGTGGTTCCCCCACGGTGTAGAGACCAACATACTCGTTATGTCAGGAAATAAAACAGAAATAGCCCCTATTTGATACCAGTACACTGAAGCATATCGGGAAGTTTGACACGAGCAGATCGTCTTATTTGTTTCCATTTCAAAGATATCTGCGTCTACTGAGAGTACACACAAACAAAATAGGACTCAAATCAAATCATGCGGGATACCCTCTACACCCAAACAAAATAGGACTCAAATCAAATCATGCGGGATACCCCTACACCCAAACAAAATAGAACTCAAATCAAATCATGTGGGATACCCCCTACACCCAAACAAAATAGGACTCAAATCAAATCATGCGGGATACCCCTACACCCAAACAAAATAGAACTCAAATCAAATCATGTGGGATACCCCCTACTCCTAAACAAAATAGGACTCAAATCAAATCATGCGGGATACCCCCTACACCCAAACAAAATAGGACTCAAATCAAATCATGCGGGATACACTCTACACCTTTCCCGGAATTTTGAAAATAACTTCCCCCCCCCCCCCGCCCTTTTCTCTCGGGGTAAAAAATATAAAAATCAAATCACTAAATTGATGTTACTCGATCTAAACGAATCATATCTATTGTTGTAAGATTATGATAATTATAGCATATGAAGATGAAAGCAATTCATATTATAAGAAGTTTTTAGCAACGAAAAAAACACAGAACCGAGATTTCTCAATCAGGGCTCGTGGCTATTTTCAGAAATAAATTCACGCGTGTAATCGTTAATTAAAGGTTTTGAAAATGTAGATTAGTTTCAGTTTTAAGCCGACAGGTCATATTCGCTGGATATAGGACCAGCCTATAAGTGCTCAGATCTTCTATGTGTTGTTATTTGGATTCTGCCGTATAATTGACTGCCATATGCTATTGTAATAATGGTTATTTATACAGCCTACGATTCATAGAAAAGTTGTGACAAATAGCTGAGTTAGGTTTGCCAACACATACGAAATGTGTTTGTAGGGCCTTATATATATATGTTTTCCAATCAAGACAAGTTTTCCTTTATTGAGTTTGTTGTTTAGTTTAGTTAGACAACACTCTAATAATTAAGAATTGAGATACTAACTTTCATAATGAGCGGCAAGCACACTTTTGTGTCATATTTTATAACCTCTTCAACAGTGTTGAAGCCTGATACATACACTGTTGACCGCGCACCTGAATGTCATTTCTCTTTAACAGACACCGAACGTGCTGACAGTTCTCTTATTCAGTCAACTACCATAGCAACATTTACTGCCGATCACAGTTCTCTTATTCAGTCAACTACCATAGCAACATTTACTGCCGATCCGGTGCCCATTACCAATTGCTAGTTCACCTGGACATACTCAGAGAGGAGCCAGATATAAGCTTGTGTCAAATTTTATTCCTTCATGGACACATTTTAAATGTGGCTTATATATATATATATATATATATATATATATATATATATATATATATATATATATATATATATATATATACCACAGATCGAGGTGGTGTTTAATTTAGATACTATCTGAATGACCCAAACATACTTCAGAAAGCCAAACGTGTCTTTATAGATTACGATACTTATTTGTACCTAACTGTTAACGAAACTCTCGTAGAATTGACACACACATAAGCGCGTATGTGACTTTGAGAAAACAAAATAACATTTTTTGGTTAATATTGTGTTGCAGATATGTTAAAAATGACATATCGGAATAAACGCAATTTAAAAAATAGTCCAACAATTGAAGGGAAACTTTTAGTACAGAGGTTGACCTTATGTCCGTGACAAAAAGTCCTATATGGAGCAATACACAAGTTTGTTCTATTTTATCTTGCTTTTGGGGAACAAATCGAATAAACTGTTCATGATGGACCGGTGTGAGGATGAGTTCTGTCAGTAACCGGTTCATGATGGACGAGTGTGAGGTTGAGTTCTGTCAGTAACCGGTTCATGATGGACCGGTGTGAGGTTGAGTTCTGTCAGTAACCGGTTCATGATGGACCGGTGTGAGGTTGAGTTCTGTCAGTAACCGGTTCATGATGGACCGGTGTGAGGTTGAGTTCTGTCAGTAACCGGTTCATGATGGACCGGTGTGAGGTTGAGTTCTGTCAGTAACGGTTCATGATGGACCGGTGTGAGGTTGAGTTCTGTCAGTAACCGGTTCATGATGGACCGGTGTGAGGTTGAGTTCTGTCAGTAACCGGTTCATGATGGACCGGTGTGAGGTTGAGTTCTGTCATAACCGGTTCATGATGGACCGGTGTGAGGTTGAGTTCTGTCGATAACCGGTTCAATTTGTAGAATTTCTCTCATTGCTTCTCTGACATCGAGTTACATATTCTGGATGCTGAATCTTTCAAACAAACAAAAATAATGCGTGAGATTTTCATGGCGAAAAGGTGAAATTACACCAAGAGATTAGGTTACAAAAATATATTAGTTACAGCTGTTTAATTTACTTGTTCAAATAAAACATAAGAGTAACGTGGAGAAATAATATGTTTATTGATTCTCCATTTAGGTAGCATAATCATTATTTGTTTTTGTGCCACATTCCACTGCCCGTCTTTGCTTGAAGTACATTTTTTCCGTTCACTTCTTGTCAATGCTAATGTTACCTAAAACAAACAATACCAGCCGGTGATGACAGTCCGTGGTGTTTGAGATTGTAGACAAATCACGTTTAACTAAACCTAACTGGCAGCTTGAGGTGCATTGATTTGACTAAAATGGATAATTGCGTGTGTACAGTTGACCAATATTAGTCATGTTTAGTATCTAAAGGGTAGCATGTCTTTGATTTGATTTGAATTCAATTATTCTTTTAAATTGTGAGGAATTATTTATATAATAAAGATTGATATAATTGTAGTTCTTGTCCCTTGTGTCCCTGTTCGTTTACGCACAGCTTAACACCAAATTAACGAATACATTGTAATATAACCAACTTACTATATAAAAAGTAAAAGAGAGTAAAGAGCCCCGTCCCGCCAAGTGGCGTATAGGGAATATGGTGTCAGTGACCATAAATTTTACAGACCTTCAGCACGTGATTTTTGGGGTAATGTGGTCGGTATTACGTCCGTGCCGCTTTACTTTCCCAGAAAAATATCCGGTACCCATTAAAGGCTGGTTAGACCTGGAAGCCGTCGGATGAGATCGAACCCTACCCCTTGTCCTTTGTAGTCCAGTTCACTAACCACTGAGCTATCGCGGCTCCAACTTACTATAAGCCACCAAAAATATGCTTGTTATAGGCTACATGTCAAAGGACTCTAATTCAACGGACATTGGGGTTGTTTTTTACGCGATTCTCTCCCTTTGTATGTGTTTGCATATTTAGGCTAGTTAAAGGGCGCAATAATGTGTATTACTACAACGTATAGTATTAATGGTAACAACAAAAAACATATATTTTCTAGCCATCTTCCACCACGAGCGGAGTGACTGCCATCAACTAAATGTAATTGTTATTTTATATTTACTATTATTTCTCTATACTTCTTCTTCCTCTTTCCTTCCTCATCTGCCTTTCAACGTCGAGGGGATATATAATTTGCAGTCTTTTGCTCTTCTCTTCGCCTCTGCTGCTGTTATGTTTCGTACTGCGTCTAATATTCCATCGACCCATCTTTTTCGTGGTCGACCCTTGGGTCTGGTGTTCTCATGACTATAGCAAGCTGAGTAGACAGCTATAGTTAGCTGAGTGGCAGTGTTCCCTAGCATTTGGCTTTTCGTGACAAGGCGCTGTGCCACCGAGTACGGGTTCGATCCTGCTTTGGTCCATATTTTTTTCTGTTGTTGATTATTTATCATTTTTTCCGAGTGCTGTAAACATACCTCTTCCTCTGAATTGATTCGCTGATTATCGCCTCGGAAGTTTCCCTCTATATTAATATTCATTTAGTATTATTTGTCTCTGGTGTTCTCACGTTTGTTGAAGGCTCGTTGTGTTGTGTTTTGTTCTTTCTGCCTTGTCACGTGGTCAAACCATTTTATCTGTTGTTTCCTTATATATTTTATGGTGGGGGCTATAAATTATAGCTTTTTTCTTTCTTTTTTCTTCTAAACGCTTTTTTCTCTGTTCTTCATTTCTGATCTTATCTCTCAGACTGTTTCCTGTCATTCGTCTAACACATTTCATCTCTGTAGAGGTTATTTTCTTATTGTTCTTGTATCTAGGGTCCAGGTCTGACATTGGTAGCACAACGTTGGGATGAAGATTGTATTGTATAGTGCTCGTTTTCTCTATACTTAAATGTCTATATCTCTACACTTCACCTATCCTCTATCATGTAACGCATCTCTCTCTCTCTCTCTCTCTCTCTCTCTCTCTCTCGTCTCATCATCATTTGTGTTATTACCATAAGACAATCTTCATCCCAACGTTGTGCTACCAATGCCAGACCTGGACCCTAGATGCAAGAACAATAAGAAAATAACCTCTACAGAGATGAAATGTGTTAGACGAATGACAGGAAACAGTCTGAGAGATAAGATCAGAAATGAAAAACTGAGAAAAAAGCTAGGAATAGCCCCAGCCATAGAATATATAAGGAAACAACAGATAAAATGGTTTGGCCACGTGACAAGGCAGAAAGAACAAAACACAACACAACGAGCCTTCAACAAACGTTGTGAGAACACCAGACTCAAGGGTCGACCACGAAAAAGATGGATCGATGAAATATTAGAAGCACTAGGAAAAATAACAGCAGCAGAGGCAAAAGACCGCAAATTATATCTCCCCTCGACGCTGAAAGGTAGATGCGGAAGGAAAGAAGAAGAAGAAGGAGACCATAAAATGATAACATCAGTGAAAGTTAGAACATTAATGTTTGTTTGAAGTCTTGGTATGATAGTTATTGTATTGTTGGTCAGCGATTTGCTCCCTATAAAAGTGTTATTTTTGAGCGTTCGTTTGATATTTGTTCGGAGAATAGAGGCCGCGGTGTTTTGTGGTTCTTGTCACCATCATCCAAGTGCTGGCGCAGGTGATCATGTCTATTCTCAAACTACTATATATACAACTGTTTATCACTTGTATCGTTGATGTCCTACAAAACTATTCTCTGAAACTATATTGGAACGTTCATCTCTGTTGTCTTCTCTCTCTTCTTCATTTCCACCAAGACTATCAATACAATAAGATGCGAGTTCATACAATAAATGTTTCCTACTATATACATTAAACGTCACAGTGGGTGAATAGATAGTGTTGATTAAATTATTTAAAGTGAGGCCGACTGCCGACATTACAGTGATAAATTAGAGTAAAGAGGAGGTGAGGATGACTGCCGACATTAAAGTGATAAATCAGAGTAAAGGGGAGGTACTGCCGACTGCCGACATTAAAGTGATAAATCAGAGTAAAGGGGAGGTGAGGTTGACTGCCGACATTACAGTGATAAATCAGAGTAAAGGGGAGATGAGGCTGACTGCCGACATTAAAGTGATAAATCAGAGTAAAGGGGAGGTGAGGCCGACTGCCGACATTAAAGTGATGAATCAGAGTAAAGGGGAGGTGAGGCTGACTGCCAACATTAAAGTGATAAATCAGAGTAAAGGGAGGTGAGGCTGACTGCTGACATTAAAGTGATAAATCAGAGTAAATGGGAGATGATGCTTACGGCCGACATTAAAGTGATAAATCAGAGTAAAGGGGAGATGTTGCCGTCATTAAAGTGATAAATCAGAGTAAAGGAGAGGTGAGGTTGACTGCCGACATTAAAGTGATAAATCAGAGTAAAGGAGAGTTGAGGTTGACTGCCGACATTAAAGTGATAAATCAGAGTAAAGGAGAGGTGAGGCTGACTGCCGACATTAAAGTGATAAATCTGAGTAAAGGGGAGATGATGCTTACTGCCGACATTAAAGTGATAAATCAGAGTAAAGGGGAGGTGAGGCTGACTGCCGACATTAAAGTGATAAATCAGAGTAAATGGGAGATGATGCTTACTGCCGACATTAAAGTGATAAATCAGAGTAAAGGAGAGGTGAGGCTGTCTGCCGACATTAAATTGATAAATCAGAGTAAAGGAGATTTGAGGCTGACTGCCGACATTAAAGTGATAAATCAGAGTAAAGGGGAGGTGAGGCCGACTGCCGACATTAAAGTGATGAATCAGAGTAAAGGGGAGGTGAGGCTGACTGCCGACATTAAAGTGATAAATCAGAGTAAATGGGAGATGATGCTTACTGCCGACATTAAAGTGATAAATCAGAGTAAAGGAGAGGTGAGGCTGTCTGCCGACATTAAATTGATAAATCAGAGTAAAGGAGATTTGAGGCTGACTGCCGACATTAAAGTGATAAATCTGAGTAAAGGAGAGGTGAGGCTGACTGCCGACATTAAAGTGATAAATCAGAATACAGGAGAGGTACCTGAAATTTATTCTGGGAATGTAAAGTGGCACGGGCGTAATACCGACCACATTAGCCAAAAAAACATGTGCCGAAGGTCTGTAAAATTTATGGTCACTAACGCCATATTCCCTGTATGCCACTGGCGTGACAGAGGCTCTTTACTTTACTATGGCACATACAGTGTCCAATTGGCTGTGTTGGATAATGATTGAGATTCTATCATCTACACCTGGTAGATTGCAATGAGGCTTCAGCGTTATATCCTTTGTCGTGTTGTAAGATTCCACTAGTGTTTTCACACCTGGAACTCATATTTACAGCTTTCTATCCTCAAATGAGTAGACATCATCAAGTACCGGGCCTGCTGGCGTAGGTGATCAAGTCTCTCCACAACTTTCGATCTCGACAGTTATTTATCATTTCTTTTGTTGATCTTCTGCCAAGCCATTCTCTTAAGCTGTCAGGTATTTTTTTCTCTTTGCTTCTCTCTATCTCTTCGTCCCTCAATTTTTCCAGTTGTTACAATATATTCCAGTTGTTCACTTCTCATTACATGGCCAAAAAATGATGATTGTTTCTTCCTAATATTGGAAATTAGCTCTCTTTTTGCTTTGTCCTCTTTCAGAACATCTTCATTACTCTTCTTAGCTGTCCATAATATTCTCAACATTCTTCTGTAAAACCACATTTCTACAGACTCCAGTAATTTTCTTGTCTGTTGTCCTATTGCCCATGATTCACATCCACATGTTAAGACTGGCTCTACATAACATTTAAGAAGAATGAGTATACAGCGATTCTCAAAGAGTAGATGTAACACTGACGAACAAGACGACGAAAAGCATAATTATAGCTCATCGGATGGAAGTTCACATGTCACCGCAGTCTGGTTAAGACTATTTACCACCAGTGGTACATTGGGAGTTTGTTGGCAATGAAGATAACTTATTACCACCTGTTGTACATAGGAGTATTTTGACAATGAAGATAACTTATTACCACTTGTTGTACATAGGAGTATTTTCACAATGAAGATAACTTATTACCACCTGTTGTACATAGGAGTATTTTGACAATGAAGATAACTTATTACCACCTGTTGTACATAGGAGTATTTTGACAATGAAGATAACTTATTACCACCTGTTGTACATAGGAGTATTTTGACAATGAAGATAACTTATTACCACCTGTTGTACATAGGAGTATTTTGACAATGAAGATAACTTATTACCACTTGTTGTACATAGGAGTATTTTCACAATGAAGATAACTTATTACCACCTGTTGTACATAGAGATTTGTTCACAATGAAGATAACTTATTACCACCACTTGCATGAAGGAGCACGCTGTCAATGAAGACAACTTATTATCAACTGTTGTACGTATGGGTATGTTGACACTGAAGACAACGTATTACAAGCTATTATAGAAAGGAGTATGTTGACACTGAAGACAACGTATTACAAGCTATTATAGAAAGGAGTATGTTGACACTGAAGACAACGTATTACAAGCTATTATAGAAAGGAGTATGTTGACACTGAAGACAACGTATTACAAGCTATTATAGAAAGGAGTATGTTGACACTGAAGACAACGTATTACAAGCTATTATAGAAAGGAGTATGTTGACACTGAAGACAACGTATTACAAGCTATTATAGAAAGGAGTATGTTGACACTGAAGACAACGTATTACAAGCTATTATAGAAAGGAGTATGTTGACACTGAAGACAACGTATTACAAGCTATTATAGAAAGGAGTATGTTGACACTGAAGACAACGTATTACAAGCTATTATAGAAAGGAGTATGTTGACACTGAAGACAACGTATTACAAGCTATTATAGAAAGGAGTATGTTGACACTGAAGACAACGTATTACAAGCTATTATAGAAAGGAGTATGTTGACACTGAAGACAACGTATTACAAGCTATTATAGAAAGGAGTATGTTGACACTGAAGACAACGTATTACAAGCTATTATAGAAAGGAGTATGTTGACACTGAAGACAACGTATTACAAGCTATTATAGAAAGGAGTATGTTGACACTGAAGACAACGTATTACAAGCTATTATAGAAAGGAGTATGTTGACACTGAAGACAACGTATTACAAGCTATTATAGAAAGGAGTATGTTGACACTGAAGACAACGTATTACAAGCTATTATAGAAAGGAGTATGTTGACACTGAAGACAACGTATTACAAGCTATTATAGAAAGGAGTATGTTGACACTGAAGACAACGTATTACAAGTTATTATACAAGGAGTATGTTGACACTGAAGACAACGTATTACAAGCTATTATAGAAAGGAGTATGTTGACACTGAAGACAACGTATTACAAGCTATTATAGAAAGGAGTATGTTGACACTGAAGACAACGTATTACAAGTTATTATACAAGGAGTATGTTGACACTGAAGACAACGTATTACAAGCTATTATAGAAAGGAGTATGTTGACACTGAAGACAACGTATTACAAGCTATTATAGAAAGGAGTATGTTGACACTGAAGACAACGTATTACAAGTTATTATACAAGGAGTATGTTGACACTGAAGACAACGTATTACAAGCTATTATAGAAAGGAGTATGTTGACACTGAAGACAACGTATTACAAGCTATTATAGAAAGGAGTATGTTGACACTGAAGACAACGTATTACAAGCTATTATAGAAAGGAGTATGTTGACAATGAATGTAACATATTACCAGCTGCAAATTGATCAATATTGGCATCACTGAACCATTGCGGTTTTCTTAAATGCAAATTAACAAATGTTTCTGGTAACCAATAACAGGAGAGCGAGCCTAGAATATTTAGTTTGAGAATGAGCCTGAGTTCCAATAGTCAGCCCATAAACTAACTCATCATTATCATCATCGAGTGCCGTCTCCGCAACGATGGTTGGCTACCATGGAGCGCCATTCTGCTCTGTCTCTTGTTTTGATGGTGCAGGTTGTCATAGGCTGATTTGTCCATCGTTTGATGTTACTCGTCCATGTTAGTCTTGGTCTGCCTCTTTTACCTTGTATTTTCCCCTCCATGATTACTTTTAGTAGGCTGTTGTGTCTTTTAACATGGCCCAACAATCGCATTTGTCTTGTTTGAATTGTGCTTAGTAGTTCTCCTTTCATTTTCATATCCACATTTCAAAGGCTTCAATTCTCTGTTCTGTTTGCTTGTCTAATGTCCATGTTTCTGCACCATATAGGAATATTGAGAAGATGTAACATTTTGCTATTCTTAGTTTTAGCCCTGGAGTTATTTGTTTTAATGTTAGTATGTTCTTCATGACATTAAAATTACTTTGTGCCATTCCTATTCTTTTGTTTATTTCAGTTGTACATTTTCCATCACTGGTTATAATATGTCCAAGGAAGTTGTAGTTCTGAACTGTCTCCAGGTCTATTCCTTATATTTTGATATCCACTTGTGGGTTTTGAGTATTTTCTTTGTTTATGATCATAGTTTTAGTCTTTTTGATATTCATATCTAATCCATATTTTTTGCTTGTCATGTTTACAAACTAACTAATCGCAGATTTATCACGGTTTCTCATTGACATCTACCATAATAGAAGTTGTGCTTTTATCGTTGCAGTGAATTCAAAGAGAGGTTCTAGAAACTTCCCATTTGGTGGATGTTACACTGAGGAGATGGACGTGTTGTGTTTATACAGTTATGGTATTGTTACCGACGAGCAAGGAATGTGCATGTTGTTTATCAATCACCTGTTAGACTCTGCACACAACAAGACGCATCGAGTCATGTTTGCTGGTGTTTACGACTGGTATACTTTCGACAATTTAGATGTTAACATCAGTTCTTGGTACTTCACCGGAACTCCAAACGAGGTGCCTTACGGACACGATGAGCCAAGAGAAATGTTTCAGGATTACAACAGCGTCAATGAAACCATCGAACTGAAAGTCAAGTTTCTACGTCGTCTGTTTTCTGGGATGGCTGGAGTCAGGGATAACGTGACTCGTCTTGCTGTTGTATTTATCAATGGGTACGGATTGACCTATGAAGAAAGAAGTGAAATACCCACAATTTTACAACAACAGGATACGGACATCAAGGTATTTGTTGTTGTTACTGAAGTAAGGGGTGAATATCACATTGTCAATCTTGCTGACACAGTTATTTTGGGCTTCGACATTTCAATTCCTTACAAGCATTTATTAGCTCTAGCGATGTGTAACCAGTGTCTGAAAGGATGGTGGCAGTTTGAACATACTGACCATGATTATATCAGCTGTTACAGGATTATCAAACATAATAAAGAGAACACTATCTCCCATTCAGCTTATACGTGTCAATATGTAGAAACAAGCGGTTTGGTCACAGTTGAAAGTAGAAACGAGTGGGCATTTTTACAAACTAACATAATTTTCTATTTGAATGGACTGAAATATACCAGCCAAAATCATAATTTTTCTGCTCACTTTTTTATTGATCTGCATAGAGATGATGAGAGTATTGCTAAGAGATTTGGATGGAAATCATCGGGGCAAAATATAAAACGTCCGCAAGTCATTAATCATTGGGCGCCTGGTAAACCTAGTGGCGGGTTTAGCAATAAATGTGTCGTGTGGCAGTTTGAGTGGAATGAAACTATACAACGTGTATCTAACGTCTCCAGAAATGAGGGTCACTGGATTGATGGGTGGGCAGATGTGGATTGTGGAAGTGCTAGTTTGTTCACCTTGTGTGAGGCGTCTACGACACTCAGAATTAAAGACAATTCTCAAATTTACATTGAACCAGCCACGGAGAGAAACTTCAATCGAGCTCTAAACAGTGGAGGTTTTGTTAAATTAAATGAACAGATCGTGTCTGCCACGTTCAACTTTAACAGCAAAGATTTTCTCAATTTTCTTCAACAAACGCATGAGAACATAATTCCCATCTTTGATTGTGGCATTGATGCAGACATTCCCAGATACATTCCCTACTCCATGGTCTGTAATCGTGACAATGACTGCAGTACCGGTGCCGATGAAGACAGATGCCAGGCAAGAAGCACAGACACAAATACAGGCATCAACAAATGCCCCGGGATTTCATGTTGTGACGGATCTTGCTTGCTGCTTCCGTGGGTTTATGATGGCGAAGCTGAATGTTCTGTGTGTGATGCCATCACTGGAATTAGACTGAATGACGAAAGTGATGTCGTTCACAAATATTTGAGAAGAAATGAGACTTGCGCCTTCATTTGCAATGTCAATGAATGTGTTCACTACTCCCAGCTTAATGATGGACACGTTGACTGTAATGGACCGGAGGGGCCTTTAGACGAGACTATAGGAAAACTGAAAACAGCTGACACGTGTTACAACCAACATGGTCATGGTCTTTGGGCTCCGAGGTGTGTCTATGTCCATGACATATATGGAGCTGTTCTAGGATGTAGAGATATGTCCCACCTAGAAAATTGTACCGACTTTGAATGTCCAGTTGGATATGTTAAATGTCCGAAAACATACTGTATCCCTCAACATTATGTTCTTGATACGACAGATGATTGTCCTTCAGGAGAAGACGAACATATGTACAATATTGGTCCATGTATTGGCAACTTTGCCTGTTGGAATAGTAAAGTGTGTATACATCCTGATCTAGTCTGTAACGGACATCCTGACTGTTTATATAAAGATGACGAAATGGATTGTAACTTGAAGTGTGTAGAAGGTTTCCTCTGTGTGTCAGGGACAGTCACTGTATCAAGCTACAACAAATCTGCAGCCCTTGTTAAATTCCCTTCGTTTGACTCAGAAACCAGATATTTGGACATGTCCGGTGTGATCTTGTTTAGTACAGATTTTGATGGCGTTAAAATACCCAAGAAGACTGTGGTCATTAAATGGTCTCATTGTCAGATACGTTTTATAGTCGATGATTTGTTTCATGAATTATATTGCCTTCAAGACGTGGACCTTAGCTACAATCAGATTCAGAAAGTCGATGGCAGAAACAATTTATTTCCAGATTCTATGCACAGTCTCCGTTACTTAAACCTGTCCTATAACACAGAACTTGTGTCTGTGAAATATTTGAAATTTTCTTACTTAGAAACACTAGACCTCTCCCACACGGGACTGTCCCATCTGGATACACATTTTTTAAGTGAATTTCCCAAACTTAAGTTTTTAGATTTGAGTTTTACATTTTTCGAAAATTTTCATAAAAATATATTTCCTTCTAATCTGAACTTACAGACACTATATTTACGCGGGTCATTAGTGCGCGCTTTTTATGAAGATTTTTTTAACGGTCTCACTATCAGTCAACATCTGTACACGGACAGTTTTGAGATGTGCTGCCCACAGGTCAGAGGAAAGAACATCCCATACTATAAGTGTCACGGCCCGGAGGATCCGATTTCCTCTTGCTTTGATTTGATAGGACTCATTACCCAGCGCGTTCTTCTCTGGATCATGATATTGTTTGTCGTTCTGGGCAACATGATGATGATTGTCTATCGTTTAATCAAAGACAAATTGTCTCTGAAAACTGGTTTTTGTCTGATTGAAACACATTTGAGTGTATCTGACTTTATAATGGGAGTCTATCTATCCATGATTGCTGTAGCGGATTACAAATACCGCGACGTTTATGTTATGTATGATAACATTTGGAGGGAAAGTTTTGCATGCAAACTTGCTGGCTTCCTGGCTGTTCTCTCAAACGAAACATCGATGTTCTTTATTTTACAGATTTCCGTGAACAGATTTATGAAAATGAAAAGTCCACTTGTCCAAGAGAGGTTTTCACTTGGTCGCGGTATACTTCTGTTACTGCCCTGGGCCATTGGTTTTCTTCTTGCGCTGATCCCTGTTGTGTTCAGGTTTGAAATCAACTCATCTAACGCCATGTGTTTTGGCTTGCCCTTGACAGTTAAACGTCTTAACGGTTGGCAGTTTTCGTTTGGCGTATTCGTTTTGCTGAACGTCTTAGTGTCTGTATGTCTCGCTTACAGTCAACGAGTCATCTCTCAAGTCACATCTCAAACCAGTCGCAACGTCTCAAACACGTCTCCAATGTTGAACGAAGATATTGTGATGGACAAACAACTGTCTCTGGTAGTTCTGTCTAACTGTCTGTGTTGGTTTCCTATAGGAGTCATGGGATTATTATCTCAGGCTGGACTCGAGATCAGCAACGATGTTCACGCCTGGACAACGGTTATTGTCCTTCCAATAAAGTCTGCAGCAAACCCATTTCTGTGCATGGTTCCTGTCCTTAAGGCCAAATGGAATATATTTAGATATGGAAAGTCAAGGCCCATTTAAACATATCTTCCTTTTTTCCTGAACACTCGATAGTTTACGTTGACATAAACGTGTCAAAGCTTTTCATTGCGTACACCATTAGAAGCTGCGGAACATCACAATATGGGCTTTCCAACACACCTAATACACTTGTCCAATCACGATATCAAGATCAGCAAGCAATTCCCCGAGTAGCGAGTGAAACATCACATCGACGTACAAAAACATGTGAGATAGTTCTTTCTACAAAGGAAATGAAAATACTAATTAATTGGGGACTGGTTGGTCTCGAGGCAAGACGCCGGCCTCTAGACAGAAAGGTTGTGGGTTCAAATCCTGGCTTCACCGGTTGGGATTTTTGTACCCCTGGTCTCAGCAGCGAGGGAGGCTTGAAACGTCAATTACTCATCGACGTGAAAAATATGAGTACCGAAGTCGGAGTTATCTGCCTGTGCGGCGAGGGACATCTGTGCACAAGGCTGCCAGGGAAAAAATTAACACACAAAATTCAGTTCCCAGTCTCTAGGGACTTCGACAGAGGTAAAAAAAAGCTGGCGAACGAAACAAAAAAATACTGTGACCACGACGTATGACGCACGGTATAGGAAGAACAATAATGGAAAGCATTGTTCCGTGACAACACATCAAGGACCTACTACGAAGAATGTACTTTTAAGACATCAAGAAACCGTTGAACAAGACAAAAGAAGAACTGGGAGATATGGCTAGAGACAGACATTCTTTCAGACGGGCTGTAGTGAATGCAGCGTTTGGAAAACGATATGCAACCTGATGATTATGCACGTGTAAAATAAAACAAAAATAGTAATTAACGTTTACATGTGTATACCTATTTTTGGCTAAACTAATAACAATAATATTATTAATAATAACAATATTACTAATAATACCAACATTATAATAAATAAAATCTACTTTGTTTAGCAAATGAAGGCCATCTGCTCATCTTAATTAGAAAATTCATGGCGTAAATCGCGATATTGTTATTTCTTGCTGGGCTTTCAATTTAAAGTAATTACCTTTTGCAGATTTCAGTTATAATTTTTGTTTGCTTTACCTTATATGTTTTCTTTCTATTACACGAGATCATTATTATCCATACCATTGTCACGCTATGACGTCACTACCAAACCCCTGCCCCAGCTGATGTGTTTCATCAAGTTCATAGAATTACTGTTCACGTCCATGGTTATTCAAGATTTAGAGCAGCATTTTCATTCAAATCACATTCATTTCATTATACTACGTTTTACATTATTGTAGCAGCCTTACATTTACACGAGAAGTAAAACGTATTTACCTACATTAGTGGTATCGATTTTGTATTGATTGATTTGAATGGCAGCACCCTCCTCTGCTCGTCTGCTTTCAAATCGTTCCAAACATCATGAGCATAGCAACACACCGCTGTTAGTTGATGATAGTTTAGTTGTCTTCATGATATTTCTCAGTTCTTAATCATAACTTGAGTATAACTCTATTATAATACTTGAACAAACATCATGAGCATAGCAACACACTGCTGTTAGTTGTTTATAGTTTAGTTGTCTTCATGATATTTCTCAGTTCTTAATCATAACTTGAGTATAACTCTATTATAATACTTGAACATACATCATGAGCATAGCAACACACCGCTGTTAGTTGTTTATAGTTTAGTTGTCTTCATGATATTTCTCAGTTCTTAATCATAACTTGAGTATAACTCTATTATAATACTTGAACAAACATCATGAGCATAGCAACACACTGTTGTTAGTTGATGACAGTTTAGTTGTCTTGAGGACTTTTCTCAGTTCTTAATCATAACTTGAGTATAACTCTATTATAATACTTGAACAAACATCATAAGAGACGATATCAGTTATATACTTTGAACATGTGTGGTTAAATTATTGTTATTTTATACCAAACACGATTACATTTGTCACATTTTGAAATATTTCTTCTCAATAAACGTTTTTAAATTAAAATATCAACTTCATAAAAAATAAACAGTTCTAGAATATTTATATTTGTGTCCAGTGTTCCAAATGTAAGGGTAGGGAATAGGCAAGTAATTGCGATGCTGCGGTAAAGCTGGTAGCAAGGAGCCAGTGGTGGGGAGTGTTAAACACTCCAAGGTATGAAGACAGCTTTACAAGGGAGGAACACAACACAATACTGACGTTTCGGCCTGTGGCCTTCTTCAGAGTACAAGGACAACGAAAACAAACGGTGAAACACAATTATCTATAACTACATAATCAGAAGAAAGGAGAGGTGGACAGAAAAGAAGAAAGTAGGATGTAGAAAAATGTAAAAAGAAGAAAGCTACATGAGGGGAGGTGGGATGAGTGTGTAGATGTATAAATAAGAAATAATAGAAGAATATATATATAAATAGGTAGGGAATAGGCAAGTAATTGATAAAGCAAGCCACTCCAACAAAATACCAAACTCAAGAATGAGTAGAATGTAGTTTCCTGTGGATATTTACATTCATTCATGTAGCAACGTTTTTATGATTAGAACAAACATACACCATTGAGGTCAAGGTAAATGGACTAGATCAATTAGGACTGCGATTTGTTTTCTTCTTGCAAGATATACACTTGCCTCAGAACGATACTTTAAATTAAATTGAATGAATTCAAGACTAATGTTGAAATAAGATAAATTGCCATTTATCTCGTCTACCATAATAAAAGAAGATATATGTTAGACCTGTATTTAGAAGAAACGACCAGAGAATTGGTAAGCAGGCTCCCACATAGGAAACACCATGTCAGAGGAAAAGAGGTCGCCCTTGAGAACACTGAAAAGAACTCAATCGAATGAGGAAAGGTTGGCAGGCATAGACTCGCTCTCGACAATCGAATGAGGAAAGGTTGGCAGGCATAGACTCGCTCTCGACAATCGAATGAGGAAAGGTTGGCAGGTATAGAATCGTTCTCGACAATCGAATGAGGAAAGGTTGGCAGGTATAGACTCGTTCTCGACAATCGAATGAGGAAAGGTTGGCAGGTATAGACTCGTTCTCGACAATCGAATGAGGAAAGATTGGCAGGTATAGACTCGTTCTCGACAATCGAATGAGGAAAGGTTGGCAGGTATAGACTCGTTCTCGACAATCGAATGAGGAAAGGTTGGCAGGTATAGACTCGTTCTCGACAATCGAATGAGGAAAGATTGGCAGGTATAGACTCGTTCTCGACAATCGAATGAAGAAAGGTTGGCAGGTATAGACTCGTTCTCGACAATCGAATGAGGAAAGGTTGGCAGGTATAGACTCGTTCTCGACAATCGAATGAGGAAGGTTGGCAGGTATAGACTCGTTCTCGACAATCGAATGAGGAAAGGTTGGCAGGTATAGACTCGTTCTCGACAATCGAATGAGGAAAGGTTGGCAGGCATAGTCTCGCTCTCGACAATCGAATGAGGAAAGGTTGGCAGTCATAGTCTCGTTCTCGACAATCGAATGAGGAAAGGTTGGCAGGTATAGACTCGTTCTCGACAATCGAATGAGGAAAGGTTGGCAGGTATAGACTAGCCCTCGACAATCGAACCACTTGCCTATGATAGAGACAATTGATGACAGATTTTACGAACCATATGTGCCGTGCAACGTCACTGGCAGGATCACGTATCAATTATCAATCTATATATATCATCATCATCATCATCATCATCATCATCATCAAGTACCATGCCTGCTTGCGTAGGCGATCATATTTCTCCACAACTTCGATCTCGACAGTCATTTATCATTGCTTTTGTTGACCTTCTGCCAAAGCCATTCTCTTAAGCTGTCTGGTATCTTTTCTCTTTGGTTCCCTCTATATCCCACGTCCCTCAATGTTCCATATTGTTACAATATATTCCAGTTGTTCTCTTCTCATTACATGGCCACAAAATGTTGATTATTTCTTCCTAATATTGGATATTAGTTTTCTTTTTGCCTTGGCCTCTTTCCGAAGGTTTTCATTGCTCTTATTAACTGCCCATGGTATTCTCAACATTCTTCTGTATAATCACATTTCTATAGCCACCAGAGATATTTTTGTCTGTTGTCCTATTGTCCATGATTCGCAGCCACATATGTTAAGACTGGCTCTACATAAAATTTAAGAACTCTTTCTCTTGTTTTATTTGACAAAAATGGATTGCACAGTATCTTCCTCATTTTTTAGAAAGCTGCGTTTGCCTGAGCCATTCTGCATCTCACCTCTGTTGTACATGCCTAAACATCCGAAGTTAACAATGTTCCTGGTTCTCATATATGTACATTCATTTACCTGTTTTGATATTTTCCCGCTTCTCTTTTTTCTTTATATGTTGTGAAATCTTTTTCTCAGTTGCTAAAATTACTTCAGGGCACTACATTCAGTAATAAATAAATAAATAAATATATATATATATATATATATATATATATATATATATATATATATATATATATATATACACACACATATATATATATCACTGAATGTTGCTGATATCACATCAAACAAAACGTGACATATATTTTATATTTATATTTGTTCAGTACTTTTCTTGTTATCCTTATTTATTCTTTGACTCAATATTTGTCGTTGTTCATCAGTTTCAAGAAGCACCATATGAGATTCACAAATTAATTCGCCGCACTATTTTTGTGAGCATTTGCACGGACATTGAAAGCATGCACTATCTTAGCGGACAATAGTGGTATAGTAAACAAGATGAATGAAAACACAAACACATTTATATTGCATTCCTGAACAATGGGCTTCCGTTTCCAAACATGGTGGAATGAGGTCACTTTCGCTAGACCGCTGCAGAAGTTGCATTAGGGAACTGATTAGCTTCGGTTCTACGGTGTAATTTTCTGCGCCTGAACTAATCAACTGATCCAGTTAGCAAAGTTCGCCGATGATAACAGGTTGTACTCACCTCATTGTTCTTCATTGTCAAGTCAAAAGTTTGTGAATACGACTTTCCCCTGCCTAGCGATATATGCGAATTACGTCAACACATCGTGTGATGTTCCAAAACCGTCGGTGTAATTGTATGACGCCAAGTTCTTGCATTGTACAACTCCTTGCTAAGCTCTGCTCAGTCTAGTTAGTAGCAGTTTTCACTATAGAAATTGTGCATCAGCTTTTCGTATGCTGTTGGCTGCCTTTACTAAAGTAACTGGGATATTGTGAGTGCAGCCATTGTTGTGTGAGCTACGTCACCAAGTTAGTCGCTTAGCCCTAGGACGGTCGTACTCTAATCAATGAAAGACGGAGTGGGGTTTCGTACATGGCTTGTCAGCATCGGTGAGACTGCCGGAAGTTCGTGATAGCTAGGAGGGTCTTATAGTCTGTTGTTTGATGTGTGATGGTGATGGTCTAATCACCAACTAATTAATACATCAAGTTTTGGCAGATGGTGCTCGTAAACCTGGGAGGGCCGACCATCTAAGGGCATAATCCCCCTACAGCAAAGACAATCTGCTGCCTTGCAGGAAGATTGGGGACAATCAAAGGCTAAGGAAAGCAAACCTCAATCAAATGCTGGCTGAAATCGGATGCACTGGGCCACTGGCGCAGAACACAGTGCAACGTTTTAACAAGTAATCAATCAGACTGGATCTAAAAGACTCTAATTATGATAGAAACTACCGCTGACCGGAAAGGCTTAAAAAAAAAACAGCTGAATATACTACACTGGAATGCGGAGGGCATATACAAAAAAAACAAGCTCTAACAATCAGACTAGCAAAGGAGGAGATAGACGTTGCTTGCATCCAGGAAACTCATCTTAATCCTCAGCACAGATTTATAATTAGAAGCTACCAAACATTTAGACAAGACAGAGAAGGTCACAAGGGTGGAATTCTTATACTTATTAACAATTCCATCCCAGCAAAACTGATAGAGGTAGTCACAAACGAAGAGGCAGAGATCATTGGTACAGACCTATACATTAACTCCGCTAGTATAAGGCTATTTAATATATACTGTCCAAATGAAAAATTACTGAGGGTGGAATCAATGGAAAAAACACCATCAAAGTGTCTGGTAGTAGGAGACTTTAACAGCCACTCTGAAAGATTGGGATATAAGGAGTCCAATGTATAAGGAGTCCAATGTTCGAGGTGAAGAAGTGGAAGAATGGGAAATAGACAACAACCTATTCCTCATAAACTCTAGAGAGGACCCCCTAACCTTCAACTCAAGAAGATGGAAAACAAGTTCCGCTCCCGACCTAGCATTTGCAACTGGAGACATATCTATCAAAATAACAAGAAAAGTGCTGAACCAACTTGGGGATAGTGACCATAGGCCAGTCAAACTTTCAGTGGATCTTGCTCACAAACAGGAGTTGCAAATACCTCTTCCCCGCTGGAACTATAAGAGAGCAGATTGGGCAAAGTTTGCAAGGTTCACTGATGCATATACTGCGCCTATCAACACCCACGAAAAGTAAGGTCAATAATATGATAGAGCGGTTAACAAATGGAATCATGAGAGCTGCTAAAGAATCCATTCCTAAAGGAGCAAAAAGAAACTACAAGCCATACTGGAGCAAGAAAATACAAAGACTAGAAGAGGAACTGAACTCTGCCAGAGAACTAGCTGAAACATCACACAGCACAGAGAGCAACATTGCCTACAAAGCAGCCTCGGCCAAATACAGAGGCGAGGTCATGATATCAGCTAGACAGAGCTGGATAGAAAAAAACAGAGAGCCTTAATCTAGACACAAATGGTCATAAACTATGGAAACTTGCGAAAGCTCTGAGTGGCGAAAACACTTGCCGACCACCAATATCATTAGCACACAATCAGAACATCCTCACAGGCAAAAGGGCAGCAAATCTACTGATACAAAATTACAAAAACATTAGTAGAATAAACGTTCCAATAGACAAATGGAAAGCTGCAAGACGGGAAAACCAAGATGCAAAACACATGCCTTTAGCACCAGAAGGAAGAGCATCAGACGACCATCTTTACCCTAACTGAATTAGATGTTGCCTGAGATTGAAGCTCAAAAGTTTCCCTGGTAAAGATGGAATCACCAACGAAATGCGTCTAAATATGGGACAGAAAGCCAAGAGCCAGCTTCTAAGGATAATAAATGCTAGCTGGAAGAGAGGTCATGTGCCGGCAGTCTGGAAAGAAGCTATTATGGTGCCCATCCTCAAGCGTGGAAAAGACCCACTAGACCCAAGTAGCTATAGACCAATTAGCCTACTGAGCTGCCTGAGTAAACTCATGGAAAGGCTGGTTAACAGAAGACTTATGTGGCATTTGGAGACAAAACAACAAATCGTACCACAACAAAATGGTTTCCGTCAGCACAGATCAACTGAAGACCTGGTCACCTACATTGCACAGGAAATAGAGGATGCTCTACAAAAAAAGAAACACACACTGGCAGTGTGGGTCGACATGGAGAAGGCTTTTAATGGGGTATGGCGAGAGGGTTTAAAGAACAAGTTTTTTTAGACTTGGCATCCAGGGTCGTTTATTCAATTGGGTCTCTCAATACCGTCAGGATAGAACGGCCAGAGTACAAGTTCAAGGTCAACTAAGTAAGAAGGTCTCTATCGAACAAGGTGTCCCACAAGGCGGAGTCTTGTCCCCAACACTCTTTTTAAGTGTCATAAATGACATCGTAATGGACATCCCACCCAGAATACACTCAGCAATATACGCAGATGATCTGGCGTTATGGTCTCGCGAGGAAAGTATGTCGGTGGCTGGACCCAGGATGCCAGATATCCTAGGTGAACTTGAAAAATGGACGAACACCTGGTTCTTACCAATCAACGAAAAAAAACTACATATACAATTTTCAGCCTATCAAGAAACACACTTTCTGCAAACTTGAAGATAAAAGACCATAAACTCCCTATTGACCAAAACCCAACATATCTTGGTGTCACCATGAATCGCAGAATGACTTGGAAAAATCAGATAGACAGAGCAAGGAAAAAAGCCAGAAAACGAACAAATATTATGAAGAAATTGGCAGGAACCGACTGGGGGGGCAGACAGCAATATTTTGAAAAGACTATAAGTAGGAAGAGTCAGACAAGTTCTAGAGTATGGAGTCACAGCCTGGGCTATGGCTTCCAAATCACACCTTAGCAAAATTAACAGAACACAGAATCAAGCTGCCCGTAACATCACTGGTGCTATGAAGTCTACACCTATCAAAACTCTAGAAACAGTAACAGGTTTACAACCCCTAGATGACAGACGGTCACTAAAGTATTGCAACAAGCGGAGAAATATAGAAGGCTCCCTAGTCACTCCATGCACCAAAGAATAACTGGTTTCGGAATTGTACGACTAAAAAGGAGCAACTTCGCTACAATTGCCAATGAACTAATTACTGGAGACCCAGTACTTTTCCAAACATCTTGGGTCCATCTGATATGTCTCCTCGTGGAATACATAAAATACCAGAACTTAAGGAAAATCTAACAGGAATCATGAAAAAAGGCACCCATTCAGACACAGAAAGAAAACACGTAGCAGAAAAACACATACACGATACCTACCCACAGGACTCTTGGTCCCACATATACACAGATGGCTCTGCTACAAATGCCACCAGAAATGAAGGGGGAGGTGTGTTCTTGACGCTGAATAATCAGGACGAGATCACAAAGTCAATAGCTACTGGAAAATTCTCAAACAACTTTAAAGCAGAAACTGAGGCCATCAGAGATGCTGCAACACTGGCTAGTCAACACAAAAATAACATCGTCTATCTCATCGCAGTACTATCGGCTCTAAAAAGCCCCAAGAATAATGAACTAGATGACTTGTGAACAACCCTGGACCAACTATGCAATAACTTCCAGAGAGTAGTCATTCAGTGGATACCATCACACTGTAATATACACGGGAACGAACGCGCAGACAAATTAGCTAAAGAGGGAGGGAGATTACCACAAGAAAACCATCCGCTCAGTTATGATGAAGCCAAATCCATTCTCAAAGGTCAGTTACATGAAAAATGGAAACGAGAACCCCCAAAGCATAACGAGAGTGACGGATACCAACAACTATCAAGGAAGGATCAAGTCATCATACTTCGCCTACGCACTGGCCACGATAGAATGAGAAATCACATGTTCACCAAATTCAAAATAGGTACAACCAGCCTATGCCACTGCACAGTGGACAATATGACTACAAAACATGTTCTACAGGATTGCCCCCAGTACACAGACCCGAGAAGAGCAATGTGGTCCACGCCCACCTCCCTGGAAGAGAATCTATATATGGGGCAATCGATTCGCTTAAACAGACAGCTGACTTCATGAGAGAGTCTGGAATTCTACTCTGATTGAGTCTTAATCGCAGAGAGAGAGAGAGAGAGAGAGAGAGAGAGAGAGAGAGAGAACAATGGTAGTTTGTGTGTCTGGTCAGCTATGTGGTAGTTGTTATATTGGGTAGATTTAGTAAAATAAATAACAACTCTGGACGTTTAATAGTAGCGATGTTTCTGGTCATCTATGTGGTAGTTGTTATATTGGGTAGATTTAGTAAAATAAATAAAAACATTGGACGTTTAATAGTAGCGATGTTAGTAGTATACAAGGGTCCATTTGGATATTATTTAGGCGTAAATTAACAAAGATATATAGCAGGCGCATTTCGCGCGAAATGTACACGAGAGACAAGGGGAGTTAACCATGACTGCTCGTGTCGGGATGTTGACTTCTAGTCCCGGTGACCCCGGAAGTGACCTGTTTATGTCTGCTTTGTGCTGACTTTGGCGTTCTTCATGTACTTGCTCGATAGTGATAGGTTAGTAGATTATACAACATCAATGAAAAACGATCAATATAAAACAGAAGACAAAGATATATTTTATTCTTTTATTATCTCAATAGGTGTATAACATACAGTGAATATTATATATCATTACAAAAATATTTAGTACACGAAGTAAATATATAGTACAAGGATAACATTTATTTATAGCTATGTAGTTGGGTGTCTGCTTAGCGTTGTACCATAAATGAAGCATAAGGGTGAAACTGTTAGAGATCGTTGGTCAGTCTAAGCTGGTAGTGTAAAGAGTTAAATATCTAGAGGCGTAGTCGAGACGTTGTCATCAGCTACATTTCTTTTTATATAGAAATAGGAAAGAGCATTTCTTGTTTGACTGTTGGAAAATATGGAATTATTTAAGACTTTGAATCCTACATTTTTCCCACCCTTGGCCTTTTGCGTAGCGAGAACCTCTAAAAACATATCTTTATCTAGTTTGTTGTGTTGCTTACTTAACCCCTTACAACTGATTTTATCATAATCCCCACTACAATGGTACGTCTTACTACATAAGCTAACAAGAGCTGTCCCTTCGTACTCTAGTTTAAAAAGACCGGGCGTTCGCTTGGTGTATGCTTTAACACCCTTACAGTTTATACACTCTGTCTTGCTAGTATGTTCATCGCAAAACTCGGCAGGAAACCAGTCTTTATATACACTATTAAACTCATCCCGCAGACCTGACTTAACTATGTTCTCTAACTTAGGGGCACTTAAAGCCAGGTGTAAACTATCAGTATCTGTTTCACATAACTGAAAGTTGGACCTATCTACAAACTTATCTAAGAACTCGAAATAAAAATCTAACATACGAAGTTTTGCATATTGATAGACGAAGAAACCGATTTGTAGGGGTAAGTCCCAAACAGTTTTCTTTTTCTCCATCTCAACTTCAAAAAGATCCTCCCCTATTTCAGTCATCTTTTTAAACCGGGAACTATTAATCATTTTCGATATCTCATCCCCCTGAACGTACGAAATAGCGCTATGATTGGCCTTATTGGTTAGAGTCTTCCCGTAGGCTGAGTTTCCTAAGAGCTTCATCGTATCGCTTACTATAGATTGACTTTCGTCTAGATCACCAGCCCTCCTAGCGTCAGAAACCATTTCGCCACTTTTTAAAACAACTAGACGGTTGATATTCTATCACTTGATAAATTTTTGTTACCTCCAATCCGTGGTCTAAATACCATTTTAACAGTGGTGTTGCCAACAAATTTTTTTCCCCGACATAACTACCGATTAGGGTGCGACGAGGGGTTGACAACAGTTATGTTTGAGGGCATATTCACCCATAAACGGGCCAATATCATCACGCGTGACGCCAATATTTTTGAAAATTGGAGTCATCTCACGGAAATGTTCCTTCAGGCGGTCGGGGACGTGTAGGTCACATTCAACTAAACCAAAACACGTCCCATCTGAAACAGAACTCAGAATCTGTTTATTACTGAGAGGGAGCCCTTCTTTAGAGTAAGAGGGTCTAGCTCGAGGGATGGCTTTAGAAAGGAAACCCCTAATGGTTGGGTCAGACTTTTTCAGAGCCTGCCACTCACATTCCCACATAACTTCTACGGGGACTTTGACCTCCTCGGTTAGGTAGGTGTGTATCTCACATGTATTTTCAAACAGCTCGAACAAGGGCTTATTATTAACAGGATTTCTATCTTTATCTTTGGTGAGGGGACAGTCTTTGTGACCATGGTACAGACAACCATGAAAATTGTAGCCTATTCTATTGGATTTATCCCACCCATCCACAGGGATGTTTCTAGCACCTAACCGAAACTCCCGCCCGTTAAACTGAGTTTTCAACTCCACCCCTTTTTGGTGAGCGACCCACGTTAGCCACTCTCTACTTTGTTGGACATAATAGTTATCTTTTTCGACCCTAAACCCAGTCTCCATTCTTCTAATAATTGGATAATCTGTTGGCATTGGGTTCATCAGGGCCCAAAGATACAACGCATTGGCATCGTAACCTTGGATGGATCGGACTAGCTTTCCGCCCCTAATAAAAGTTTTCCCTACCTCATGATACCTATGAAAAATTATAGAGGGACCCCCCAACAATATTATCTCTAATCATTGTGTGTAGACTAGCCTGTTTGCTCGAACATAAACTAAACATTACACCCCTATCAACGGTCTTAAAAAGATACTTTAAACAAACACCCGGACCGAAATGGCGTCTTTAAAACAGTCCACACCCCGCTCCCCATAAAAGCGAACCTGTTGCTCTAATGCGTCTAAGAAGGGGACTACATCTTTGTTATTATACCACACCAAAAAGTCCCTAAGGGTCGCCATCTTATTGTCCTTCCAGACCTTTTTACACAGAGCGTACTCCTCCTTGGAAATATTGACATTTTTTAGTTTGGAAAAGAACGCTTCGTGTGGGGGTAACTGCGTCTCATTCAACTTTCGGCGGTCGTCTATATATTCATAACAAAAGTAACCCTTTGTCTCGCTAATCTTGTAAGCTGCCAAGTACTTGCTATAACTAAAACCTGGTGCTAGATAATTTATTATATCTAGGAACTTTAACTTCTGCGTTGCAATACACATAAAGTTATTGTTTCTTTTAACTATAAACTTGAACGGTTTTGGTACTTTGTAGGCTACTTCCATTTTATCTTCCTCTTCTTCGATAACATCAGCTTCTTCATCTTCGTCTTCCTCGTCTTCTTCTTCTTCTTCGCCCACTTGTGCAGTGGCATCCATGAAGTGCTTTATTAAATAAGGTTTAATGACGTTGATGTCATATTTCCCCGAGTTAAACCCTATTACTGGAAGCTCTTTTAAATATTCATCAAACTTAGCTATTAGCTTGTGTTTGTTCAGTTCATGGAGTTGAGTAAAAATACTGTCAAACCGATCTCGCAACAACGAGTATGCCATATCAGCGATACCAGTGAGGTAATCAACCATCTGACTAACTAAAACCTGTGGGTCACCCTTCGTTATGAAGCATATTGGTCCCTCCCACCCGGGGACATTTGATGCTATAGAGCAGGAGAGGGGGACGTGTTTAGCTACAAAGGTAGTCGAGTGCGTCTCTCGGGGAACATTCCTACTATCAAAATAACATTCATAATCGAATGTCGCCCTGAACGGGTAAATAAAAGACTCTGGAGTACTTATCCCTTCAGCACTGATCGCGTCCCATACACTTTCAGGTGATGAGTAAACTCCACCCTTATATGTCTCTACAGTCATATCCCCATTGCAAGTTTTTTCGTGCCTATCCATACGCCCAAACTTTTTCCACAATTTCCCACATTTTCCACAAGAAAAAATTTTACTAGCCCTAGAAAGAACGTTTATATAAAAGAAATGGTTTTTGTAAAGTAAAAGACGGAGAGTTTCACTATAACTACTGCCGCTTCTCAGGACAATACGCAAGGCTCGTTCAGAATCAAACTCAAAAATATCTATGTTTACTGAAAAACAATTTTCTAAGAGAGACATTTCAGCAAGAGTTACACCGGGAAAGTTACTTAACATTAGAGAGGGGTAAAACTGTTTGAAAAGCAGTCTCGACGCCTTCCTAACATTATTAAGTGGAGTCCCTCGATGGACAGCTAGACAACGGAAGAAACAGAGATTATCCTTGTAAACTTTAGAATTGGAGTCGTTTTGAATGGTATTAATCCCATGGTTCGAAGCAATGTATGTTGGGATATCTATCAGACACCCTATAGGATAATCTTGAAGTTTATAAATATAAACACTCGTACTGACTAAGACCCACCCCACAAGTGGAATAACATGCACCGAAACTGCACCAAAACCTGCACGAGAAGTAGTATGTTAGGGTATGTTCACAGCCACTACTACTAGCTTTTTGTTGTTTTTTTTTGGAGTTTGATATGTAGGGGTGTCAAAAATTATGTGGGAGGTATGCCTTGAGGTTATATTTCAATATTTTATCGATTTCAGGGGCGTAACCCTAAAAAATTTTAAGGGGGGTAACAATTTCAAATGTGATTTTTAAGTTAATTTTTGGTGTGGGGATGTCTAAAATAAAGTTTTAAGTAAGCCTACGTGCTAAATTTACGATTTTTATCGATTTCAGGGGCGTAACCCTCAAAAATGCTAAGGGGGTAAAATCCTAAAGTGGTTTTTTATGTAAATTTTTGCAATGGGAATGTCTAAAATAAAGTTTGGGGTATGACTAGCGTGAAAATTTACGATTTTTACCGATTTCATGGGCGTAACCCTAAAAAATGCTAAGGGGGTAAAATCCTAAAAGTGGTTTTTTATGTAAATTTTTGCAATGGGGATGTCTAAAATAAAGCGGGCATTGCGTCAGCGGTCAAAAACTATTTTTAGTAACACATCCGGTATTGCCTCAGAGGTCAGTTCTATTTTTAGTAACACTTCCGGCGTTTCAAGTGTATATATCTGTGAAGCTTGTAATCAGACTTTCGCTTACAGTTCTTGACGCTGGATGTGGCTCGCGCCTTCAGACACGTAAAAGTAAGTGTTATCTTAGTTCTTTAATATTATAGTATGATACTTTAGTAGCGTATTTTCGATAAGTTGCTTTTAGTATCCATGTGTTATTTTTGTAACCTAATTTCGCTAGTTTGTGAATCTCATTGTTTACTTTTATTATTTTCTTCTCTTATAATGTTTACTGTTCTTTAGTTGTAATGTTTACTGTTCTTTATTCTTTAGTTGTAATGTTTCAATTTCTTTTCTACAGATGTCTAACACTTGTCATCTCTGCTCCAAAACTTTCACCCGGAGCCGGGACATAAAACGACACGTTGCTAGTGTACATGTGCGTCAGGAATACAAATGTGCTGTTTGTGAACGAATTTATAATAGAGCAGACAATCTTGCCAAACATATTAAGACAGAGCATTCGGTATCTCTTGTATCAGTAGTTCCTGTATCACCGGCACGTCCACAAGTATCGACAACCTCACGCAAGCGGGCAGTAAAGAGTTCGACTCAAGAGCCCTCAAAGAGACCAAGACTTAATGAAATAGACTCTTTAAATAAGTTACCTCAAGATATTAGGAAGATATATAAGAACAACTGGTTAGCAATTAGAGCACATGAACGTAGGAACAAATACATGGAGACGTACACTATATTTCATCAGCCTGATACTCCTATAGATTGGAAGACTCTTGTAACCCCAATCTTCCAAGGCCAGAAAAAGCGTTTCAAGGTGAATTATAGTCATCATCTAGTTTTAAGACATAGAGAGACACAGAGGCTGCGTTACTTTCACGCAAGCTCAAATAACGCGACAGGGTTAGACAAACCCTTGTTAGTTAACAACAGAAATGATTTTGAAACGTTCATCGATAGATTAAATGAAAGTGATATATTAGGTTATGCAGATAAAAATAGGGAGACAACCAAATACACTTTGGAAGCCTTAGTCAGTACGAGTGTTTATATTTATAAACTTCAAGATTATCCTATAGGGTGTCTGATAGATATCCCAACATACATTGCTTCGAACCATGGGATTAATACCATTCAAAACGACTCCAATTCTAAAGTTTACAAGGATAATCTCTGTTTCTTCCGTTGTCTAGCTGTCCATCGAGGGACTCCACTTAATAATGTTAGGAAGGCGTCGAGACTGCTTTTCAAACAGTTTTACCCCTCTCTAATGTTAAGTAACTTTCCCGGTGTAACTCTTGCTGAAATGTCTCTCTTAGAAAATTGTTTTTCAGTAAACATAGATATTTTTGAGTTTGATTCTGAACGAGCCTTGCGTATTGTCCTGAGAAGCGGCAGTAGTTATAGTGAAACTCTCCGTCTTTTACTTTACAAAAACCATTTCTTTTATATAAACGTTCTTTCTAGGGCTAGTAAAATTTTTTCTTGTGGAAAATGTGGGAAATTGTGGAAAAAGTTTGGGCGTATGGATAGGCACGAAAAAACTTGCAATGGGGATATGACTGTAGAGACATATAAGGGTGGAGTTTACTCATCACCTGAAAGTGTATGGGACGCGATCAGTGCTGAAGGGATAAGTACTCCAGAGTCTTTTATTTACCCGTTCAGGGCGACATTCGATTATGAATGTTATTTTGATAGTAGGAATGTTCCCCGAGAGACGCACTCGACTACCTTTGTAGCTAAACACGTCCCCCTCTCCTGCTCTATAGCATCAAATGTCCCCGGGTGGGAGGGACCAATATGCTTCATAACGAAGGGTGACCCACAGGTTTTAGTTAGTCAGATGGTTGATTACCTCACTGGTATCGCTGATATGGCATACTCGTTGTTGCGAGATCGGTTTGACAGTATTTTTACTCAACTCCATGAACTGAACAAACACAAGCTAATAGCTAAGTTTGATGAATATTTAAAAGAGCTTCCAGTAATAGGGTTTAACTCGGGGAAATATGACATCAACGTCATTAAACCTTATTTAATAAAGCACTTCATGGATGCCACTGCACAAGTGGGCGAAGAAGAAGAAGAAGACGAGGAAGACGAAGAAGAAGAAGCTGATGTTATCGAAGAAGAGGAAGATAAAATGGAAGTAACCTACAAAGTACCAAAACCGTTCAAGTTTATAGTTAAAAGAAACAATAACTTTATGTGTATTGCAACGCAGAAGTTAAAGTTCCTAGATATAATAAATTATCTAGCACCAGGTTTTAGTTATAGCAAGTACTTGGCAGCTTACAAGATTAGCGAGACAAAGGGTTACTTTTGTTATGAATATATAGACGACCGCCAAAAGTTGAATGAGACGCAGTTACCCCCACACGAAGCGTTCTTTTCCAAACTAAAAAATGTCAATATTTCCAAGGAGGAGTACGCTCTGTGTAAAAAAGTCTGGAAGGACAATAAGATGACGACCCTTAGGGACTTTTTGGTGTGGTATAATAACAAAGATGTAGTCCCCTTCTTAGACGCATTAGAGCAACAGGTTCGCTTTTATGGGGAGCGGGGTGTGGACTGTTTTAAAGACGCCATTTCGGTTCCGGGTGTTTGTTTAAAGTATCTTTTTAAGACCGTTGATAGGGGTGTAATGTTTAGTTTATGTTCGAGCAAACAGGCTAGTCTACACACAATGATTAGAGATAATATTGTTGGGGGTCCCTCTATAATTTTTCATAGGTATCATGAGGTAGGGAAAACTTTTATTAGGGGCGGAAAGATAGTCCGATCCATCCAAGGTTACGATGCCAATGCGTTGTATCTTTGGGCCCTGATGAACCCAATGCCAACAGATTATCTAATTATTAGAAGAATGGAGACTGGGTTTAGGGTCGAAAAAGATAACTATTATGTCCAACAAAGTAGAGAGTGGCTAACGTGGGTCGCTCACCAAAAAGGGGTGGAGTTGAAAACTCAGTTTAACGGGCGGGAGTTTCGGTTAGGTGCTAGAAACATCCCTGTGGATGGGTGGGATAAATCCAATAGAATAGGCTACAATTTTCATGGTTGTCTGTACCATGGTCACAAAGACTGTCCCCTCACCAAAGATAAAGATAGAAATCCTGTTAATAATAAGCCCTTGTTCGAGCTGTTTGAAAATACATGTGAGATACACACCTACCTAACCGAGGAGGTCAAAGTCCCCGTAGAAGTTATGTGGGAATGTGAGTGGCAGGCTCTGAAAAAGTCTGACCCAACCATTAGGGGTTTCCTTTCTAAAGCCATCCCTCGAGCTAGACCCTCTTACTCTAAAGAAGGGCTCCCTCTCAGTGATAAACAGATTCTGAGTTCTGTTTCAGATGGGACGTGTTTTGGTTTAGTTGAATGTGACCTACACGTCCCCGACCGCCTGAAGGAACATTTCCGTGAGATGACTCCAATTTTCAAAAATATTGGCGTCACGCGTGATGATATTGGCCCGTTTATGGGTGAATATGCCCTCAAACATAACTTGTTGTCAACCCCTCGTCGCACCCTAATCGGTAGTTATGTCGGGGAAAAAATTTTGTTGGCAACACCACTGTTAAAATGGTATTTAGACCACGGATTGGAGGTAACAAAAATTTATCAAGTGATAGAATATCAACCGTCTAGTTGTTTTAAAAAGTTTGGCGAAATGGTTTCTGACGCTAGGAGGGCTGGTGATCTAGACGAAAGTCAATCTATAGTAAGCGATACGATGAAGCTCTTAGGAAACTCAGCCTACGGGAAGACTCTAACCAATAAGGCCAATCATAGCGCTATTTCGTACGTTCAGGGGGATGAGATATCGAAAATGATTAATAGTTCCCGGTTTAAAAAGATGACTGAAATAGGGGAGGATCTTTTTGAAGTTGAGATGGAGAAAAAGAAAACTGTTTGGGACTTACCCCTACAAATCGGTTTCTTCGTCTATCAATATGCAAAACTTCGTATGTTAGATTTTTATTTCGAGTTCTTAGATAAGTTTGTAGATAGGTCCAACTTTCAGTTATGTGAAACAGATACTGATAGTTTATACCTGGCTTTAAGTGCCCCTAAGTTAGAGAACATAGTTAAGTCAGGTCTGCGGGATGAGTTTAATAGTGTATATAAAGACTGGTTTCCTGCCGAGTTTTGCGATGAACATACTAGCAAGACAGAGTGTATAAACTGTAAGGGTGTTAAAGCATACACCAAGCGAACGCCCGGTCTTTTTAAACTAGAGTACGAAGGGACAGCTCTGTTAGCTTATGTAGTAAGACGTACCATTGTAGTGGGGATTATGATAAAATCAGTTGTAAGGGGTTAAGTAAGCAACACAACAAACTAGATAAAGATATGTTTTTAGAGGTTCTCGCTACGCAAAAGGCCAAGGGTGGGAAAAATGTAGGATTCAGTCTTAAATAATTCCATATTTTCCTACAGTCAAACAAGCAAATGCTCTTTCCTATTTCTATATAAAAAGAAATGTAGCTGATGACAACGTCTCGACTACGCCTCTAGATATTTAACTCTTTACACTACCAGCTTAGACTGACCAACGATCTCTAACAGTTTCACCCTTATGCTTCATTTATGGTACAACGCTAAGCAGACACCCAACTACATAGCTATAAATAAATGTTATCCTTGTACTATATATTTACTTCGTGTACTAAATATTTTTGTAATGATATATAATATTCACTGTATGTTATACACCTATTGAGATAATAAAAGAATAAAATATATCTTTGTCTTCTGTTTTATATTGATCGTTTTTTCATTGATGTTGTATAATCTACTAACCTATCACTATCGAGCAAGTACATGAAGAACGCCAAAGTCAGCACAAAGCAGACATAAACAGGTCACTTCCGGGGTCACCGGGACTAGAAGTCAACATCCCGACACGAGCAGTCATGGTTAACTCCCCTTGTCTCTCGTGTACATTTCGCGCGAAATGCGCCTGCTATATATCTTTGTTAATTTACGCCTAAATAATAATTTCCAAATGGACCCTTGTATACTACTGATGTTTCTGTAAGTAAAGCTGTCTTGAACTTGATCATCCCTATGTCGTTAGACATCGCTTAGCGCTCGTAGAGTTTTTCGTCATTTATCTCTATTCTGGGCGAGATGTTTGGTCTTATGTAATGAATCTATGCCTGCCAACTTTGCTACTCTTATACGTGTTCCTTTTAGTGTATCTCTAGGTCTTCCTCTTTTTCTGTATCATGATGTTTCCCTCATAGAAGAGCATGTTTTGGAATACTTGTGTTGCTTCTTCTCAAAATATAGCCGACATATGTCTATCTTCTCTTCCTAATTGTAGATAAGATCGTTGGTTGCATGACCATGTCTCTTACCTCTATATTAGCCTTTTATCCATTACAGGGTAAGTAAAGTAACGAGCCCCCGTCACGCCAAGTGGCGTATAGGAAATATGGTTTTAGTGACCATAAATTTTACAGACCTTCGGCACATGATTTTTGGGTTAACTTGGTCGGTATTACGCCCGTGTCGCTTTACTTTCCCAGATAAAAATCCGGTACCCATTAAAGGCTGGGTTAACCGGAAGCCGTCAGTTGGGATCGAACCCTAACTCTTGTCCTTTGTAGTTCAGTTCACTAACCACTGAGCTATCGCGGCTCCCTGTGAATGCAAATGCTTACGAAGAATGTGCACCCTGTTATGAAGGGAGCATCGATAGCTCAGTGGTTAGTGAACTGGACTACAAAAGACAAGGGGTCGGGTTCGATCCCAACCGACGGCTTCCGGGTACACCCAGCCTTAAATGGGTACCGGATTTTTTTTCAGGGAAAGTAAAGCAGCACAGGCGTAATACCAACCACATTACCCCAAAAATCATGAGCTGAAGGTCTGTAAAAAATATGGGGTCACTAACACCATATTTCCCTATACGCCACTTGGCGTGATGGGGGTACTTTACTTTTATTTGTACTTATTTGGATTCAAGCCTTTAGTTTCCCCTCAATATTTTGTTTGTTTTCCATTTTCCACGTCCGTAACTAAAGGTTAAATGACATGTTTGAGTTGAATGTTCAAAGTCTAGTTTTCTTTGCTAACTAATTTTGATTTCCATTGTTTCTTCAAGTTTTTTTAGAAATCCACTACTGCTTTTGCTGTCCTACTTCTTACCTTTTTTTTTTTATTTCAGTTTCTTGAACAGTATTACCTAAAGTTTGTTCAGAAATTCTTGCCCACAGATTTTATTAATTATCTCGGAAACTGTTTGATGAATTTCTGTAATTCTTTTTCGTGAAATATTATTTTTTCACCGACCTTCAGTCTGCTTTTTTGCCCTACTGTCGTGCATTGAGGAAAGATTTTTGCTTAATTGAGGTATATAAAAATATGATTGTCTTGCTTGTCCTAAATTTTAGGATTTTACAATACCAACATTTGTTGTAATCAACTCACCAATTAAAAAGGCAAATTTCACGCGCACACCACACAATCTTAGCACCGTTTCCCACACTTAACTTGTAAGACGTGAGCCACTCCCAGGTTTTGTTTTTTGTAATTTCATTTCGGGTTTCGTTTAAAATTGGTCCAGATGCGTATTTTGACAAAATATCTAAGGTTTGATAGTATGTTTGATTTGTATAGTCTAAGTTTTGTGTTTGTGTTGATGAGTTTTGATTAACTATATACTAGTTCATAAACTATACGTTAGATCGTAATTCTCATCTGTTATAAACTATATACTAGATCATAAACTATACGTTAGATCGTAATTCTCATCTGTTATAAACTATATACTAGATCATGAACTATACGTTAGATCGTAATTCTCATCTGTTATAAACTATATACTAGATCATGAACTATACGTTAGATCGTAATTCTCATCTGTTATAAACTATATACTAGATCATAAACTATACGTTAGATCGTAATTCTCATCTGTTATAAACTATATACTATGGTTCGTTCACAAATTCGTGCCCACAGAGTTGATTCATTGGTTATTGGTTATTGGTTATGGAAGGCCTCGGTTTCACAGCAAACGAATTAAAATCCATAATTGCTCAACCGCCCGTGCCAGTGGAATCATCCGAATTACTAACTCATCTCCCAAACAAAGAAAGGTAACTGTAGTCCCCATCGTAGCAGTCTCAGCACACGCCAAAAAACATAAGGCGAAACCGCGTAGAAAGTGAACACAGCCAATTGTTCCCTGTCATACGATATCATCATTCATCGTAAACAAGCGGGATATCGAAGCAGGATCAAAACGGATGAGAAACACAGCTCACGGTGTGCACAGAGCACTTAACTCAGTAGCTCCTGCAACAAGCCGGACTTGGAATATGAGGAAACTGCAAGAAGGAACACTTTTCAGACATAGCCTTCAATGGTTCCTGCCGCCTATCCACCATATACCATGGGAGTTCACGTCCTCCCGAAAATGATGATCGTCATAGCACTTGATGATGTTAGGCCGTCATTGATGACTCCAATTTCAAACATATAGACACACAGTGGTGGTAAGTTATCATTTCCAATCCAACAGAAGCCACATGACCTGCAGTTAGTAAAACCACAGAGAGAATATGATTTTGTGACCTTCACTGATTCACTCTTAGATGTGAATGTGTAGTTTACACAAGAGGAGAAGTTTTCAACTACAGTGATCCCATTTAAGGCAATTCTGGGATAGCAAGGCAAGTCTCCTTTATAGCAGCAGAACTTGATGTTCTCCGCTCCCTTCTTGTAGCTGCCGCCACACGATTCTGATGTCTCATTAACTTGGATATCATTCAAGAACAATGTCAGATTAACATTCCATAGATATGGCTCTGCTGATGAAATGCTTGGTGCAACAGTTGTATCAATCATACTGGAGGCTCCTGGTCTGTGGTCATTAATATCACAGACGGCACATGATGTTGTTATATTCAGTATTTCTTTCTGGGGTGTAAATATGTGGCACACACATGGAGAGTGGTTTGTGGTCACAGTAATCCCATTAAAGGCAATTCTAGGGTAGCATGGCATAGCTGTTTCAGATCAGCACAATCCTGTGATGTTTTCTGTGTTCGCTATAAAGCTGCTGCTGCTACACAATCCTGACCAATTATAGGTGTGGACATTATTCACTTGCAATGACAAAACTGCTTTGCTTACATCATAAACCTCTGGAAGCGAATCATTTATGGGACTAATAGTACAGTTTATTCTTCCATCGGGGATATCTTCATTGAGTCCCCCAAAAAAAGTTCGTTGGTTAAAAAGCACATATGCTTTTGAGTTAAACACACAATGAGCCCACTTCATAGATTCAAAATGATCCTTGCCAATGCCATCCGTTTGCACAAGTTAGGGTCCTTAGCTACCAACGTCCCAAACGTCTGAAACGAATTAACGACTTTATCTACAGCGAAGGTTAACGAACTGTGAACAAACATTTATGTTCAAACCCTTGAAAACATTTTCAAAAATCTGCCAACTCGCAGCAATATCATATCTCGTGTTGTTCAATGTAAACATTGCTTAGTCCATAGCTCGAATATAAATAAGCTGCCATTTTGGTGCGTCCCTGACGTCATTTTTCCGAATTTCTGTAATTCCTTTTCATGAAATCTTATTTTTTCACCGACCTTCAGATTCTAGAATATTTAAGTACAAAGATTGTCTGAATTTTGCACAAATAATTTTTTGTTATATAATTTTAGGAAAATATCAAACCGCGTGCTCTAAACATTAGATTTTACTGTACATTATGTTAATTTTCTAACAATGCAAACTACAGGCGTATTCGTATTATATTGAATATGGCAACATTTTTCATTTGATTTTCCTGTATGTTCGATAATTTGTAAGCTGTTGTGAAGTGACTACTTGATTTTTAAAACCATAAAGAGTTTAAAGTGTAAATTCATCACTATGCAAATGGTAATTGTGTTATTGTACATTGTACATGCACTTTTGCAAGGAATCTAAAAGGGGTCGGTTATAGTACGATAAAAAAAAAGGGAAAAAAAAACTGGAAACAGCAGTACACGGGCAGCTCTAAATATAGATATAAAGTCTTTCAATCGATGGATAGGACAGAACTTTGACTCTGCAGAGGCGACGGTCAAGCAAGGAAGTTTACCTATCTCTATGACGAAGATATAAAATCCAATGAAAAATGTTGCCCTATTCAATGTAATACGAATACGCCCGTAGTTTGCATTGTTAGAAAATTAACATAATGTACAGTAAAATCTAATGTTTAGAGCACGCGGTTTGATATTTTCCTAAAATTATATAACAAAAAATTATTTGTGCAAAATTCAGACAATCTTTGTACTTAATTATTCTAAAATCTGAAGGTCGGTGAAAAAAAAAAAGATTTCATGAAAAGGAATTACAGAAATTCATCTCAAACAGTTTCCGAGATAATGAATCAACTCTGTGGGCACGAATTTGTGAACGAACTATAGTATATAGTTTATAGCAGATGAGAATTATGATCTAACATATAGTTTATGATCTAGTATATAGTTTATAACAGATGAGAATTACGATCTAACGTATAGTTTATGATCTAGTATATAGTTTATAACAGATGAGAATTACGATCTAACGTATAGTTTATGATCTAGTATATAGTTTATAACAGATGAGAATTACGATCTAACGTATAGTTTATGATCTAGTATATAGTTTATAACAGATGAGAATTACGATCTAACATATAGTTTATGATCTAGTATATAGTTAATCAAAACTCATCACTCTCTCTCATCAGCACAAACACAAAACTTAGACTATTCAAATCAAACGTACTATAAAACCTTATGTACGCATTTGAGAGCTGGAAAACATCAAGAGACATAGACACAAAGTTGAACGCATTCGAAAATAAATGTCTAAGGAAAATACTTGGTATAGCGTGGAACGAATTCAAAACAAACGAGGAAATTAGAGAAATTGCCAATCAACCACTAATATCTTCAGTAATAAAGAAAAGACGATGATTATATGTTGGGCATGTGATGAAAAGAGATAATAACCGAATAGCAAAGCAAGCCCTCATGTGGGGAAACAACAGGTAAGAGGAAAAGAGGCAGAGTGAGACACTGAGACCCTGAGAAGAACAGCGATCAGAGAGGCAAGAGCAGCAGGAATCGGCTCCATCAATGAGATAGAGTTACTTGCACAGAACAGAGACAAATAGCAAGATTTGATAAAAGATCTTCACAAGTATGGACAACTGCTAGAATAAAAATTTAGATAATAGAAAGAGTATATGGGTCTATGCCCTATGAGCCGGCTATAGCTCGAAAGGTCAATAGATAGATAGATATAGTTTATGACAAATAAGATTTAATATCTAACAGAGCGGATCTCGATAATTAGAATTGTAAAGGCTGAATGTCAAAAGTCCTCAGATTAATGCGAAAAAAAAGTGTCGGAACATGAACATTAATTTGATGTAACTGAAACATGAACTTATGATTTGCGCGTTACCATGTTGGTAATTGTTATCAAATAACTGCTTTTTTTTATGTCACGTGACATCTATAGAAATCGTTGCACAGATGTCAGATGTCGATGATCTGTGTGAATAGTCACTGATTGCAGACAAAGAAATGGGGTTACTACAGGATGTGTGGAGTGAGACAAGTACATTCAGGCTTCTAAAACAGAAGTCATTGAAATTACATCTAAAACAGAAGTAATTTTAACAACCCCAAAAACACATATCGAGTTTTGTTTTAAACGCGAGAAAAAATCAGCAGGAAATAATTGTGATACACATTTAACAGCACTCGAGGAAACAAACTCATTTTTGTCTGGATCGATTCTTAATTCTGTTATGAAAAATGAAAGCTGCTGTTGCCAAATTCAAACTACCTAACAAATGAGATAAATTTCGTAACATTTCATCAAATTTTCATACGTGAGTTGTCGAAAATGTCAACAAATTGCCGTACAAGATTATCGATATTTTAATCTGTTCACCCTACCTGTGGCACGCTGTTTTTGGTTACAGGTTCAGTTTTACGCTCCGGGGCATAAGCTGGGCGTAAATATTAACGACGTCGTAAGAAATGAGTTAAATTGAAATCAATACGTAGAAAATAATTGCTGCTTGGTTAAGTGTGTGTGGATAGAAGAGAACATGAGAATGTAAAGTCGTGCTGCTTGTATTCAAGTTATCGCTAACATATCAGGAGGTGCGCGTGGCCGTGCGGCTAAAGCCACTGTTCCGCTGGCTGAAAAGCTGACGTACGGTGTTCGAAGCCCGCGGTAGACAGAAAGGATTTTTTCTATCGGGGGTGAAATAAAAATCCTGAGTCTCACACGTCGTGGCGACTGCTTGACCAAGCGGCCTTTACCCCTCTGGTTCTATCGTTGCCCCCCGACATACACCAGCAATGGTACTATGTGTCGTAAAGATAGTTTTTTTTTTTAGTCAACGTATCTTGACGGTAACTGTAAATTGAGAAAATATTTCAAACCAAAGAAGTTGTAGCTGGGACAGTATTACTCAAGAATGTTATTGAGTTATTTGCAGGTCATCATCATTGCACTCCGAACATGTTCATAGGTGTTCAGATCCCCTCCTCAGCAAGTCTTGAAGTGTCCAGCGACTGACGACTCCAGTTCTGTGTTGGTTGACAAGTTTTCTTACACGCCCACTAAGTTTCTCATTTCAGGCTGTGGACATCTTAACTCCCATCTCCATCATCCGAAGACGTGACGTGGATCTGTGTTTCAAGAATGTTGAATAAGGCGTCCAACTACTCTCTCAACTACGCAACGATGCTAATGCTAATAAGCGATGGTCAACGAGAGACAATATTAATGGTAAACCTGGTTATACTGGGCGGTGCTGGGAGCTTATTCGGGTCAGTGGCGAACGTCATCAACATGGCGGTCTATTACAGACAAGGGTTAGACACAACAATCAACATTAGCTTCTTCTCTCTCGCCTTCTCCGATCTGTGTAGCCTCATCTTCCAACAACTTTATAATTTATTCGTGAACCCGTTGTTTGTGAACCTACATCTACCGATTGTGTACTTGGATTTACAGTTTCTCCCGACAGCCGTGCCTCGCGAGATGTTCGCTAGAATCACGTGCTTGATAACCGCTTTTATCACCGCCGAGAGATGTCTGTGTGTTGTCTTTCCTCTACACATCAAAAGAATTATCACTCCCAGATTAACAGCTACGGTTATCATTGTTATCTACACTTCTACTCTGATAACAGTTTCGCCATTCTTCTTCACGTTCTACTATACCTGGAAATTTAAACCAGACTCGAACTCTAGCCTTGTGGTTCTAGCTTTCACCAGTGGTCACGTGGTGTGGGAAGCTCTAGCATATTTCACCCACGCGTTTCTAACACTCTTAGGTTTCCTGTCTGTTCTAATTTTCACATTAATCTTAATTTATAAACTAGGACAGAAAAATGAATGGCGACAAATGGCGAAGGTTGATCGTGATAAGGCGAAATCTATGACTAAACGTGACAGAGCTACTATAACTATGGTTGTTTTGATTGCTGGTATTTTAGTGGCGTGCTACACGCCCGCTGTGATGTTATCGCTAACAACATTCCTGGTACCAGGATTCACTGTAGCAGGTCTACATTACAACGTGTACCACAGCTTGTGGTCAATGGCCATGCTGCTGGAGGTCATTAACTCCAGCGTCAACATCTTCCTGTACCACAAGATGAGTTCCAAGTACAGACGGACCTACAACGAGCTCTTCCCCAGATGTCTTCGCTCAGACAAGATGGATGTATCATCGAAAGAAATAGCAAACATGAACAAAGAAGAGTAAGTGAGATTTAACAAGGGAGACTAATCACAAACTGATTTGCTTGCTTGCGTTCGCCCGATGACTAAAGTATTCTAGAGTATTCTAGTAGACTAGAGTATTCATCAGCATCCGCCCTTAAAAGGACGTTAAGTGGACGTGTCTGCGTTGTGTTGTGGTTTGCAGTATAACTGTGATATTTGCGCCTTTCAGCCCAACACATACGACTTCAGCATGACATTTTTGTGTACCGCGTTGTCTTCCCTCTTCGATCCTACTCGCTTGGCCAGACTAGACAGGTTAGTCTGTTACTAGAGGTACCGCGGAGAGGTGGAGCAGGGTCTGAATGATTCTGGTTCACCGATCCTGGCGCAAGCCATCAGCTGTGGGTCGCTGACAACATCCAGCTGTGGTGCTGTGAGGCGCGCCTTCGCCTCCACAAACTGATTTTATTTTAAACAAACAACGTTGTACGGGAGAAAAATAAAGCATTATCGTCACCATCTTTTGAAGTGAATCTAGGGACTAAAAGGGAATTCCGGAAAATCCCCAAGTAGTGGGACGTTTTGAGCTCTGCGAGTAGGGGCAGTTGTGTGTATAATGACGTCAGTCGTCTATAGCTTCTACGGCTGATAACGTCACGCTAGTAAGTATATTTTGGAGTTTCTCTTTCAGTCGTCATGCTTGATTCTATTGATGGCAATGGCATAACCTAAAGGAAAACACAAAATAAACTAAAAAGCAGTAGAATAATTTTAAACGATATTGCTTAAAGTTACCAGAAGAACAAGAACTAGAACTGTATTTAATAGTCTGAGATAGTTTTTATTTTTTATTTTTATTTATTTATTTTTAACAATTTTTTTGCTGCTCAGGCATCAGAATCGTGGATTCACTGCGTGTATTGTGCTCGTGCTACCCTCGGTCTGGGATTCTTCTTGGTCACGAGCAACAATTTCAGAAATGTACATAATCGTATAGAGAAATGATGTGAACTTTTTTTGTCTTTGGAGATACTGGCTTGATCGGTTCCTTCTTGGAAATAAGAGAATGAGAGAAAGAGAAAGAGGGAGAGACAGACAGACGGACAGACAGAGACAGAGACAGAGACAAAGACAAAGACAAAGACAAAGACAAAGACAAAGACAAAGACAAAGACAAAGACAAAGACAAAGACAAAGACAAAGACAAAGACAAAGACAGAGACAAAGATAAAGACAAAGACAGAGACAAAGACAGAGACATAGACAGAGACAAAGACAGAGACATAGAGAGAGACATAGAGAGAGACATAGAGAGAGAGAGAGAGAGAGACAGACAGACAGACGGAGACAAAGACAGAGACAGAGACAAAGACAGAGACATAGATATCTATATCTATATATATATATATATAAAGAGAGAGAGAGAATTCGTCTCGCAATATCATCATCATCATCAATGCGTGCCGTCTCCACATCGAAGGTTGGCTACCATGGAGCGCCATTCCGCTCTGTCTCTTGCTTTGATGGTGCAGGTTGTCATAGGCTGACTTGTCCATATTTTGATTTTACTCGTCCATGTTTGAATTGGTCTGCCTCTGTCTATTGCTTTGATGGTGCAGGTTGTCATAGGCTGGCTTGTCCATCTGTTGATGTTACCTGTCATATTAGTTTTTGTCTGCTTTATTTACCTTGTACTTTCCCTACCAAGATTACATTTCGTAGGCTGTTGTGTCTATTATTATTTTTATTAGACTGTTGTGTCTTTTAACATGGCCCAAAATTCTCATTTGTCTTGTTTGAATTGTGTTTAGTAGTTCTCTTTTCATTTTTAGTTGTTTCAAGACTTTTCTTTCCAATTCTTCATAATCTTCTATAAATCCACATTTCAAAGGCCTCAATTTTCTGTTCTGTTGTCTTGTCTAATGTCCATGTTTCTGCACTATACATGAATGTTGAGAAGATATAACATTTTGCTATTCTAAGTTTCAGCACTGTTATTCGTTTTGATGTTATTATATTTTTCATGACATTAAAATCGAAGCCTTTGAAATGTGGATTTATAGAAGAATAGGTAGAATTGGGTGGAAAGAAAAGAAAACAAACGAAGAAGTTTTAAAACAACTAAAAATGAAAAAAAGAACTACTAAACACAATTAGAGCAAGACAAATGAAATTTTTTGGTCATGTTAAAAGACACAACAGTCTAATAAAAATAATATTAGAAGGGAAAATACAAGGTAAAAGAGGCAGAGGCAGACCAAGACTAACATGGACGAGTAACATCAAAAGATGGACAAGTCAGCCTATGGCAATCTGCACCATCCAAAGCAAGAGACAGAGTTGAATGGCGCTCCATGGTAGCTAACCTTCGATGCGGAGAGGGCACTCGATGATGATGATGACATTAAAATTACTTTTTGCCATTGTTCAGTTTGTTTCTTCTATCTCTCAACAGGTATGAATAACTCTGAGTACATCTGGCTTGATTTTTTGTTATCGGACCTCGAAGTTATCTTTACATTATGTTACTCAGTATCAGACATCAGGACCGTTGTTCATCATTATCGTACAGCACCAGGTTATTTCTCAGCGAGTTTGAATCTGTATTATGTCTCTCACCGCTATCTCTAGTCTAGTGCTGCAGCTGATAAGCGGCCATCGTTGTTAATAGTTTGCAACATCTTCGTGATCGTCATTGCCATTTTAAAACAAAAATAAATAAAGAACCCCCGTCACGCCAAGTGGCGTTTAGGGAATATGGTGTTAGTGACCATCAATTTTACAGACCTTCAGCACTTTATTTTTAGGGTAATGCGGTCGGTATTACTCCAGCGCCGCTTTATTTTTCCAGAAACAAAAATCCGGTACCCATTTAAGGCTGGGTGAACACGGAAGCCGTCGGTTGGGATCGAACCCTACCTCTTGTCCTTTGTATGCCAGTTCACTAACCACTGAGCTATCGCGGCTCCCTCTTTTCAGTCTTAGTTACTTTAAAACTTCATCTTTTATTTTCATTTCTTTCCATCCAATTCTACCTATTCTTCTATAAATCCACATTTCAAAAGTTTCAATTTTCTGCTCTTTTTAACTACTGATATAGCATCACAAATATGATAACTTTTGCTTTAGAAAATATTCATTGTATGTGTGGAATTAGAATTTAAAAGCTCAATGGTTAGTGAAAGGAGAAGAGATCGGTTTCGATCCTGAGCTTCCGAGTTCCCCCAGCCTTAAATGGAAACCGAATTTTTTTCTAGGAAAGGAAAGCCACCAGGGGCGTAATACCGACCACATTACCCCAAAAATCTAGAACCGAAGGTCTGTAAAAAACATGGTCACTAACACCATATTCCCTATACGCCACTTGAGGTAACGGGGGCTTTTTAAGTTTTACTTTTTTTTTAAATTACAATTTAAAGCCATTTTAACAAAATATCAATTTTAAGAACAATATGGGAGATAATCAGAATATGTTTATCCATAAATACTGCACATTTGTCAAGATTATAACTAGGATAGAATACCAATGGCTTGGCAGAAGGTCAACAACAGAAATGATAAATAGCTGCCGATATCAAAAGTTGTGGAGAGACATGATCACCTACGCCAGTAGGCCCGGTACTTGATGATGATGATGACGAGAATACCAAATGAAACCACAAGAAAAATAGTAGGAACAAAACCCTGCCAAGAATATATAGAACAACAACAACTTAAATGGTTTGGCCACCTGGTCAGAATGAATCCTCACCAATCACCATCAAAGGTGTTCTTCTCGAGAATGCATGGGAAAAGACCAAGAGGAAGACCCAGAAGAAGATGGATAGATGCAGTGACAGAGACATGTAACAACAAAGGAAAATCACTAATTCAGACAGTTCGAGCAGCTCAAGAACGATAAATGATATAACCACGACACCTTTTAAGTATCAGTGAGAAAGAGAAAAGAAAAAAGAAGAAGACAACTAGGCTGCCATGAAAGCAAACAACTGTGTCAATATAAATACTGAAGGAAGAAGTGAGTAAGGGATAAAACACAAACTAAAACGATTAAAAGTGAAAGCCGTTTTTGTTCAATTCTTCATTTATTCTCACAGATGAATTATGTAAATATTATCAGCTATTTATTAGCATTTTTGCCGTAAAATAATTAAAAATTAGATTCTAATTAAGAGTATATTTGTCTTTGAATTATACGTGGCCACAAAGCCACAACTTGCAATCTGGCTGGTGTTGTTGCGGTGTTTTTTTTTTAATTGCTAATGTTAAATAACCTTGTCAACCCACTAGCTATATTTTACTTGCAACACTTGAGCTAGCCTACACAACCTGTAGCCATATTTTACATTGTACCTTCTGATTGTCCAAAAAAACCAGTAGCCATATTTTACATTGTACCTTCTAATTGTCCAAAAAAAACCAGTAGCCATATTTTACATTGTACCTTCTGATTGTCCAACAAAACCTGTAGCCATATTTTACATTGTACCTTCTGATTGTCCAACAAAACCTGTAGCCATATTTTACAAAAGTTTTCGAACTCCATACGCCGAGGTACTCTTTTAGCCATCCAGTATTTACCTACAGACATCTCTTCTATATCCACTGAACTCGCCTTTACCACTTATAATCTTACTAGATTTAGTTGCCATATTAATTTCCTCCAAAATTGTATACGATTAAAGATTCTCCGATATGGGTTCCGGTCTAAGTTCACCCCCTTTGTCCACCAGCCTAACCTTAGTGAAATTAGGCGATTTGATAGTATTGAAAGACGCCTTGGTTTCCATCGTATGAGGCTCGTTCTAGCCAACTACACCAGGCTAGTCTCCCACCCGCGGACTCAGCGTCTACGGCTGGTGTCGAGACTCAGGTGTTTAATGACCGGCTCAGACCATTTTATCCGACAGATCATCCACGACTTTAATAGGTAACTCTATATTTTTATGTCCTCCCAGCACAAGAAGAGGATCTCCTTCCTCCGCCCCGCCCCACCCTCCCCTACACCTGTTACGTCAGCTACCGACTCTTTAGTTTTTTGTATACCCCCGACCTCCATCTCTCACATAATGAGAGGTCTGTTCTCTCTAAAGGTTTAAAATCTATCCCCCTTCGCCCTTCTAGTGACCATTACAATCTTTGTAAGGATGTCCATGATTTCCATAGACGTATGCCCTTGAAGTTCCATTACTCTGGCACTACTGCTTCTTACTCCTCACCCACCCCTGTAGACGAGTTCTCTCGCTTCTACTCCCGCAAGTCGGATTGGACCCCTCAACCCGATGCATCCCAGGCCTTGGATCACTACATAAATGTCACCTCACGTGAGATACAACAACTGTGCTCTAGAAAACTTCACCGCTCTAATTTATCTCCCTCTGAGCTTCGGGCCCTCTCTAATCTCCGCCGCCGAGAAGACATTGTCATCAAACCGGCCGATAAAGGGGGAGCGGTGGTAGTTTGGCGCAGAGACTTATACATTTCAGAGGGTTATAAACAACTAACTATCCAATACCTTGTTTTATGAACCCCGCCCTGACGACGCTACTGTCCCTCACAATAAACAGGTCCAATCTAACATCAAGGAACTCATTCTTGACCACCTCCTTCCTTCTAGCGCGTCCTGCCTCATTATCCCGAATAGTGGTCTTGGGAAACCATCTTTCTATATGCTCCCCAAAATTAACAAAATCGACAATCCAGGACGCCCCATCGTGTCAGCGTGTGCTTGCCCGACTGAACACAAATCAGACTATCTAGACAGTGTCTTCCAGCCCATGGTTGCTAGTCTTCCCTCATATGTCAAGGACACGAACCATGTACTAAGTATCTTCTCTTCCATCTCTCTCTCCCATGGTCGCTCATACCGACTTTTTAACCCTTGATGTTTGCTCCCTCTACACCTCTATTCCTCACTCCGACGGCCTCTTGGCTCTACGTTTCTTTCTTGACCAGAGACAACACCCCTCTGTGGATACTGCCACCCTTCTCCGCCTTACTGAGCTTGTACTCAACCTCAATACATTTGAGTTCTATGGTAACTTCTATGACCAGGTTAGTGGAGTAGCCATGGGCACCAAGATGGGCCCCAGCTATGCTTGCCTATTCATGGGTTACCTGGAGTACCAAATTCTCAATTCATATCAAGGTCCCCTTCCTATCATATACCTTCGGTACATTGATGACTGCTTCGGACTTACCGATCTACCTGAGGATGACCTCTCCAGGTTTATCGACTATATTGGTAGCTATCACATAGCTATCAAGTTCACATCTTGTATATTCACTTCCTCTGTCACCTTCCTAGATCTTATCGTTTCTTTGGGTACTTCTGGCCTCCACACCTCGGTTTTCTATAAACCCACGGACGCCCATTGTTATCTTCTCTACACTGCATCCCATTCACCTTCTTGTCGTGATTCTATTCCGTTCTCACAGTTATTGCGTCTCCGTCGCATCTGCCAGGATGACCAAGATTTCCTCCTACAGTCTCACCTCATGTTAGGTTTCTTTAGCCGCCGTCTTTAGCCGATCCTCCAGTCTGGCCTCAAGCGGGTCCTCCTTATCTCCCGTCCCGAGGTACTCACTCCTTCCAACCGCCCCCCCCCCCCCTCTGAGATAACTATACTCATCCTTACATATCATCCTCACAACTTAGCTGCTGTGAAGATACTCAACCGCTACCGTTCCATTCTCCTCTCTGATCCCACTACTCGTCTACTTTTTAGTGATCCCCCGATGATCGATTTCAAGCGCGACAGGAATCTGAGAGATATTTTGGTTAAAAGCCATCTCCCTCGCTCCCACCCTCAACACTTCGGTACGGCCCCTTGTGGCCGTAACTGTATCACCTGTGCCTATGTGCTCTCTATTGACTCGGTCTTATTCCCTAATGGACGGTTCGAGATCAAACATGGCTTCACATGTGTGTCCCGCAACATCATTTATGCCATCATATGCCAACGATGCCACATGCCCTATATTGGTGAGTCTGGGAGAAGATTAGCGAAAAGATTTTGTGAACATCTACGTGATGTCCAACAGAATACTGGTTACTCTGGCGACCACAGCCGCTATATTTCGGAAAATCGCCTCATAGTCCAGTATGGTTCGCTGACCCCACGAGGCATGAATGTATCACGCTCATACACATAGTTTCCTTTTGGTTGCTCCTTCCCTTTTGCATAGCCTTCTCTACTGCACATATTTGGGTTCTTTGGTCTATCTACTATGCCATGCTATTTATAGTTCTTCTCCTCTAGTCCCTTATGAAACACTTCGGTGTTCTCCTCTATACCTTTTTTCTGTGCTCCTTACCCCTCATTTGTTTTTATTGTACCCCACTCTCAGACATCTCACTCTTACCGCCTTTTGAGCACCTGTTAGTCTACTATTCTATTCTTTCTCCTTTGTGTTTGCACACTGACCCGTGTGTGAAATCCTCTGGTTCGGTGTGCATTTGCGCACATTTCTACACATTCACGACAACCACACTTTTGTTACAATTTCCTTTTCATACACACAGGATAGACATTTTAAGTTTATTTTCTTTAAAATATATCGAATATTTTTGTTTTAATGTTTCGTTATTAGTTTTGTGTGTATGTTTTTCTTGTGTGTCCCTGCTGAAGGCCTATTGGGCCGAAACGTCGTTTAGTCTGTGTCGTCCACTTATCACGTAAAGCTTCTAACATACCATTTTTAAATTTTTTTTAATTTAGCCATATTTTACATTGTACCGTCTGATTGTCCAACAAAGCCCGTAGCCATATTTTACATTGTACCTTCTGATTGTCCAACAAAACCCATAGCAATATTTTACATTGCACCTTTCTGATTGTCCAACAAAACCCATAGCCATATTTAACATTGCACCTTCTGATTATTCAACAAAACCCGTGGCCATATTTTACATTGTACCGTCTGATTGTCCAACAAAACCCATAGCCGTATTTTACATTGCACCTTCTGATTGTCCAACAAAACCCATAGCCATATTTAACATTGCACCTTCTGATTATTCAACAAACCCCGTAGCCATATTTTACAGTGTACCTTCTGATTGTCCAACAAAACCCGTAGCCTTATTTTACAGTATACCTTCTGACTGTCCAACAAAACCTGTAGCCATATTTTGCAGTGCACCTTCTCATTATCCTACAAAACACGTAGCCATATTTTACATTGCACCTTCTGATTGTCCAACAAAAGCCATAGCCTTACTTTACACTGTACCTTCTGACTCTGCACGACCGTGAAAGTGAGTCTCGGTTGTAGCCGATGGCTGTAGACACACGATACTGCCATTCTGGCTTTCATGTCTGGACTCTTTAACATTTATTAATAGTCATAAGCATGAGAAACATGACGGCAGGATATTCTCGTTGCAGACCTCGTATAGTTTCATAGCCATCCTTTCTCGGTAGGAAGGTCTCAAGACTATCATTCATGCCAATATATGTTTATGACCTGGCCTTTGGCGTCTTTAACAGACGGTTGTTAGCAAGAAATCACGATACGTCAGTAGTTTGGTAAAGATATATATGCTTTATGCTGGATGCATCGGAGCCGCGATAGCTCAGTGGTTAGTGAACTCGACTACAAAGGACAAGAGGTAGGGTTCGATCCCAATCGACGGCTTCCGGGTTCACCTTCCTTTAATTGGTACCGGATTTTTTTCTGGAAAAGTAAAGCGGCACGGGCGTAATGCCGACCACATTACCCCAAAAATCATGTGCCGAAGGTCTGTAAAATTTATGGTCACTAACACCATATTCCCTATACGCCACTTGGCGTGACGGGGGTACTTTACTTTTTTTTACTTGTATGCTGGATGCTGCTTTGCTGCACAGCTTCTCTCCAGGCTGAATCTTCCAATTTTTCCAATATTGGACAGACCGATCGATCCACAGAATTAACAGGATGTATTTGTGGTGCCTGTCCTCGTCTCCTTTCTCCTGCACTTTTTGTCTTCCGAATTTGCTATCAGCACTGCCTCGAAAGCCGCTGTGTCATTTCTCTTTTTATTTTTGTTCTCCATTTGCTACATACGATCCGCAGCCAGATTTTCCCAGTTTCTTTCACTGATAAAGAATTCCTTCAAGGAAACCCCTCAAACATCCTTATATCTCAGCACTGGTCTGCCCTTTGTTCTCTCTCTATCCTTCAGTTGGCCATACAATATTAGTTTGGAAACAGGAATGTTTGCCATGCTACTTACATGACCCAGCCATCTTAGTCGGTCGGTTTGCCTGCCAACCTGCCTGCCTGTCGTTCTGTCTGTCTGTCTGTCTGTCTGTCTGTCTGTCTGTCTGTCTGTCTGTCTGTCTGTCTGTCTGTCTGTCTGTCTGTCTGTCTGTCTGTCTGTCTGTCTGTCTGTCTGTTTTTCCTACGCCTGATGTATTATCTGTATCTGGAATGTCGTTTCCTATATACATTTCACTGTCTTTTGTAATTCTCGCAGTGACCCGTATAGTTTTGTCTCTCGTGTTGACCCCAATGTGTCAATGGATTTTCCTGTCTACACTGTATCTAAATAGTTTCAAAATTAAAAAAGGGACCTCATAAACTCATGCAATTACCATGCTTATTGTTTTGCATGATGTAATTTGCTCTTTCAATTGCATTGTGTCTTCTTTTAGGATATGATCGTCCTTGCTAGACTGACGGCATCTGAAGAATAGCTGTAGGAACATTTGTCGGTATTTGGAACTCATTTTGTAGTACAAGACGATGCTGACGCTGGAGTTAATGTTCTCAAACAGGAGGGCGAAGGACCACAAGCTGTAGCAGAGGTTTCGGTAGCTACCACTCATGGAGAACGATGGTTCTAGAAATGTGGTCATACACAAAAGGACAGCCGGAGTGTAGCACACCACTAAAATGCCAGCTATAAGTACAACAATAGTTATGGTAGCTCTGTCACGTTTAGACATATATTTGGCCTTCTTGGTGTCAACGTTCGTCGTTTGTCTCCAAGCATTTTTCTGTTGCAATTTATAAATTAAGATCAGGGTGAAGGTCAGGACAGAGAGAAAGCCCAGAAGCGTGAACAAACCGTGGGAGAAATAGACGAAAGCTTCAGCAAAACCATGCTGGCTCGTGACGACTAATCCTAAAAGAGTTCGGTTCGAGTCTGGGTAGAACTTCCAAGTACAGTAGGATGTAAAGAAAATGGGAGAAGGTGAAGCTATAGTAAATGCGAAGATACAAAAGATAACAGTGGTGGTTATCTTGGGTGTTATAATCCGTTTAATATGCAGAGGATAAACTACACACAGACATCTCTCGGCGGTGATAAAGGCATTTATCACACAGGTGATTCTAGCGAAGACTTCTCGATTCAACCCAGTTGTTATTTACTGAATCTCATGGTGCACAATTGGTAGATTCAAGTCTTCAAAGAGCGGGTTGATAAAAATGTTGTAGATTTGTTGTATAATTAGACCACATAGATCAGAGACGGCGAGGGAGAAGAAGCTAATGTTGATGGTTGTGTTCAGACTTTGTTTATAAAACACGAGCATGTTGATAACATTAGTTATTGATCCGAAGAGACTGATAACCCCACTCAAAATGACGTAGTTAACAAGCGAAAATAGCTGCCTGTGATGATTGCTAAGAACTTGCGTTCTCCACGTCACAGACTGGTTTGCGTCGCTACCAAACATCCCCAGATCTTCCTTAACAGAAACCTGTTGGTTAGAGCTAATTTTATGTTTATTTGTTTGTACAACGAAAACTATAGTCATCTCAACTTTCAACATATCGACGAAAAGATCATTTCTTTCACTTTGAATTTAGCCTCTTTAATGTCTGCAGGTTACAGCTAATTTCATGTTTATTTGATTGTACAACGAAAACTATAGTCATCTCAACTTACAACATATCGACGAAAACATCATTTCTTTCACTTTGAATTTAGCCTCTTTAATGTCTGCAGGTTACAGCTAATTTCATGTTTATTTGTTTGTTCAACGAAAACTATGGTCATCTCAACTTTCAACATATCGACGGAAATATCATTTCTTTCACGTGAATTTGGCCTCTTTAAGTTAACAAAAACTCAATCCTTATAATTCATTTATCCAGACGTTTTTAACGCTTAAGCTCTGAGCATCCCAGCTCAAAATTAACTTTTTTTTGTGGGGAATACATACAATTTTGAAAGACTTCAGATTTTCCTTCGACGCGATAATTATTATTTATGTATGACTACAGCAACTGTACTTCTCACAAACAACTGTTTGTCACATGCAATATTCGTAAGAAAGAATAAACACTTGAACTATGTCGTGGATCCTATGAATTTTTGATTCTTCAATCATCATATATGTAGCTGTAGTATAGTCTCGATGTGTAGACATTGTTTCCTTCATCAAACGTTTATATTTTTAAACGGTACCCCTTTCCTTACACGACCAGACAGATTTAAATTGGCTGATCAAATTACTCAATATTTAATATAAAGATTTACTTCAATAAACGAAAGGGAAAAACGAGCGAAAAGAAAATTTAATTTTGGAAATGTTAATTCGACATTAGGTGTCAAATAAATGTAATAAGAGAATGACAAAATTGCTTCATCATAAATCATGTTTTCGGTCTTGATAACCCGATATTATGATGTCATTTGATCATTTTAAACTGAATTTATCGCATATTTTATTCAATAAATGCCCAATTAAAATCTATTTTGTGTTTAATTTCACATTTTTTTACTCATTATATTTGAAGACGTTGCCTGCCACGTCAGTGGATGATGATAGAAACGCCAATTCTCAAATTAATGTTAATGCCTGCTGTTCTAGATTGATTACCAGATTTATTTGATAATTGGATAATTCGAAAAGTTGCATTATTTTAGAAGGCGTGGTCTAGACAATGATTGATGTGGTGCTAAGTGTACGCCTCCAAACACTGAGATAAGAGTCTTGTCATTCTCAATAAGTTATAGAAGACCCAGTATTGCAGTATCTCTGGGCTGGACTATCGTAGCCTAGGATAGACGAACTCCAACTTCTAAAGCAAGAGGTGGAAATGTCAAGAAAGCCATTACGACCCGCCACATCAATGAATCAAAGGACACCCTGCCCGCATCATCTCGTGACATTAAGTCAACTTGATAAGTTATATCTCAACTTAGAGTATGTTGTTAGAGTATGTTGTTTCGGGTCTAATTTCTCTCATGCTCAGGAAGGACAAGCGGTCTTTATTCTCTTTCATTTGTTTTATTTCTCTTTACAGTCAGCTTTAATATACCATTTTTTCCAACAAGTTTTTTTTTTTTCATTTATCCTTTACAATAAAAAAAACATCAGAAAGAAGCAATCAACATTTTTTGGGCACTTCATGAGATGAGGAAAATTGGAATACTTGGTTGCAACTGGCAAAATAAAAAGAAAGAGAGATCGCTGACGACAAAGAGAAAAAATACTGGATAGCTTGGTGTTATGGTTTGGAAAACAGTCAACAACAGAACTGATACGCTGCACTGTAGGTAAAAGATTGTGGAAGGTCATGATCGCCTACGCCAACCGGTATGGCACAAGACGATGATGATACACAATCAGCTTTAGTACGACTTCGAGTTTATATGCATTTATTTGTCTTGACCCTTTATTCTTTGGTCCTATAGGTCGGAGAGAAAATACTGGATAGCTTGGTCTTATGGCATGGAAAACAGTCAACAACAGAACCGTTACGATGCACTATAGATAGAAGATTGTGGATGGACATGATCGCCTACGCCAACCGGTATGGCACATGATGATGATAGGTCATCCGGGAGATCCTTGAAGAGGGATCATAATGTAGAGAGAGTTTTTTTTTTTTTAATTCAGTAATCGATGTCAGTGGAGTAGCTCATGCGACTGTTGACCACGGCCTAGCTTTGACCTCCTAGTCGCTCTACTACCAGCCAACTATAGATTGAAGACAATAACGAAAGTTGCATAAATTACCTATTTAGTTAAATTGTCAGAAAATAAGCTGCCATGAATGTACATGGAGATAAGCAAGGATACGACAGAAAAATCTTGACGTCATGGACGCACCAAAATGGCAGCTTATTTATATTCGAGCCATGGACTAAGCAATGTTTACTTTGAACACCACGATATCTGTTATTGCAGCGAGTTGGCAGATTTTTGAAAATGTATTCAAGGGTTTGAACATAAATGTTTGTTCACAGTTCGTTAACCTTCGCTGTAGATAAAGTCTTTAATTGGATGGCTTCGTGTGTGACCTTGGTAGCTAAGGACCTAACTTGTGCAAACGGATGGCATTGGCAAGGATCATTTTGAATCTATGAAGTGGGCTCATTTTGTGTTTAACTCAAAAGCATATGTGCTTTTTAACCAACGAACTTTTTTTTGGGACTCAATGAAGATATCCCCGATGGAAGAATAAATTGTACTATTAGTCCCATAAATGATTCGCTTCCAGAGGTTTATGATGTAAACAAAGCAGTTTTGTCATTGCAAGTGAATAATGTCCACACCTATAATTGGTCAGGATTGGGTAGCAGCAGCAAGTTTATAGCGAACACAGAAAACATCACAGGATTGTGCTGTTCTGAAACAGCTATGCCATGCTACCCTAGAATTGCCTTTAATGGGATTACTGTGACCACAAACCACTCTCCATGTGTGTGCCACATATTTACACCCCAGAAAGAAATACTGAATATAACAACATCATATGCCGTCTGTGATATTAATGACCACAAACCAGGAGCCTCCAGTATGATTGATACAACTGTTGCATCAAGCACTTCATCAGCAGAGCCAGATCTATGGAATGTTAATCTGACATTGTTCTTGAATGATGTCCAAGTTAATGAGACATCAGAATCGTGTGGCAGCAGCTACAAGAGGGGAGCAGAGAACATCAAGTTATGCTGCAATAAAGGAGACTTGCCTTTCTATCCCAGAATTGCCTTAAATGGGATCACTGTAGTTGAAAACATCTCCTCTTGTGTAAACTACACATTCACATCCAAGAGTGAATTAGTGAAGGTCACAAAATCATATTCTCTCTGTGGTTTTACTAACTACAGGTCAGGTGGCTTCTGTTGGATTGGAAATGATAACTTACCACCACTGTGTGTCTATATGTTTGGAATTAGAGTCATAAACGATGACCTAACATCATCAAGTGCTACGACGATCATCATTTTCGGGAGGACGCGAACTCCCATGGTATATGGTGGATAGGCGGCAGGAACCATTGAAGGCTATGTCTGAAAAGTGTTCCTTCTTGCAGTTTCCTCATATTCCAAGTCCGGCTTGTTGCAGGAACTACTGAGTTAAGTGCTCTGTGCCCACCGTGAGCTGTGTGACTCATCCGTTTTGATCCTGTTTCGATATCCCGCTTGTTTACGATGAATGATGATATTGTATGACAGGGAACAGTGGCTGTGTTCACTTTCTGTGCGGTTTCGCCTATGTCTTTTGGCGTGTGCTGAGACTGCTACGATGGGGACTACAGTTACCTTTCTTTGTTTGGGAGATGTGTTAGTAATTCGGATGATTCCACTGGCACGGGCGGTTGAGCAAATATGGATTTTAATTCGTTTCCAGTGATACCGAGGCCTTCCGTAACCAATAACGACAAAAAAGATGTCAACAGACTGAAATCCATCACAGAGACCTATTACCAACAGAGTAAAAACATTAAACCTGTACAGCAGTTCAAATACAAACTCAGTGCCTTTGCGAGCTATGGATAAATAATAGAACAAGAGATTGAAACAACAATCAAGATTGAAAACATCTAAAAACCTAAACATCGACATGTTACTAAACAATCAAATCTGAAGCTGACATTTATATATGTTTGTGTACATATTTTAAGTTACACGTGAAAATTATTTATAGTTGTTGATATATTTAAGTGTGAAAATAAGATGAATAAAATTACTTGGAACATAATCATAATGACTCAATGAAATACCAAACAAACGAAGTGTCTTACACATGCGAAAAAAAAAGGTAACAGATTAGAAAAACCGTTGAGATAAACCCAGTAATGTCGAAAAATTAAATAGTTCAATTGTACAGCTAGAATGAAATAGCAAAACGAGCACTCTACAATACAATCTTCATCCCAACGTTGTGCTACCAATGCCAGACCTGGACTGGCAAGAACAATGAGAAAAATAACCTCTACAGAGATGAAATGTGTCAGACGAATGACAGAAAACAGCCTGAGAAATAAGATCAGAAATGAAGAACTGAGGGAAAAAGCTAGGAATAGCCCCCGCCATAGAATATATAATGAAACAACAGATAAAATGGTTTGGCCACGTGACAAGGCAGAAAGAACAAAACACAACACAACGAGCCTTCAACAAACGTTGTGAGAACACCAGACCCAAGGGTCGACCACGAAAAAGATGGATCGATGGAATATTAGAATTAGAAGCACTAGGAAACTTAACAGCAGCAGAGGGGAACAGAAGAGCAAAAGACAGCAAAACATTTTATCTCCCCTCGACGCTGAAAGGCAGATGAGAAAGTTAAGAAAAGAGGAAGAATGAAATACAACCGAATGAAGCACAGTGATACTCGTATACATTGTTTGAGGTGCACCAGAGTACAAAACAATAAAGCACAAAAGGATAAGTCTAGTGACGGATCATTTGAAATAAAGTTAGTTGATGTCACAATAACGAAATCTACATATAATTAGCGACATCCAGAAAGCCAGACTTTAGTATGTGTCCTCGGTAGTATAGTGGTAAGTATCCCCGCCTGTCACGCGGGAGACCGGGGTTCGATTCCCCGCCGGGGAGGATGTTTTTTTTTTTATTATCCAAAATATGTGTGTGTGTGTGTGTGTGTGCCATTTTTAAAAAATCAAATTTATCATTTAAACCGACGAAGACGGCGATATATTAAAGGTTAACAACAAAAAGAAGTAGACTAATTTTGTCAAACGTATTTTTCTATCGAAGATGAAATAACTTAACACCTTGTTGCAACTGCTCCGGACCAAAGGACTTTATTCTCTGGCCCTATATGTCCCTCGTGAGACTCCAATTAATGGTATAATGCAGTACAGAGTTTTTAGATTTTTTTAATGGATGTGAGCTTAAACGACATCTGAACATGACCTAGCTATGGCGTGCTAGTTCTACCAACAGCAAACTATAGAATTACTAAGAGCCGAAGACAGAAAATGAAACCTGATAACCCACCAACTCCCGTTTCGTGTTCAAATATAGGAGATATAGACGTCTACCGTCATTTTACACACAACCACACTTGTTCACAAAGCTGAAAACGTCACGTTAGTTGGTCGTTTTCAAGGAATTCCCTCTCAGCAATAAGGCTTAATGGAAAGGTTATTTAAAGAATGGCAAGAAACAGAACGACTTGAAAAGTATTTGTTGAAGACCTATGCTCCATAGGGAGCTGAAAGGGAGAAGAAGAATAATAAGGCTTTATGGAATGGTCTTAAAAGAATGACAAGAAACAGAACGACTTGAAAAGTATTTGTTGAAGACCTATGCTCCATAGGGAGCTGAAAGTTAGAAGAAGAATAATAAGGCTTAATGGAATGGTCTTAAAAGAATGGAAAGAAACAGAATAACTTGAAAAAAGTGTTAGTTGAAGACCTATGCTCCATAGGGAGCTGAAAGGTAGAAGAAGAAGAATAAGGCTTTATGGAATGGTCTTAAAAGAATGACAAGAAACAGAACGACTTGAAAAGTATTTGTTGAAGACCTATGCTCCATAGGGAGCTGAAAGTTAGAAGAAGAATAATAAGGCTTAATGGAATGGTCTTAAAAGAATGGAAAGAAACAGAATAACTGGAAAAAAGTGTTTGTTGAAGACCTATGCTCCATAGGGAGCTGAAAGGGAGAAGTAGAAGAATAAGGCGTAAGTAAATTAATCGAAGCTGTGTTGTGCCCAGCTGCTATCCTGTGTCGAAATAGGTCCATAAACAGAAGCTAGGATAATCGTGTTTCCTGTATTTGTGGCTTTTGCTGATATAGAAGACCTAGTATTGTAGTATCTCTCTCTGATAGACATAATAGTAAAAGAAAGCAACAGGAAAGGTCTCAGTTTGAATAGGAAGAAAACAGAAGTAATTGTTATATCGAAGAAACAATCATCACCATCATGCAGCATAAAATAAACGAGACAAATCTGAAACAAGTGCAACGTTTCAAATACTTGGGCACAATAATAACATCAGATGGGAGATGTACCACAGAAATAAAAAGCAGAATAGCTCAGGCCAAAATAGCATTTCAGAAAATGAAAATGATCTTATGCAACAAATCTATGTCAATAAAAATGAGAAAGAGAGTTTATCGGTGCTATATAGAACAAATTCTGACCTATGGAAGCGAATCATGGACAGTAGACAAACAAATGAAAAGACGATTAGAGGCCACAGAGATGGGATTTCTCAGAAGAATGTTGATAGTTCCCTAGAGAAGAGGAAAGTTGGAATACTTGGTTACAACTGGCAAAATAAAAGGAAAGAGAGATTGCGGAAGACAAAGAGAGAAAATACTGGATAGCTTGATGTCATGGCATGGAAAACAGCCAACAACAGAACTGATACAATGCACTGTAGATAGAAGATTGTGGAGGGACATGATCGCCTACGCCAACCGCTATGGAATATGATGATGATGAATTAAACCCGTTTTGATTATTTTCTTTCGGATGGTTCATTAACAGTTAGCTATGTAAAATGGAAGAGAAGGCGCGCCTCACAGCGCCAGAGCTGAAATTTGTCAGCGACCCACCGCTGATGGCTTGCGACAGGATCGGAGAATCAGAACCATCCTGACTTTGCTCCACCTCTCCGTGGTGCCTCTAGTAACAGACTGTCTAGGCTGGCCAAGCGAGTAGGGATCGAACAAAAACTAGCGGAGGGTAGGAGACGTCTCAACTCAGCCTTGACCAAGGGAACACCAAAAACTAGCGTAGGGTAGGAGACGTCTCAACTCAGCCTTAACCAAGGGAGCAACAAAAACTAGAGGAGGGTAGGAGACGTCTCAACTCAGCCTTGACCAAGGGAGCAACAAAAACTAGAGGAGGGTAGGAGACGTCTCAACTCAGCCTTAACCAAGGGAGCAACAAAAACTAGAGGAGGGTAGGAGACGTCTCAACTCAGCCTTAACCAAGGGAGCAACAAAAACTAGAGGAGGGTAGGAGACGTCTCAACTCAGCCTTGACCAAGGGAGCAACAAAAACTAGAGGAGGGTAGGAGACGTCTCAACTCAGCCTTGACCAAGGGAGCACCAAAAACTAGAAGAGGGTAGGAGACGTCTCAACTCAGCCTTGACCAAGAGAGCACCAAAAACTAGAGGAGGGTAGGAGACGTCTCAACTCAGCCTTGACCAAGAGAGCACCGAAAACTAGAGGAGGGTAAGAGACGTCTCGACTCAGCCTTGACCAAGGGAGCACCAAAAACTAGAGAAGGGTAGGAGACGTTTGACTCTTCCTTTCGTAGGGGACACCCATATTAACCTAGACAGTGCAACTACATATTTTTAGAACCCTTACAATGTTTGCCCATCTGGGTAATTACAGCGCACCCTTTTTGTCGTTCCGTCTACGGTCCACGACACAGGGAATAGTTTTTTTCTTATCTTAATGAAACTCGTTTTGATTATTTTCTTTTGGATGTTTCATTAACAGTTAGCTATGTAAGATGGAAGCGAAGGCGCGCCTCACAGCGCCAGAGCTGAAAGTTGTCAGCGACCCACCGCTGATGGCTTGCGACAGGATCGGTGAATCAGAACCATCAAGACTAACTCCACCTCTCCGTGGTGCCTCTAGTGACAGACTAACCTGTCTAGTCTGGCCAAGCGAGTAGGGATCGAAGAGGGAAGACAAACCGGTACTCAAAAATGTCATGCTGAAGTCGGATGTGTTGGGCCGAAACGCGCAAATATCACAGTTATACTGTAAACCAAAACACACCGTAGACACGCCCACTTAACGTCCTTTTAAGGGCGGATGACGAATAGGTAAACTCCTTTAGACATCGGGCGAAAGCCCGATTTTACTTACATTTCAGTGTGTGTGTGTGTGTATATTGTTTGTTCCTGTTGAAGGTCTATTGAGTCGAAACGTCGTTCAAATTTGTGTCTTCTATTAATTACGTAAAGCTTTTACCATACCATTTTTTCTATATTGTGTTTAAAATTGTCCCCGGGACACCCGTATCCGGCTAACACTATATGCATTTCTTGTTTAAAACTCTCTCATCATTACTTAGTAATGTATAATGACAATAATTTTAACAAAGACAGAACCAAGAGCCCGGTTAGCTCAGTCGGTAGAGCATCAGACTTTTAATCTGAGGGTCAAGGGTTCAAGTCCCTTATCGGGCGTGATTTTTATTTTTTTTTAAATAAATTCGATTGCGAGTGATCAGTTAGCTTCTTTTAACCAGAAATTGTAGGCTCAATTACAAAAATGCATCTGTGTTTCCTCGACCGACACGGTTACAAGATTTTCACGGCATTTAGAAAAGGATAACGTGGATTTCTTTATTTCTTCTTTCCTGTGCAGTAGAGCTATCTGGCGTGACATCTACCACATCAAACATTGAGCCATTATTCACTGATAAATTATGGGCAATTCTCAAGACCTACAATTAAATATCACAGTTGAGGGGATACATCTGGAGACAGTCCAGATTTACAACTACCTGGGACATACTGATGGGACATAACCAATGATGGAAAATGTAAAATTGAAATAAACAAAAGAATAGGTATGGCAAAAAGTAATTTTAATGCCATGAAAAATATACTAACAACAAAAATGAACAAAACAAATATCAACAGGGCTGAAACTAAGAATGGCAAAATGTTACATCTTCTCAATATTCCTGTATGGTGCAGAAACATGGACATTACACAAGAATACAGAACAGAAAATTGAAGCCTTTGAAATGTGGATTTATAGAAGAATATGTAGAATTGGATGGAAAGAAAAGATAACAAACGATGAAGTTTTAAAACAACTCAAAATAAAAAAGAGTTCACGTCACGGTATTTGGTGGGTTATCAGGTTTCATTTTCTGCCTTCGGGGCTTAGTAAATCTATAGTTTGTTTTTGGCAGACCTAGCAGGTCATAGCTAGGCCATGTTCAGCTGTAGTTTGAGCTCACTTCCATCAAAGAAAAAAAACTCTCAGTATGGCATTTTTCCATTAATTGGAGTCTCACGAGGGACAAATAGGGCCAGATAATACATGCCTCTGGTCCGGAGCAGTCGTCACAAGGTGTTAAGTTGTTTCATCTTCGATAGAAAAATACGTTTGTCAAAATTAGTCTACTTCTTTTTGTTGTTAACCATGTTGTTTTGTGTGTGTGTGTGTGTGTGTGTGTGTGTGTGTGTGTGTGCGCGTGTGTGTGTGTGTGTGTGTGTGTGTGTGTGTGTGTGTGTGTGTGTGTGTGTGTGTGTACACAAACATTGATGTCGGCGATATATAAAGGATAACAATAAAATGAGTAGAGTAATTTATCAAACATTTTTTTTCTATCGAAGATGAAACAACTTAACACCTTGTGACGACTGCTCCGGACCAGAGGCATGTATTATCTGGCCCTATTTGTCCCTCGTGAGACTCCAATTAATGGAAAAATGCCATACTGAGAGTTTTTTTTCTTTGATGGAAGTGAGCTCAAACTACAGCTGAACATGGCCTAGCTATGACCTGCTAGGTCTGCCAAAAACAAACTATAGATTTACTAAGCCCCGAAGGCAGAAAATGAAACCTGATAACCCACCAAATACCGTGACGTGAACTCTTTTTTATTTTGAGTTGTTTTAAAACTTCATCGTTTGTTATCTTTTCTTTCCATCCAATTCTACATATTCTTCTATAAATCCACATTTCAAAGGCTTCAATTTTCTGTTCTGTATTCTTGTGTAATGTCCATGTTTCTGCACCATACAGGAATATTGAGAAGATGTAACATTTTGCCATTCTTAGTTTCAGCCCTGTTGATATTTGTTTTGTTCATTTTTGTTGTTAGTATATTTTTCATGGCATTAAAATTACTTTTTGCCATACTTATTCTTTTGTTTATTTCAATTTTACATTTTCCATCATTGGTTATGTCCCATCAGTATGTCCCAGGTAGTTGTAACTCTGGACTGTCTCCAGATGTATCCCCTCAACTGTGATATTTAATTGTAGGTCTTGAGAATTGCCCATAATTTATCAGTGAATAATGGCTCAATGTTTGATGTGGTAGATGTCACGCCAGATAGCTCTACTGCACAGGAAAGAAGAAATAAAGAAATCCACGTTATCCTTTTCTAAATGCCGTGAAAATCTTGTAACCGTGTCGGTCGAGGAAACACAGATGCATTTTTGTAATTGAACCTACAATTTCTGGTTAAAAGAAGCTAACTGATCACTCGCAATCGAATTTATTTTAAAAAAAAATAAAAACCACGCCCGATAAGGGACTTGAACCCTTGACCCTCAGATTAAAAGTCTGATGCTCTACCGACTGAGCTAACCGGGCTCTTGGCACCAACTTATTTAAAATTGTTGTCATTATTCATTACTAAGTAATGATGAGAGTTTTAAACATGAGATGCATATAGTGTTAGCCAGATACGGGTGTCCCGGGGAGAATTTTAAACACATTACACAATATAGAAAAAATGGTATGGTAAAAGCTTTACGTAATTAATAGACAACACAAATTTGAACGACATTTCCACTCAATAGGCCTTCAACAGGAACAAACAGACAACAAACAACACACACTGATATGTAAGTAAATAAAATTAATCTTACATAGCTTGCTTGCCTTCGCCCGATGACTAAAGGAGTATATCTCTTCGTCATCCGCCCTTAAAAGGACGTTAAGTGGACGTGTCTACGTTGTGTTGTAGTTTGGAGTATAACTGTGATATTTGCGCCTTTCGGCCCAACACATCCGACTACAGCACGACATTTTGGAGTACAGGTTTTCTTCCCTCTTCGATCCCTACTCGCTTTGCCAGACTAGACAGGTTAATCTGTTACTGAGGCACCACGGAGAGGTGGAGCAAGGTCTGGATGGTTCTGATTTACCGATCCTATCGCAAGCCATCAGCGGTGGGTCGCTGACAACTTTCAGCTCTGGCGCTGTGAGGTGCGCCTTCGCTTCCATCTTACATAGCTAACTGTTAATGAAAAATCCAAAAGAAAATAATCAAAACGGGTTTAATTAAGAAAAGGAAAAAAATATTTCCTGTGTCGTGGACAGTGGCCGGACCAATAAAAAGAGAGAATCCGCGCGGTGGTACGCTGTAATTACCCATATGGTCAAACATTGTAAGGGTTCTAAACATATGTGAGTTGGGGAACACTGTCTAGGTAAATATGGGTGTCCCCTACGAAAGGAAGAGTCAGACGTCTCCTACCCTCCTCTAGTATTCGATGCCACCTTGGTCAAGGCTGAGTTGAGACGTCTCCTACCATCCTCTAGTATTCGATGCCACCTTGGTCAAGGCTGAGTTGAGACGTCTCCTACCCTCCTCTAGTTTTTGGTGCTCCCTTGGTCAAGGCTGAGTTGAGACGTCTCCTACCCTCCTCTAGTTTTCGGTGCTCCCTTGGTCAAGGCTGAGTTGAGACGTTTCCTACCCTCCTCTAGTTTTCGGTGCTCCCTTGGTTAAGGCTGAGTTGAGACGTCTCCTACCCTCCTCTAGTTTTCGGTGCTCCCTTGGTTAAGGCTGAGTTGAGACGTCTCCTACCCTCCTCTAGTTTTCGGTGCTCCCTTGGTTAAGGCTGAGTTGAGACGTCTCCTACCCTCCTCTAGTTTTTGGTGCTCCCTTGGTCAAGGCTGAGTTGAGACGTCTCCTACCCTCCTCTAGTTTTCGGTGCTCCCTTGGTTAAGGCTGAGTTGAGACGTCTCCTACCCTCCTCTAGTTTTCGGTGCTCCCTTGGTTAAGGCTGAGTTGAGACGTATCCTACCCTCCTCTAGTTTTTGGTGCTCCCTTGGTCAAGGCTGAGTTGAGACGTCTCCTACCCTCCTCTAGTTTTTGGTGCTCCCTTGGTTAAGGCTGAGTTGAGACGTCTCCTACCCTCCTCTAGTTTTGGTGCTCCCTTGGTTAAGGCTGAGTTGAGACGTCTCCTACCCTCCTCTAGTTTTTGGTGCTCCCTTGGTCAAGGCTGAGTTGAGACGTCTCCTACCCTCCTCTAGTTTTCGGTGCTCCCTTGGTTAAGGCTGAGTTGAGACGTATCCTACCCTCCTCTAGTTTTTGGTGCTCCCTTGGTCAAGGCTGAGTTGAGACGTCTCCTACCATCCTCTAGTTTTCAGTGCTCCTTTGGTCAAGGCTGAGTTGAGACGTCTCCTACCCCTCACCTTCAGCAAAAATAATGGCTTTCTATTTTTTGTTTACGTTCACAACTGTTACTAAAGAAGTTGGATTTCGTCAAGTTCCAATTCTATGGCTGTAAAACATCGTGACGTGTCCTCCCTAGACATACTACAATACTAGGTCTTCTATATCAGCAAAACGGTAGACGTCTATATCTCCTATATTTGAACACGTCACGGTATTTGGTGGGTTATCAGGTTTCATTTTCTGCCTTCGGTGCTTAGTAAATCTATAGTTTGTTTTTGGTAGACCTAGCAGGTCATAGCTAGGTCATTTTCAGTTGTCGTTTGAGCTCACTTCCATCAAAGAAAAAAAAACTCTCAGTATGGCATTTTTCCATTAATTGGAGTCTCACGAGGGACAAATAGGGCCAGATAATACATGCCTCTGGTCCGGAGCAGTCGTCACAAGATGTTAAGTTGTTTCATCTTCGATAGAAAAAAAAAATGTTTGATAAATTACTCTACTCATGTTATTGTTATTCTTTATATATCGCCGACATCAATGTTTGTACACACAACCACACACACACATCAATGTTTTGGATAATAAGTCGTTTAAGCTCACATCGATAAAAAAAAAAAAAAACAACTCTGTACTGCATTATACCATTATTTGGAGTCTCACGAGGGACATATAGGGCCAGAGAATAAAGTCCCTTGGTCCGGAGCAGTTGCAACAAGGTGTTAAGTTATTTCACCTTCGATAGAAAAATACGTTTGATAAAATTAGTCTACTTCTTTTTGTTGTTAACCTTTAATATATCACCGGCTTCGTTTTAAATGATCAATTTGGTTTTTTTAAAAAAAGGCACACAAACACAAATATTTTGGAAAATAAAAAATCCCCGGCGGGGAATCGAACCCCGGTCTCCCGCGTGACAGGCGGGGATACTTACCACTATACTACCGAGGACACATACTAAAGTCTGGCTTTCTGGATGTCGCTAATTATATGTAGATTTCGTTATTGTGACATCAACTAACTTTATTTCAAAACTATACGTCACTAGGTTCATCCTTTGTGCTTTATTGTTTTGTAATCTGGTATTCCCTCATATTCCCAGACAACAAAGTACACAAACAAGTTGATTTTTATATTGGTACAGAGAAGATTCAGGAATGGACTAACATCTGTTAAAACAAGGCCAGGAGCAGATTGCAGTAGTGACTATGTACCAGTAGTTGGAAAGTGTTGGTTAAATCAGATAGACAAAGGAAAGAAGAGAACCAGAAAACGAGCAGATATTATGAAGAAATTGGCAGGACTGGCGAGCTAACAGCAATATCTTGAAACGACTATACGACAATACGTAGGAAGAGTAAGACCAGTCCTAGAGTATGGAGTCACAGCCTGGGCTACAGCTTCCAAATCACAGCTTTGCAAAATTAACAGAACACAAAACTTAGAAACAGGTTTACAACCCTTAGAAGACAGACGGCAAACTAAAGTAATGCAACAAGTTGAGAAATATAAAAGTCTCCCTAACCAACCCATGCAGCAAAGAATATCTGGTTTCGGAATATGAAAACTAAAGAGGAGCAATTTCGCTGCTGGTGACAGTGCCAGATTTAAAATATCTTCCAGTTAAATTGTATATCTTTTAAAAAAAACGTTTTATATGTACAAAACACCTCACAATATAACATTAAAACGTATGAAGATTAATTAAATATGAAACGTATTTATCATTTCAGCTATGAGAAATTTTTATGTACGAAATTTTTGACGATATTTGATTTAATAATCCAATTTGGCAATGTAACATTAAATTGATTGAAAGTGTGGGCAAGACACACACACACACACACACACAAATGTGAGTGGAAAACATGATCCAAACATAGCTAAGATATATAATGTTTGTCTTTAGCTGGACCTTCAACGTAATAAATATTTTATTTATTATTATTTATTGTATACCTGTTGATGCCCATAATTACATCATCATTGAGTGCCATCTCCGCAACGAAGGTTGGCTACCATGGATCGCCATTCTACTCTGTTTCTTGCTTTGATGGTGCAGGCTGTCATAGATTGATTTGTCCATCTTTTGATGTTACTCGTCCATGTTAGTCATGGTCTGCATCTGCCGCTTTTACCTTGTATTTTCCCTTCCAATATTACTTTTAGTAGGCTGTTGTGTCTTTTAACGTGCCCCAAAAATGTCATTTGTCTTGTCTTAATTGTATTTAGTAGTTTTGAGTCAATCTTCTCTGTACTCTGTACCAGTATAAAAAACAATTTGTTTGTGTACTTTGTTGTCTGGGAATATGAGGGAATACCAGATTACAAAACAATAAAGCACAAAGGATGAACCTAGTGACGTATAGTTTGAAATAAAGTTAGTTGATGTCACAATAACGAAATCTACATATAATTAGCGACATCCAGAAAGCCAGACTTCAGTATGTGTCCTCGGTAGTATAGTGGTAAGTATCCCCGCCTGTCACGCGGGAGACCGGGGTTCGATTCCCCGCCGGGGAGGATGTTTTTTTTTTATTTTCCAAAATATTTGTGTTTGTGTGCCTTTTTTTAAAAAAAAAACCAAATTGATAATTTAAAACGAAGCCGGTGATATATTAAAGGTTAACAACAAAAAGAAGTAGACTAATTTTGACAAACGTATTTTTCTATCGAAGGTGAAACAACTTAACACCTTGTGACGACTGCTCCGGACCAGAGGCATGTATTATCTGGCCCTATTTGTCCCTCGTGAGACTCCAATTAATGGAAAAATGCCATACTGAGAGTTTTTTTTCTTTGATGGAAGTGAGCTCAAACTACAGCTGAACATGGCCTAGCTATGACCTGCTAGGTCTGCCAAAAACAAACTATAGATTTACTAAGCCCCGAAGGCAGAAAATGAAACCTGATAACCCACCAAATACCGTGACGTGAACTCTTTTTTATTTTGAGTTGTTTTAAAACTTCATCGTTTGTTATCTTTTCTTTCCATCCAATTCTACATATTCTTCTATAAATCCACATTTCAAAGGCTTCAATTTTCTGTTCTGTATTCTTGTGTAATGTCCATGTTTCTGCACCATACAGGAATATTGAGAAGATGTAACATTTTGCCATTCTTAGTTTCAGCCCTGTTGATATTTGTTTTGTTCATTTTTGTTGTTAGTATATTTTTCATGGCATTAAAATTACTTTTTGCCATACCTATTCTTTTGTTTATTTCAATTTTACATTTTCCATCATTGTTTATGTCCCATCAGTATGTCCCAGGTAGTTGTAAATCTGGACTGTCTCCAGATGTATCCCCTCAACTGTGATATTTAATTGTAGGTCTTGAGAATTGCCCATAATTTATCAGTGAATAATGGCTCAATGTTTGATGTGGTAGATGTCACGCCAGATAGCTCTACTGCACAGGAAAGAAGAAATAAAGAAATCCACGTTATCCTTTTCTAAATGCCGTGAAAATCTTGTAACCGTGTCGGTCGAGGAAACACAGATGCATTTTTGTAATTGAACCTACAATTTCTGGTTAAAAGAAGCTAACTGATCACTCGCAATCGAATTTATTTTTAAAAAAAATAAAAATCACGCCCGATAAGGGACTTGAACCCTTGACCCTCAGATTAAAAGTCTGATGCTCTACCGACTGAGCTAACCGGGCTCTTGGCACCAACTTATTTAAAATTGTTGTCATTATTCATTACTAAGTAATGATGAGAGTTTTAAACATGAGATGCATATAGTGTTAGCCAGATACGGGTGTCCCGGGGAGAATTTTAAACACATTACACAATATAGAAAAAATGGTATGGTAAAAGCTTTACGTAATTAATAGACAACACAAATTTGAACGACATTTCCACTCAATAGGCCTTCAACAGGAACAAACAGACAACAAACAACACACACTGATATGTAAGTAAATAAATTAATCTTACATAGCTTGCTTGCCTTCGCCCGATGACTAAAGGAGTATATCTCTTCGTCATCCGCCCTTAAAAGGACGTTAAGTGGACGTGTCTACGTTGTGTTGTAGTTTGGAGTATAACTGTGATATTTGCGCCTTTCGGCCCAACACATCCGACTACAGCACGACATTTTGGAGTACAGGTTTTCTTCCCTCTTCGATCCCTACTCGCTTTGCCAGACTAGACAGGTTAATCTGTTACTGAGGCACCACGGAGAGGTGGAGCAAGGTCTGGATGGTTCTGATTTACCGATCCTATCGCAAGCCATCAGCGGTGGGTCGCTGACAACTTTCAGCTCTGGCGCTGTGAGGTGCGCCTTCGCTTCCATCTTACATAGCTAACTGTTAATGAAACATCCAAAAGAAAATAATCAAAACGGGTTTAATTAAGAAAAGGAAAAAAATATTTCCTGTGTCGTGGACAGTGGCCGGACCAATAAAAAGAGAGAATCCGCGCGGTGGTACGCTGTAATTACCCATATGGTCAAACATTGTAAGGGTTCTAAACATATGTGAGTTGGGGAACACTGTCTAGGAAAATATGGGTGTCCCCTACGAAAGGAAGAGTCAGACGTCTCCTACCCTCCTCTAGTATTCGATGCCACCTTGGTCAAGGCTGAGTTGAGACGTCTCCTACCATCCTCTAGTATTCGATGCCACCTTGGTCAAGGCTGAGTTGAGACGTCTCCTACCCTCCTCTAGTTTTTGGTGCTCCCTTGGTCAAGGCTGAGTTGAGACGTCTCCTACCCTCCTCTAGTTTTCGGTGCTCCCTTGGTCAAGGCTGAGTTGAGACGTTTCCTACCCTCCTCTAGTTTTCGGTGCTCCCTTGGTTAAGGCTGAGTTGAGACGTCTCCTACCCTCCTCTAGTTTTCGGTGCTCCCTTGGTTAAGGCTGAGTTGAGACGTCTCCTACCCTCCTCTAGTTTTTGGTGCTCCCTTGGTCAAGGCTGAGTTGAGACGTCTCCTACCCTCCTCTAGTTTTCGGTGCTCCCTTGGTTAAGGCTGAGTTGAGACGTCTCCTACCCTCCTCTAGTTTTCGGTGCTCCCTTGGTTAAGGCTGAGTTGAGACGTATCCTACCCTCCTCTAGTTTTTGGTGCTCCCTTGGTCAAGGCTGAGTTGAGACGTCTCCTACCCTCCTCTAGTTTTTGGTGCTCCCTTGGTTAAGGCTGAGTTGAGACGTCTCCTACCCTCCTCTAGTTTTTGGTGCTCCCTTGGTTAAGGCTGAGTTGAGACGTCTCCTACCCTCCTCTAGTTTTTGGTGCTCCCTTGGTCAAGGCTGAGTTGAGACGTCTCCTACCCTCCTCTAGTTTTCGGTGCTCCCTTGGTTAAGGCTGAGTTGAGACGTATCCTACCCTCCTCTAGTTTTTGGTGCTCCCTTGGTCAAGGCTGAGTTGAGACGTCTCCTACCATCCTCTAGTTTTCAGTGCTCCTTTGGTCAAGGCTGAGTTGAGACGTCTCCTACCCCTCACCTTCAGCAAAAATAATGGCTTTCTATTTTTTGTTTACGTTCACAACTGTTACTAAAGAAGTTGGATTTCGTCAAGTTCCAATTCTATGGCTGTAAAACATCGTGACGTGTCCTCCCTAGACATACTACAATACTAGGTCTTCTATATCAGCAAAACGGTAGACGTCTATATCTCCTATATTTGAACACGTCACGGTATTTGGTGGGTTATCAGGTTTCATTTTCTGCCTTCGGTGCTTAGTAAATCTATAGTTTGTTTTTGGTAGACCTAGCAGGTCATAGCTAGGTCATTTTCAGTTGTCGTTTGAGCTCACTTCCATCAAAGAAAAAAAAACTCTCAGTATGGCATTTTTCCATTAATTGGAGTCTCACGAGGGACAAATAGGGCCAGAGAATACATGCCTCTGGTCCGGAGCAGTCGTCACAAGATGTTAAGTTGTTTCATCTTCGATAGAAAAAAAAAATGTTTGATAAATTACTCTACTCATGTTATTGTTATTCTTTATATATCGCCGACATCAATGTTTGTACACACACACACACACACACACACACACACACACATCAATGTTTTGGATAATAAGTCGTTTAAGCTCACATCGATAAAAAAAAAAAAAAACAACTCTGTACTGCATTATACCATTATTTGGAGTCTCACGAGGGACATATAGGGCCAGAGAATAAAGTCCCTTGGTCCGGAGCAGTTGCAACAAGGTGTTAAGTTATTTCACCTTCGATAGAAAAATACGTTTGATAAAATTAGTCTACTTCTTTTTGTTGTTAACCTTTAATATATCACCGGCTTCGTTTTAAATGATCAATTTGGTTTTTTTAAAAAAAGGCACACAAACACAAATATTTTGGAAAATAAAAAATCCTCCCCGGCGGGGAATCGAACCCCGGTCTCCCGCGTGACAGGCGGGGATACTTACCACTATACTACCGAGGACACATACTAAAGTCTGGCTTTCTGGATGTCGCTAATTATATGTAGATTTCGTTATTGTGACATCAACTAACTTTATTTCAAAACTATACGTCACTAGGTTCATCCTTTGTGCTTTATTGTTTTGTAATCTGGTATTCCCTCATATTCCCAGACAACAAAGTACACAAACAAGTTGATTTTTATATTGGTACAGAGAAGATTCAGGAATGGACTAACATCTGTTAAAACAAGGCCAGGAGCAGATTGCAGTAGTGACTATGTACCAGTAGTTGGAAAGTGTTGGTTAAATCAGATAGACAAAGGAAAGAAGAGAACCAGAAAACGAGCAGATATTATGAAGAAATTGGCAGGACTGGCGAGCTAACAGCAATATCTTGAAACGACTATACGACAATACGTAGGAAGAGTAAGACCAGTCCTAGAGTATGGAGTCACAGCCTGGGCTACAGCTTCCAAATCACAGCTTTGCAAAATTAACAGAACACAAAACTTAGAAACAGGTTTACAACCCTTAGAAGACAGACGGCAAACTAAAGTAATGCAACAAGTTGAGAAATATAAAAGTCTCCCTAACCAACCCATGCAGCAAAGAATATCTGGTTTCGGAATATGAAAACTAAAGAGGAGCAATTTCGCTGCTGGTGACAGTGCCAGATTTAAAATATCTTCCAGTTAAATTGTATATCTTTTAAAAAAACGTTTTATATGTACAAAACACCTCACAATATAACATTAAAACGTATGAAGATTAATTAAATATGAAACGTATTTATCATTTCAGCTATGAGAAATTTTTATGTACGAAATTTTTGACGATATTTGATTTAATAATCCAATTTGGCAATGTAACATTAAATTGATTGAAAGTGTGGGCAAGACACACACACACACACACACACAAATGTGAGTGGAAAACATGATCCAAACATAGCTAAGATATATAATGTTTGTCTTTAGCTGGACCTTCAACGTAATAAATATTTTATTTATTATTATTTATTGTATACCTGTTGATGCCCATAATTACATCATCATTGAGTGCCATCTCCGCAACGAAGGTTGGCTACCATGGATCGCCATTCTACTCTGTTTCTTGCTTTGATGGTGCAGGCTGTCATAGATTGATTTGTCCATCTTTTGATGTTACTCGTCCATGTTAGTCATGGTCTGCATCTGCCGCTTTTACCTTGTATTTTCCCTTCCAATATTACTTTTAGTAGGCTGTTGTGTCTTTTAACGTGCCCCAAAAATGTCATTTGTCTTGTCTTAATTGTATTTAGTAGTTTTGAGTCAATCTTCTCTGTACTCTGTACCAGTATAAAAAACAATTTGTTTGTGTACTTTGTTGTCTGGGAATATGAGGGAATACCAGATTACAAAACAATAAAGCACAAAGGATGAACCTAGTGACGTATAGTTTGAAATAAAGTTAGTTGATGTCACAATAACGAAATCTACATATAATTAGCGACATCCAGAAAGCCAGACTTCAGTATGTGTCCTCGGTAGTATAGTGGTAAGTATCCCCGCCTGTCACGCGGGAGACCGGGGTTCGATTCCCCGCCGGGGAGGATGTTTTTTTTTTATTTTCCAAAATATTTGTGTTTGTGTGCCTTTTTTTAAAAAAAAAACCAAATTGATAATTTAAAACGAAGCCGGTGATATATTAAAGGTTAACAACAAAAAGAAGTAGACTAATTTTGACAAACGTATTTTTCTATCGAAGGTGAAACAACTTAACACCTTGTGACGACTGCTCCGGACCAGAGGCATGTATTATCTGGCCCTATTTGTCCCTCGTGAGACTCCAATTAATGGAAAAATGCCATACTGAGAGTTTTTTTTCTTTGATGGAAGTGAGCTCAAACTACAGCTGAACATGGCCTAGCTATGACCTGCTAGGTCTGCCAAAAACAAACTATAGATTTACTAAGCCCCGAAGGCAGAAAATGAAACCTGATAACCCACCAAATACCGTGACGTGAACTCTTTTTTATTTTGAGTTGTTTTAAAACTTCATCGTTTGTTATCTTTTCTTTCCATCCAATTCTACATATTCTTCTATAAATCCACATTTCAAAGGCTTCAATTTTCTGTTCTGTATTCTTGTGTAATGTCCATGTTTCTGCACCATACAGGAATATTGAGAAGATGTAACATTTTGCCATTCTTAGTTTCAGCCCTGTTGATATTTGTTTTGTTCATTTTTGTTGTTAGTATATTTTTCATGGCATTAAAATTACTTTTTGCCATACCTATTCTTTTGTTTATTTCAATTTTACATTTTCCATCATTGGTTATGTCCCATCAGTATGTCCCAGGTAGTTGTAAATCTGGACTGTCTCCAGATGTATCCCCTCAACTGTGATATTTAATTGTAGGTCTTGAGAATTGCCCATAATTTATCAGTGAATAATGGCTCAATGTTTGATGTGGTAGATGTCACGCCAGATAGCTCTACTGCACAGGAAAGAAGAAATAAAGAAATCCACGTTATCCTTTTCTAAATGCCGTGAAAATCTTGTAACCGTGTCGGTCGAGGAAACACAGATGCATTTTTGTAATTGAACCTACAATTTCTGGTTAAAAGAAGCTAACTGATCACTCGCAATCGAATTTATTTTTAAAAAAAATAAAAATCACGCCCGATAAGGGACTTGAACCCTTGACCCTCAGATTAAAAGTCTGATGCTCTACCGACTGAGCTAACCGGGCTCTTGGCACCAACTTATTTAAAATTGTTGTCATTATTCATTACTAAGTAATGATGAGAGTTTTAAACATGAGATGCATATAGTGTTAGCCAGATACGGGTGTCCCGGGGAGAATTTTAAACACATTACACAATATAGAAAAAATGGTATGGTAAAAGCTTTACGTAATTAATAGACAACACAAATTTGAACGACATTTCCACTCAATAGGCCTTCAACAGGAACAAACAGACAACAAACAACACACACTGATATGTAAGTAAATAAAATTAATCTTACATAGCTTGCTTGCCTTCGCCCGATGACTAAAGGAGTATATCTCTTCGTCATCCGCCCTTAAAAGGACGTTAAGTGGACGTGTCTACGTTGTGTTGTAGTTTGGAGTATAACTGTGATATTTGCGCCTTTCGGCCCAACACATCCGACTACAGCACGACATTTTGGAGTACAGGTTTTCTTCCCTCTTCGATCCCTACTCGCTTTGCCAGACTAGACAGGTTAATCTGTTACTGAGGCACCACGGAGAGGTGGAGCAAGGTCTGGATGGTTCTGATTTACCGATCCTATCGCAAGCCATCAGCGGTGGGTCGCTGACAACTTTCAGCTCTGGCGCTGTGAGGTGCGCCTTCGCTTCCATCTTACATAGCTAACTGTTAATGAAACATCCAAAAGAAAATAATCAAAACGGGTTTAATTAAGAAAAGGAAAAAAATATTTCCTGTGTCGTGGACAGTGGCCGGACCAATAAAAAGAGAGAATCCGCGCGGTGGTACGCTGTAATTACCCATATGGTCAAACATTGTAAGGGTTCTAAACATATGTGAGTTGGGGAACACTGTCTAGGAAAATATGGGTGTCCCCTACGAAAGGAAGAGTCAGACGTCTCCTACCCTCCTCTAGTATTCGATGCCACCTTGGTCAAGGCTGAGTTGAGACGTCTCCTACCATCCTCTAGTATTCGATGCCACCTTGGTCAAGGCTGAGTTGAGACGTCTCCTACCCTCCTCTAGTTTTTGGTGCTCCCTTGGTCAAGGCTGAGTTGAGACGTCTCCTACCCTCCTCTAGTTTTCGGTGCTCCCTTGGTCAAGGCTGAGTTGAGACGTTTCCTACCCTCCTCTAGTTTTCGGTGCTCCCTTGGTTAAGGCTGAGTTGAGACGTCTCCTACCCTCCTCTAGTTTTCGGTGCTCCCTTGGTTAAGGCTGAGTTGAGACGTCTCCTACCCTCCTCTAGTTTTTGGTGCTCCCTTGGTCAGGCTGAGTTGAGACGTCTCCTACCCTCCTCTAGTTTTCGGTGCTCCCTTGGTTAAGGCTGAGTTGAGACGTCTCCTACCCTCCTCTAGTTTTCGGTGCTCCCTTGGTTAAGGCTGAGTTGAGACGTATCCTACCCTCCTCTAGTTTTTGGTGCTCCCTTGGTCAAGGCTGAGTTGAGACGTCTCCTACCCTCCTCTAGTTTTTGGTGCTCCCTTGGTTAAGGCTGAGTTGAGACGTCTCCTACCCTCCTCTAGTTTTTGGTGCTCCCTTGGTCAAGGCTGAGTTGAGACGTCTCCTACCCTCCTCTAGTTTTTGGTGCTCCCTTGGTCAAGGCTGAGTTGAGACGTCTCCTACCCTCCTCTAGTTTTCGGTGCTCCCTTGGTTAAGGCTGAGTTGAGACGTATCCTACCCTCCTCTAGTTTTTGGTGCTCCCTTGGTCAAGGCTGAGTTGAGACGTCTCCTACCATCCTCTAGTTTTCAGTGCTCCTTTGGTCAAGGCTGAGTTGAGACGTCTCCTACCCCTCACCTTCAGCAAAAATAATGGCTTTCTATTTTTTGTTTACGTTCACAACTGTTACTAAAGAAGTTGGATTTCGTCAAGTTCCAATTCTATGGCTGTAAAACATCGTGACGTGTCCTCCCTAGACATACTACAATACTAGGTCTTCTATATCAGCAAAACGGTAGACGTCTATATCTCCTATATTTGAACACGTCACGGTATTTGGTGGGTTATCAGGTTTCATTTTCTGCCTTCGGTGCTTAGTAAATCTATAGTTTGTTTTTGGTAGACCTAGCAGGTCATAGCTAGGTCATTTTCAGTTGTCGTTTGAGCTCACTTCCATCAAAGAAAAAAAAACTCTCAGTATGGCATTTTTCCATTAATTGGAGTCTCACGAGGGACAAATAGGGCCAGATAATACATGCCTCTGGTCCGGAGCAGTCGTCACAAGATGTTAAGTTGTTTCATCTTCGATAGAAAAAAAAAATGTTTGATAAATTACTCTACTCATGTTATTGTTATTCTTTATATATCGCCGACATCAATGTTTGTACACACAACCACACACACACATCAATGTTTTGGATAATAAGTCGTTTAAGCTCACATCGATAAAAAAAAAAAAAACAACTCTGTACTGCATTATACCATTATTTGGAGTCTCACGAGGGACATATAGGGCCAGAGAATAAAGTCCCTTGGTCCGGAGCAGTTGCAACAAGGTGTTAAGTTATTTCACCTTCGATAGAAAAATACGTTTGATAAAATTAGTCTACTTCTTTTTGTTGTTAACCTTTAATATATCACCGGCTTCGTTTTAAATGATCAATTTGGTTTTTTTAAAAAAGGCACACAAACACAAATATTTTGGAAAATAAAAAATCCTCCCCGGCGGGGAATCGAACCCCGGTCTCCCGCGTGACAGGCGGGGATACTTACCACTATACTACCGAGGACACATACTAAAGTCTGGCTTTCTGGATGTCGCTAATTATATGTAGATTTCGTTATTGTGACATCAACTAACTTTATTTCAAAACTATACGTCACTAGGTTCATCCTTTGTGCTTTATTGTTTTGTAATCTGGTATTCCCTCATATTCCCAGACAACAAAGTACACAAACAAGTTGATTTTTATATTGGTACAGAGAAGATTCAGGAATGGACTAACATCTGTTAAAACAAGGCCAGGAGCAGATTGCAGTAGTGACTATGTACCAGTAGTTGGAAAGTGTTGGTTAAATCAGATAGACAAAGGAAAGAAGAGAACCAGAAAACGAGCAGATATTATGAAGAAATTGGCAGGACTGGCGAGCTAACAGCAATATCTTGAAACGACTATACGACAATACGTAGGAAGAGTAAGACCAGTCCTAGAGTATGGAGTCACAGCCTGGGCTACAGCTTCCAAATCACAGCTTTGCAAAATTAACAGAACACAAAACTTAGAAACAGGTTTACAACCCTTAGAAGACAGACGGCAAACTAAAGTAATGCAACAAGTTGAGAAATATAAAAGTCTCCCTAACCAACCCATGCAGCAAAGAATATCTGGTTTCGGAATATGAAAACTAAAGAGGAGCAATTTCGCTGCTGGTGACAGTGCCAGATTTAAAATATCTTCCAGTTAAATTGTATATCTTTTAAAAAAGCGTTTTATATGTACAAAACACCTCACAATATAACATTAAAACGTATGAAGATTAATTAAATATGAAACGTATTTATCATTTCAGCTATGAGAAATTTTTATGTACGAAATTTTTGACGATATTTGATTTAATAATCCAATTTGGCAATGTAACATTAAATTGATTGAAAGTGTGGGCAAGACACACACACACACACACACACAAATGTGAGTGGAAAACATGATCCAAACATAGCTAAGATATATAATGTTTGTCTTTAGCTGGACCTTCCACGTAATAAATATTTTATTTATTATTATTTATTGTATACCTGTTGATGCCCATAATTACATCATCATTGAGTGCCATCTCCGCAACGAAGGTTGGCTACCATGGATCGCCATTCTACTCTGTTTCTTGCTTTGATGGTGCAGGCTGTCATAGATTGATTTGTCCATCTTTTGATGTTACTCGTCCATGTTAGTCATGGTCTGCATCTGCCGCTTTTACCTTGTATTTTCCCTTCCAATATTACTTTTAGTAGGCTGTTGTGTCTTTTAACGTGCCCCAAAAATGTCATTTGTCTTGTCTTAATTGTATTTAGTAGTTTTGAGTCAATCTTCTCTGTACTCTGTACCAGTATAAAAAACAATTTGTTTGTGTACTTTGTTGTCTGGGAATATGAGGGAATACCAGATTACAAAACAATAAAGCACAAAGGATGAACCTAGTGACGTATAGTTTGAAATAAAGTTAGTTGATGTCACAATAACGAAATCTACATATAATTAGCGACATCCAGAAAGCCAGACTTCAGTATGTGTCCTCGGTAGTATAGTGGTAAGTATCCCCGCCTGTCACGCGGGAGACCGGGGTTCGATTCCCCGCCGGGGAGGATTTTTTTTTTTATTTTCCAAAATATTTGTGTTTGTGTGCCTTTTTTTAAAAAAAAAACCAAATTGATAATTTAAAACGAAGCCGGTGATATATTAAAGGTTAACAACAAAAAGAAGTAGACTAATTTTGACAAACGTATTTTTCTATCGAAGGTGAAACAACTTAACACCTTGTGACGACTGCTCCGGACCAGAGGCATGTATTATCTGGCCCTATTTGTCCCTCGTGAGACTCCAATTAATGGAAAAATGCCATACTGAGAGTTTTTTTTCTTTGATGGAAGTGAGCTCAAACTACAGCTGAACATGGCCTAGCTATGACCTGCTAGGTCTGCCAAAAACAAACTATAGATTTACTAAGCCCCGAAGGCAGAAAATGAAACCTGATAACCCACCAAATACCGTGACGTGAACTCTTTTTTATTTTGAGTTGTTTTAAAACTTCATCGTTTGTTATCTTTTCTTTCCATCCAATTCTACATATTCTTCTATAAATCCACATTTCAAAGGCTTCAATTTTCTGTTCTGTATTCTTGTGTAATGTCCATGTTTCTGCACCATACAGGAATATTGAGAAGATGTAACATTTTGCCATTCTTAGTTTCAGCCCTGTTGATATTTGTTTTGTTCATTTTTGTTGTTAGTATATTTTTCATGGCATTAAAATTACTTTTTGCCATACTTATTCTTTTGTTTATTTCAATTTTACATTTTCCATCATTGGTTATGTCCCATCAGTATGTCCCAGGTAGTTGTAACTCTGGACTGTCTCCAGATGTATCCCCTCAACTGTGATATTTAATTGTAGGTCTTGAGAATTGCCCATAATTTATCAGTGAATAATGGCTCAATGTTTGATGTGGTAGATGTCACGCCAGATAGCTCTACTGCACAGGAAAGAAGAAATAAAGAAATCCACGTTATCCTTTTCTAAATGCCGTGAAAATCTTGTAACCGTGTCGGTCGAGGAAACACAGATGCATTTTTGTAATTGAACCTACAATTTCTGGTTAAAAGAAGCTAACTGATCACTCGCAATCGAATTTATTTAAAAAAAAAATAAAAATCACGCCCGATAAGGGACTTGAACCCTTGACCCTCAGATTAAAAGTCTGATGCTCTACCGACTGAGCTAACCGGGCTCTTGGCACCAACTTATTTAAAATTGTTGTCATTATTCATTACTAAGTAATGATGAGAGTTTTAAACATGAGATGCATATAGTGTTAGCCAGATACGGGTGTCCCGGGGAGAATTTTAAACACATTACACAATATAGAAAAAATGGTATGGTAAAAGCTTTACGTAATTAATAGACAACACAAATTTGAACGACATTTCCACTCAATAGGCCTTCAACAGGAACAAACAGACAACAAACAACACACACTGATATGTAAGTAAATAAAATTAATCTTACATAGCTTGCTTGCCTTCGCCCGATGACTAAAGGAGTATATCTCTTCGTCATCCGCCCTTAAAAGGACGTTAAGTGGACGTGTCTACGTTGTGTTGTAGTTTGGAGTATAACTGTGATATTTGCGCCTTTCGGCCCAACACATCCGACTACAGCACGACATTTTGGAGTACAGGTTTTCTTCCCTCTTCGATCCCTACTCGCTTTGCCAGACTAGACAGGTTAATCTGTTACTGAGGCACCACGGAGAGGTGGAGCAAGGTCTGGATGGTTCTGATTTACCGATCCTATCGCAAGCCATCAGCGGTGGGTCGCTGACAACTTTCAGCTCTGGCGCTGTGAGGTGCGCCTTCGCTTCCATCTTACATAGCTAACTGTTAATGAAACATCCAAAAGAAAATAATCAAAACGGGTTTAATTAAGAAAAGGAAAAAAATATTTCCTGTGTCGTGGACAGTGGCCGGACCAATAAAAAGAGAGAATCCGCGCGGTGGTACGCTGTAATTACCCATATGGTCAAACATTGTAAGGGTTCTAAACATATGTGAGTTGGGGAACACTGTCTAGGTAAATATGGGTGTCCCCTACGAAAGGAAGAGTCAGACGTCTCCTACCCTCCTCTAGTATTCGATGCCACCTTGGTCAAGGCTGAGTTGAGACGTCTCCTACCATCCTCTAGTATTCGATGCCACCTTGGTCAAGGCTGAGTTGAGACGTCTCCTACCCTCCTCTAGTTTTTGGTGCTCCCTTGGTCAAGGCTGAGTTGAGACGTCTCCTACCCTCCTCTAGTTTTCGGTGCTCCCTTGGTCAAGGCTGAGTTGAGACGTTTCCTACCCTCCTCTAGTTTTCGGTGCTCCCTTGGTTAAGGCTGAGTTGAGACGTCTCCTACCCTCCTCTAGTTTTCGGTGCTCCCTTGGTTAAGGCTGAGTTGAGACGTCTCCTACCCTCCTCTAGTTTTTGGTGCTCCCTTGGTCAAGGCTGAGTTGAGACGTCTCCTACCCTCCTCTAGTTTTCGGTGCTCCCTTGGTCAAGGCTGAGTTGAGACGTTTCCTACCCTCCTCTAGTTTTCGGTGCTCCCTTGGTTAAGGCTGAGTTGAGACGTCTCCTACCCTCCTCTAGTTTTCGGTGCTCCCTTGGTTAAGGCTGAGTTGAGACGTATCCTACCCTCCTCTAGTTTTTGGTGCTCCCTTGGTCAAGGCTGAGTTGAGACGTCTCCTACCATCCTCTAGTTTTCAGTGCTCCTTTGGTCAAGGCTGAGTTGAGACGTCTCCTACCCCTCACCTTCAGCAAAAATAATGGCTTTCTATTTTTTGTTTACGTTCACAACTGTTACTAAAGAAGTTGGATTTCGTCAAGTTCCAATTCTATGGCTGTAAAACATCGTGACGTGTCCTCCCTAGACATACTACAATACTAGGTCTTCTATATCAGCAAAACGGTAGACGTCTATATCTCCTATATTTGAACACGTCACGGTATTTGGTGGGTTATCAGGTTTCATTTTCTGCCTTCGGTGCTTAGTAAATCTATAGTTTGTTTTTGGTAGACCTAGCAGGTCATAGCTAGGTCATTTTCAGTTGTCGTTTGAGCTCACTTCCATCAAAGAAAAAAAAACTCTCAGTATGGCATTTTTCCATTAATTGGAGTCTCACGAGGGACAAATAGGGCCAGAGAATACATGCCTCTGGTCCGGAGCAGTCGTCACAAGATGTTAAGTTGTTTCATCTTCGATAGAAAAAAAAAATGTTTGATAAATTACTCTACTCATGTTATTGTTATTCTTTATATATCGCCGACATCAATGTTTGTACACACACACACACACACACACACACACATCAATGTTTTGGATAATAAGTCGTTTAAGCTCACATCGATAAAAAAAAAAAAAACAACTCTGTACTGCATTATACCATTATTTGGAGTCTCACGAGGGACATATAGGGCCAGAGAATAAAGTCCCTTGGTCCGGAGCAGTTGCAACAAGGTGTTAAGTTATTTCACCTTCGATAGAAAAATACGTTTGATAAAATTAGTCTACTTCTTTTTGTTGTTAACCTTTAATATATCACCGGCTTCGTTTTAAATGATCAATTTGGTTTTTTTAAAAAAAGGCACACAAACACAAATATTTTGGAAAATAAAAAATCCTCCCCGGCGGGGAATCGAACCCCGGTCTCCCGCGTGACAGGCGGGGATACTTACCACTATACTACCGAGGACACATACTAAAGTCTGGCTTTCTGGATGTCGCTAATTATATGTAGATTTCGTTATTGTGACATCAACTAACTTTATTTCAAAACTATACGTCACTAGGTTCATCCTTTGTGCTTTATTGTTTTGTAATCTGGTATTCCCTCATATTCCCAGACAACAAAGTACACAAACAAGTTGATTTTTATATTGGTACAGAGAAGATTCAGGAATGGACTAACATCTGTTAAAACAAGGCCAGGAGCAGATTGCAGTAGTGACTATGTACCAGTAGTTGGAAAGTGTTGGTTAAATCAGATAGACAAAGGAAAGAAGAGAACCAGAAAACGAGCAGATATTATGAAGAAATTGGCAGGACTGGCGAGCTAACAGCAATATCTTGAAACGACTATACGACAATACGTAGGAAGAGTAAGACCAGTCCTAGAGTATGGAGTCACAGCCTGGGCTACAGCTTCCAAATCACAGCTTTGCAAAATTAACAGAACACAAAACTTAGAAACAGGTTTACAACCCTTAGAAGACAGACGGCAAACTAAAGTAATGCAACAAGTTGAGAAATATAAAAGTCTCCCTAACCAACCCATGCAGCAAAGAATATCTGGTTTCGGAATATGAAAACTAAAGAGGAGCAATTTCGCTGCTGGTGACAGTGCCAGATTTAAAATATCTTCCAGTTAAATTGTATATCTTTTAAAAAAAACGTTTTATATGTACAAAACACCTCACAATATAACATTAAAACGTATGAAGATTAATTAAATATGAAACGTATTTATCATTTCAGCTATGAGAAATTTTTATGTACGAAATTTTTGACGATATTTGATTTAATAATCCAATTTGGCAATGTAACATTAAATTGATTGAAAGTGTGGGCAAGACACACACACACACACACACACAAATGTGAGTGGAAAACATGATCCAAACATAGCTAAGATATATAATGTTTGTCTTTAGCTGGACCTTCAACGTAATAAATATTTTATTTATTATTATTTATTGTATACCTGTTGATGCCCATAATTACATCATCATTGAGTGCCATCTCCGCAACGAAGGTTGGCTACCATGGATCGCCATTCTACTCTGTTTCTTGCTTTGATGGTGCAGGCTGTCATAGATTGATTTGTCCATCTTTTGATGTTACTCGTCCATGTTAGTCATGGTCTGCATCTGCCGCTTTTACCTTGTATTTTCCCTTCCAATATTACTTTTAGTAGGCTGTTGTGTCTTTTAACGTGCCCCAAAAATGTCATTTGTCTTGTCTTAATTGTATTTAGTAGTTTTGAGTCAATCTTCTCTGTACTCTGTACCAGTATAAAAAACAATTTGTTTGTGTACTTTGTTGTCTGGGAATATGAGGGAATACCAGATTACAAAACAATAAAGCACAAAGGATGAACCTAGTGACGTATAGTTTGAAATAAAGTTAGTTGATGTCACAATAACGAAATCTACATATAATTAGCGACATCCAGAAAGCCAGACTTCAGTATGTGTCCTCGGTAGTATAGTGGTAAGTATCCCCGCCTGTCACGCGGGAGACCGGGGTTCGATTCCCCGCCGGGAGGATGTTTTTTTTTTATTTTCCAAAATATTTGTGTTTGTGTGCCTTTTTTTAAAAAAAAAACCAAATTGATAATTTAAAACGAAGCCGGTGATATATTAAAGGTTAACAACAAAAAGAAGTAGACTAATTTTGACAAACGTATTTTTCTATCGAAGGTGAAACAACTTAACACCTTGTGACGACTGCTCCGGACCAGAGGCATGTATTATCTGGCCCTATTTGTCCCTCGTGAGACTCCAATTAATGGAAAAATGCCATACTGAGAGTTTTTTTTCTTTGATGGAAGTGAGCTCAAACTACAGCTGAACATGGCCTAGCTATGACCTGCTAGGTCTGCCAAAAACAAACTATAGATTTACTAAGCCCCGAAGGCAGAAAATGAAACCTGATAACCCACCAAATACCGTGACGTGAACTCTTTTTTATTTTGAGTTGTTTTAAAACTTCATCGTTTGTTATCTTTTCTTTCCATCCAATTCTACATATTCTTCTATAAATCCACATTTCAAAGGCTTCAATTTTCTGTTCTGTATTCTTGTGTAATGTCCATGTTTCTGCACCATACAGGAATATTGAGAAGATGTAACATTTTGCCATTCTTAGTTTCAGCCCTGTTGATATTTGTTTTGTTCATTTTTGTTGTTAGTATATTTTTCATGGCATTAAAATTACTTTTTGCCATACCTATTCTTTTGTTTATTTCAATTTTACATTTTCCATCATTGGTTATGTCCCATCAGTATGTCCCAGGTAGTTGTAAATCTGGACTGTCTCCAGATGTATCCCCTCAACTGTGATATTTAATTGTAGGTCTTGAGAATTGCCCATAATTTATCAGTGAATAATGGCTCAATGTTTGATGTGGTAGATGTCACGCCAGATAGCTCTACTGCACAGGAAAGAAGAAATAAAGAAATCCACGTTATCCTTTTCTAAATGCCGTGAAAATCTTGTAACCGTGTCGGTCGAGGAAACACAGATGCATTTTTGTAATTGAACCTACAATTTCTGGTTAAAAGAAGCTAACTGATCACTCGCAATCGAATTTATTTTTAAAAAAAATAAAAATCACGCCCGATAAGGGACTTGAACCCTTGACCCTCAGATTAAAAGTCTGATGCTCTACCGACTGAGCTAACCGGGCTCTTGGCACCAACTTATTTAAAATTGTTGTCATTATTCATTACTAAGTAATGATGAGAGTTTTAAACATGAGATGCATATAGTGTTAGCCAGATACGGGTGTCCCGGGGAGAATTTTAAACACATTACACAATATAGAAAAAATGGTATGGTAAAAGCTTTACGTAATTAATAGACAACACAAATTTGAACGACATTTCCACTCAATAGGCCTTCAACAGGAACAAACAGACAACAAACAACACACACTGATATGTAAGTAAATAAAATTAATCTTACATAGCTTGCTTGCCTTCGCCCGATGACTAAAGGAGTATATCTCTTCGTCATCCGCCCTTAAAAGGACGTTAAGTGGACGTGTCTACGTTGTGTTGTAGTTTGGAGTATAACTGTGATATTTGCGCCTTTCGGCCCAACACATCCGACTACAGCACGACATTTTGGAGTACAGGTTTTCTTCCCTCTTCGATCCCTACTCGCTTTGCCAGACTAGACAGGTTAATCTGTTACTGAGGCACCACGGAGAGGTGGAGCAAGGTCTGGATGGTTCTGATTTACCGATCCTATCGCAAGCCATCAGCGGTGGGTCGCTGACAACTTTCAGCTCTGGCGCTGTGAGGTGCGCCTTCGCTTCCATCTTACATAGCTAACTGTTAATGAAACATCCAAAAGAAAATAATCAAAACGGGTTTAATTAAGAAAAGGAAAAAAATATTTCCTGTGTCGTGGACAGTGGCCGGACCAATAAAAAGAGAGAATCCGCGCGGTGGTACGCTGTAATTACCCATATGGTCAAACATTGTAAGGGTTCTAAACATATGTGAGTTGGGGAACACTGTCTAGGTAAATATGGGTGTCCCCTACGAAAGGAAGAGTCAGACGTCTCCTACCCTCCTCTAGTATTCGATGCCACCTTGGTCAAGGCTGAGTTGAGACGTCTCCTACCATCCTCTAGTATTCGATGCCACCTTGGTCAAGGCTGAGTTGAGACGTCTCCTACCCTCCTCTAGTTTTTGGTGCTCCCTTGGTCAAGGCTGAGTTGAGACGTCTCCTACCCTCCTCTAGTTTTCGGTGCTCCCTTGGTCAAGGCTGAGTTGAGACGTTTCCTACCCTCCTCTAGTTTTCGGTGCTCCCTTGGTTAAGGCTGAGTTGAGACGTCTCCTACCCTCCTCTAGTTTTCGGTGCTCCCTTGGTTAAGGCTGAGTTGAGACGTCTCCTACCCTCCTCTAGTTTTTGGTGCTCCCTTGGTCAAGGCTGAGTTGAGACGTCTCCTACCCTCCTCTAGTTTTCGGTGCTCCCTTGGTCAAGGCTGAGTTGAGACGTTTCCTACCCTCCTCTAGTTTTCGGTGCTCCCTTGGTTAAGGCTGAGTTGAGACGTCTCCTACCCTCCTCTAGTTTTCGGTGCTCCCTTGGTTAAGGCTGAGTTGAGACGTATCCTACCCTCCTCTAGTTTTTGGTGCTCCCTTGGTCAAGGCTGAGTTGAGACGTCTCCTACCATCCTCTAGTTTTCAGTGCTCCTTTGGTCAAGGCTGAGTTGAGACGTCTCCTACCCCTCACCTTCAGCAAAAATAATGGCTTTCTATTTTTTGTTTACGTTCACAACTGTTACTAAAGAAGTTGGATTTCGTCAAGTTCCAATTCTATGGCTGTAAAACATCGTGACGTGTCCTCCCTAGACATACTACAATACTAGGTCTTCTATATCAGCAAAACGGTAGACGTCTATATCTCCTATATTTGAACACGTCACGGTATTTGGTGGGTTATCAGGTTTCATTTTCTGCCTTCGGTGCTTAGTAAATCTATAGTTTGTTTTTGGTAGACCTAGCAGGTCATAGCTAGGTCATTTTCAGTTGTCGTTTGAGCTCACTTCCATCAAAGAAAAAAAAACTCTCAGTATGGCATTTTTCCATTAATTGGAGTCTCACGAGGGACAAATAGGGCCAGATAATACATGCCTCTGGTCCGGAGCAGTCGTCACAAGATGTTAAGTTGTTTCATCTTCGATAGAAAAAAAAATGTTTGATAAATTACTCTACTCATGTTATTGTTATTCTTTATATATCGCCGACATCAATGTTTGTACACACACACACACACACACACACACACATCAATGTTTTGGATAATAAGTCGTTTAAGCTCACATCGATAAAAAAAAAAAAAAAACAACTCTGTACTGCATTATACCATTATTTGGAGTCTCACGAGGGACATATAGGGCCAGAGAATAAAGTCCCTTGGTCCGGAGCAGTTGCAACAAGGTGTTAAGTTATTTCACCTTCGATAGAAAAATACGTTTGATAAAATTAGTCTACTTCTTTTTGTTGTTAACCTTTAATATATCACCGGCTTCGTTTTAAATGATCAATTTGGTTTTTTAAAAAAAGGCACACAAACACAAATATTTTGGAAAATAAAAAATCCTCCCCGGCGGGGAATCGAACCCCGGTCTCCCGCGTGACAGGCGGGGATACTTACCACTATACTACCGAGGACACATACTAAAGTCTGGCTTTCTGGATGTCGCTAATTATATGTAGATTTCGTTATTGTGACATCAACTAACTTTATTTCAAAACTATACGTCACTAGGTTCATCCTTTGTGCTTTATTGTTTTGTAATCTGGTATTCCCTCATATTCCCAGACAACAAAGTACACAAACAAGTTGATTTTTATATTGGTACAGAGAAGATTCAGGAATGGACTAACATCTGTTAAAACAAGGCCAGGAGCAGATTGCAGTAGTGACTATGTACCAGTAGTTGGAAAGTGTTGGTTAAATCAGATAGACAAAGGAAAGAAGAGAACCAGAAAACGAGCAGATATTATGAAGAAATTGGCAGGACTGGCGAGCTAACAGCAATATCTTGAAACGACTATACGACAATACGTAGGAAGAGTAAGACCAGTCCTAGAGTATGGAGTCACAGCCTGGGCTACAGCTTCCAAATCACAGCTTTGCAAAATTAACAGAACACAAAACTTAGAAACAGGTTTACAACCCTTAGAAGACAGACGGCAAACTAAAGTAATGCAACAAGTTGAGAAATATAAAAGTCTCCCTAACCAACCCATGCAGCAAAGAATATCTGGTTTCGGAATATGAAAACTAAAGAGGAGCAATTTCGCTGCTGGTGACAGTGCCAGATTTAAAATATCTTCCAGTTAAATTGTATATCTTTTAAAAAAAACGTTTTATATGTACAAAACACCTCACAATATAACATTAAAACGTATGAAGATTAATTAAATATGAAACGTATTTATCATTTCAGCTATGAGAAATTTTTATGTACGAAATTTTTGACGATATTTGATTTAATAATCCAATTTGGCAATGTAACATTAAATTGATTGAAAGTGTGGGCAAGACACACACACACACACACACACACAAATGTGAGTGGAAAACATGATCCAAACATAGCTAAGATATATAATGTTTGTCTTTAGCTGGACCTTCAACGTAATAAATATTTTATTTATTATTATTTATTGTATACCTGTTGATGCCCATAATTACATCATCATTGAGTGCCATCTCCGCAACGAAGGTTGGCTACCATGGATCGCCATTCTACTCTGTTTCTTGCTTTGATGGTGCAGGCTGTCATAGATTGATTTGTCCATCTTTTGATGTTACTCGTCCATGTTAGTCATGGTCTGCATCTGCCGCTTTTACCTTGTATTTTCCCTTCCAATATTACTTTTAGTAGGCTGTTGTGTCTTTTAACGTGCCCCAAAAATGTCATTTGTCTTGTCTTAATTGTATTTAGTAGTTTTGAGTCAATCTTCTCTGTACTCTGTACCAGTATAAAAAACAATTTGTTTGTGTACTTTGTTGTCTGGGAATATGAGGGAATACCAGATTACAAAACAATAAAGCACAAAGGATGAACCTAGTGACGTATAGTTTGAAATAAAGTTAGTTGATGTCACAATAACGAAATCTACATATAATTAGCGACATCCAGAAAGCCAGACTTCAGTATGTGTCCTCGGTAGTATAGTGGTAAGTATCCCCGCCTGTCACGCGGGAGACCGGGGTTCGATTCCCCGCCGGGGAGGATGTTTTTTTTTTATTTTCCAAAATATTTGTGTTTGTGTGCCTTTTTTTAAAAAAAAAACCAAATTGATAATTTAAAACGAAGCCGGTGATATATTAAAGGTTAACAACAAAAAGAAGTAGACTAATTTTGACAAACGTATTTTTCTATCGAAGGTGAAACAACTTAACACCTTGTGACGACTGCTCCGGACCAGAGGCATGTATTATCTGGCCCTATTTGTCCCTCGTGAGACTCCAATTAATGGAAAAATGCCATACTGAGAGTTTTTTTTCTTTGATGGAAGTGAGCTCAAACTACAGCTGAACATGGCCTAGCTATGACCTGCTAGGTCTGCCAAAAACAAACTATAGATTTACTAAGCCCCGAAGGCAGAAAATGAAACCTGATAACCCACCAAATACCGTGACGTGAACTCTTTTTTATTTTGAGTTGTTTTAAAACTTCATCGTTTGTTATCTTTTCTTTCCATCCAATTCTACATATTCTTCTATAAATCCACATTTCAAAGGCTTCAATTTTCTGTTCTGTATTCTTGTGTAATGTCCATGTTTCTGCACCATACAGGAATATTGAGAAGATGTAACATTTTGCCATTCTTAGTTTCAGCCCTGTTGATATTTGTTTTGTTCATTTTTGTTGTTAGTATATTTTTCATGGCATTAAAATTACTTTTTGCCATACCTATTCTTTTGTTTATTTCAATTTTACATTTTCCATCATTGGTTATGTCCCATCAGTATGTCCCAGGTAGTTGTAAATCTGGACTGTCTCCAGATGTATCCCCTCAACTGTGATATTTAATTGTAGGTCTTGAGAATTGCCCATAATTTATCAGTGAATAATGGCTCAATGTTTGATGTGGTAGATGTCACGCCAGATAGCTCTACTGCACAGGAAAGAAGAAATAAAGAAATCCACGTTATCCTTTTCTAAATGCCGTGAAAATCTTGTAACCGTGTCGGTCGAGGAAACACAGATGCATTTTTGTAATTGAACCTACAATTTCTGGTTAAAAGAAGCTAACTGATCACTCGCAATCGAATTTATTTTTAAAAAAAATAAAAATCACGCCCGATAAGGGACTTGAACCCTTGACCCTCAGATTAAAAGTCTGATGCTCTACCGACTGAGCTAACCGGGCTCTTGGCACCAACTTATTTAAAATTGTTGTCATTATTCATTACTAAGTAATGATGAGAGTTTTAAACATGAGATGCATATAGTGTTAGCCAGATACGGGTGTCCCGGGGAGAATTTTAAACACATTACACAATATAGAAAAAATGGTATGGTAAAAGCTTTACGTAATTAATAGACAACACAAATTTGAACGACATTTCCACTCAATAGGCCTTCAACAGGAACAAACAGACAACAAACAACACACACTGATATGTAAGTAAATAAAATTAATCTTACATAGCTTGCTTGCCTTCGCCCGATGACTAAAGGAGTATATCTCTTCGTCATCCGCCCTTAAAAGGACGTTAAGTGGACGTGTCTACGTTGTGTTGTAGTTTGGAGTATAACTGTGATATTTGCGCCTTTCGGCCCAACACATCCGACTACAGCACGACATTTTGGAGTACAGGTTTTCTTCCCTCTTCGATCCCTACTCGCTTTGCCAGACTAGACAGGTTAATCTGTTACTGAGGCACCACGGAGAGGTGGAGCAAGGTCTGGATGGTTCTGATTTACCGATCCTATCGCAAGCCATCAGCGGTGGGTCGCTGACAACTTTCAGCTCTGGCGCTGTGAGGTGCGCCTTCGCTTCCATCTTACATAGCTAACTGTTAATGAAAAATCCAAAAGAAAATAATCAAAACGGGTTTAATTAAGAAAAGGAAAAAAATATTTCCTGTGTCGTGGACAGTGGCCGGACCAATAAAAAGAGAGAATCCGCGCGGTGGTACGCTGTAATTACCCATATGGTCAAACATTGTAAGGGTTCTAAACATATGTGAGTTGGGGAACACTGTCTAGGTAAATATGGGTGTCCCCTACGAAAGGAAGAGTCAGACGTCTCCTACCCTCCTCTAGTATTCGATGCCACCTTGGTCAAGGCTGAGTTGAGACGTCTCCTACCCTCCTCTAGTATTCGATGCCACCTTGGTCAAGGCTGAGTTGAGACGTCTCCTACCCTCCTCTAGTTTTTGCTGCTAACTTGGTCAAGGTTGAGTTGAGACGTCTCCTACCCTCCTCTAGTTTTTGGTGCTCCCTTGGTCAAGGCTGAGTTGAGACGTCTCCTACCCTCCTCTAGTTTTCGGTGCTCCCTTGGTCAAGGCTGAGTTGAGACGTTTCCTACCCTCCTCAAGTTTTCGGTGCTCCCTTGGTAAGGCTGAGTTGAGACGTCTCCTACCCTCCTCTAGTTTTCGGTGCTCCCTTGGTTAAGGCTGAGTTGAGACGTCTCCTACCCTCCTCTAGTTTTTGGTGCTCCCTTGGTCAAGGCTGAGTTGAGACGTCTCCTACCATCCTCTAGTTTTCAGTGCTCCTTTGGTCAAGGCTGAGTTGAGACGTCTCCTACCATCCTCTAGTTTTCGGTGCTCCCTTGGTCAAGGCTGAGTTGAGACGTCTCCTACCCCTCACCTTCAGCAAAAATAATGGCTTTCTATTTTTTGTTTACGTTCACAACTGTTACTAAAGAAGTTGGATTTCGTCAAGTTCCAATTCTATGGCTGTAAAACATCGTGACGTGTCCTCCCTAGACATACTACAATACTAGGTCTTCTTTATCAGCAAAACGGTAGACGTCTATATCTCCTATATTTGAACACGTCACGGTATTTGGTGGGTTATCAGGTTTCATTTTCTGCCTTCGGTGCTTAGTAAATCTATAGTTTGTTTTTGGTAGACCTAGCAGGTCATAGCTAGGTCATTTTCAGTTGTCGTTTGAGCTCACTTCCATCAAAGAAAAAAAAACTCTCAGTATGGCATTTTTCTATTAATTGGAGTCTCACGAGGGACAAATAGGGCCAGAGAATACATGCCTCTGGTCTGGAGCAGTCGTCACAAGATGTTAAGTTGTTTCATCTTCGATAGAAAAAAAAAATGTTTGATAAATTACTCTACTCATGTTATTGTTATCCTTTATATATCGCCGACATCAATGTTTGTACACACAACCACACACACACATCAATGTTTTGGATAATAAGTCGTTTAAGCTCACATCGATAAAAAAAAAAAAAAACAACTCTGTACTGCATTATACCATTATTTGGAGTCTCACGAGGGACATATAGGGCCAGAGAATAAAGTCCCTTGGTCCGGAGCAGTTGCAACAAGGTGTTAAGTTATTTCACCTTCGATAGAAAAATACGTTTGATAAAATTAGTCTACTTCTTTTTGTTGTTAAACTTTAATATATCACCGGCTTCGTTTTAAATTATCAATTTGGTTTTTTTAAAAAAGGCACACAAACACAAATATTTTGGAAAATAAAAAATCCTGCCCGGCGGGGAATCGAACCCCGGTCTCCCGCGTGACAGGCGGGGATACTTACCACTATACTACCGAGGACACATACTAAAGTCTGGCTTTCTGGATGTCGCTAATTATATGTAGATTTCGTTATTGTGACATCAACTAACTTTATTTCAAAACTATACGTCACTAGGTTCATCCCTTTGTTTTGTAATCTGGTATTCCCTCATATTCCCAGACAACAAAGTACACAAACAAGTTGATTTTTATATTGGTACAGAGAAGATTCAGGAATGGACTAACATCTGTTAAAACAAGGCCAGGAGCAGATTGCAGTAGTGACTATGTACCAGTAGTTGGAAAGTGTTGGTTAAATCAGATAGACAAAGGAAAGAAGAGAACCAGAAAACGAGCAGATATTATGAAGAAATTGGCAGGACTGGCGAGCTAACAGCAATATCTTGAAACGACTATACGACAATACGTAGGAAGAGTAAGACCAGTCCTAGAGTATGGAGTCACAGCCTGGGCTACAGCTTCCAAATCACAGCTTTGCAAAATTAACAGAACACAAAACTTAGAAACAGGTTTACAACCCTTAGAAGACAGACGGCAAACTAAAGTAATGCAACAAGTTGAGAAATATAAAAGTCTCCCTAACCAACCCATGCAGCAAAGAATATCTGGTTTCGGAATATGAAAACTAAAGAGGAGCAATTTCGCTGCTGGTGACAGTGCCAGATTTAAAATATCTTCCAGTTAAATTGTATATCTTTTTAAAAAAGCGTTTTATATGTACAAAACACCTCACAATATAACATTAAAACGTATGAAGATTAATTAAATATGAAACGTATTTATCATTTCAGCTATGAGAAATTTTTATGTACGAAATTTTTGACGATATTTGATTTAATAATCCAATTTGGCAATGTAACATTAAATTGATTGAAAGTGTGGGCAAGACACACACACACACACACACACAAATGTGAGTGGAAAACATGATCCAAACATAGCTAAGATATATAATGTTTGTCTTTAGCTGGACCTTCCACGTAATAAATATTTTATTTATTATTATTTATTGTATACCTGTTGATGCCCATAATTACATCATCATTGAGTGCCATCTCCGCAACGAAGGTTGGCTACCATGGATCGCCATTCTACTCTGTTTCTTGCTTTGATGGTGCAGGCTGTCATAGATTGATTTGTCCATCTTTTGATGTTACTCGTCCATGTTAGTCATGGTCTGCATCTGCCGCTTTTACCTTGTATTTTCCCTTCCAATATTACTTTTAGTAGGAAGAAAAATTAAAAAATAAAAAAAGGTATGTAAGAAGCTTTACGTGACAAGTGGACGACACAGACTAAACAACGTTTCGGCTCAATAGGCCTTCATCAGGAACAAACAATAAAAACACACACACACAAATTAATAACGAAACAACCAAAACAAAAACAATCGATTGTTTTTGTTTTGGTTGTTTCGTTATTAATTTGTGTGTGTGTGTTTTTATTGTTTGTTCCTGATGAAGGCCTATTGAGCCGAAACGTTGTTTAGTCTGTGTCGTCCACTTGTCACGTAAAGCTTCTTACATACCTTTTTTATTTTTTAATTTTTCCTCATATTCAGCTTTACTGCAGCTTCGCATTTTTATGCCTTAACCCATTACTTTTAGTAGGCTGTTGTGTCTTTTAACGTGCCCCAAAAATGTCATTTGTCTTGTCTTAATTGTATTTAGTAGTTTTGAGTCAATCTTCTCTGTACTCTGTACCAGTATAAAAAACAATTTGTTTGTGTACTTTGTTGTCTGGGAATATGAGGGAATACCAGATTACAAAACAATAAAGCACAAAGGATGAACCTAGTGACGTATAGTTTGAAATAAAGTTAGTTGATGTCACAATAACGAAATCTTCATATAATTAGCGACATCCAGAAAGCCAGACTTTAGTATGTGTCCTCGGTAGTATAGTGGTAAGTATCCCCCGCCTGTCACGCGGGAGACCGGGGTTTGATTCCCCGCCGGGGAGGTTTTTTTTTTTATTTTCCAAAATATTTGTGTTTGTGTGCCTTTTTTTTAAAAAAAAAACCAAATTGATAATTTAAAACGAAGCCGGTGATATATTAAAGGTTAACAACAAAAAGAAGTAGACTAATTTTGACAAACGTATTTTTCTATCGAAGGTGAAATAACTTAACACCTTGTTGCGACTGCTCCGGACCAAGGGACTTTATTCTCTGGCCCTATATGTCCCTCGTGAGACTCCAAATAATGGTATAATGCAGTACAGAGTTGTTGTTTTTTTTTTTTTTTTATCGATGTGAGCTTAAACGACTTATTATCCAAAACATTGATGTGTGTGTGTGTGTGTACAAACATTGATGTCGGCGATATATAAAGGATAACAATAAAATGAGTAGAGTAATTTATCAAACATTTTTTTGCTATCGAAGATGAAACAACTTAACACCTTGTGACGACTGCTCCGGACCAGAGGCATGTATTATCTGGCCCTATTTGTCCCTCGTGAGACTCCAATTAATGGAAAAATGCCATACTGAGAGTTTTTTTTCTTTGATGGAAGTGAGCTCAAACTACAGCTGAACATGGCCTAGCTATGACCTGCTAGGTCTGCCAAAAACAAACTATAGATTTACTAAGCCCCGAAGGCAGAAAATGAAACCTGATAACCCACCAAATACCGTGACGTGTGCAAATATAGGAGATAATGACGTCTACCGTTTTGCTGATATAGAAGACCTAGTATTGTAGATGTCTAGGGAGGACACGTCACGATGTTTTACAGCCTTAGAACTGGAACTTGACGAAATCCAACTTCTTCAGTACAGTTGTGAACGTAAACAAAAAATAGAAAGCCATTATTCTTGTTGATGGTGAGGGGTAGGAGACGTCTCAACTCAGCCTTGACCAAGGGAGCACCGAAAACTAGAGGAAGGTAGGAGACGTCTCAACTCAGCCTTGACCAAAGGAGCACCGAAAACTAGAGGATGGTAGGAGACGTCTCAACTCAGCCTTGACCAAGGGAGCACCAACAACTAGAAGAGGGTAGGAGACATCTGAACTCAGCCTTGACCAAGGGAGCACCGAAAACTAGAGGAGGGTAGGAGACGTCTCAACTCAGCCTTGACCAAGGGAGCATCAAAAACTAGAGGATGGTAGGAGACGTCTCAACTTAGCCTTGACCAAGGGAGCACCGAAAACTAGAGGAACGTAGGAGACGTCTCAACTCAGCCTTGACCAAGGGAGCACCAAAAACTAGAGAAGAGTTGGAGACGTCTCAACTCAGCCTTGACCAAGGGAGCACCAAAAACTAGAGGAGGGTAGAAGCCATCTGAACTCAGTCTTGACCATGGGAGCACCGAAAACTAGAGGAGGGTAGAAGACATCCCAACTCAGTCTTGACCATGGGAGCACCGAAAACTAGAGGAGTGTAGAAGACATCTCAACTCAGTCTTGACCATGGGAGCACCGAAAACTAACGGAGGGTAGAAGACGTCTCAACTCAGCCTTGACCATGGGAGCACCGAAAACTAACGGAGGGTAGGAGACGTCTCAACTCAGCCTTGACCATGGGAGCACCGAAAACTAGAGGAGGGTAGAAGACATCTCAACTCAGTCTCGACAATGGGAGCACCGAAAACTAACGGAGGGTAGAAGACGTCTCAACTCAGCCTTGACCATGGGAGAACCGAAAACTAGAGGAGGGTAGAAGACGTCTCAACTCAGCCTTGACCATGGGAGCACCGAAAACTAAAGGAGGGTAGAAGACATCTCAACTCAGTCTTGACCAAGGGAGCACCGAAAACTAACGGAGGGTAGAAAACGTCTAAACTCACCCTTGACCATGGGAGCACCGAAAACTAGAGGATGGTAGGAGACGTCTCAACTCAGCCTTGACCAAGGTGGCATCGAATACTAGAGGAGGGTAGGAGACGTCTGACTCTTCCTTTCGTAGGGGACACCCATATTTACCTAGACAGTGTTCCCCAACTCACATATGTTTAGAACCCTTACAATGTTTGACCATATGGGTAATTACAGCGTACCACCGCGCGGATTCTCTCTTTTTATTGGTCCGGCCACTGTCCACGACACAGGAAATATTTTTTTCCTTTTCTTAATTAAACCAGTTTTGATTATTTTCTTTTGGATGTTTCATTAACAGTTAGCTATGTAAGATGGAAGCGAAGGCGCACCTCACAGCGCCAGAGCTGAAAGTTGTCAGCGACCCACCGCTGATGGCTTGCGATAGGATCGGTAAATCAGAACCATCCAGACCTTGCTCCACCTCTCCGTGGTGCCTCAGTAACAGATTAACCTGTCTAGTCTGGCAAAGCGAGTAGGGATCGAAGAGGGAAGAAAACCTGTACTCCAAAATGTCGTGCTGTAGTCGGATGTGTTGGGCCGAAAGGCGCAAATATCACAGTTATACTCCAAACTACAACACAACGTAGACACGTCCACTTAACGTCCTTTTAAGGGCGGATGACGAAGAGATATACTCCTTTAGTCATCGGGCGAAGGCAAGCAAGCTATGTAAGATTAATTTTATTTACTTACATATCAGTGTGTGTTGTTTGTTGTCTGTTTGTTCCTGTTGAAGGCCTATTGAGTGGAAATGTCGTTCAAATTTGTGTTGTCTATTAATTACGTAAAGCTTTTACCCTACCATTTTTTCTATATTGTGTAATGTGTTTAAAATTCCCCCCGGGACACCCGTATCTGGCTAACACTATATGCATCTCATGTTTAAAACTCTCATCATTACTTAGTAATGAATAATGACAACAATTTTAAATAAGTTGATGCCAAGAGCCCGGTTAGCTCAGTCGGTAGAGCATCAGACTTTTAATCTGAGGGTCAAGGGTTCAAGTCCCTTATCGGGCGTGATTTTTATTTTTTTTTTAAATAAATTCGATTGCGAGTGATCAGTTAGCTTCTTTTAACCAGAAATTGTAGGTTCAATTACAAAAATGCATCTGTGTTTCCTCGACCGACACGGTTACAAGATTTTCACGGCATTTAGAAAAGGATAACGTGGATTTCTTTATTTCTTCTTTCCTGTGCAGTAGAGCTATCTGGCGTGACATCTACCACATCAAACATTGAGCCATTATTCACTGATAAATTATGGGCAATTCTCAAGACCTACAATTAAATATCACAGTTGAGGGGATACATCTGGAGACAGTCCAGATTTACAACTACCTGGGACATACTGATGGGACATAACCAATGATGGAAAATGTAAAATTGAAATAAACAAAAGAATAGGTATGGCAAAAAGTAATTTTAATGCCATGAAAAATATACTAACAACAAAAATGAACAAAACAAATATCAACAGGGCTGAAACTAAGAATGGCAAAATGTTACATCTTCTCAATATTCCTGTATGGTGCAGAAACATGGACATTACACAAGAATACAGAACAGAAAATTGAAGCCTTTGAAATGTGGATTTATAGAAGAATATGTAGAATTGGATGGAAAGAAAAGATAACAAACGATGAAGTTTTAAAACAACTCAAAATAAAAAAGAGTTCACGTCACGGTATTTGGTGGGTTATCAGGTTTCATTTTCTGCCTTCGGGGCTTAGTAAATCTATAGTTTGTTTTTGGCAGACCTAGCAGGTCATAGCTAGGCCATGTTCAGCTGTAGTTTGAGCTCACTTCCATCAAAGAAAAAAAACTCTCAGTATGGCATTTTTCCATTAATTGGAGTCTCACGAGGGACAAATAGGGCCAGAGAATACATGCCTCTGGTCCGGAGCAGTCGTCACAAGGTGTTAAGTTGTTTCATCTTCGATAGAAAAAAAATGTTTGATAAATTACTCTACTCATTTTATTGTTATCCTTTATATATCGCCGACATCAATGTTTGTACACACACACACACACACACACATCAATGTTTTGGATAATAAGTCGTTTAAGCTCACATCGATAAAAAAAAAAAAACAACAACTCTGTACTGCATTATACCATTATTTGGAGTCTCACGAGGAACATATAGGGCCAGAGAATAAAGTCCCTTGGTCCGGAGCAGTCGCAACAAGGTGTTAAGTTATTTCACTTTCGATAGAAAAATACGTTGGACAAAATTAGTCTACTTCTTTTTGTTGTTAACCTTCAATATATCACCGGCTTCGTTTTAAATGATCAATTTGGTTTTTTAAAAAAAGGCACACAAACACAAATATTTTGGAAAATAAAAAAAAAAAACCTCCCCGGCGGGGAATCGAACCCCGGTCTCCCGCGTGACAGGCGGGGATACTTACCACTATACTACCGAGGACACATACTAAAGTCTGGCTTTCTGGATGTCGCTAATTATATGTAGATTTCGTTATTGTGACATCAACTAACTTTATTTCAAAATATACGTCACTAGTTTCATCCTTTGTGCTTTATTGTTTTGTAATCTGGTATTACCTCATATGCCCAGACAACAAAGTACACAAACAAATTGTTTTTTTATACTGGTACAGAGTACAGAGAAGATTGACTCAAAACTACTAAATACAATTAAGACAAGACAAATGACATTTTTGGGGCACGTTAAAAGACACAACAGCCTACTAAAAGTAATATTGGAAGGGAAAATACAAGGTAAAAGCGGCAGATGCAGACCATGACTAACATGGACGAGTAACATCAAAAGATGGACAAATCAATCTATGACAGCCTGCACCATCAAAGCAAGAAACAGAGTAGAATGGCGATCCATGGTAGCCAACCTTCGTTGCGGAGATGGCACTCAATGATGATGTAATTATGGGCATCAACAGGTATACAATAAATAATAATAAATAAAATATTTATTACGTGGAAGGTCCAGCTAAAGACAAACATTATATATCTTAGCTGTGTTTGGATCATGTTTTCCACTCACATTTGTGTGTGTGTCTTGCCCACACTTTCAATCAATTTAATGTTACATTGCCAAATTGGATTATTAAATCAAATATCGTCAAAAATTTCGTACATAAAAATTTCTCATAGCTGAAATGATAAATACGTTTCATATTTAATTAATCTTCATACGTTTTAATGTTATATTGTGTGGTGTTTTGTACATATAAAACGCTTTTTTAAAAAGATATACAATTTAACTGGAAGATATTTTAAATCTGGCACTGTCACCAGCAGCGAAATTGCTCCTCTTTAGTTTTCCTATTCCGAAACCAGATATTCTTTGCTGCATGGGTTGGTTAGGGAGACTTTTATATTTCTCAACTTGTTGCATTACTTTAGTTTGCCGTCTGTCTTCTAAGGGTTGTAAACCTGTTTCTAAGTTTTGTGTTCTGTTAATTTTGCAAAGCTGTGATTTGGAAGCTGTAGCCCAGGCTGTGACTCCATACTCTAGGACTGGTCTTACTCTTCCTACGTATTGTCGAATAGTCGTTTCAAGATATTGCTGTTAGCTCGCCAGTCCTGCCAATTACTTCACAATATCTGCTCGTTTTCTGGTTCTCTTCTTTCCTTTGTCTATCTGATTTAACCAACACTTTCCAACTACTGGTACATAGTCACTACTGTAGTAGGAAACTCTTTGTACAGAGCTTCGCAGCAGGAGGCAATCTGATCATCAGAAGAAGACCCCGTCGAGCAAGTGTTTCGACCCTTTAGCTTCTTGACACTCTAGGGGAGGTGGGCCCGCCTGGGTCATGACTTCCAGGCGTCGACCTCCTGCCGCATTGCCTCTAAGGCTTACACCGTATGTTCGGCACAAACTAACTAAACGTAATACACAGAACTTTCTAAAATAGCTTACCTAAACTAAGCTCATGTTCGGCACAAAATAACTATCACTTAATACACAAAACACTCGAAAATAGATTACCTAACTTAAGGTTTACATTTCATGTTCGGCACAAAATAGTTGCATTTAATAGGCAACACACTCGAGAATAGATACCTTACCTGCTCTTGGTTTAAACCTAGCGCGTTACTGCGCTTTCGACTTGGCTACTGATGCAACGATATTTTCTAGACCCGTCAGTGTCTGACTTTCGTGGGAAATCGGCATCTGCTGGTTAAGATTGACGCCTAGTTGTCTGGTCTTCTTGTTGTTTAGGCCTGCTGTTTGTATGGTAGTTGCCCCAAGCATCTGGTCTGATGCTCACCTCCGGTCGATTATGTAACTTCTTATCGCTTCGTCTCGGGCCCTACTTCAATCCTCCCTACTCTGTTGACTTATGTGGGAGCAATAAGTGGTCAAGGTGTAAAATAGTCGCCCGATCCGTCTGGTCTGGACATAATATTATTTAACTGTTGGTCTGTCTCGATTCTGCCACAGCCAGCACGACGCTCTTTCTGCTGACTCAGCAATAGTCTTCATTGTTCTTGACCGCATCCCTCCCTTAATTCCTAGCATTTTTAAGAGGTCGTAGAGGGATGGGGTTGTGAGTCCTCTGGCACTAACCACCACCGAAAACACTCTACTCTGTACTCCCTGCTTTCTCAGCTCGGTGGCGCGATCCTTGTATTTAGATAGTTTGAATATATGCTGTTCCTCTATCCTGGATTCAAATGGCACTGTGAGTTCTATTAAAATGACATGGGTCATATTTGACGTGTAGAGTGCAATGTCTGGACGCATTTTAGATCTCTTAATGCACTCTGGGTACTTCCCTCGCCCTGGGAGGTCAACCGCCATCTCCCAATCGTTAGCTATGTCCAGGATAGTGAAGTCGTTCCAGTGGTTCTGCTTGGGGCGTGCAGCCTGTCCCGCTCTCAAAAGTAGGTGTTAGTCGTAGCAGGTCGAACTTTATTGTTGGCCTTCATCCGCGCCCCATCCACGGTGGCAGCCAGTTCATGCAGCACTCTGTTGTGTCGCCATGTGTACCGCCCTTGGCCTAGTGCTGTCTTGCATGAGGAAAGAACATGTTCCATCGTCTGTCTTCCTCCGCAAAGAGGACATCGATTGTCATCTGTCTTCCCCCACTTCACAAGGTTGCAGGCTGATGGTAGAAGGTCATACATAGATCTGATTATGTAGCTGAGCCGCAGCGGTGCCATATGCCACATGTCATTCCATGTTAGTGTCCTCTGCAAAGCCATCTCCCATGTGGTCCATTGGCCTTGCTGCACTTGTTGTGCTGCCTTTTGTACACGCTTGTTCTCCTCGACATCTCTTATCTCCCTGACTACCATGTCCCTTCGTTGTCTATTTGATGCCTTTGACCACCATTGGATGTCTCCATGACCAAATCCACGCCTGTTGGTCTGCGTGTAGCCCATTACTTCCTTTAGCTGGAGACTTTCACGTGCTTCGCGTACTGCTGCACACGCCTGCCACTTCCGACCGGTCTTCACTGTGGGTTCCACTGTTCGGACAGTTTCGTCTGACGAGCTTTGCAGCATAACTGCCAGTCTGGCCTTGCCGGCTTTATATTCCTCTAGGACTGACTTGAACGGAAGGACCAGCTTGGCTTTTTTACAGTACAGCGCAACATCCGTCAGTCCCGGTGGTACTCCCAGCCATTTCCGCGTGTACTTGCTAATCTTGCTCTCCATCGCTTCCACCGTACTTGAGCTGATCTCATATATCAGAAGAGGCCATAGCAGTTTGGGTATCAACATAAACTGGAGGCACCAGATCTTAAACTTTCCTAAAAGTCTACTCCGGTCGATGATATGTAGCCCTTGCTCTGTCATCTCTCTTACTCTCTGAACTGCTTTCGTGTCTTTCAATGAGGCGTCATACACTCTGCCAAGGCTCTTTATTGGCTCCTCGCAGACGGTTGGAATCCTCTGTTTCGCCACATTGAATGTAACTTGCTTGGTCTTCCCTCGTCTGATGGATAGGCTTCGTGACTTCTTTGGTTTGAAGCTCATCCGGCACCACACGATGAGTTCGTCCAGGCGTTCAAGCATCCTGCGGGCGTGGCTCTCTTCTGATGCTAGGACGGTGGTGTCATCCATAAATGCTCTAAGTGGTGGCATGTGGTATCCACCTCCCAAGTCTGGTCGTTTTCCAACTCCTTCTGCTGCTCTCAATATTATCTGCATCGCCATCACGAAGAGTATGGGCGAAATTGTACATCCCATCGCAATGCCGACTTGCAATTCTATCCAGTCGGTCATGTATTCCTGTGTGGAGAAACGCACAGTGAAGCCGGTAAAATACAGTCTGAGCATGGCGGTCACACTCTGGGGTACATGGTACATTCGGAGAGCCTGCCAAATCATCTGATGTGGGACTGATCCATATGCGTTTGCAAGATCTAGCCATATGACGTCTAGATCTAGCTTATCGGTTTTTGCTCTCTGTATCGCGTCCCATATCATTGTCGCGTGCTCCAAGCATCCGGGGACACCAGGGACTCCTCCCTTCTGTATGGCAGTATCTATGTACCCGTTCTCCACGAGGTACGAGGTGAGTCTCTTTGCCATTACAGAGAAGAATACTTTCCCTTCCACATTCAGTAGGGAGATTGGTCTGAACTGCGCAATCTCATTTGAGTTCAGTTCCTTTGGAATGTACACGCCATTGGCCTTCTTCCACTCCTGGCTTACAATCTGCCTCTTCCATGCACTCCTGAGCAGCCGGTGCAGTCGCTTCAGTACCTCTGGGCATCTTTTGTAAACCAGATATGGAACGCCATTTGGACCTGGGGCCGAGTTGTTGCGGGCTCTGTGAACAACATCTATAACTTCTTTTAACGTCGGCGGCCTATCATTGAATGGGGTGCCCGGTTCGCTCGGCCACATGATTCATGTCATTGACTTCAGCGGTTCGTCTCTCTGGCTGTCCGAATAGGTCTCTCTTAGATGTTTCTCTAGCTCCTCCTTGCTGATTTTTAATGTTCCAGATCTTGGTGGTTCAAATAGCTCCTTTGCAAACTTGAACGGATCTTTGAAGAACGTTTCCCTGGCCCTCTTGGTTGCTTTCCTTTTCCGATACAATCTTTCTGCTCTACCCAGTGCCTTATGTTTTGATTTTAGATGCTGCCATACCTGATGCAGTGCTTCCTTCTCTGCTTCTGTAGCTTTCTTGAATTGTTTCCTAGCATGGTTTTTCTGCCTCCTAATCTCTTCTATTTGTTTCTGTCGTCTGCTTTTTTGTGGTTTCGTGCTCGTCCTTACTTCCTTCGTGCCTAAGCCTAACTCCTTGATGCAATAATAATAGACCACTTCGCCTATGCTTTCAAGCTTCTGGGACAAGTTCAGCCGTTTAAGGTGGTGGTCTATGGCTTCTGCTAGTGACTTGTCTAACTTCTCCCAGACTACTGTGTTGCAGGCGGGAGGAAACTTGATCTTCTCTCTTTTCCCGTCCAAGAGGTGAGCGAATTCATCATCAGACAGCTCAACTTGAATATTCTCAGTTCTGTGGATTGACTCCTGACTGAGATCTTCTGACGTCTTATCTGCCGAGACAGTGCGCTGTTGAGCTACTGATGCTGTATTCCCACACCTCTTCTTCGTTCTGTGTATTTTCATGCCCTTCTGTGTTGAGAATTTCCTACCACAGCTACATTGGTGTTCCAGCCGTTGTTCTGGGATCAAAATCCGTTGGTCGGTCCTTGTCGTCTCCGTAGAATCGCTGTGTGACTCATCATTCTCCCCCCCTTTCGGTGAATCTTGGGGCATTTATTAGGTTTCGTTCTTATAGCTAGTAGTTTCAGCTGGCGGGGTGCCGGCCCGGTCAGCCGTTGGTCCTGGTCTTTCCCAGTGTCATCTGTCTTTCCAGATGTCCGCCGGTCTTTGTCCCGACTGTCAATGGACTAACCATATAAAAGTAGTAGGAAACTCTTTGTACAGAGCTTCGCAGCAGGAGGCAATCTGATCATCAGAAGAAGACCCCCGTCGAGCAAGTGTTTCGGCCCTTTAGCTTCTTGACACTCTAGGGGAGGTGGGCCCGCCTGGGTCATGACTTCCAGGCGTCGACCTCCTGCCGCATTGCCTCTAAGGCTTACACCGTATGTTCGGCACGAACTAACTAAACGTAATACACAGAACTTTCTAAAATAGCTTACCTAAACTAAGCTTATGTTCGGCACAAAATAACTATCACTTAATACACAAAACACTCGAAAATAGATTACCTAACTTAAGGTTTACATTTCATGTTCGGCACAAAATAGTTGCATTTAATAGGCAACACACTCGAGAATAGATACCTTACCTGCTCTTGGTTTAAACCTAGCGCGTTACTGCGCTTTCGACTTGGCTACTGATGCAACGATATTTTCTAGACCCGTCAGTGTCTGACTTTCGTGGGAAATCGGCATCTGCTGGTTAAGATTGACGCCTAGTTGTCTGGTCTTCTTGTTGTTTAGGCCTGCTGTTTGTATGGTAGTTGCCCCAAGCATCTGGTCTGATGCTCACCTCCGGTCGATTATGTAACTTCTTATCGCTTCGTCTCGGGCCCTACTTCAATCCTCCCTACTCTGTTGACTTATGTGGGAGCAATAAGTGGTCAAGGTGTAAAATAGTCGCCCGATCCGTCTGGTCTGGACATAATATTATTTAACTGTTGGTCTGTCTCGATTCTGCCACAGCCAGCACGACGCTCTTTCTGCTGACTCAGCAATAGTCTTCATTGTTCTTGACCGCATCCCTCCCTTAATTCCTAGCATTTTTAAGAGGTCGTAGAGGGATGGGGTTGTGAGTCCTCTGGCACTAACCACCACCGAAAACACTCTACTCTGTACTCCCTGCTTTCTCAGCTCGGTGGCGCGATCATTGTATTTAGATAGTTTGAATATATGCTGTTCCTCTATCCTGGATTCAAATGGCACTGTGAGTTCTATTAAAATGACATGGGTCATATTTGACGTGTAGAGTGCAATGTCTGGACGCATTTTAGATCTCTTAATGCACTCTGGGTACTTCCCTCGCCCTGGGAGGTCAACCGCCATCTCCCAATCGTTAGCTATGTCCAGGATAGTGAAGTCGTTCCAGTGGTTCTGCTTGGGGCGTGCAGCCTGTCCCGCTCTCAAAAAGTAGGTGTTAGTCGTAGCAGGTCGAACTTTATTGTTGGCCTTCATCCGCGCCCCATCCACGGTGGCAGCCAGTTCATGCAGCACTCTGTTGTGTCGCCATGTGTACCGCCCTTGGCCTAGTGCTGTCTTGCATGAGGAAAGAACATGTTCCATCGTCTGTCTTCCTCCGCAAAGAGGACATCGATTGTCATCTGTCTTCCCCCACTTCACAAGGTTGCAGGCTGATGGTAGAAGGTCATACATAGATCTGATTATGTAGCTGAGCCGCAGCGGTGCCATATGCCACATGTCATTCCATGTTAGTGTCCTCTGCAAAGCCATCTCCCATGTGGTCCATTGGCCTTGCTGCACTTGTTGTGCTGCCTTTTGTACACGCTTGTTCTCCTCGACATCTCTTATCTCCCTGACTACCATGTCCCTTCGTTGTCTATTTGATGCCTTTGACCACCATTGGATGTCTCCATGACCAAATCCACGCCTGTTGGTCTGCGTGTAGCCCATTACTTCCTTTAGCTGGAGACTCTCACGTGCTTCGCGTACTGCTGCACACGCCTGCCACTTCCGACCGGTCTTCACTGTGGGTTCCACTGTTCGGACAGTTTCGTCTGACGTCTACTGCAATCTGCTCCTGGCCTTGTTTTAACAGATGTTAGTCCATTCCTGAATCTTCTCTGTACCAATATAAAAATCAATTTGTTTGTGTACTTTGTTGTCTGGGAATATGAGGGAATACCAGATTACAAAACAATAAAGCACAAAGGATGAACCTAGTGACGTATATTTTGAAATAAAGTTAGTTGATGTCACAATAACGAAATCTACATATAATTAGCGACATCCAGAAAGCCTGACTTTAGTATGTGTCCTCGGTAGTATAGTGGTAAGTATCCCCGCCTGTCACGCGGGAGACCGGGGTTCGATTCCCCGCCGGGGAGGATTTTTTTTTTTCCCAAAATATGTATATTTATGTTTGTGTGCCTTTTTTTTAAAAAAAAAAAACCAAATTGATCATTTAAAATGAAGCCGGTGATATATTAAAGGTTAACAACAAAAAGAAGTAGACTATTTTTGTCCAACGTATTTTTCTATCGGAGGTGAAATAACTTAACACCTTGTTGCGACTGCTCCGGACCAAGGGACTTTATTCTCTGGCCCTATATGTCCCTCGTGAGACTCCAAATAATGGTATAATGCAGTACAGAGTTTTTTTTTTTTTTTTTTTTATCGATGTGAGCTTAAACGACTTATTATCCAAAACATTGATGTGTGTGTGTGTGTGTGTGTACAAACATTGATGTCGGCGATATATAAAGGATAACAATAAAATGAGTAGAGTAATTTATCAAACATTTCTTTTCTATCGAAGATGAAACAACTTAACACCTTGTGACGACTGCTCCAGACCAGAGGCATGCATTCTCTGGCCCTATTTGTCCTTCGTGAGACTCCAATTAATGGAAAAATGCCATACTGAGAGTTTTTTTTCTTTGATGGAAGTGAGCTCAAACGACAACTGAAAATGACCTAGCTATGACCTGCTAGGTCTGCCAAAAACAAAATATAGATTTACTAAGCCCCGAAGGCAGAAAATGAAACCTGATAACCCACCAAATACCGTGACGTGTGCAAATATAGGAGATAATGACGTCTACCGTTTTGCTGATATAGAAGACCTAGTATTGTAGTATGTCTAGGGAGGACACGTCACGATGTTTTACAGCCTTAGAACTGGAACTTGACGAAATCCAACTTCTTCAGTACAGTTGTGAACGTAAACAAAAAATAGAAAGCCATTATTCTTGTTGATGGTGAGGGGTAGGAGACGTCTCAACTCAGCCTTGACCAAGGGAGCACCGGAAACTAGAGGATGGTAGGAGACGTCTCAACTCAGCCTTGACCAAAGGAGCACCGAAAACTAGAGGATGGTAGGAGACGTCTCAACTCAGCCTTGACCAAGGGAGCACCAAAAACTAGAAGAGGGTAGGAGACATCTGAACTCAGCCTTGACCAAGGGAGCACCGAAAACTAGAGGAGGGTAGGAGACGTCTCAACTCAGCCTTGACCAAGGGAGCATCAAAAACTAGAGGATGGTAGGAGACGTCTCAACTTAGCCTTGACCAAGGGAGCACCGAAAACTAGAGGAACGTAGGAGACGTCTCAACTCAGCCTTGACCAAGGGAGCACCAAAAACTAGAGAAGAGTTGGAGACGTCTCAACTCAGCCTTGACCAAGGGAGCACCAAAAAACTAGAGGAGGGTAGAAGCCATCTCAACTCAGTCTTGACCATGGGAGCACCGAAAACTAGAGGAGGGTAGAAGACATCCCAACTCAGTCTTGACTATGGGAGCACCGAAAACTAGAGGAGGGTAGAAGACATCTCAACTCAGTCTCGACAATGGGAGCACCGAAAACTAACGGAGGGTAGAAGACGTCTCAACTCAGCCTTGACCATGGGAGAACCGAAAACTAGAGAAGGGTAGAAGACGTCTCAACTCAGCCTTGACCATGGGAGCACCGAAAACTAAAGGAGGGTAGAAGACATCTCAACTCAGTCTTGACCATGGGAGCACCGAAAACTAACGGAGGGTAGAAAACGTCTCAACTCACCCTTGACCATGGGAGCACCGAAAACTAGAGGAGGGTAGGAGACGTCTCAACTCAGCCTTGACCAAGGTGGCATCGAATACTAGAGGAGGGTAGGAGACGTCAGACTCTTCCTTTCGTAGGGTACACCCATATTTACCTAGACAGTGTTCCCCAACTCACATATTTCTAGAACCCTTACAATGTTTGACCATCTGGGTAATTACAGAGTACCACCGCCCGCATTATCTCTTTTTGTCGTTCCATCCACGGTCCACGACTGAGGGAATTTTTTCTTTTCTTAATTGAACCCGTTTTGATTATTTTCTTTTGGATGTTTCATTAACAGTTAGCTATGTAAGATGGAGGCGAAGAGCGCCTCACAGCACCAGAGCTGAAAGTTGTCAGCGACCCACAGCTGATGGCTTGCGATAGGATCGTTGAATCAGAACCAACCAGACCTTGCTCCACCTCTCCGTGGTGCCTCAGTAACAGATTAAACTATCTAGTCTGGCCAAGCGAGTAGGGATCGAAGAGGGAAGAAAACCTGTACTTAAAAATGTCGTGCTGTAGTCGGATGTGTTGGGCCGAAAGGAGCAAATATCACAGTTATAATCCAAACTACAACACAACGTAGACACGCCCACTTAACGTCCTTTTAAGGGCGGATGACGAAGAGGTATACCCCTTTAGTCATCGGGCGAAGGCAAGCAAGCTATGTAAGATTAATTTTATTTACTTACATATCAGTGTGTGTGTGTGTTGTTTGTTTGTTCCTGTTGAAGGCCTATTGAGTGGAAATGTCGTTCAAATTTGTGTCGTCTATTAATTACGTAAAGCTTTTACCATACCAATTTTTCTATATTGTGTAATGTTTTTACAATTCTCCCCGGGACACCCGTATCCGGCTAACACTATATGCATTTCACGTTTAAAACTCTCTCGTCATTACTTAGTAATGAATAATGACAACAATTTTAATTAAGCTGGGTGCAAGAGCCCGGTTAGCTCAGTCGGTAGAGCATCAGACTTTTAATCTTCAAGTCCCTTATCGGGCGTATTTTTAATTTTTTAAAATAAAATCGATTGTGAGTGATTAGTTAGCTTCTTTTAAACAGAAAAAACTTCGTGCTGAAGTCGGATGTGTTGGGCCGAAAGGCGCAAATATCACAGTTATAATACAAAAACAGGGAAGTCACTTTTATTTTCTTTAACCAATTTCGATTATTTTTGTTTTGGATGTTTCGTTACTGGTTAGCTATGTATGATTAGTTTTATTTACTTACATATCTGTGTGTATGTTTTTTGTTTTGCCCTGCTGAAGGCCTATTGGGCCGAAACGTCGTTCAAATCTGTGTCGTCTACTAATCACGTAAAGCAATTAAGTGTTTTAACACTAAAGTATGTTTTTTTTCTAATTTCATTTAAAAGGATAACATGGATTTTTTCCCCCCTCTTTCCTGTGCAGTAGAGCTATCTGGCTAGGGTTGCCAGAACCTTCGAAGCAGAAAGCGGGACAAATGGTACTTTTTTAGACGCGAAAGCGGGACACATCATGTAAAGCATAATAGCCATAGGAAATGTCAGAGATAGCACACACATAGACTAATTATTATTACATTATAATTCTAATACATGTACCAGTAATTTTTTTAATTAATAAAAAAAATGTTTACCTTGATTTCCAGCTTCTTAAGTCGGTGTCAGCTGCATCTCATATTTGTCTGACTTCAGACTCTGAGTGAGAAGATCTTGTCGCTGGATTACGTAGTCATAAAACTCGGTGCAGCTAAGTTTATAATTAAACACACATTTCATTATTGCTTCAACAGTTGCTACGTGCAACCGATTTCGTTCATCTGTCCACTGCACATTCATTAAAGAAAATATTCTTTCCACATTAGCATTGTGTCCTGGAACGCTGAAGATGAATTCACATAAATGTAATAACTGGGAATACTGATCCGCACATTTACATTGTCTTAAGAAAAACGTCCATTTCTCCTGACATGATTTACTATTCCATCTATCTCCATTTTTACAAAGTTCTAATTCAATCAACTCTTTCAAATATGTGAACTGATCAAACAACAATGAATCATCTATTGACACACCTTTGTCTTGTAGAAACATTAATGTTCCTGAACTGCAGTCCATTCTGGTTTAGAGTCTAGTAGCATCCAAGTAAAGATGGTGGAAAATTCATTCAAATGCGTCATCCACTTTTGCAAATAAGCGGCCGCTGTTTCATAAAATTCATCCACCTCAGCATAAAGTTTCTGAATATCATCTGTCGACACTTCATTTTCTATTCTTTTAAGAATAGACTTCACCTTTATAGGGATAAATCTTTCTTCTTTACGTTCATTTATTAACCTGAGGGTATCCTTCAAAATTACTGCTACCTCTATTACACTGATATCAGTCTTTTCCGACTTAAGTATTTGTCTTTCAAACACGCTCATCTGACTATGGACAAACCATAGATATGGCTCGCTTAACGGATTTTGAAATAATGTTAGCAAAACTTTAGGTGCTTTTTCTTCAGATAAGAAGAATGATTGCAGGGCGTCATACAATTTTAATACTCTGTCTACTGCAGCTAAAAGTGATAACCACCTTGTTTTTGTGTGTGACAATAATGCATGATACTCTAATTCCACGAACTCACAAAATTCTTTTAATCGCTCCGTTCGAACAGTATATATAGAGAAGTAATTGAATAATTTAATTATTGTTGTTTCCACATCAATACTCAAAACATCGGCGGCTGTCTTTACAGAATTATGAATGATATGAGCAGGGCATCCAATTCCAAGAAGATTTTCATTAAGTTCACTTTTCAATCTCGCGAACACATTGTTGGTGCCAGCACGCCGTATTCCACCAAAATTACAGTTTGCATTATCGCCACAAAACGCAATACACTTGTTCTTATCAATGTTGTTTTCTTCTAAAGCCTCGATACAATACTTGCTTATTTCAGAGGATGTTTCATTTGGTAAAGAACCCAGTTTAAGTAATTTTACAGTCATACCATTCGCTGGAGTGAAATACTGAACAATTAATGGGAATATTTTTTCAGCATTGTGATTACTTGCGTCGGTAGCAATACCAAAGTAGTGTACACCAGCAAGTTCATTACACAATTGCCTCGTAGTCTCAGGTGCTAATACTGACTTTACTATTGCTGTTGTTTTAGTTCTTCCGAGCTCCACATATTGTGCAGTTTGAGAATCTTTAAACAGTTTTGAGTTTAGCTTACTTATGCAGTCCATTGACTTGAAAGACATATGATGTTTTACAATATGATAACACATTGTCAGTTCTGTCGCTGCCACTAATTTACCTTGCTCTGACGATTTAGTCAAAAAATAATTGTCCATAGTACGTGAAGTGTTTGCAGAATACATTCTAGATTTGTGTTTGACACTTCCTATATGTTTTGTTATGTCAGTTCTCCCACCATGCGCGATAGAAATGTAACATTGACATATTTTGCATTCTGCTTCATTCTCACTTCTACCTTGTTTTATGAAAGACCATTCATCCCAATAGTTTTCTTGGAAAAAAACACTTTCTCTTCGGCATTTCCAAATAAAAATAAATCCAAAAAAAGAATTCACAAAATTAGAATGCTCAATTAAAAATGAACAAATTTAATATTTCACAACCACCGGTAACAACAGACTGGATTCCTGGAAGCAACCTCCAGCCTCCAACACATAAAGAAAGAATGAAGCCAAAATTTCTTCTTGCTGCTGGTGAGGATGGCCCGATGTTGTTGAATGAATTATTAGCGCCTACAGAAATACGACAAGGACAAAAGCATGCAGATTGTCACGTAGGCACAGATCACGTGAGCGGTGAGCGGTGAGATGGGTAGAGTAAGGCTCAGCGCCTCGGCTAAGAGTCGCCTAAGAGTAAGACGAAGCCGAAGACGTCATCTTTTGTAAATTTTTAAATAATACCGCCTTCCGCACTAACAATTTTGTGCTGGATATTCTCAAATGAGTATTTATGAGTTGTATCTACAAACTTTATTATTAAACAGCGATAGCGCAGGACTCTACAAATAGACGTTTCGGACTAAGAAGCTTCATTTTGTAACAAAACTCAAACCAATAATAAATAATTTAAGAAAATATTAAAATTTGTAGGTGAAAAATTTGGCTGGATTAAAAAGCGGGACAAATTGCTGTCCCCCAGACCCTTAGGCGGGACAATTAATTTTTGATGAAAAAGTGGGACAATCCGGAAAAAGCGGGACGGATGGCAACCCTATATCTGGCGTGACATCTACCACATCAAACATTGAGCCATTATTCACTGATAAATTATGGGCATCAACAGGTATACAATAAATAATAATAAATAAAATATTTATTACGGGGAAGGTCCAGCTAAAGACAAACATTATATATCTTAGATGTGTTTGGATCATGTTTTCCACTCACATTTGTGTGTTTGTGTGTGTGTCTTGCCCACACTCTCCATCAATTTTATGTTACATTGCCAAATTGGATTATTAAGTCAAATATCATCAAATATTTCGTACATAACAAATGTTCATTGCTAAAATGCTAAATACGTTTAATGTTTAATTAATCTTCATACGTTTTAATGTTATATTGTGTGGTGTTTTGTACACGTAAAACGCTTCTTTTTTTTTTTTTTAAAATATACAATTTAACTGGAAGATATATTAAATCTGGCACAGTCACTGGCGGATGTAAGAGAAAACGAAAGAAGGTTTCGCCCATGCTGTTTTATTGGGCAGGTGCTGTTGTTTGTTAGAATCTAGAAAACATCTGTGTCTCCACATTTGTTTGAAATATTTAGATTTTGTATTCTATTTTAATTTGCTTCGTGGCATATACACGTGTTTAGAAAATCTTTTAATGAATTAATATTTTATATCATCATCATCAAGTGCATCAAGTACCGTGCCTAGTGGCGTAGGCGTAGGTCACAGTAGGCTAGTAGGTGATCTGATCATGTCATTTCATTCTCTCCACAACTTTCAAATCTCGACAGTTATTTATCATTTCTGTTGTTGACCTTCTGCCAATCCATTCTCTTAAGCTGTCTGTTATTTTTCTCATTCCTACCCTCTATCTCTTCGTCCCTCAATTTTTCCAGTTGTTACAAATATTCAAGTTGTTCTCTTCTCATTACATGGCCAACAGAACTTTTTCATTACAGTACAGTTACTCTTCTTAGCTGTCCATGGTATTCTCAATATTCTTCTTCTGTAAAACCACATTTTTACAGACTGACTCCAGTGATTTTCTTGTCTTTTGTCCTATTATATTTTTTAATTTATATATTATTATTATATTTATTTATATTTTATATAATATAATCTAAAATACAATTGGGAATGTTTCAACAAATAATACAGGGTTGTTTTTAGACAACAATGACAAGGTTGTTTGCTGTGTACAGACTGTACTATAGCCTTATAGCTCGTTTCAAAACATATGCCCAACTTCAAAACGCTATTACTCTCTAACCGTTTGTTAAATACTTTTGAAATTTTCCAAATGTTATTAGAATGCAAAAGACCCTTTAAATGTATATTTAACAAATATCTTGCAGCTGCAGTTTTCTTAAAGCGGCGAATTTCTTTGATGTTTGTCAAAATTGTAAATTGTGAAGCCCTAAAGAATAGAAATTACCGTAGTTGCTGGTCTACGATTAATTTTCACTAGGTAAAGGCGTGGCCATAATGGGAAAATAACTGGATAAAACAAAACACCAGGAGAATTATTGTCTGCTCAGTTGGAGGACGGACGATAATAATAATATCAAGGTATACCTGTATGTCCAATTTTCATAGTTGTGTGGTCCTGAAAAGGACCGTTTGTTGAAATAATTTAAGGTAATATAGGGGCCAACATTGTGGGGGCTATATACTTTCATTCTGAATCAGACGAGTCTAAAAGATTAATAACTGTTTGGGGTTGAACATTCCACAAACCATCATTTTTCCAATATTCCTCTTCCTGTTTTAAGACGTGGTCTTCACATTTAGCCCAATAATCTTTGTCTATATTTAATAAAGCGAGATTAGCAAGAGTCTTTACATCGCATATTTTGAATGTTGTATTTTCATCTGCCACTTGTCCTTTTAATTTTGCCCAGATTAGTTCTATTGGATTTAAATGAGCATGGTAAGGTGGCAGCCTGAGCCTCAAACTTATATGACCGTGCTCTTGGATAATCTTATATATTTGAAAAATCTTTGTCCTCTGTTTTTGCTTTACTAGAGATAGTAATTCAGGTTTTAAGTACATGTTATTAAATTGTATGTGCTCCTTTGTGAGCCATATCTTAATAGCATCTTTTGTACTGGATGACGTCGGGACTTTATCTTCAAGTGCAACAATGTTGTGGTACGCTGCATTGTCCATTATTAGGCAAGATGGTCGATCTAGTGATGGGAGAACAGAATTTTCAATCCAATGTCTAAATATGTGACCATTCATCTCAGAGTGATAATCCCGATTGTCTATGGATTTTGAAAGAAAAATGAGCTCTGCATTCTGTATTAGTCCATGTTGTCGACTACCTGCATGAGCAATTATCAAGCGCTGTCCTTTGCTGCTAGGTATTAATCTCTTAATCTTTCCATCTGATGACTGCCATTCCCTTTGGTTAGTGTGGTGAACATTGATCCATGTTTCATCCAAGTACACAATATCATAACCTTGCTTGCGCACCTCTTTTACTTCACGTAAGTACTTGCTTCTCATGACTACTATATGTGGCTTCTCACAGATGATGTTTTGTCCATTGGAATACTTTCTGAATGTAAAGCCTGCAGCTCTCACATTCCTCCATAATGTAGACTTTGATATTTCAATACTGTTGTTCTTTTTCAGCGATACTTTTATTTTCTTATTGTAACAGTTTCATTCATACCCAACATTTTGCGAATTTCACTTCTAATAAGTTCACTGTCGAAATTATCTAACATTTTTGCTCTTCCTTGTGATTTTGTATATTTGGAACATTGACGGTCCGGTCACGTGCTTGAATCCAGCGATTAAATGACCGTTTAGATAAATCCAAAATGTGTCTTGTCCTATTCTCAGGGTTTTCTAAAGAATGAAATAATCTTCCTCATTTAGCCTCTTTCAAAAATAGTCATACATTTTTATTGCGATGTTTTGTAAACTGCAGAATTTCATTTTAAGACTCATGATAAATGTTATTGTTCCACGTTACGCCGCTGAATTAACGGAAATGGAACACAAAATGTCTCGTGTTTACTACAAGTGTCTAATTGTGTCAGATAACTCACGCGGAAAGCGTGCAAAATCGTAAATTTGAGCGTGTATGGATTTGTAATCGCTATTTTTAACTTAAATACTGTAAACACTAAGTTTTGACTACATCAATGGGTCGTTATAAATTTATATAAATCAAATAAGCAACAATAATAACCAAATGTTTGTTTTTAATGAAATTAATTCCCTGTGGGGCGTGGGGTTCTAATCATTATAACTATACATGCAAATTTTGAAAAAATTACAAAAAGCGGTTTAAAAGATATCGATTTTTAAAGTTGGGCACGACTTATGAAACAAGCTATAATGTACTGTACAGTACTCAGTACTGTCACCAGATTTGTTTAATATTTATACTATAAATTATAGTGAGATTATTTTAAGATCCATAAGGCATAAGGGGCATGCCTGGAATAACAATTGGAGGTCATAATATAAATAATCTAAGGTATGCTGATGATACAGTCTGAGTCTTAATCGCTCAGTGCAAAATAAAGACAAGTGGAACAATATTAAAACAGGCAAATGAATTTAAATATTTGGGAACTTTGTTAACTGGTTAACCACAGACGGAAGATGTACAAAAGAGATGAGATGCAGAATGGCTCAGGCAAAAGTAGCTTTCCAAAAAATGAGGAAGATACTATGCAATCCATTTGTGACAATATAAACAAGAAAAAAAGTTCTTAAATGTTCAGAAAATCACTGGAGTCTGTAGAAATGTGGTTTTACAGAAGAAGAATATTGAGAATACCATGGACAACTAAGAAGAGTAATGAAAATGTTCTGAAAGAGGTCAAAGCAAAAAGAGATCTAATTTCCAATATTAGGAAGAAACAATTATCATTTTTTGGCCATGTAATGAGAAGAGAACAACTGGAATATATTGTAACAACTGGAGAAATTGAGGGACGAAGAGATAGAGGGAAGCAAAGAGGAAAGATAACAGATAGCTTAAGAGAATGGCTTGGCAGAAGGTCAACAACAGAAATGATAAATAGCTGTTGAGATCGAAAGTTTTGGAGAGACATGATCACCTATGCCAGCAGGCAGGGAACATGATGATGAATCTAAAATAAATGAAAGGCTTTCAGTTCATGACTTATACTATAATAGACTTATCTTAGTGTGTGTGCTTGTGCAGGCCATGGTTCATATCTTAGTGTATTTCCGTGCTAGCTATGGCTCATATCTTAGTGTTTCTGTGCTAGCCATGGCTCATATCTTAGTGTGTTTCTGTGCTAGCAATGGCTATTATCTTAGCATGTGTGTGTGTTAGCCTTGGCTCATATCTTGGTGTGTGTCATGTTAGTCATATCTCATATCTTGGTGTGTGTCCGTGTTAATCATGTCTCATATCTTTATGTGTGTCTGTGTTTAGTCATATCTCATATCTTAGTGTGTATCTGTGTTAGTCATGTGTCATATCTTTATGTGTGCATGTCTGTGAAAGTGATATATCTTTGTTTGCATGTTTATGTTAGTCATATCTTTGTGTGTGCATGTCTGTGTTTGTCACATCTCATATCATTGTGTGTGCACAGCTATGTTAGTCATATCTCATACTTTGTGTGCATGTCTATGTTAGGCGTGTGTCATATCTTTATGTGTGCATGTCTGTGTCAGTCATATCTCATATCTTTGTGTGCATGTCTATGTTAATGTGTCATATCTTTGTGTTTGCATATCTGTGTCAGTCATATCTTTGTGTGTGCATGTCTGTATTAGTTAGCTCTAGTGACTCGGGCAGATGGTGCTCGTAAACCTGGGGTGGCCGACCATCTAAGGGTAGAATCCCCCTACAGAAAAGACAATCTGTTACCTTGCAGGAAGATTGGGGACAATCAAAGGCTAAGGAAAGCAAACCTGAATTAAATGCTGGCTGAAATTGGATGTATTGGGACCACTGGCGCAGAACACGGTGCAACGTTTAACGGGTGTTCAATCAGAGTGGATCTGTCAGATTCTAATGTGACGTTCTGTCTGTGGGGGCGATCAACACACTTAGCCAGACAGCTGACTTGATGTGTGAGTCTGGAATCCTACTCTGATTGAGTCCTGATAGCAGAGAGAGAGAGATACTATAGACTCTTCTATTGCAAGTCAGTAGTTAGTCAAACATAAACAAAAAAAAATTGGGTCTGGTTGGTCTCGAGACAAGACACCGCTCTCGAGACAGAGAGGTTGTGAGTTCAAATTCCGGCTGGACCAGTTGGGATTTTTATTTATGATTTCTCTCTGTGGCAACTACCCCTGGTCTCAGCAGCGAGGCATGAAACGTCAGTTAGTTATCGATAGAAAAAAGAATATGAGTACCTCAGAAGGCGGAGTTATCTGCCTATCTGGCAGCGAGGGACCCCTGAGCACACGGTTCTAGGGAAAAACGGATTAAGACGCAAAATTCAATTCCTAGTATGTAGGGGACTTCGCCAGAGGTGAAAGCGGGTGAACGAAAAAGTTTTAGACATATGCATTTTTTAAAATGAAGCCATAAATAGTACGGTGTGACATACACTCCTACCACACCCCACTTCTGTCTCCTTGCTACCTGCTGTACCGCAGCACTGCAATTATTTGCCTGTTCCCTACATTAAAAAAAAATAATTAAGCATTCATGTTTGAACACACTACACACTGTCACTGAATAGTGAATTGGGATGTGTATCTTAACTGTAATATATTATCCCCTTCCTTGTTGTTTATATTGTTTACATGACTTGTGAATAGCAATCAACGGCTATGGGTACATAAGTTGGACAAACCCTGAATCGAACAGGATGTTAATTACGTAAATTAAATAAAACAACCTTTTGATTGTACACACAGATGATAAAGTAATAGTTCTCGCATGGGAAAATAGAAAATACCCACCCTACAGGAAGACAGAAGTAATCATAATGTACATTGCAAAAAAAAAACCACTATTAATAATTGACGCCATGAAATGTTTAATGTGATCTTTCAGAAGTTTATCTCTCAATTCTCTTTCATTTCTCAAGAGTCAATGTTTTCCCATCATCTCTTCAAAGCCTGTTATCAGATCCTGCTTTTGCATTTAGATCTTCCATCAAGATTATAACATCATTGGCTCATCTTTCAACCATCTGACATTGTAACTGTTTATAGAATTCATCTTTAACTAAATCTTCCTTATCATTGGTTGGTGCGTAGTATTGGATAATGTGTATGTTTATTTTGTTTTTCTATGTTTTAAATGTTGCTCTCATTAGTCTTGGCCCTACTGCTTCCCATTTTATTAGTGTCTTCTGTGCATTCCTTGATAACATTATAGCTACCCCATCCCTATGTTGTGCTCTAGGTTCCTGGTGTCCTGATGATAAAATCATCTCTCTGTGTTTAGTTTTATCCTTTCTGTTCCAGATCATTTTGTTTCACACATTCCTAGTATATCTATTTTGTAGTTTGCCATTTCTGCTGCTACTTGTGCAGCTTTTCCTTGTTCATTTAGAGTACACACTTTCCAGGTGCTAATTCTGGAGGATTTCCTGGTAGACAAAATGTGAGTCAGTGACCCACACTCCTTACAGCTTTCTCCGGATTGCATCATGCATCTCTTAGACAAAGAGCCTTATCTTTCCTGGATTGCATATTTACTTTTATTTTTTTGTTAGACTTATCCATGTTTGTGAAGTTTTTTCTGCTTATTTTTTTAAAGTACTGGATAACCAGTTCCATGCCAAACCCTCCTTAGTTACCTCTTATGAACATGCATTGTAGGGAACAGCGCTAAAATTCTTTACTCTCCTTTTGGGCCCCGGCACAGCATGGGAGAACCTTTGTATTGGTGTCTAATTTAGTATTATTTTTTACTGCAATAAAGCAAATTATTGATGTACTGGTGGATTCTGTGCAATGATGATTTTCTTGTAAAAAAAAAAAAGACCAATATGCAAGCACAGTTAAAACACATAAATTGTACTTGATGTTTTAGTAATGCTGAAATGTTCTACTTTTAGGAAGTAGAAGACAGACAAAGGTGGAATAACCATGAAGCTGTTGACTCATAACATGCTGACCTCCAATATTGTCAAGGGAGTCACCAAGGGGTTTCCCTTAAAATTGTGGTGAGTAGACATATCTATCTTTATATGTGGTCATCCTTTCAAGCTAAAGATGGCACATAGGGCATAAATTATGTCATATCTTCACACACAGAAAAAGATAAATCGCCAGACCTAAACTAAGATATAGGGATATCTGTAAATCATCTCTGAATGACTTCTCCGTCTATGATAATGACTGGGAACATCTGGCAAGTGATCGCACATCATGGATAGGAAATTTATCTAGGTGAGAAACAACAAAAGTAGAACCGAAACGTCTTTCTACTTTTGTTTTGTTTCTCACTTACGTAAAACTGTTACCATACCACTTTTTTCATTTTGTTAAATTTTTATTCTTATCAGCTTTACAGCAGCTTCGCATTTCTAGGCATCTTCATGCACCTTTGTGCCAGTTTCCCATTATCATGCATGCTTTGTCCGGTGACATGTCCAGTCTGTTCTTTGCCCATTTACTGCCATTATGTTGCCAGTACATTCCCTGTAAGTTCCGTGTCTTTCACTGTTTTCTTTGGGTTAAAGTTTTATGTACGTGGCCAAAGATATTTTCAGACAGCCGAAGATTTCCCTGGTTAAATAGGAAAAGAAAAACAGAATTTCTTGAATATTGAGAACATGTGGTATAACATTTTCATTGCGTTGTCTGTTCTGTTTGTGTTGTTCTTGTTTTCTGAAGAAGGCCACACGTAGGCCAAAATGTAAAATATTTTGTATGTATTTTTTTAAAACACAGTTGTCACCATATATTGTAGGAGTGTATGTTACACCCCACCACCTTGTTCCCTGCTGCCATGTTTACTGCAGCGTTGCATTTATTTTGCCTGTTCCATTCTTGAAAATGGTATCATACATGCATAGACCCGACTGGACTACGACGTTCGGACAACCCATGTTCAATTCCCACTGGGAGCAGTGTGAATTGTACTCATGGTTAGAAAAAAAAAAACCCCCATGGTTGACCCAGCCGTTGGCAGAAATGGGTACCAGGGTATTACCTTGGGAAGGTGAGGAATGTTGCCTCGTATCTGAGTTTCGATGCTTGAGGCGACACTATCCAGAAATCTCTGAACATTTCTGGATAGGCGGCAGAGTACATATGGGTGAAAATTTGCGTGCTAAGATGCTGGTTCAAGTCTCGTACTTTACCTTTACTGTACATGCATATGATCATGGTTACGGTATCATAAAGTGCGGCTGTTCTTTTTTTTTTTTTTTTTAAATTTGTGTGGGGGGAAAAAAAAATCCAACACTCAAGGGTCACTGTTATTGATAATTAGAAAGGTATATCTATCTATCTATCTATTGTCCTTTCGAGCCGAAGACGGCACATAGGGCAGAACCACAATCTCAAAAACAGAAACCGTGCGTGCCAAATGGCACATATTGCAGAGATCACTGCTCTAAAATATATGGCGCTGTTTCCATAACAATACTTCTTGCAATGACAGCTTGTCAAGCCAGCGATCAACCTCCTTAGTCGCCTCTTACGACATGAAAGGTATAGAGAGGGGGAAAATGTTTGCCCCTGGCAAGCTGCTGAATTCCCCCAAAAATGTATTTTGAGGTGATAATTTGACCATCAAAATCTAGGATTAAATCATACAATTTTGGATGAAGAAATTGTTTACTTTAAGATAATTCCTTTCTCTTGCTTCAGTTTCTTTTGTCTTCCAACATGACAGCTTGAAGTTTTGATATTAATTCCCATTTATTAAGACCACCTCTTCCATGGACTATTCTGGTTTATACTGTCAGAGACTAAATTTAGAACTCATCACCTTTTAGTAATTAAAATATCCCAAACGAGCAAACCTTGAACATGACATTTATTGTGTTCAAGGATCCATGTTGTGAGTGACCTTTGTCACTCAAGTCAATCATTTACAAAGAAACTATTCTTTCTATTGCCAGGCCAACAAAGTGGAGGTTAGGGAAGTCGACTTCAACGCAGCGTTTATCACCAAAACACTTTCTAGAGTTGACTGGTTCAGCATTACATCAAGCTGCTAATGAGGTCAGTATTTTTAATTTCTGTGGTCTGAATGTTTATATCCTTATTCTCTTGTAATACTAGATAGTTTTTAACCTCCTACCTGAGGTATAGAGTATTCTGTCTCTAAGATGGAGAGTTTCCTACCTCATAGGTATATGGTTTCTATCTCTAAGGTTTGTGACCTGAAAGTTTCCTATCTCTAAGGTTTGTGACCTGAAAGTTTCCTATCTCTAAGGTTGTGACCTGAAAGTTTCCTATCTCTAAGGTTTGTGACCTGAAAGTTCCTATCTCTAATGTATAGCATTTCAGACCTGAGAGATAGAGTTCCTATCTTTAAGGTATAGCATTTCAGACCTGAAAGATAGAGTTTCCTATCTATAAGGTATAGCATTTCTGACCTGAAAGATAGAGTTTCCTATCTTTAAGGTATAGCATTTCTGACCTGAAAGATAGAGTTTCCTATCTTTAAGGTATAGCATTCAGACCTGAAAGATAGAGTTTCCTATCTTTAAGGTATAGCATTTCTGACCTGAAAGATAGTTTCCTATCTTTAAGGTATAGCATTTCTGACCTGAAAGATAGAGTTTCCTATGTTTAAGGTATAGCATTTCTGACCTGAAAGATAGAGTTTCTATCTTTAAGGTATAGCATTTCAGACCTGAAAGATAGAGTTTCCTATCTCTCTGACCTGAAAGATAGAGTTTCCTATCTTTAAGGTATAGCATTTCTGACCTGAAAGATAGAGTTTCCTATCTTTAAGGTATAGCATTTCAGACCTGAAAGATAGAGTTTCCTATCTCTAAGGTATAGCATTTCAGACCTGAAAGATAGTTTCCTATCTTTAAGGTATAGCATTTCAGACCTGAAAGATAGAGTTTCCTATCTTTAAGGTATAGCATTTCAGACCTGAAAGATAGAGTTTCCTATCTTTAAGGTATAGCATTTCAGACCTGAAAGATAGAGTTTCCTATCTTTAAGGTATAGCATTTCTGACCTGAAAAGATAGAGTTCCTATCTTTAAGGTATAGCATTTCTGACCTGAAAGATAGAGTTTCCTATCTTTAAGGTATAGCATTTCTGACCTGAAAGATAGAGTTTCCTATCTTTAAGGTATAGCATTTCAGACCTGAAAGATAGAGTTTCCTATCTCTAAGGTATAGCATTTCAGACCTGAAAGATAGAGTTTCCTGCCACCACACAGAAACAACTTAGCATCATAAGTTATGGGGAATTGGTAGAGACCTCAACACTCTGTCCTGTTCGTGACTCATGCTGGCCTAAAGGTCTAAATAGGCTGATCGCTGAATGAGAAGTTCCCTCCCTGCCTCTAAGGTCTAAAATTTCAAAGATATAGTTTCCTGCCTCTAAGGTCTAAAATTTCAAAGATATAGTTCCTGCTCTAAGGTCTAAAATTTCAAAGATATAGTTCCTGCCTCTAAGGTATAGATAGAATTTCAAAGATACAGTTTTCTGCTCCAAAGGTATAGAATTCAAAGATTTAGTTTTCTGCCTCTAAGGTATAGAATTTCAAAGATACAGTTTTCTGCTCCAAAGGTATAGAATTTCAAAGATATAGTTCCTGCCTCTAAGGTATAGAATTTCAAAGATAGTTTTCTGCTCCAAAGGTATAGAATTTCAAAGATTTAGTTTTCTGCCTCAGAGGTATAGAATTTCAAAGATATAGTTTCCTGCCTCTAAGGTATAGAATTTCAAAGATACAGTTTTCTGCTCCAAAGGTATAGAATTTCAAAGATATAGTTTCCTGCCTCTGAGGTGTATTATTATTATTTCTTTAAGACATTAATTTTTCTACATTCATGAAGAGGCCTGTAAAACCCCCTATCAGTTACTGATTAAGTTTAATTAAGGTTAAGGTTTGTAATGCCAACCTGGTGGCTATACCTGAGACAAATAATAATAAATGAACATTATAATAGAGGGAAACCCCCGAGGGATAATTCATTGAATCGGGGGGGGGGGGGGGGGGGGGGGGGGGGGGGTTATGTTTTACAGCACTCAGAAAAAAGTGACAAATAATCAACAACAGAAAAAATCAAGGAACAATATAAGGTCCGAAGCAGGATCAAACCCGTACTCCTTGGCACAGTGCCTTGCCACGAGAAGCCAAACACTAGGGAACCGGTCAAGTCAGCTAACAGTGGGAAAAATTTTTCTTACTATCGTCCATGTGATGTGTTTATGACGTAACAATGATAGTCAATGTTTTGAAAGTTTCCTTCTTCATTAGCTTTGCCATCTCATGTGTACACCCAATATGAATGTTCTTGAATGTATTGCTCTGATGTGTTTCTTAGCTTCTTTTATCCTGCAGTGGCTATATTGCCTGGTGGACAGGTTAAAATTAGGAAGCAGCTAACCCTTGATTATCACCATCTTGTTGTAAAGGATTCAGCAGCCTGAGCTGACACCTTTTGGCCCAATTCATCTGTTTGTTGTTGTTATGGGTCCATTAGTATGTGAGCTGATACCCTTTGGCCCAATCCAGTTGTTGTTGTTAATGGTCCAATTAGTATATGAGCCGATACCCTTTGGCCCAGTCAATCTGATCACTGTTGTTATGATTTCGGCAGCTTGTGAGCTGATGCCCCTTAGCCTAGTCTATCTGATTCAAAAATGACCAGACCTTTCCAAATATTTATGAAAGAGAAAGAATAAAAAAGCTTTCATTGCAGGATGAATCCCATAATTGTTTAATTAGGTGAAAGGAGCATGTCCAGTGTAATATCACAACTTGTCACTAACAATGACTAGAAATGAAACATTCTCAGCAGTCATGAAATTAGAGAATTACAAATTGAACATCCTACAACTTACAATTTGAAAAGGATTTTCATATTTTAAAGATTTGAAATCTTTCTTTGATGACTCCCAACTCTCCTCTCTCTTTCCTACACACACCTCCTATGGAAAGAATCTCTTGGTGCTATGAGCTACCACATGTGTGTGCAGCTAATTAGACTGACACATGAATGTACCATTACTTGTGCATCTTTCTTTTATGGGGGCCTTTTCTAACTAGGGAGGGTCTTTTTCGGGGGCCTCGGTAGCCTAGTTGGAAAAACCACCTGACTCAGCTATCGACGTTTGGATAAGCCATGTTCAATTCTCACTGGAAGCAGTATGAATTATACTCATGGTTGGAAAAAAAAATACCTTAGCGGTCGACCCAGTCGTTGGTAGAAAATGGTACCAGGGTAGTACTCTGGGCAGTTGAGGAATACCGCCTCGCATTGTGAGCTTCGATGCTTGAAGTAACACTATCCGGAAGTCTCCAAACACTTGGTTGTGCGGCCAAGCACATGGGCGAAAAACTCGCGTGCTAAGACGCTGATTCTAGTCTTGTACTTTACCTATGGGTTTATCATTACTAGAGCACCCTTCTTTGATTTATTTTATTTTTTATGTCGCCCATTTTTACCTTTGATGAAGTCCCTAACGACTAGGAACTGAATTTTGCATGTTAATCCATTTTTCCCTGGTAGCCGTGTACCCTAGGGGCCCCTCGCCGAACAGGCAGATAACTCCGTCTTCAGAGGTACTCATATTTTTTTCCGTCCATGAGTAATTGACGTTGCAAGCCAGGCCTCACTGCTGAGACCAGGGGTGGTTGCCACAGACAGAAATCATAAATAAAAATCCCAACTGGTGCAGCCAGGATTTGAACCCACAACCTCTCTGTCTCAAAGCCAGTGTCTTGCCTCGAGACCCCCATCCTTCTTTGATGACTCCCAACTCTTCGACAGAAAAACTCTTTTACATTACAGGTAAAAAAAGTAAAAAAAAGTAAAGTACCCCCGTCACGTGAGATCATCTCTCTTCTTAATGATATCGGGAAAAGACGTGGTTTGGGGGATGGGGTTAGTTCATGTCTGATTGCATTAACTAAACCAACCATCTCTTTCAGACATTAATGGTAGTTGTACTTGTCTGATTGCATTAACTAAGCCAACCATCTCTCCAGACATTAACGGTAGTTGTACTTGTCTGATTGCACTAAACTCGGCCATCTCTCACTGCATTAATGATAGTTGTTCTTGCCTGATTGCACTAACTCGGCCATCTCTCACTGTCATTAATGGTAGTTGTTCTTACCTGATTGCACTAACTCGGCCATCTCTCACTGTCATTAATGGTAGTTGTTTCTTACCTGATTGCACTAACTCGGCCATCTCTCACTGTCATTAATGGTAGTTGTTCTTACCTGATTGCACTAACTCGACCATCTCTCACTGTCATTAATGGTAGTTGTTCTTACCTGATTGCACTAACTCGACCATCTCTCACTGTCATTAATGGTAGTTGTTCTTACCTGATTGCACTAACTCGACCATCTCTCACTGTCATTAATGATAGTTGTTCTTGTCTGATTGCACTAACTTGGCCATCTCTCACTGTCATTAATGATAGTTGTTCTTGTCTGATTGCACTAAGCTGGTTATATCTCACAGACATTGGGAGTTATGGTGGTATACAGTGCCTATATTAATCTATTCTGACACTCACAATGAAGCTGCTCCTTTACCTCTTTGATGAGTCAGAAAACATCCCTTTTGGAATCATTCATAATATATAGAAGTTTAATTATGCAGGCCAAACACTTAATTCTTTGAAGATAAGCCATGTTTGTATGATCTTGTTTCGTATCCTTGTGGGCGATTAAGGTGTCTTCCTGTCCTATTTTCATAAAGCTAATATATAGAATTTTATGTAATTCTTCGTGCCCTTATTCGAGTGATCTGTTTCATTTTGGTTGATGGTGTTTTTATTCTGTAGCTTTGTTTCTTTAAAACACTTTCCACTCTCAAAAATAAATGTTACCCATAGTTTAGCTTAAATTGTTTTGATTTTGAGCAGGCTTTTTTTAAAATTAAATATTAAATAAAGTTGACAACTTGGCTCAGTTATAGTACCAACAGCATTTCCTTCTTCTGTGTGTGCTTGAATGTACATTGCAATGACTTGGGCCAGTTCTTAATTTATTCTACATGTTTAGTCTATTTTGTTACTTAAACAAAATAAGATTGGTATCTGAACTGTTTGTGGCTACAGTAATTGAAATGGCTAAGTAACCTTAAAGTAATATATGTCCTCAGTAGGTCTGTGGTGGTAGACAGTAAGTAATGCCTGTAACTGACTGCACTAACTAAGCCGGCCTCTCTCACTGTCATTGAGAACAATGGTGGTATACGGTGCATACATTAACACACTTGATTGTTGCTTGATGCTGTTCATGTTGTGGGCAGTTTTGATGGTCAGATAACATTAATTTTGCCATGATAGTTTGTCTATCAGGATGGCCTAGTTATTTATTATTTTGTTATTTAGTTATTTGATGAGGCTTCTGTCATCTTTGTTATTTATTTATTGATGAGGCTTCTGTCATCTTTGTTATTTAATTATTTGATGAGGCTTCTGTCATCTTTGTTATTTAGTTATTTGATGAGGCTTCTGTCATCTTTGTTATTTAATTATTTGATGAGGCTTCTGTCATCTTTGTTATTTATAGTTATTTGAGGCTTCTGTCATCTTTGTTATTTAGTTATTTGATGAGGCTTCTATCATCTTTGTTATTTAGTTATTTGATGAGGCTTCTGTCATCTTTGTTATTTAGTTATTGAGGCTTCTGTCGTTTTTATTTAGTTATTGATGAGGCTTCTTTCATCTTTGTTATTTATAGTTATTTGAGGCTTGTCATCTTTGTTATTTAGTATTTGAGGCTTCTGTCATCTTTGTTATTTTGTGATTTGATGAGGCTTCTTTCATCTTTGTTATTTAGTTATTTGAGGCTTCTGTCATCTTTGTTATTTTGTTATTTGATGAGGCTTCTTTCATCTTTGTTATTTATAGTTATTTGAGGCTTCTGTCATCTTTGTTATTTAGTTATTTGATGCTTCTGTTATATTTGAACAAATATATGTTTTTGAGAGTCAAGACTCGCAGCCAGTAAGCCAATGCTGACTTCATTCATCAGGACCACTGAACAACAGCACAATCAAGATCTTGTTCTACTCCTCGTATCTCATACCCAGTGACCAGGGGAGGATAGCGCCATGAGGAAACCATGGGATATAAGAGAAATATTTGACCACCTATAGGAGGTGAACCAAGACCTTCCTGTGGGTGATTGTTTTACCTCTAGACCACCATTAGCCCCAAAAGGGTGTATAAAAAATAATGTTCCAGCAAACAGCAAAATTGAAGTGAAATTAATAGGTTTTTTTGGTTATAATTCATATCAAAAGGTATTACAAAGGACATGATCCATGATAAAGCCAGAAAATTAATAAAACCCATGATGCAGTCAGTGGCCTATGTTATTTGTGTCTTTGTAATGACTCTTATCCTTTGCCTGCATACAGAGCCCGCCTCCACTTTTCTTATCATGCTCATCGAATCACTTAGTATGCAGGTGTGGGTGTAGTCTTGTAACTCTAACCAGATGAATTCCCTGGTCACTGCCATCACCTCCATCGTTATGCTACTCGTGTGTGCCATGATGAACGTACATTACTAATGACTTGGCCAGTTCTCCTTAATTTATTCTACATGTTTAGTCTCTTTTGTTTACTTAAACAAAATAAGATTGGTATCTGAACTGTTTGTAGCTACAGTAATTTAAACGGCTAAAGTAATATATGTCCTCAGTAGGTCTGTGGTGGTAGACAGTAAGTAATGCCTGTAACTGACTGCACTAACTAAGCCGGCCATCTCTCACTGTCATTGAGAACAATGGTGGTATACGGTGCATACATTAATTTCTTCTGACTCTTCCAATTAAGCTGCTCTATTTTAGTAAGCAGTTTGGAATCAGAGAACATTCAAATATGTGTATTAAACATAAGGTGAATTATGTTATCAGTAGGCCCATTGTATCAACAATGTTTGTACGTGACTGCACTAACTAAGCCGGCCACGTCTCACTATCATTGAGAACAGTGGTGGTATACGGTGCATACATTAACACACTCTGATTGTTTCTTGATGCTGTTCATGTTGTGGGCAGTTTTGATGGTCAGATAACATTAATTTTGCCATGATAGTTTGTCTATCAGGATGGCCTAGTTATTTATTATCTTTGTTATTTAGTTATTTGATGAGGCTTCTGTCATCTTTGTTATTTAGTTATTTGTGACTTTTGTCCTCTTTGTTGTTTATAGTTTGCTGAGGCTTGTGTCATCATTATTATTTAGTTATTTGAGGCTGCTGTCATCTTTGTTATTTAGTATTTGAGGCTTCTGTTCTCTTTGTTATTTATAGTTTGCTGAGGCTTGTGTCATCATTATTATTTAGTTATTTGAGGAGACCTCTGTCATCTTTGTTATTTGAGGCTTCTGTTATATTTGTTATTTATAGTTATTTGAGGCTTCTGTCATCTTTGTTATTTAGTTATTTGAGGCTTCTGTTATATTTGAACAAAGATATGTTTCTGATAGTCAAGACTCACAGCCAGTAACCCAATGCTGACTTCATTCATCAGGACCACTTAATAACAGCGCAATCAAGACCCTGTTCTACCTCCTCTTATCTCATTACCCAGTGACCAGGGGAGGATAACACCATGAGGAAACCATGGAATCTAAGAGAAAAATTCCCACCACCTATAGGAGGTGAACCCAAGATCTTCCTGTCTATAAGATGATTGTTTTACCTCTAGACCACCCAGTAGTCCCCCAAAAGGGTGTATAAAAAATAATGCTCCAGCCAACAGCAAAATTGAAGTGAAAGAAATAGGTTTTTTTTTGGTTATAATTCATATCAAAAGGTATTACAGAGTACATGATCCATGATAAAGCCAGAAAATTAACAAAACCCATGATGCAGTCAGTGGCCTATGTTATTTTTGTCTTTGTAAGGACTCTTATCCTTTGCCTGCATACAGATCCCGCCTCCACTTTTCTTATCATGCTCATTGAATCACTTAGTATGCAGGTGTGGATGTAGTCTTGTAACTAACCAGATGAATGCCCTGGTCACTGCCATCTCCTTGATCATTATTCTACACGTGTGTGCCTTGAATGTACATTACTAATGGCTTGGCCCAGTTCTCCTTAATTTATTCTACATGTTTAGTCTATTTTGTTTACTTAAACAAAATAAGATTGGTATCTGAACTGTTTGTGGCTACAGTAATTTAAATGGCTAAAGTAACCTTAAAGTAATATATGTCCTCAGTAGGTCTGTGGTGGTAGACAGTAAGTAATGCCTGTAACTGACTGCACTAACTAAGCCGGCCATCTCTCACTGTCATTGAGAACAATGGTGGTATACGGTGCATACATTACTTTTTTCTGACTCTCCCAATTAAGGTGCTCTGTTTTAGTAAGCATTTTGGAATCAGAGAACATTCAAATACAAAAATAGTTAGGTAATTCTTCGTTCCAATTCAAGTGATCTGTTTCATTTTGGTCTGATGGTGTTTTTTATTCTGCAGTTTTTTGTTTCTTTAAAACATTTCCACTCTCAAAATAAATGTTACCCGTAGTTTAGCTTAAATTGTTTTGATTTTGAGCAGGTTTTTTTTTTTTTTTGGTTATTAAATAAAGTTGACAACTTGGCTCAGTTATAGCTACTAACACCATTTCCTTCTTCTGCGTGCGTGCGTGCCATGAATGTACATTGCTAATAACTTGGCCCAGTTCTTCTTAATTTATTCTACATGTTTAGTCTATTTTGTTTACTTAAACAAAATAAGATTGGTATCTGAACTGTTTGTGGCTACAGTAATTTAAATGGTTAAAGTAACCTATGTCCTCAGTAGGTCTGTGGTGTTGGACAGTAAGTAATGCCTGTAGCTGACTGCACTAACTAAGCCGGCCATCTCTCACTGTCATTGAGAACAATGGTGGTATACGGTGCATACATTAATTTTTTCTGACTCTCCAAATTAAGCAGCTCTATTTTAGTAAGCAGTTTGGAATCAGAGAACATTCAAATATGTGTATTAAACATAAGGTGAATTATGTTATCAGTAGGCCCATTGTATCAACAATGTTTGTAAGTGACTGCACTAACTAAGCCGGCCACATCTCACTATCATTGAGAACAGTGGTGGTATACGGTGCATACATTAACACACTCTGATTGTTTCTTGATGCTGTTCATGTTGTGGGCAGTTTTGATGGTCAGATAACATTAATTTTGCCATGATAGTTTGTCTATCAGGATGGCCTAGTTATTTATTATCTTTGCTATTTAGTTATTTGATGAGGCTTCTATCATCTTTGTTATTTAGTTATTTGATGAGGCTTCTATCATCTTTGTTATTTAGTTATTTGATGAGTTTTCTATCATCTCTGTTATTTAGTTATTTGATGAGGCTTCTATCATCTTTGTTATTTAGTTATTTGATGAGGCTTCTATCATCTTTGTTATCTAGTTATTTGAGACTTCTGTCATCATTATTATTTAGTTATTAGATGAGGCTTCTGTCCTCTTTGTTATCTAGTTATTTGAGGCTTCTGTTATATTTGAACATCTATATGTTTTTGAGAGTCAAGACTTGCAGCCAGTAACCAAATGCTGACTTCATTCATCAGGACCACTTAACAACAGCACAATCAAGACCCTGTTCTACCTCCTCGTATCTCATTACCCAATGACCAGGGGAGGGAGGATAACACCATGAGGAAACCATGGTATCTAAGAGAAAAAATTCCCACCACCTATAGGAGGTGAACCCAAGACCTTCCTGTCTATAAGATGATTGTTTTACCTCTAGACCACCCAGTAGTCCCCCAAAAGGGTGTATTAAAAATAATGTTCCAGCAAACAGCAAAATTGAAATGGAAGAAATAGGTTTTTGTTTTGGTTATAATTCATATCAAAAGGTATTACAGAGTACATGATCCATGATAAAGCCAGAAAATTAACAAAACCCATGATGCAGTCAGTGGCCTATGTTATTTTTGCCTTAGTAATGACTCTTATCCTTTGCATGAGTACAGATCCCGCCTCCACTTTTCTTATCATGCTTATCGAATCACTTACTATGCAGGTGTGGGTGTCGTCTTGTAACACTAACCAGATGAATGCCCTGGTCACTGCCATCACCTCCATCGTTATGCTACTCGTGTGTGCCATGAATGTACATTACTAATGGCATGGCCCAGTTCTCCTTAATTTATTCTACATGCTTAGTCTATTTTGTTTACTTAAACAAAATAAGATTGGTATCTGAACTGTTTGTGGCTACAGTAATTTAAATGGCTAAAGTAACCTTAAAGTAATATATGTCCTCAGTAGGTGTGTGGTGATAGACTGTAAGTAATGCCTGTAACTGACTGCACTAACTAAGCCGGCCATCTCTCACTGTCGTTGAGAACAATGGTGGTATACGGTGCATACATTACTTTTTTTCTGACTCTCCAAATTAAGCTGCTCTATTTTAGTAAGCAGTTTGGAATCAGAGAACATTCAAATATGTGTATTAAACATAAGGTGAATTATGTTATCAGTAGGCCCATTGTATCAACAATGTTTGTACGTGACTGCACTAACTAAGCCGGCCACGTCTCACTATCATTGAGAACAGTGGTGGTATACGGTGCATACATTAACACACTCTGATTGTTTCTTGATGCTGTTCATGTTGTGGGCAGTTTTGATGGTCAGATAACATTAATTTTGCCATGATAGTTTGTCTATCAGGATGGCCTAGTTATTTATTATCTTTGCTATTTAGTTATTTGATGAGGCTTCTGTCATCTTTGTTATTTAGTTATTTGATGAGGCTTCTATCATCTTTGTTATTTAGTTATTTGATGAGTTTTCTATCATCTCTGTTATTTAGTTATTTGATGAGCTTCTATCATCTTTGTTATTTAGTTATTTGATGAGGCTTCTATCATCTTTGTTATTTAGTTATTTGATGAGGCTTCTATCATCTTTGTTATTTAGTTATTTGATGAGGCTTCTATCATCTTTGTTATCTAGTTATTTGAGACTTCTGTCATCATTATTATTTAGTTATTTGATGAGGCTTCTGTCCTCTTTGTTATCTAGTTATTTGAGGCTTCTGTTATATTTGAACATCTATATGTTTTTGAGAGTCAAGACTTGCAGCCAGTAACCAAATGCTGACTTCATTCATCAGGACCACTTAACAACAGCACAATCAAGACCCTGTTCTACCTCCTCGTATCTCATTACCCAATGACCAGGGGAGGATAACACCATGAGGAAACCATGGTATCTAAGAGAAAAATTCCCACCACCTATAGGAGGTGAACCCAAGACCTTCCTGTCTATAAGATGATTGTTTTACCTCTAGACCACCCAGTAGTCCCCCAAAAGGGTGTATTAAAAATAATGTTCCAGCAAACAGCAAAATTGAAATGAAAGAAATAGGTTTTTGTTTTGGTTATAATTCATATCAAAAGGTATTACAGAGTACATGATCCATGATAAAGCCAGAAAATTAACAAAACCCATGATGCAGTCAGTGGCCTATGTTATTTTTGTCTTTGTAATGACTCTTATCCTTTGCATGAGTACCGATCCCGCCTCCACTTTTCTTATCATGCTTATCGAATCACTTACTATGCAGGTGTGGGTGTAGTCTTGTAACACTAACCAGATGAATGCCCTGGTCACTGCCATCATCTCCATCGTTATGCTACTCGTGTGTGCCATGAATGTACATTACTAATGGCATGGCCCAGTTCTCCTTAATTTATTCTACATGTTTAGTCTCTTTTGTTTACTTAAACAAAATAAGATTGGTATCTGAACTGTATGTGGGTACAGTAATTGAAATGGCTAAAGTAACCTTAAAGTAATATATGTCCTCAGTAGGTGTGTGGTGATAGACTGTAACTGACTGCACTAACTAAGCCGGCCATCTCTCACTGTCGTTGAGAACAATGGTGGTATACAGTGCATACATTACTTTTTTCTGACTCTCCAAATTAAGCTGCTCTATTTTAGTAAGCAGTTTGGAATCAGAGAACATTCAAATATGTGTATTAAACATAAGGTGAATTATGTTATCAGTAGGCCCATTGTATCAACAATGTTTGTACGTGACTGCACTAACTAAGCCGGCCACGTCTCACTATTATTGAGAACAGTGGTGGTATACGGTGCATACATTAATACACTCTGATTGTTTCTTGATGCTGTTCATGTTGTGGGCAGTTTTGATGGTCAGATAACATTAATTTTGCCATGATAGTTTGTCTATCAGGATGGCCTAGTTATTTATTATCTTTGCTATTTAGTTATTTGATGAGGCTTCTGTCATCTTTGTTATTTAGTTATTTGATGAGGCTTCTATCATCTTTGTTATTTAGTTATTTGATGAGTCTTCTATCATCTTTGTTATTTAGTTATTTGATGAGGCTTCTATCATCTTTGTTATTTAGTTATTTGATGAGGCTTCTATCATCTTTGTTATTTAGTTATTTGATGAGGCTTCTATCATCTTTGTTATTTAGTTATTAGATGAGGCTTCTATCATCTTTGTTATCTAGTTATTTGAGACTTCTGTCATCATTATTATTTAGTTATTTGATGAGGCTTCTGTCCTCTTGTTATCTAGTTATTTGAGGCTTCTGTTATATTTGAACATCTATATGTTTTTGAGAGTCAAGACTTGCAGCCAGTAACCAAATGCTGACTTCATTCATCAGGACCACTTAACAACAGCACAATCAAGACCCTGTTCTACCTCCTCGTATCTCATTACCCAATGACCAGGGGAGGATAACACCATGAGGAAACCATGGTATCTAAGAGAAAAATTCCCACCACCTATAGGAGGTGAACCCAAGACCTTCCTGTCTATAAGATGATTGTTTTACCTCTAGACCACCCAGTAGTCCCCCAAAAGGGTGTATTAAAAATAATGTTCCAGCAAACAGCAAAATTGAAATGAAAGAAATAGGTTTTTGTTTTGGTTATAATTCATATCAAAAGGTATTACAGAGTACATGATCCATGATAAAGCCAGAAAATTAACAAAACCCATGATGCAGTCAGTGGCCTATGTTATTTTTGTCTTTGTAATGACTCTTATCCTTTGCATGATTACCGATCCCGCCTCCACTTTTCTTATCATGCTTATCGAATCTTACTATGCAGGTGTGGGTGTAGTCTTGTAACACTAACCAGATGAATGCCCTGGTCACTGCCATCATCTCCATCGTTATGCTACTCGTGTGTGCCATGAATGTACATTACTATTGGCATGGCCAGTTCTCCTTAATTTATTCTACATGTTTAGTCTCTTTTGTTTACTTAAACAAAATAAGATTGGTATCTGAACTGTATGTGGGTACAGTAATTGAAATGGCTAAAGTAACCTTAAAGTAATATATGTCCTCAGTAGGTGTGTGGTGATAGACTGTAACTGACTGCACTAACTAAGCCGGCCATCTCTCACTGTCGTTGAGAACAATGGTGGTATACAGTGCATACATTACTTTTTTCTGACTCTCCAAATTAAGCTGCTCTATTTTAGTAAGCAGTTTGAAATCAGAGAACATTCAAATATGTGTATTAAACATAAGGTGAATTATGTTATCAGTAGGCCCATTGTATCAACAATGTTTGTACGTGACTGCACTAACTAAGCCGGCCACGTCTCACTATTATTGAGAACAGTGGTGGTATACGGTGCATACATTAATACACTCTGATTGTTTCTTGATGCTGTTCATGTTGTGGGCAGTTTTGATGGTCAGATAACATTAATTTTGCCATGATAGTTTGTCTATCAGGATGGCCTAGTTATTTATTATCTTTGCTATTTAGTTATTTGATGAGGCTTCTGTCATCTTTGTTATTTAGTTATTTGATGAGGCTTCTATCATCTTTGTTATTTAGTTATTTGATGAGTCTTCTATCATCTTTGTTATTTAGTTATTTGATGAGGCTTCTATCATCTTTGTTATTTAGTTATTTGATGAGGCTTCTATCATCTTTGTTATTTAGTTATTTGATGAGGCTTCTATCATCTTTGTTATTTAGTTATTAGATGAGGCTTCTATCATCTTTGTTATCTAGTTATTTGAGACTTCTGTCATCATTATTATTTAGTTATTTGATGAGGCTTCTGTCCTCTTTGTTATCTAGTTATTGAGGCTTCTGTTATATTTGAACATCTATATGTTTTTGAGAGTCAAGACTTGCAGCCAGTAACCAAATGCTGACTTCATTCATCAGGACCACTTAACAACAGCACAATCAAGACCCTGTTCTACCTCCTCGTATCTCATTACCCAATGACCAGGGGAGGATAACACCATGAGGAAACCATGGTATCTAAGAGAAAAATTCCCACCACCTATAGGAGGTGAACCCAAGACCTTCCTGTCTATAAGATGATTGTTTTACCTCTAGACCACCCAGTAGTCCCCAAAAGGGTGTATTAAAAATAATGTTCCAGCAAACAGCAAAATTGAAATGAAAGAAATAGGTTTTTGTTTTGGTTATAATTCATATCAAAAGGTATTACAGAGTACATGATCCATGATAAAGCCAGAAAATTAACAAAACCATGATGCAGTCAGTGGCCTATGTTATTTTTGTCTTAGTAATGACTCTTATCCTTTGCATGAGTACAGATCCCGCCTCCACTTTTCTTATCATGCTTATCGAATCACTTACTATGCAGGTGTGGGTGTAGTCTTGTAACACTAACCAGATGAATGCCCTGGTCACTGCCGTCACCTCCATCGTTATGCTACTCGTGTGTGCCATGAATGTACATTACTAATGGCATGGCCCAGTTCTCCTTAATTTATTCTACATGTTTAGTCTATTTTGTTTACTTAAACAAAATAAGATTGGTATCTGAACTGTTTGTGGCTACAGTAATTTAAATGGCTAAAGTAACCTTAATGTAATATATGTCCTCAGTAGGTGTGTGGTGATAGACTGTAAGTAATGCCTGTAACTGACTGCACTAACTAAGCCGGCCATCTCTCACTGTCGTTGAGAACAATGGTGGTATACGGTGCATACATTACTTTTTTCTGACTCTCCAAATTAAGCTGCTCTATTTTAGTAAGCAGTTTGGAATCAGAGAACATTCAAATATGTGTATTAAACATAAGGTGAATTATGTTATCAGTAGGCCCATTGTATCAACAATGTTTGTACGTGACTGCACTAACTAAGCCGGCCACGTCTCACTATTATTGAGAACAGTGGTGGTATACGGTGCATACATTAACACACTCTGATTGTTTCTTGATGCTGTTCATGTTGTGGGCAGTTTTGATGGTCAGATAACATTAATTTTGCCATGATAGTTTGTCTATCAGGATGGCCTAGTTATTTATTATCTTTGCTATTTAGTTATTTGATGAGGCTTCTGTCATCTTTGTTATTTAGTTATTTGTGGCTTCTGGTGCGCCTGTACACATGTACATGTAGTTGAGGTGCCAATCTAGAATTTTGTATACATGTGATTGTGGAGTCGATTGTGTCCTGTTCTGAGGCATATAATGGTGTCTGTCTGGGTGTTTTCCCATATCCTTTTTTTCTACGGTGGCAACTGCAAGGCAGTTGCGGTTTGTTTTTATGGGGTTTTCTTCTCCATGGATAGAGCATTGATGTGTAACTTATGTGGCTTTCCAATTGGGCATGCACATTTTTTAACTAATGCAATTGGTTCACCTGTTGCAGGCCTCTGTCATGGCAGGGGAGGCCTTCCATCTGGCTTTTAGTTCTTTGGGTCAGATCTACAGTTTCATTTCGTTGATGAAGTTGTCAGTTCTTTATAGGTCGTGATGGCTGCACCCATAGTTCCTGCATTAGTTCAACCATCTATTCTTCTCTTGCCCATGTTGTCCTCTATTTGTTCATCATGAAGATCTCTCCAACTCCTTTCTACTCTTTTTTTTTGCCTCTTCCAATTGTTTCAAAGTGTGATTTAGCATTGTAAACTGTCTCATGGTTTTATTGCCATGTTTTCCTGTGTCTTACTTGTTTCCTTTTTTCCTGTGGGTTCCAGATATGAGATTGACTGGTAATGCTTGTAGTTGGCATGCAAAGCTTGTGTCTTGTGCATTCCCATAATTTTTATTTTCAAAATGTCAGTTAATATAATTTTAATGATGGGATATGTTTTAAAATAAAAATACTTTTACATTATTTTATTTTTTATTAGATCATCAATTTGTTTCTCATTGATTTTTTAACAGTTATTTATTTATTTTTTTTTTTCTAAGTTTTATTTTTTAATGCTATTCTGGACTTAAAAAAAGTTTTGTATAAATTTTTATTTAAAAGTTATTTAAGTTTCTCTTTCCAAGGGTTCTTCCACATACATCATCATCTTGTACCATACTGGTTGGCGTAGGCAATCATGTCCCTCCACAATCTTCTATCTACAGTGCATCATATCAGTTCTGTTGTTGACTGTTTTCCATGCCATGACACCAAGCTATCCAGTATTTTCTCTCTTTGTCGTCCACAATCTCTCTTTCCTTTTTTTTTGCCTGTTGTAACCAAGTATTCCAACTTTCCTCTTCTCATGATGTGCCAGAAAAATGTTGATTGCTTCTTTCTGATGTTTTTTAAGAGCTCCCTTTTTGTGTTTGCTTCTTTGAGAACTTCCTCATTTGTCTTTTTAGCTGTCCAGGGAACTTTCAACATTCTTCTGAGAAATCCCATCTCTGTGGCCTCTAATCGTCTTTTCATTTGTTTGTCTACTGTCCATGATTCGCTTCCATAGGTCAGAATTGGTTCTATATAGCACCGATGAACTCTCTTTCTGATTTCTATTGACATAGATTTGTTGCATAAGATATTTTTCATTTTCTGAAATGCTATTTTGGCCTGAGCTATTCTGCTTTTTATTTCTATGGTACATGTCCCATCTGATGTTATCATTGTGCTCAAGTATTTGAAACTTTGCACTTGTTTCAGATTTGTCTCATTTATTTTTATGCTGCATGATGGTGATGATTGTTTCTTCAATATAACCATTACTTCTGTTTTCTTACTATTCAGACTAAGACCTTTCTTGTTGCTTTCTTTACCATTATGGCTATCATTTCTTATAGTTCGTTCTCTGTCTCTGCTATTAAGCACATATCTACATACATAGCTAAAATATATGAGTTGTGTTTGATATTTTTTTTTCAGAACATGCATAAATACTCAGAGTGGGGGAGTGGGGCACAATTGTTTCACATTGGGTTCAATCAGTCACTTACAATAAAAGACAAACTTAAAATGCCCCTCCTGAAAATCATTATTCACTTGTCACCGTTTGCATTTCTGAAACATTTCCCCTGAAAATATTTATTTTTATAAATGAGTTATCCAGTTGTAAGGTAAGGTAAAGTACGAGACTTGAACCGGCGTCTTAGCACGCGAGTATATACCCATATGTGCTCGGCCGTCTATCCAGAAATGTTCGGATATTTCTGTATAGTGTCGCCTCAAGCATCGAAACTCAGATGCGAAGCGACATTCCTCACCTTCCCAGGATAATATACCCTGGTACCCATTTCTGCCAACGGCTGGGTCGACCGTGGGGGTATTTTTTTTTTATTCCAACCACGAGTACAATTCACACTGCTCCCAGCGGGAATTGAACACGGGTTGTCCGAACGTCGGTAGTCTAGTCGGGTGGTTTTCCCAACTAGGCTACCGAGGCCCCCTAAATTCAGTTGACAAGTTATCCAGTTGTATACCAATTTAATGTTTTGCAAATTTGTTTTAAATTTCAAGGTTGGCTATGGAGAAGGCTTGCCTGATGACCTGGGAGAAGATTTCAAAGAGAATGAGCCGCTGTTGAAAAGTATACATAATGTTTTACTTCAGGTGAGTTCATGTTTTGATTCAATTATGTCTGGAGCCAAGGAGCCGCAATAGCTCAGTGGTTAGTGAACTGGACTACAAAGGACAAGGGGTAGGGTTCGATCCCAATCGATGGCTTCCGGGTTCACCCAGCCTTAAATGGGTACCGGATTTTTTTCTGGTACAGTAAAGTGACATAGGCGTAATACCGACCACATTACATCAAAAATCATGTGCTGAAGGTCTGTAACATTTATGGTCACTAACACAATATTCCCTATACGCCACTTGGTGAGACAGGGGCTCTTTACTTTACACTTATGTCACACCTGGTGGCTTGTGACAGAATCGGTGAACCGAAACCATCCAGACCCTATTTCACCTCTCCGTGTTGCCTCCAGACTAACATGTCTGGAATGCCACCTCCCATTGTGAGTTTTGATGCTTGAAGCGACACTATCTAGAAGTCTCTGAACACTTCTGGATAGGCAGCCGAGCACATAAGGGTGAACTCACATGCTAAGACGTCGATTCAAGTTTCGTTATTTACCTTTACTATTTACTCGTGGGCTTCTCAGTTAAAAATAACTTGGGTAGTTTTTTCTTAATAAAAAATTGTAGGGAAATATATTTAGACAAGTTTACAGCTTTCTGTGACTATCATGAACCAGTGCAATTGATGCCATAAGTAAACCACATTAAATTGGTCCCAGAAATTACAGACTTAATAATACACTTATTGCAAGTAAGTCTACTTGACTGATGTTAACACATTATCTATAAATGTGCAAGTAGTGATTGATAGTTGTGTAAACTAACACCAGGTTCCTCATTCATTAATGACATGATGGGCAATAAAAGTGGAGACAGGCTCTGTACGCAGGCTATGGGTAGAGTCTTTGCAGAAATAAAAAAAAATACGTAGGGTTACCATTGTCTAGGTAAAGGTAAAGGTAAAGTACGAGACTTGAACCGGCGTCTTAGCACGCGAGTTTACACCCATATGTGCTCGGCCGCCTATCCAGAAATGTTCGGATATTTCTGTATAGTGTAGCCTCAAGCATCGAAACTCAGATGCGAAGCGACATTCCTCACCTTCCCAGGATAATATACCCTGGTACCCATTTCTGCCAACGGCTGGGTCGACCGTGGGGGTATTTTTTTCTTTCCAACCACGAGTACAATTCACACTGCTCCCAGCGGGAATTGAACACGGGTTGTCCGAACGTCGGTAATCTAGTCGGGTGGTTTTCCCAACTAGGCTACCGAGGCCTTGTCTATGTCCTTGGACATGCGGGGAAATTAAATATCGGACTGGTTGGCTAGCAGCGCTGTTGTTAAGACTGTCAGCTAATAGGTTGGTCGGACATCATCAATGCTCTCCGAGATGTGGGAAGGGCATTGGACTTTGACAACCATGAGTCCACATCACTCCTTCAGATGAAAGATACGGGAGTTTAGATGGACACAGCCAGAAATGAGAAACTTAGTGGGCATGTAAGAAGACTTATCAACCAACACAGAACTGGAGTCATCAGTTGCTGGTCACTGCGGGACTCTTGAGGAGGGGATATGAGCACCTATGGACATGTTTGGAGTGTCATGATGATCTACAAATAACTCAATATCTCAATGGTAGGTACACTTGGCTGGAATTTTTCTGTTGTCTAGCAATTGTTTGTAGATTGTGGACATTACCAATAATTTTGATTACAATACATATTATTTACTTGGTTTCCTCTCTCAGGTTGAAGTGATTGAAGGAGAACTCATATGTCCAGAGTCTGGTCGCAAGTTTCCTATCACGAATGGCATTCCCAATATGTTGCTGTTGGAGCATGAGGTCAGCAACTGAAGCGGTGGTTGTGAATTATGTTTCTGCATGTGTTCCACAAAGACTGAAAGCACATATTGTTATTGGAAGAATTGTTTCACATGTGAACTGTTGTTTCAGTTCTTGCATGGCCTTGTCCTTGTGTACATGATCATCTTCAGCTTTTTTGGATAATGTTCATTTACATCTTTAGTCTTTGGGACTACTGGTCAATATGCCAGATAGGCAGCAGGAACCGTTGTGGCTCCGTCTGAAATAGGTTCCTCAGTGCAGTATCCTCATATTCCAAGTATGTCCTGCTGCCGGAGCTACTCAGTTTAGTTTCTGCGCAAACCATGAGCTATGTTTTTCATCTGAATATATAGAAAGATTCTATATTCAGATTACTTACGATGAATGATGAGATTATGTGACGAAGGACAGTTCAGTTGTGTTCACTTTCGGTGCTGCCTTATGACTTTTGATGTGTGCTGTGTTTGCTATGATGGGGACTGTTGCTGTCTTTCTTTGTTTGGATATTCGATGATGTTAATCCAGATGATTCCACTGGCACGGGTGGTTGAGCAGTTATGGATTTTCATTCGTTTACAGTGATACCATGGCCTTCAAATAACTAAAATTATAACCCTTAGTCTTGCTGGAATATTCAGATAACAGGATGGCCCACAACTTTGAAGTTCCTGTGAGACTTCCAGGGTCAAGTTCAAACAAAGGTTGATTCATCGCATGTTAATGATGGTAGGCATGTTTTGTGTCACCCAGTGAATCATATGAGGAGTAGGTATGTTTACAGCACTCGGGGGAAAAAACCTCTACTAGACATACAATCTTACATATATCTGGGCAGTAATATAGATAAAGAGGGAGGAACAGAAAATGATACCAAAATAAGGACAGCAAAAGCAAGAGGTGCTTTCATTTCACTGGGAAACATATGGAAATCCAAAGAAATTAGGTTAAATACAAAAAATAAAAATTTTCAACTCAAATGTTAAGGCGGTCCTATTATATGGCTGTGAAACATGGAGAACAACAAAATTGACAATCACGAAGATACAAACTTTCGTTAATGGATGCTTAGGAAGGATAAAAGGATAGAAATGGCAGGACAAAATCACTAACATAGAATTATGGAAATGTACCAGTCAAACACCAGTGGATAAAGGGATACAGCTAAGACAATGGCGCTGGATAGGACACACACTACGGAAGCCAACTGAGAGTATTACATAACAGGCCCTTTTTTGGAATCCCCAGGGGGAAAAGACAAATAGAGGAAGACCAAGGAATTCTTGGAGAAGACAGATAGAAGCAGAGATGAAGATGATGGGGAAGACATGGAATGATCTTAAAAGAATTGCAAAAAACAGAACGACTTGGAAAGTGTTTGTTGAAGACCTGTGCTCCACTGGGAGCTAAAAAGGTAGAAGAAGAAGAAGTAGAGACATGTTTTGTGTCACCCAGTGAATCATATGAGTAGTAGGTATGTTTACAGCACTTGGTGGAAAAAATTACAAATAAAGAACAATATGTGGTCTTAAGCAGGTTCAAACCCATGCTCCATGGTACAGTGCCTTGCATTTTTTGTACCACCCACCCAGCTGTTGTATAAAGAAGTTTTTGGATTGGATGAAATTGTTGTATTTTCTGATGTATAAACCAAATGTACATGTTATGTAAGCGAGAATATAAATAAATAAGATATTCAGCTTTATGTTGTGTTGTCTCTGCATCTAAGTTTGCATGTCATGGAACACTATTTAATTCCAACCTTCGTTGATCTATTTTTATTCATTCACCAGCTTTTCCCCTCTGGCGAAGTCCCTAGAGACTAGGAACTGAATTTTGCGTGTTAATCCATTTTTTCATAGCAGCCGTGTGCCAGGGGTCCCTCTCCGCACAGGCAGTTAACTTTGTCTTCAGAGGTACTCATATTTTTTTCCACCAATGAGTAATTGGCATTTCAAGCAGGGCCTCACTGGTGAGACCAGGTGTGGTTGCTACAGAAAGAATCACAAAAAGAAATCCAAACTGGTACAGCCGGGATTTGAACTCACATTCTTTCTGTCTAGAGACCAGCATCTTGCCTCAAGACCAACTTTTCTCTTTAATGTTATCTGCCAACTCCTGTCCTACCAGCCACTTTTTACATTCACCACATATTCTCCCACCTAATGGAGATAAGCACAGATATAAAACATACAAAATATTAAATACTTTCTAGAACCATGAGTAAAGCTGTAGAGAATGAGTAAAATAAAACTTAAACGGTATAAGGTAGCTAACTAGTAAAAAGATGACAAATTACATTTTGGCAGCAGAATGTTTTTGTCAAAACGTCTTAGTTTGTCTTGTTTCTCTTCTTATTCTCCCATCTAAGATGATCATAATTGTTGTTAGTTTGTGAAGTCAATCTCTGCGGCCATAACCCTTCCACATCTCCTACAATGCTTCAAGGGACTCTAAGATGAGAATTTATGTACAGAGATGTATATTTACCGGCAGCATTAGAGACTTATTTTAATGTTGTATTGAGACAAGGAAACATGCAGTGGTTTCAATGAGAGTAGTTCTCTAGTTATAGGCTTCCTATAGAAGTAGTTGTCTCTGTGTCACCTACCACCTGACTCTCTAGTTGTAGGCTTCCTATAGAAGTAGTTGTCTCTATGTCACCTACCACCTGACTCTCTAGTTGTAGGCTTCCTATAGAAGTAGTTGTCTCTATGTCACCTACCACCTGACTCTCTAGCAGTTGGCTTCCTATAGAAGTAGTTGTCTCTATGCTAGCTACCACCTTGCTCCCTCTAATAACATGCTATCCATTAGAAGTAGCTCTCTCTATGCCATTTACCATCTGACTGCCTTTAGTAGCATGATATCCATTAAAAGCAGCTATCAGTTCTCACTTGACTCTGACCCGATCGGCCCACTGGTTATAGCTTATGACACCTACACAGACAATTCAGATAAGACATGGAATAGGAACTTCAATCGATTTATTAACAACATTAAATATTTGTACACATCTCAGTAATGAGGCTGGGTGGCATGGATGACCGCTTCAGCTGTAAAAATAGTGCAAACATGGTACTGACTTCCTCTAAATTATTCTTGCATAACTCCTGTCTATTCAGGCCTTACACACAAGCTTACGTTCACCTCCTAATGATATACTAGCACAATACTTACTGGACCATTTGCTTACTGTACCTCCTCCTAAACTAAAGCACATCCTAATTGCTATGCTGAACTATCCGTGAATTAAGTCCTCCGTCTGAATTGTCCCTTATCTCCATACTTCTAATGAGTAGGACATTCACCCTCTTACTAAACTAAAGGCCCACTGCACTACACGTGAACCTGTCGTACTTCCTTCCGTGGGCTACATTTGTCTATATATTAATTATCTACACCTCTACTAATAAGACATTCATCCTGTTACTAAACTAAAACGCCCCACGCCCTACTGGCGTGGACCAGCCTAAGACTTCGCCTACGCCTAGACTACATGTGACTTCTTAAACTTTTCTTCTCTCGCAAAACCTTTAATACTCCCGTCGCAACCAATGAAATTCAACCACGTCATACCCGCATTCTCAAATTCTATTCACAATTTGTGTTTCTGAACACCCCTCCATATTCACGAGATCCCATTAATTATGCTCACGCTCACTCATCACACCCTTTGATGCGAGACTGAGAGACATATGATGATTCTCTCAATTTTCTCTCTATTGTCCCCATGTACATTATTACGCTATAATCCCCTTCACAGTAGTAGTAGTAGTGGTAGTTGTAGTAGTGGTGGTTGTAGTAATGGTAGTAGTAATTATAATATTAACATAGCAGTAGTGGTAGCAATAGTAGTAGTAATTGTATTAGTAGCATAACAGTAGTATAGTATTTCTAATGTAGTGGTAGTTGTGGTAGTATTAACTGTTAGTCGAAGTTTCCGGTATCACTGCAAAGGAATTAAAATCAATAATTGCTCAAACCGTCCGTGCCCGTGGAATCATCTGAATTAACATCTCATCTCAGTGAACGTTCCAAACAAAGAAAGGCAGCTGCAATTCACATCATAGCAGCAACAGCATACGCCAAAACAGACAAGGTGTGGCTGCATCGGAAGTGAACACAGCCAAACTGTCCTACGTCATACGATATCATCATTCCTTCTAATTAATCGGAATATTGAAACATGATCCAGAAAAAAAAAAAACACAGCTCATTGTGTGCACTGAGCACTAAACTCAGTAGCTCCAGCAGCAAGCTGCCTTGGAATATGAGGAAACTGCAACAAGGAACACTTTTTAGACAGAGCCTCAATGGTTTCTTTCACCTCTCCGCCATTTTGACCGGAAGTCCCAGAAAGTAATGTATTCCTCACATATGCTCTGGCAGTTGTTAAAGCACTGAGGTGTCATGGACATGTGATCTAAGAGAGATATACTCTAAAAACTCAGCAAGAGATTTAGAACTGTGATTTTTTTTTTTTTTTTATCTCATAGCAATATTCGGGTGATTGGTTGGTCTCGAGGCAATACGTTGGCCTTGAGACAGAGAGGTTGTGAGTTCAAATCCCAGCTGAATCAGTTGGGATTTTTATTTATAATTATAATTTCTCTCTTCGGTAACCACCCCTAGTCCCAGAGAGACCCGGCTTACTAGTCGACGAAAAAAATTGAAAACCTTTGAAGACGGAGTTATCTGCCTGTACGGCGAGGGACCCCTGTGCACACGGCTGCCAGGGAAACATGGATTAAAACGCCAAATAAAATTCAGTTCCTAATTTCTAGGGACTTCGCCAGAGGTGAAATGCAAAAAAAAAAAAAAAGCAATATTCCTGGACACGATGGGATAGAAAAGGTGGCAAATTACAGCAGCCAGATACAACTTGTGAGTAATCAAAGAGATTTAGCAGGAACAAATACATGAACAAATGGAATACAGAACACCTGGATTACAAGAAAAATGATGACTCTTACCAGCTCAACAGAAAAGAACAACTAACAATTATTATTGTTTTTTCTTCGTTCGCCAGCTATTACCTTTGACGAAGTCCCTTAATTTTGCGTGTTAATTAATTTTTCCCTGGCAGCCCTGTGCACAGGGGTCCCTCGCAGCACAGGCAGATAACTCCGACTTCGAAGGTACTCATATTTTTTTTTCCATCGATGAGTAAATGACGTTTCAAGCCGGGCCTCGCAGCTGAGACCAGGGGTGGTTGCCGCAGAGAGAAATCATAAATAAAAATCCCAACCAACCGGGAATTGAACCCACAACCTCTCTGTCTCGAGGCCGGCGTCTTGCATCGAGACCAACCAGTCCCACAGTAACAATTGTTTTAGACTCCGAACAGGCCACAAGAGATGAACCTTTCCAAGACCGCAATGACAGGAACCTCTGATGAATGTGGCTGTGGCACAGGCAAAATGACGGCTAAATGTCTGCTACAATCATGCCCCAACATATGATGAACAAAGTAGGCTCGTGTGGCCTCCACAGGTATAACATCGGTACAAGCTGTATGATAACTTGATGAGCTTGAGCTAACGAATGCTTTCTTCGAACTTGTTAATATTGATGTCGGGGGACTGGTTGGTTTCGAGGCAAAGCGCCGGCCTCGAGAGGTTATGGGTTCAAACCCCGGCTATACCGGTTGGGATTTGTATTTATGATTTCTCTCTCCGGGAACCACCCCTGGTTTCAGTAGCGAGGCCCGGCTTGAAACGTCAATTACTCATCGACGGAAAAAATATGAGTACCTCCGAAGTCGGAGTTATCTGCCTGTGCGGCGAGGGACTCCCGTGCACACGGCTGCCAGGGGAAAATGGATTAACACGCAAAATTCAGTTTTTAGTCTCTAGAGACTTCGTCAGAGGTGAAAACTGGCGAACGAAGAAGAAAAATAAAAACAATATTGACGTCTAGAAGTGTACGCAGATGTAGAAGAAGAAAACTATTAAAATTACTGGGGATATGTCTCGCGAAATAAAATGTCTTAGAGAAACTCTTTGGCTACCTTTGACGATGAAGATATATTACAAGACATACATGAAAAGAACTACTTTATAGACAACTTACTAAAAAATTAAAAATACTAATGAAATTAAAATGCTAAGAAAATTAAAATACTAAATAAATTAAAATACTAAGGAAATTAAAACACTAAGGAAATTAAAATATGAAGGAAATTAAAATGCTAAGAAAATTAAAATACTAAGGAAATTAAAATACTAAAGAAATTAAAATACTAAAGAAATTAAAATACTAAAGAAATTAAAATACTAAAGAAATTAAAATACTAAGGAAATTAATTAAAAATACAAAGGAAATTAAAATACTAAGAAATTTATAATACTAAAGAAATTAAAATACTAAAGAAATTAAAATACTAAGGAAATTAAAATACTAAAGAAATTAAAATACTAAGGAAATTAATTAAAAATACTAAGAAAATTAAAATACTAAGGAAATTAATTAAAAATACTAAGGAAATTAAAATACTAAGGAAATTAATTAAAAATACAAAGGAAATTAAATACTAAAGGAATTAAAATACCAAGACACGTCAAAAGACAGCAGGCTAGAAAGAACAGTTTTAGACGGCATGGTTCCAAGAAGACTTGAAAGGAACACATCGAGAAGAATATGGTTTTAAGACGTCAAAGAGACCTCGAGCAGGGTAACAGAAGTGGGAGATATGGCTAGAGATAGAGATTCTTTCAGACGGGCTGTATTGGAAGCACAATTCTGCAAATAACACACGATTTGGTTATATTAAATTTGAAAAATAAACGTATAAAACAGCCCCGGTATCACTGCAAACGAATGGAAATCCATAATCGGATTTCAAATTTCAGCCAGTGTCGCCCTTGCCAGTGAAAACATCCAAATTAACATCTCATCTAATATCCAATAAAAAAAAAGACAGTTGCAGTACTCATCGTAGCAGATACAGCACACGTCAAATGTCACAAGGCGTTTCCGCACCAAACTGAGCGCATCTCAATGGTTCCCTGCCGCCTATCCGCCATATTTACTGCAAGTCCCTCTCCATGTTTCACAGCCATATAATAGGACTGAGTTAACGTACGAGTTGAACATTTATGGATGCTTCAAGTATTTTAACTTCCGTTCAATACTGACACAAACAGGGAGGACAAAGTGAGGGAAAGAAGCGTCAGGGCGAGTGTCAACAACACAAGAAGCAACATAAACAAGAGAAAAAATAACACAGCAGCAACAGCAATTACAGAAACAGTAACAACAGCAGCAGCTGTAGCAATACTAAAATTAATAACAACAGCAGCACTACTAGAAAAATGTAGCATCAATAACATAAAAATTAACAACAGCAGAAATAGTAGCATCAACAACAGAAAAAACAATAACGGCAGCACCATTAATATGAATAGTAATATTAATAAGAACACCAACAATTGTAGGATAAACAACAGAAACAAAAAAACAGTCGCAGCAATATCATCAACAACAGAAAAAAAACATTAACGGCAGCACCATTAATAGGATTAGTAATATTAATAAGAACACCAACAATTGTAGGATCAACAACAGAAACAAAACAAGAATAACGACAGCAGCAACAATACCAAAAATAAGAACAAAAGCAGGAACAGTAGCAGAACTCACAGAAACAAAGACAGCAACTAATACAATGTAGTAGCAAAAACAATAGCAACATCAGGAATAGTAGCAACAACAGCAAAAACAATAACAACATCAGGAATAGTGGCAACAACAGCAAAAACAATAGCAACATCAGGAATAGTAGCAACATCAGCAAAAACAATAACAACATCAGGAATAGTGGCAACAACAGCAAAAACAATAGCAACATCAGGAATAGTAGCAACATCAGCAAAAACAATAACAACATCAGGAATAGTGGCAACAACAGCAAAAACAAAGGCAACATCAGGAATAGTAGCAACAACAGCAAAAACAATAACAACATCAGGAATAGTAGCAACAACAGCAAAAACAATAACAATAACAACATCAGGAATAGTGGCAACAACAGCAAAAACAATAACAACATCAGGAATAGTAGCAACATCAGCAAAAGCAATAGCAACATTAGGAATAGTAGCAACAACAGCAAAAACAATAACAACACCAGGAATAGTGGCAACAACAGCAAAAACAATAGCAACATCAGGAATAGTAGCAACATCAGCAAAAACAATAACAACATCAGGAATAGTGGCAACAACAGCAAAAACAATAGCAACATCAGGAATAGTAGCAACATCAGCAAAAACAATAACAACATCAGGAATAGTGGCAACAACAGCAAAAACAATAACATCAGGAATAGTGGCAACAACAGCAAAAACAAAGGCAACATCAGGAATAGTAGCAACAACAGCAAAAACAAAGGCAACATCAGGAATAGTAGCAACAACAGCAAAAACAATAGCAACATCAGGAATAGTAGCAACAACAGCAAAAACAAAGGCAACATCAGGAATAGTAGCAACAACAGCAGAAACTAGACCACAAGAAGCAATAGTAGCAACAAAAGCACTAACGGTAACAACAGAAGCAATAATAACAAAGAAAAGAAAGGAGTAGTAGCAGCAACAACAACAAAAACAATAGCAGATGAAATAACAACAGCCGCATTTATATAAGCAGTAGCAGAAGTAATAAATGTATGAACAATAACAAGATCAGTATTATGGACCCACACTGACTCTTTGTTGTATTTATATCTTGATATTATATTATAACTTGACAGCACAGCACATTTATTTTAGTTGATCACAACAGGTAATTCATGACAGACTCTTTGCTCTCATTATAAAATCATAATCAGTTTATTGATTTCTCTATTATCATTCTTGGTCCATGATCGTGCACTTATCTTAAATTAATATTCGTTAATTCAGGACACTCAAGAGACTATCGTCGGTGACTATTTGAATGTCCGTAAGTGCATATCTTGCATACAGCATTATTCATTTGTCTACTTACGAACTTGTAAGAATATATTGAAGCACAATTCTATGAATCTTTTTCAACAACACTTTCACAGCTTAAGTTCATAATACTCTTTATCAACTCTCTATCAATAATAACTTTTAAACTGACTTGAACTACACTTGGAGATTCCAACTTCCTAAATAACTGGCTTGCTTTCTAATCTTAACTTTCTAACTGTTCTGACTTTTCTAACTGTCTAGTTATCCTTCCTGAATAACTAACTCAAACTGTTGACTTTCTACTCTTGACTAATTCATCTCTGCCTGTCTGCCTAACTTATTGTGTTGAAGTTTTTATGCTCCAACCACTCTCTACGTCTGAAAATCAGTAGCCACTAAAATCGTCGCAAAGTTGTCGCGAAGTGACAATTGCGACTCCCTCCTGATCACTTGCAGCCTCGTGTCCGAGATTTGAACTCCCAAAATCTGACCTGTGTCTCAACTGTCCCCCTATTTTGACAATAACAGCTTATTTTCGTGACTTCTATAACCTATTTAAATAAATGTTACTTCACGACTCTGACCTTTTCTGGTAATTTTAAAATTTATCCCCCTTCGTCCTTCTAGTGACCATTATAATCTTTGTAAGGATGTCCATGATTTCCATAGACGTATGCGCTTGAAGCTCCATTACTCTGGCACTACTGCAACTTCCTCCTTACCCACCCCTGTAGACGAGTTTTCTCGCTTCCACTCCCGTAAATCGGATTGGACCCCTCAACCCGGCGCATCCCAGGCCTTGGATCACTACATTAATGTCACCTCACGTGAGATACAACAACTGTGCCCTAGAAAACTTCACCGCTCTAATTTATCTCCCTCTGAGATTCGGGCCCTCTCAAATCTCCGCCGCCGAGAAGACATTGTCATCAAACCGGCCGATAAAGGGGGAGCGGTGGTAGTTTGGCGCAGAGACTTATACATTTCAGAGGGTAACAAACAACTATCCAATACCATGTTTTATAAACCCCGTCCTGACGACGCTACTGTCCCCCACAATAAGCAGGTCCAATCTACCATCAAGGAACTGATCCCTGACGACGCTACTGTCCCCCACAATAAGCAGGTCCAATCTACCATCAAGGAACTGATCCCTGACGACGCTCCTGTCCTCCACAATAAGCAGGTCCAATCTACCATCAAGGAACTGATCCGTGACCACCTCCTTCCCCCTAGCGCGTCTCGCCTTATTATCCCGAATAGTGGTCTTGGGAAACCATCTTTCTAAATGCTCCCCAAAATTCACAAAATCGAATATCCAGGACGCCCCATCGTGTCTGCGTGTGCTTGCCCGACTGAACACATATCTGACTATCTATAACTCGTTTCAAATCATGTGCCCAACTTCAAAACGCTATTACTCTCTAACCGTTTGTTAAAAACTGTTGAAATTTTCCAAATGTTATTAGAATGCAAAAGACCCTCTAAATGTATATTTAACAAATATCTTGCAGCTGCAGTTTTCTTAAAGCGGCGAATTCTTTGATGTTTGTCAAAATTGTAAATTGTGAACCCCTAAATAATAGAAATTACCGTAGTTGCTGGTCTATGATTAATTTTCACTAGGTAAAGGCGTGGCCGTAATGGGGAAATAACCTAATAAAGCAAAACACCAGGAGAATTATTGTCTTCTCAGTTCGAGGGCGGACGATAATATCAAGGTATACCTGTATGTCCAATTTTCATAGTTGTGTGGTCCTGATGAGAACCGTTTGTTGAACTAATTTAAGGTAATATAGGGGCCAACATTGTTGGGGCTATATACTTTCATTCTGAATCAGACGAGTCTAAAAGATTAATAACTGTTTGGGGTTGAACATTCCACAAACCATCATTTTTCCAATATTCCTCTTCCTGTTTTAAGACGTGGTCTTCACATTTAGCCCAATAATCTTTGTCTATATTTAATAGAGCGAGATTAGCAAGTCTTTACATCGCATATTTTGAATGTTGTATTTTCATCTGCCACTTGTCCTTTTAATTTTGCCCAGATTAGTTCTATTGGATTTAAATGAGCATGGTAAGGTGGCAGCCTCAAACTTATATGACCGTGCTCTTGGATAATCTTATCTATTTGAAAAATCTGTGTCCTTTGTTTTTGCTTTACTAGAGATAGTAATTCAGGTTTTAAGTACATGTTATTAAATAGTATGTGCTCCTTTGTGAGCCATATCTTAATATAATCTTTTGTACTGGATGACGTCGGGACTTTATCTTCAAGTGCAACAATGTTGTGGTACGCTGCATTGTCCATTATTAGGCAAGATGGTCGAATTTTCAATCCAATGTCTAAATATGTGACCATTCATCTCATAGTGATAATCCCGATTGTCTATGGATTTTGAAAGAAAAATGAGCTCTGCATTCTGTATTAGTCCATGTTGTCGACTACCTGCATGAGCAATTATCAAGCGCTGTCCTTTGCTGCTAGGTATTAATCTCTTAATCTTTCCATCTGATGACTGCCATTCCCTTTGGTTAGTGTGGTGAGCATTGATCCATGTTTCATCCAAGTACAGAATATCATAACCTTGCTTGCGCACCTCTTTTACTTCACGTAAATACTTGCTTCTCATGACTACTATATGTGGCTTCTCACAGATGATGTTTCGTCCATTGGAATACTTTCTGAATGGAATAATTTCTGAATGTGGCCTGCAGCTCTCACATTCCTCCATAATGTAGACTTTGATATTTCAATACTGTTGTTCTTTTTCAGCGAAACTTTTAATTTTCTTATTGTAACAGTTTCATTCATACCCAACATTTTGCGAATTTCACGTCAACATCTCTGAATGAACGGAAATGGAACACACAATTTCTCAAGTGTCTAATTGTGTCAAAAAAACCACGGCGAAAGCGTGCAAATACGTCAATTGTACCGTGTATGGATTTTTACTCGCTATTTTTAACTTAAAATACTGTAAACATTAAGTTTTGACTACATCAATGGGTCGTTATAAATTTATATAAATCAAATAAGCAACAATAATAACCAAATGTTTTTTAATGAAATTAATTCCCTGTTGGGTTCTAATCATTATAACTTTACATGCAAATTTTGAATAAGTTACAACAAGTGGTTAAAAAGCTATCGATTTTAAAAGTTGGGCACGAGTTATGAAACAAGCTATAGACAGTGTCTTCCAGCCCATGGTTGCCAGTCTTCCTTCATATGTCAAAGACACAAACCATGCACTTAATATCTTCTCTTCTATCTCTCTCTCCCATGGTCGCTCATACCGACTTTTACCCTTGATGTTTGCTCCCTCTACACCTCTATTCCTCACTCCGACGGCCTCTTAGCTCTACGTTTCTTTCTTGACCAGAGACAACACCCCTCTGTGGATACTGCCACTCTTCTCAGCATTACTGAGCTTGTACTCAACCTCAATACCTTTGAGTTCGATGGTAACTTCTATGACCAGATTAGTGGTGTAGCCATGGGCACCAAGATGGGCCCCGGCTATGCTTACCTGTTTATGGGCTACCGTGAATACCAATTTCTCAATTCATATCAAGGTCCCTTCCCATCATATACCTTCGGTACACTGATGACTGCTTCGGACTTACCGATCTACCTGAGGATGACCTCTCCAGGTTTATCGACCACATTGGTGGCTATCACAAAGCTATCAAGTTCACATCTTGTATATCCACTTCCTCTGTCACCTTCCTAGATCTTTTCGTTTCTTTGGGTACTTCTGGCCTCCATACCTCGGTTTTCTATAAACCCACAGACGCCCATTGTTATCTTCTTTACACTTTACCCCATTCACCTTCTTGTCGTGATTCTATTCCGTTCTCTCAGTTATTGAGTCTCCGTCGCAACTGCCAGGATGACCAAGATTTCCTCCTACAGGCTCACCTCATGTTAGGTTTCTTCAGCCGCCGGCTTTATCCAGACGCGATCCTCCAGTCTGCCCTCAAGCGGGTCCTCCTTATCTCCCGTCCCGAGGCACTCACTCCTTCCAACCGCCCCCTTCTGAGAGAACTATACATACCCTCACATATCATCCTCACAACTTAGCTGCTGTGAGGATACTCAACCGCTACCGTTCCATTCTCCTCTCTGATCCCACTACCCGTCTACTTTTTAGTGATCCCCCGATGATCGCTTTTAAGCGCGACAGGAATCTGAGAGATATTTTGGTTAGGAGCCATCTCCCTCACTCCCACCCTCAACACTTCGGTACGGCCCCTTGTGGTCGTAGCTGTATCACCTGTGCCTATGTGCTCCCTGCTGACTCGGTCTTGTTCCCTAATGGACGGTTCGAGATCAAGCATGGCTTCACATGTGTGTCCCGCAACATCATTTATGCCATCATATGCCAACGATGCCACATGACCTATATTAGTGAGTCTGGGAGAAGATTAGCGGAAAGATTTTGTGAACATCTACGTGATGTCCAACAAAATACTGGTACTC